>JASAUF010000573.1:8570000-9235000 GCA_030180095.1 Magnolia changhungtana | reverse complement strand
GCACAGCTCGCTTTCCATGAGGTCCACCTGATATTACCTAGCTCCCCCACCACACACGTTTTATTTATTTATTTATGAAAACCATGGAAATTGAAAATGATTTGGATATTTTTTGAGAAAAAAGGTAGATATCCAAGAAAATAATTTTCTTTCTCCAAAATTTTTAAAATTCCTAGAGATTAGATATCAGAGTGGATTTTAGTAAATATGAGAAAAAGGCACATGAACATGACACATTTTCATTCATTAAATTACCAAAGAGAAGATTTTAGTAAATACGGCATAGTGGTGCAAGATCACAGTAATACAAAAGGGCCCACATTAGATGAAAAATCACATCAATTGGATAATCATGACCATTAGATTAAAAGAATTCTGAATAAAGAAGATTGACAGTAATATAACATAAGGTGATGTAATGAAATCCCACTGTATTGTGAGTGTGAGCGCGTGTTTTAAAAAATCAATGACCTCAAATGCTTGCTTTTGGAGTGGATTTTCTAGCAACACTCACAAATGGCCCACTATGTGATGATCCAGACCATTAATTTACCTCCCAATATAGATGGTTCATAAGGAAACAAGGTAAGCAGATTTCATCATCCATATGAAGAGACTTCCAAATCACAGTCGAAGTAAACAGTTTCCAACTGGATCCTCTAGAAGAATGGTCTGGATCATCCCAAAGTTTAAGATATCAGAAGACTTTTGTGAGAAGGATCAGATGCCTTGGCTTTTGGCATGTACAACGAACCAAACCATTGATTTGGTGGGCCTCGATTTTCATGCATGGTCCATCGACAGTGAATCCCATCATATCAATGGTATGGACCAATGATCAATGGGCCATACTTTACTAACTTAGGCCCGGTTTGGCCAGGCGGATTGGAAGGGATTGGATGGTATTGGAAGGGATTGGAAGTTAAATCCCAGGATTGGCCTAGGGTGCCAAACAGTCTGGGTGATGTCCTAGGATAAAGCAATCCCAAGAATCTTAAGACAATCCACTGACAACACCATTACTGCCTTTAAATCCTATCCAATCCACCCTAATCCGCTCAAATTTGCCTGGGAGGTGTTTGTGTTTGGTTCGAGGGATTGAAAGGGATGGGAAGGTTTAATCCCAGCATTGGCCGGGCTTTCCAAACAGACTGATATAGCAATCCCGGCATGTAGCAATCCCATGACTGATATAGCAATCCCGGCATGTAGCAATCCCATGGATCTTAAGACAATCCACTGACAACACCATCATTGCCTTGAAATCCATGCCATCCACCCTAATAGTACTATTCAATCCCTTCCAATCCACCCGTCCAAACGGGCCTTTAAAGCCCAAAAGTAGCATTGTATAATCCTCCATTTCCAAACAGTATCTTGGGGGGAAGAAATCATGCTTTTGGTTTCCGGGACATCCAAACGAAACCCAAATCACTATGATGAATTGATGATGTAGAAACTTACAACCGCACTTGGAAGCCATATCTCTCTCTCTCTCTCTCTCTCTCTCTCTGAATGTATGCACGGATGCAGCTCGAATGAGCTATTTATAAAGGAAATAGACACGTGGTTCGGATGGTGATCTGCGAATTTGCTTTGTATAGTGCATGCGGGGAGCGGATTGTTTGTGACCTCTGTAGCCCGCTTAGTGGGTGTTGCACTGATCGTGGGACCACCTTGATGTATGTGTTGTATATCCACGCCTTCCATCAGTTTTTTTAGATCATTTTAGGTCATGTTTCAAACAATGAATCAGATTAAAATATTAAGTTGATCACACGGTAGGAATTGAATGGCTACCATTAAAAGCTTCTTAGGGACAAGGAAAGTTTTGGATCAAGCTGATATTTGTTTTTTATATTTATCCAGGTCTGTGTGACCTTATCAATAGGTTGGATGGAAAATAAAATTACGGTGGGCCCTAGGAAGGTTTCAATGGTGGGTGTTATTATCCCCCTGTTTCCTGTGGTGTGGTCCAATTGAGATTTGGATTTTTATTTATTTATTTATTTTAACCATGCTTTAAAATCATATGGAAAAACTGATGGACGGCGTGGTATAAAATACATATTTATGTGTTACCCGGGTAACGTTTTATAAGCCACTGCCATGCATGCGTGTATACGTTGCATATATTTCGCATCTTTCGGGTGCGGATTGCCTGTGCCCTCGGGCACAGTAATTTCCTATAGCCAAAAGCTGTGTGGGCCCCACAGGGATTTCCGTGACAAAACTAATCCGTACATTAGTTTTTAGATACAATAATAGGATAATTTTCTTAAAATCAGCCAGATCTAAAACTCATGTGGGCCACACGAAACGAAACAGTGGGAACGGAAACTTCCACCGTTGAAACCTTCCTGGAGGCGACCATGATGTTTATATTCCATCCAAACCGTTCATATGGTTACTACCACTAAGATAAACTGTTGGAAAAAAAAGTTATCTGATACCAAACTTCACTTATCCTATTATGGCCCTGAAAAACTGATGCACGGAGTGGATTTGTCACGGAAACCTCTGTGCCCCCCACAGCTTCTAAATGCATGATCTTCCCGTGCCCTTCCGGTCCACATCTATCCGCGGATTTGCGCTGGGAACCAGGTAGGGCCCACTGTGATGTTTGTGAGAAATCCTCGCATTCCATCCGTTTTTTGAGTTCATTTCAGGACATGCTGCCAAAATGAATCATATCGAAAGCTCAAGTGGGCTGTACTAAGGGCCCGTTTGGCCGGATGGATTGGAAGGGATTGAATGGTATTAAGGTGGATGGCGTGGATTTCTAGGTAATGGTGGTGTTGTCAATGGATTGTCTTGAGATCCATGGGATTGGATATATCCCTGTATTGTTAAACATGGCCGTTTGGCACGCCCGGCCAATCCAGATTCAACCTTTCCATCCCTTCCTCCACCAACCAAACACGTCCCAGGCAAATTTTCAACGGATTAGGGTGGATTGATGGGATTTATTGGTCCAACCCGATAATAGACGGTCTGGATTTCAAAGATCCATGGAATTGGGATCCAGATCACCGACCTTGTTTGGCAAGCCGGGCCATTCCGGCTTTAACTTCCAATCCCTTCCATTACCATCCAATCCCTTCCAATCCCTGACCGAACCAAACGGGCCCTAAAGGAAATTGGTTGGTCGAAATTCTGGATTAAAATCTACGGGGGCCTCGGCAGTTGATGTTCTACAAACAACCATACCTTTAATAACTTATTTCTTTCTTTATGAATTAAAATAACAAATATTAGCAAGATTCAAAACTTATGTGGCTAGCATGAATATTTAAATCAGACATTCAATTATCATGTTTTCGCCCATACTTGTTAGCTCATCGAGAAACGGTTTGTTTTCTCTTCATTGCATGTCCCTGAATTGAAAGTGAAATGAACTTAAAAAAAATTCAAATAGATAAGACCCATTGCAGAGGATTTCTCACAAAAATCATCATCAGATGGGCCCCACTTGGGTTCCCAGCGCAGTTGGCGATGCGAAAACTTTAAAAAGAAATCCGCGTCCTGATTGCTTGCATACAAAGCATTGTACCCTGCGTGATATCATACAACTCCTGAGGAAACTTTGTTTGCCCATGTGTGTTTTATCGATCTATGCCATCCATTCGTTTTTTCATATCATTTTAGGAGTTGAATTTAAAATTAAAGCATATCCAAAGCTCAAGTAGGCCATACTATTACGTTCCACGGTTGAAACCTTCCCAAGGCCTCTATTGATATATCAAAACACAAACATAAACTTGATCTAAAACTTCTAGGCCTAAGAACTTTTCAACAGGAGATGTTTAATTCACACTGTTTTCTGTGTTGTGGTTCACTTGAGCTTCGGATATACAAGCTATAAAATGGGGCGCCGTGGAGCCCACCGTGATTTGCTTTATATCTAAGTTGTCCCACCGTTTTTCCAGCTAATTTTAGGACATGAATAAATAAAAATAAAAATAAGCAGATCTTATGATCAGGTGGATGGCACCATTGGAAAAAGTAGGGATAGTGACATGCAGAAACATTTACCAACAAAAAAAATAAAATAGCGTGATCTAAAACTTACGTGGCCCTCAAAAAGTTTTTAATGGTCAACTTTCAATCAACACCATTTCCTGTAGTGTAGTCCACTTGAATTTCCATCGCTTTGTTTTTAGGTTCGTAAACTAAAATGAGCTGAAAAAAATGAATTTCTTGTAGTGTGGTCCACTTGAATTGCTTTGTTTTTAGGTTCGTAAACTAAAATGAGTTGAAAAAAATGAATGGACAGCCCGGATATAAATCATCTACATCATGGTGGGCCCCACACCGCCCAAGGCATCACCACACCACCACCTGATCAACGTCTAAGGAGGATTCCGTGTGTTTGGGCGCATGGCTTTGGGCCGATCCAGATCGTTGATCTGAACCCTTCCTCCAGTTCCCTAGACATTGACAATTGGTGTTCAAAACAGGTTAGTTCGACCCGATGGGTCATTGGTCCAACCCGATAATAGACGGGTCTGGATTTCAATTGGAATGTGCTTGGTCGAGTTCCAAATCACCACCCCGATTAACAAATAAGCCGGGTACTGAAGCTCTCTGAGTCGACCCTAACAGACCCGACCCTGACCGAACTATTTAATGCCTGGATTTGGTGCATGGTTGGTCGACGGTCTGGATTAATTAACGTGGGGCCTACTTGTAAGATCTAACAGCTGAATAACATTATTTTTCCTTAAAAGATTTATTTTCTAACGTTTCTTTACCGAGTTTCCTTAAAACAACTATAATAGCCATAAATAACCACTAATCCGAACCGTTAGATCGAATAGCCCGAAATTACGTAAATCAGACGATTAAAAACGCATAAATTGTTAGCCATCGAGATGGACGGTTTTTTCTAATTCTCCCTCATTGCATTGTGTCCCTACCTAATACAACTAAAGTGGAGTAAAAACAGAGCAATCCGAACCATTCAAATAGTAAGTCCCATTGCAGATGGAGCATAGCCCGAAAATCACTTGCATCAGATGATCATAACCGTTCAAGTGTTGGCGATTAAGAATAACGGTTAAAAAGCAGCTCAACGTACTCCACGTGTCATACATGTACACGTGTATAATTTCTGATTGCTTGCATACAAAGCATTGTACCCTGCGTGATATCATACAACTCCTGGAGGGAAGAAATCAGTGTGGTGAGTGTAGACATACAAATAGGGATCGAGTTAGCTCGGTTAGCTTGCTCGACTCGACTCGAAAAAGGTCGATTCTACTCGGTTTGAAACTGAGTTGGAGCTGAGTCGAGCTGATATTTTAAGCTTGAAAAAATCTTGAACAGAGTTCGAGCTTGCTCCAGCTCGGCTTGACTCGGATCGAACCCCAGCTTGAATCGAACTCGGATCAAACCACTTCGGTGACTCGATTACTTTGATATTGATGTTGTTCACCAAGTGTTTGATGAAATGACTTAGCAAAGTGTTGGCTGATGGCAAGGAAGATATGTATATGAAATAAATACCATTTTTTCTTAATTTTGATGTTGCATACAAGGTGTTTGATGAAATACCCGTAAACAACTACTGTTGTTTTACATACAGTAAGAAATTGAAAGTGCACTCTGTGTTTGTGAAAATGCCGCATTGGCTCGATCTTGGCTCGAACTGAACCAAGCTGCTGACCGAGTTGGGCTGAGCTGGCCAATCAAGCTCAAGGATCAAGCCAAGCTGAGTTTGAGTTAGGGTCAACTAGTGGCCGAGCCGAGCCGAGCTGTGCCAAGCTCAACTCATGTACACCTCTACTTACAAATGCTTTCCTCCCATGTCAGACCCACCATTATATTTGCAAGAAATTCAATCCTTTTATATGCTTAGCAGCTTATGTTAGGGCATGAGTCCAAAAATAAAAAAAAATTAAAAACTTAAGTGGGCCAATCATAATAAGAAATAGTGGGGATCGAATGCCTGCCATTGAAGATTTCTATGTGACCTTATGAACTGGTTGGATGGACCATCAAGAAAGTTTCAATGGTGGGTGTCATTGTCCCCACTGCTTTCTGTGGCGTGGTTCGCTTGAGCTTTGGATCAGCCTCATTCATAGGCTCATGCTGAAAAATGATATAAAAAAAATAGATAGACGATGCGGATATAACACAACATACATCACTATGGGCCCACAGAACTTTACTGAGGTCGGTGGTGTGCGCCACACTCCCTAGTACGAGTCCACTCTCCTCTCAAAATGTGGACACACACCTTTGACGATTTGGATGAATGTACATTTACTCCATGTGTATGGTTGCAAGTCACTATCATCCAAGAAACTACCTTGCTAATAAAGCCTTGAAAGTCGATCCACCTAGGTGGGTGGGATACCTGACCGTGGGGCCCACTGTGATGTATGTGCCTGATATCCACACCGTTCATTCCGTTTTGAAAACTCATTTGAGGAGATAATCCCAAAAAATAAGCAGATCCGAATCTCAGGGGGGGGACCATAATACAGGAAACAGCCGTGATTGAATCCCCACCGTTAAAATTTTCATGGGCCACCAGAATATTTATTGTCCATCCAACCCGTTGATAAGGTCATAAAGATATGGAAGAAGAGACCACGCGGTGTACATCAAGTCGAACCGAGTTGAGCTGGCCTCAGCATGCCCACTAGCTGACCTCAGCTCGAACTCGGCTCGGCTCGGTTCGGTTAGTAGCTCGGGCAAGTTCGAGCCGAATTCACCTATGCAGCATTTTCAGAAACACCTGGCCTGCACCATCAAAATCCCACTGCATTTGACATAGCAGCAATGGTTTTATAGGTATTTTATCAAACACCTTCTAAGCAACATAAAAATCAAGGGAAAAAGGGTATTGATTTCATATACATACATTGGCACCAATCACACTTGGTTGAGTCATTTTATCAAACACTTGGTGAGCAACGTCAATATCAAAGTACCGAGTCACCTAACTGGTTTGATCCAAGTTCGAATGGAGCTTTTTCGAGTCGAGTCGAGCGAGCTAACCGAGCTAGCTCGGTTCGTGTACACCTCTAAATATCAGCTTGATCCAAAACTTCCATGGCCCACAAAAAAGTTTTTAATGGTCTATTACCTCTGTTTCCTGTATTATGGTCCACCTGAGATTTAAGTCTGCTTAATTTTTGGAATCATGCCTTAAAATGATCTGTCAAAATGAATGAACGGTTTGGAGCAAGGTACATACATCACGGTGGGCCCCACAGTTAGGGATGCACCGAACCCGGATCCGGGGATCCACCCAAACCGCGCCCGACACTCACTAGCATGTGTGATCCAAGCCTCTTATCTAGTCCGCTGTTCCTTGTGGCATAGATCTTATTCAGACGCCAGATGAGCAAACCAGTGTGATTTTAGATACAGGTATCTAGGGCCCACTTGATGAGTGACTTGGATCGGAAACGGATTGGATACTCTCCCTGCCACCAGCTCGGTGGCCGGTGGTTGGTGCTCTGTGAGCCCCACCATGATGTATTTGTTTCATCCATTCTATTCATCCATTTTTACAGATCATTTTAGGGTTTGATCCTAAAAATTAGAGGGATATAAATCTCAGGTGGACCACACCACAGGAAAACAATAGTGATTGGATATCCACCATTAAAATCCTCCTAAGGCCCACTGTACTGTACATCCAATCTGTTGATTTGGTCATACAGACCCAGATGAAGGGAAAAAACAAAGATCAGCTTAATCCAATACTTTTATGGCCCCCAAAAAGTTTTTAATGGTCCACGTTCATTCAACACTATTTCCTGTAATGTGGTCCACTTGAGATTAGGATATACCTCATTTTTGGTCTCATACTAAAAAATGTTCTAGAAAAATATATGAACGGCATGGATGTAATACATACATTATGGTGAGGCCCACAGATCACCGACCACCAGCCATTGGCTGGTGGCGGGGGGAGTAGCCAATCCGTTCCCCCTTGGATCTGGCAGGCTGTCATTTGTGCAGGTGCACTTGCAACATGCGCGTGTTCACCTTAAGAGACTCGCTTTACGTACCTACCAGGTTACTTTGGCAAAACGAGAGCCATGTGAGTGTAACTTTGGTTAGATCGACCACGTCAATCAGGTACTCTCTTGTCTTATTTTAACCACCACACTCAAAATTAATGATAGTCCAAAACTAAGGTAGGTCACACCATAAGAAGCAGTCGAGATGGAATGCCCGGCGGTAGTATTGTGTAGACCCATAGTGGTGTGTATATGCATGCCATTTATTCATAACCACATGAAAGAATGATCCATAGATCACCGGATTCTAAAACTTAAGTGGGCTATGCAACATGAATCTAGAGGTTTTATAATGTATGATATGGAGCAATCATGTGCCTAATGGACTGGATGAAGTTCAAAAAAAAAAAAACAAAATTTTAGCATAATTTGATTGATCGAGGTCGATAGACCGATTGAGTCGATCGATAGATCAATACAAATTCGGATTTAGGTGAAAAATTTGTTAGACAATTTTTATTCAGTTCGATCAATCGATCGATCGAAACAAATTTAATTTTATGGGTTTTAGTATTTGGATGTTTTGTGCCATTCCGATCAACGGAATGCAGAAATTTACACATTTTTTAAGTTTTTGTTTTCTTATTTGTTTAATTTTTCTAATTGAGTCTTAGGATTTGTTTAAGAGTATTTAAGCATGCAAACTCATTTCTTTTGAATGACTTTTAATAAAAAATTTCGAATTTTCCTTATTCCTTTCGTAAATTCAAGAACTCGTCTTGTGAATTCAAGAGAGCCTTATGGATTTAAGTTATTTATCGTTCGAGGAAGATAGTGATCATCGTCATCATGCTCTTTCCTACATCAGTTTGGTATCGGATCGAGGCTTTTTCTTGGATCGATGGCTTCTAATGATAGATCGGGCAACAATCTCATGAACGATGCTCTAGAGAATTATCCTGCAATAGCAGCAACTTTCGAGGCAGCATAGCGGGAGAATCGGCAAGTTATGTAAGGGCTGCAGGTTACTCTTGACCGCTTGATGGAGGCCTTAGGGAAACTCCGTGTTCATGGCGATGATCCACCTCCAGTAGTGCTGAAATTCGCGATCGTGCTGATTATGGGATGATATCGGCGGTAAATCACATAATCACACTTGAGGATGTGAGATTCAACAACGAGGAGGTCGATGACATGATTCTCCAACATCTCGTACAAGGCGACGATCGAGTAAGTAGTATGTATCGAGAATTCAGGATGAAAGTCGATCTTTCTAACTTCCACGGCCAACTCCACATCGAGGACTTCCTCGATTGGTTGCTTGAAGTTGAGCGTTTCTTTGACTACATGGATATCCCTGAAGAGAAGAAAGTTAAACTTGTGACTTACAGGTTGAAGTGCGGAGCTTTGGCTTGGTGGGAATGACTTTAGCTCATGCAAACGGGATAGATAAAGCACCAATCCGCACGTGGCAACGGATGAAACAACTGATGTGCGTGTGATTTCTCCCCAGTGATTATGATAAGTCATTGTTCCAACAATATCAAAATTGTCGGTAGGCTAATCGAATGGTGATGGATTACGCAGGGAATTTCTACCATTTGGTGGCATGAAAAGATTTAGTTGAAACTGAATCGCAGCAAGTTTTCTTATTCAACAATGGTTTGCGTGTTGTGATTCGTGATCAAGTTTAGATGTCACTCATTTGGACGATGAATGAAGTGATCAAGCTGGCCACCTGAGTGGAAGCACAACTTGAACGATCCAACACACGGGCCTATCCTGTTAATAGGGTAGCCATTATGGGTCCTTTGCAAGGAGCACCACAGGCCAAGGGAAAAGAATATATAGGGGGCGTCATCAACCTCATACACCAGCGAATTGAGAGTCAGGGAGCAGACAAGTGAGACCCTAAAGAGCAGCGACCACCGTTGCCGGTCTAAGTCCTGAACTCCTACGGTCGGCCATGGTCTGGCCAATTGGATCACCTATCAAACACATGTCCTCAGCGGCAAGTGGCTAACATTACTATTAATGATGGAAGAGTTGAAAATACAAAGGAATACTAAAAAGTTGATGAAGCGGAACACGTCGTGAATGAGGAAGCGGTCGAAGCATATTAGGTTCCGCAAGATCATGGTGAATTCCTAATAATGAGGCGGTTACTGCATACACCGAAGGAGGTACACCCACAACAACATAACATATTTTGAACAAGGTGTGCGGTGAATTGGAAAGTTTGTGATATGATCATAGACAGGGGGAGCAACGAGAATATCATCTCCAAAATCATGGTGGAGAAGTTGCGGCTAAAAATGAAAATACATCATTTCCCATACATAATCAGCTGGATTAAGAAGGTCGGTGAGAAAAAAAAAATAACTGAACAATTTACTATATCTTTCTCAATTGTTAAACATTATAAGGATCAAATAATATATGACATAGTTGAAATGGAGGCTTTTCATATATTACTCGGTCGACCGTGATAATCAGATCGTGATGCTACTCATAGAGGACGAGATAATGTATATATATTCGTCAAGGACGGCCAAAAAATCATACTCGCCCCTATGAACTTAGATGAGCAGCCCAAAGCTTCTAAAGTGGAGGGGCATTCTCTCCTACCCATATAAGACTTTGTGGAGGAATCCAAGGAAATGAGATAAGTTTATGCATTGGTTATGAAAGGTGAAGTGGTAGAACATAAAATTATTTTCAATAAACCGAAACTGTTGTTGTGAGACTTTAAGACAATTTGGATCAATGACCTTCCTGATGGGTTGCCCCTCATGCGGGATATATAGCACCATATCAACCTTGGCCTAGGAGCTAGCTTACCTAATTGCTCTCATTATCGGATGAGTCCGAAAGAGTGCGATGTTTTATAAGGATAAGTGAAGGAATTAATCCGTAAGGGTCTAGTGCGATAGAGCATGAGCCCATGTGCCGAACCAACTCTATTGACACCTAAGAAGGATGGAAGTTGACGCATGTGTATTAACAACCGAGTAATAAACAAAATAACCATAAAGTACAAATTTCTTATACAAAGGCTAGACGATATGTTAGACATGCTAGACAATGCGAAACTGTTTTACAAATTCGAAGAGTGGCTACCATCATATTCGTATTCGCTCAGTGATGAGTGGAAGACACAATTCAAGACCAAGGATGGTCTATATAAATGGTTGGTCATGCCCTTTAAACTCTCAATGCGCCTAATACGTGTATGTGGTTGATGAACCAGATTCTAAAATCATTTATTGGGTGATTCGTAGTGGTTTATTTCAATGATATCTTGATATACAGTCAAAGTGAGGCAAACCATATAGGGCACTCAGACAGGTACTTTAAGTACTCACAGAGAACAAGTTATACCTCAATTTGAAGAAGTATAGCTTTTTGACAGAGGGCGTATTGTTTTTAGGCTTTGTTGTGACGTCCACGAGTATCCATGTGGACGAAGGAAGGTGAAAGCCATCAGAGAATGGTCGGTTCCGATGAACATTTATGAAGTGTAAAGTTTTCACGGGTTGACGATATTCTATGGTCGATTCGTGAGGAACTTCGGCACCATCATGGCATCGATCACCGATTGTATGAAGAATGGACATTTCTAGTGGACTAATGAGGCAAATAAAAGTTTTGCTAAAATTAAACGAAGGTTGTCCACTACTCCGATCCTTGCACTTCCTAGCTTCGATAAATTTTTTGAAATTGAATGCGATATTTCGTATGTTGGTATTGGTGGTGTGTTCTCTCAAGAGGGCAGGCTGGTAGCCTTCTACAACAAGAAACTTAGCAAAGTTCTTAAGAAATAGTTGACCTATGAGTTAGAATTGTACACAATAATTCAGGCTTTGCGGCATTAGATGCATTATTTGATTCAACAGGAGTTTATACTCTATACGGACCACTAAGCCCTCAAGTTTATTAACAGTCAAACTAATATTAATTGTGTGCATGCTAGGTAGATTTTTTTTTTACAGGAATTCACATTCGTGCTGAGGCATAAGGCCGACCAGCAGAATAAAGTGGTTGATGCGCTGAGCCGATGTGAAGCCCTGTTGGTCACCATGAGCAACGATGCTGTTGGGTTTGAGTACCTCAAGGATCTATATGCCGATGACAATGACTTCAAGGATGCATGGATTAGATACTAGGAGGGTCAGTCCGGTGACCTTCATATTCAAGACGATTTTCTCTTCAAATGAAATCATTTGTGCATTCCATGGATTTTGTTGCAAGAGCGTGTCATCCAAGAGCTGCATAGAGGTGGCCTCATTAGTCACCTAGGGGCGAGACAAGACAATAGCTCTCTTGGAGGATCGTTATTATTGGCCACAATTGAAATGGGACGCTGGAAAAGCGGTGCATCAATGCCATACATGTTAGGCTTCTAAGGAAAGATCATAGAATACAGGCCTATATACTCAATTGTTGGTACTTGATAGCCCTTGGAGGATTTGTCCATGGACTTTGTGATAAGACTTCTATGGACTCAGCGTGAAATGGACTCAATGTCTTTTGTGGTCAACAGATTCTCAAAGATTGCTCATTTCATACAGTGTGAGAAGACTTGATGCCACACATGTCACAAATTTAGTCTTCCAAGAGGTTATACGATTACATTATGTCCCAGAATCTATCACCTCAGATCGTGATAATAAGTTCTTCAGTCATATCATCCGCAGACAGTGCATACCATCCACAAACAAATGGGCAAACCGAGGTGTTGATACTAAGCTAGAATTCAACAGTGCATATCATCGGTAGACAGATAGGAAAATCGAGGTGTTGAATTGTACAATCGAAAACCTTATACGATGCATCTCGGGTGAAAAACCCAAATAATGGGATTTTTCCTTGGCTCAGGCGGAATTCGCGTTCAACAATATGTAAAAATGTTCCACCGGCAAGTCCCCATTTGAAGTTGTGTACGGACGAGTACCTAAAATACTCTCAATTTAGTTTCACTGCCCAAATTTCCAGGCGTGAGTATTGTTGAAGAACATATGGTAGACCAAATAATAAGTGCACACGCTGATGTTCAAGCCAAGTTGCAAGCCTCTAACGACAAGTATAAGGAAACAGATGACACACATCGATGCCTAAATGTGTTCAATGTGGGCGATAAAGTTATGGTATACCTGCGGAAGGAGAGATTTCCGACTGGGATGTATAACAAGCTGAAGAATAAGAAGATCATGCCAATACCTATACTCCGTAAGATCATTGATAATGCCTATGTTGTTGATCTTCCTAAAGACATGTAGATCTCACACATGTTCAATTTAGTAGACATGTACGAGTTTTATGAACCGGAGCTGGAAGGATAACTCAGGGATGAGTTTTTTCAAGTGGAGGGAATCTAATGTAGGATAAGGAGCAAGCATGTGCCAATCACAAATGAACCGAAAAAATTAGGGCTTCAGACAACGAATGCATCTCCCAGTTGAGAATGAGAAAGAAAACTTTTTTCAACTTATGCTCCATTCTACGGGATAGGAACGGTTTGACTGATGTGAAGCATGTAAGCATGGAAGAACAATTTGTGATGTTCCTCCATACTTTAGGATATGATGTGTATAACAGAGTGATTGGAAATCGATTCATAAGGTCCAGTGAAACGGTTAGTCATTATTTCAATCGGGTTCTAGATGCAATAGTGTCTTTATACCCAGTCTATGTATAGGTACTCGATCCAGAAACTCCACCTGAGATTACCAGTAATCCGAATTTGAATAACTACTTTCAGGTGAGTACTTTTTCTCTTGATTTACAATTTCGCTTGTGAAGTTTTGTGTTTTTTTACTTTATAATTCTTTTTTTTTTTATACATAATATGCACTTTAGGATTATATTGGTGCAATAGATGGGACGCATATATCTTCATTTGTTCCTAGTAATGAGAGTGACATCTACCATAATAGAAAATGGATAATTTCTCATAATGTAATGGTTGTTTGTGATTTCGATATGAAATTCATCTACATGCTTACGGGTTGAGAGCAACTTGTTGGGAGCCTTGCACAAAACCTTAGGATCTAGCCCTTTAGAACAAACCAAAATTATGGATAATAAAGCAATGAAAATAATCAATGCATCAATCACATACCACACAAGAGATTTTTACATGGAAAACCCTCAAAGAGGTAAAAACCACGGGCGTCCAAATCAACAATCCACTATGAAGTATAATGTTACAACCTTCTTCACTCACGCAGGAGTGGATAAACAATAAGAGAAATAGAGAAAACGGAGAGATCTAACCGATTACGAGGACATAGAAGTGCTGAGATATAAATTGCACGGTAGATAACCTCCACGAGCATAACCTCCCTTCTATAAGCTTCCTCTCTCTCTTCCTCTCTCTCTCTCTCTCACCTTTGATAGCCCTAAACCCTTTAGCAAATCCCTTGTAAAGCTTTAGGAAACCCTCTTGTCATATACCTAGAAAATCCTAGGCAACCCCTTTTATAGTTTAGGAAACTTCCGTTTCGCATCCCGGTTGCGAAAGGACTCAAATCCGTAGTTTCACGCAAAATCGCGGAACAAACTGCGTAACCTTCGACTAGTGGAAGCCACAAACATTAGAATCCACGACCGGCCGAAGCCCACCTTCGACCGGTCCAAGAATTCCAGGACCGGTCTTAGCCTCCGAGAAAAAACTACAAAGTGACCGCATGAACTTGTTTTTGGACTTTCTGAGTCGTGCCAGGGCTCGAACCTACGACCGGTCGAGTGCCTCCCACGACCAATCGAGCGGGGCTCAGGACCGGTCGAAGATGGGGAAAAAACCCCATCAGGACTCGTTTTAGATGCACGCGTCCTACGAAATGCTTTGACTAATGAATATGATCGTTTTACAGTACGTCAAGGTAACGTCATATATAAACTAATGTCTCCTACCTGATAAATTACAGTAACTCATCACTGATTGAAACTCATTCAACTATACACTGTAGGTAAATATTATGTAGTTGATGTTGGATATGCTCATTCTCTTAAATTTATGGCTCCATATCGAGGTGTACGTTACCATCTCAATGATTATTGTATCGGACGTAATCCCGCAAATGCATTAGAACTTTTCAATTATCGTCATGCGCAATTCAGAAACGTTGTTGAGCGTTGCTTTGGTGTATTAAAGGTTAGATTTCTCATTCTAAAGACGGCTCCGCAATACCTTGAACTCACACAGGTCAAGATTGTGCTTGTTTGTTTTATCCTTCACAATTTTATTCATTTGTCAGGAGATGACGAAATTGTGGATGGGGATGGCACATCAAGAGATGGTGATGTAGGAGTGTCTCTATCAATGTTGAAGAATTCTATTATCGATGACGATCGCAATGTGCTTAATGCCACTCAGGCGGAGAGAGATACATGGTTGGCATTTCGTGACGGCATTGCACAAAGGATGTGGAATGATTTTAGTACAGGGAATCAAAAGGTTTAAGTTATTTATCAATTTTGCAGAATGTAACACAATCACAACCTGAGGATTATTGTTTTCTTTTACCGTATACAATGTTGCGAAGATGGTATTGGATTTAGGTTGATCGTATATTACTCATTGTACATTTTTATCATTGCATTCGCAGTTAATATTACAATGAACATTTTGTCCACAGCAGACTATTAATCCATTTCTCTCTTGTGGATTGTGCAAAATTATTATTATTTAGATAGTTGAAGATACGTCCTCAGCAGCTTCAATGAACGTGAGATCCCAACTGTTAACACCCACAAAGCGGACTGGAGGATGTCATGTAACAACACCGAAAAGGACACCAAAGAATACGAGAAAATTAGTAGATGATGCACCTTCCCCAAGCGGTATACTTCGTTGGACAGATGACATAGACAACTATTTTATCGATAGTCTGATGGAGTAAGTTGCAAATGGGAAGAAGAGTGGGCATGGTTTTAAGAAATAGACCTACAAACCTGTTGTTAACAATATTAGAGATAAATTAGGGATGATTCTCACTTCCAAGAACGTCATTAACCGTTTACGCACTATGAAAAAAATTTACTTTACAATTCGGGATCTACACAATGCTAGTGGTTTCGGGTGGGATGATAGTTTAAAGGTGGTGGTCGCAACGGATGTTGTTTGGGTGGACTACATAAAGGTGAGAAGCAATATTCTTTTTCAAATGTGTATATCGATTTAAATTATAATTTATGCCGAATATATCTCCCTTACCTTGACATTTGTTATTCTTGTTTTCTTAATAGTCGCACTCGTACGCATAACATGTTCGTGGTAAGCCGTGTTCAAGATATGATGATCTGGAGTACATTTTTGGGGATGATCGTGCTACCGGGTAAAAGATGTGCAACCGAAAATTATAGTTTTAACAAAGTTTCTTTTGGTGGCTTAAGGGATCCAGATGATCCGATGACACAGACTGTGGACCTTAATTCCATATCAGTTGATCTTGGATCTGATGATTTTGGGGACAGTGTCCCAAATATCCAATGGTCGTGGACAGTTGTGAAGGCACCGATATACCACATTCAACTCCACCAGCAAAGGGAAACAACTCCAACACTACAAACAGTAGTGCAAACTCTAGGAAGAGGTCGAGGGCTACCCATTTGACAGATGTGATTGGTCATGGTTTGACCGACATGGCTGAAGCTCTGCAATCGATTGTCTCAAATATGTCAAAGGGAAAGAATTTTGCGAGAATGACTGTTATTATTTCAGAGCTGGAGCATTTGGATGAACTGAATGGGCAAGAAATACTTTACACAACAAAACTTCCTTCCAAGGAGGAAGAATATGGTGTCGCTTTCTTTAACCTTCTTAATTATAAGAGGTTGGAATTTCTCCAGATGTTAATGAAATCCAATTAGTGAAGCACTCGGGCCGCCGTAGGAGAAAATTAATAGTTTTTACTGGATGCACCTATCATAAACATTTGATACATGGTTTCTTTTTTCTTTTTGGATGATTCGATGTTATGTTATGATACTATCTCCTGAATTTTGAATTTTGGACACTTTGCTATGCTTGTTTAATATTTGATAGAGATAGTACTCTTTTTTGTCTGTGATATTTTATGAAAGTTTTTATACTATATTTACTTTCAGAAAGTATTTTAATTATGTTTCGACCATTCATCTAATGTCCTGTTTTTTTTTCCTCTAGCGTCTCTAGTTGCGGTAATATTCAAATATATATTTGTTTTCTAATGAAGGTTGTTTTTTCATTTTAGATGGGAAAGGTTTATGTTGCATTCAGGGGAAGATGGCCCGGTATTTACTTTACATGAGAAGAATGTAATGTCGAAGTAGACGAGTTTCGTAGGGCGCTATTCAAATCGTACAAGTCGCAAGAAATGACGATCCGTGCATAGGAGGCTTTTAGTGTGATACCACAACATCCGAACATGTCAAATGGTGAATTTTCCCCCGAGTGGTGATGATAACACCGAGGGTTATACATTAGGTGTTGCAAGGCCAAAAATTCCAAATTAATCATATTAGCCATCAAAATACTTTAGATTATGGGGCCTCAACTTTAAACCCTCGACATTTGAAGGCGGAGATCAGATTCAACAAAGACGACGATATTGCACTGCTGTTCCTACTAGGCGTATTGCTTGTCATTATGGTGGTTCAACTCATCTTTATGAATTATTAAAGTTGTAGTGGTAGATGACGAACAGTAGACAACATTTATCTGACGTTATTTAGATGTATGTCTTGTATCATATTGATGTAAAACACTATGTGATGTTCTTATGATGTCTTGGCTTTTTGCTTTGCAATATCTTATTTGGTAAATTGATATGTCATGTTTTGCAGGGTGTTGGATAAGACATGCTAGTGATGGTGGGCGCCATTCATGTCTCTAGCATAAATGTTTACCCAAAGCTATGTGAAAACCGATTGATTCCCATGGTATTAATTTACCTGGTATGTGGACCGTTATGGACCGTTATAGCAACTATATTTAGTTTTAATAGTGGGATCTGGACCACAAATATCATAGAATACTTGTACCATATACGAAGAATTGCCTGCAGCTTGTACCATAAAATACTTGTGGGCCATCTTACAAGATGATTGGTCCGGAGTTATCGCACTTGTGGGTTTTTCAAGCGTTTGGGAGGAGGCCTTACAGTGGCATCCTTTCTGAGTACCCAGGATTAAGCGGAAGTGGCTTAGGTGCGGCTCCGATTTCACCAAAGACGGTGCAGACACGAATGCATCTGACATGTTGAGTAGCTAGTGTCAAAGTGACATCACCAAGTTATAGGCGCCCCACACTATGTTTTTAATATACACCGTACATCCATTTGGAGATAACATATTAGGGCATGATCCAAAGAATGAGGCAGATCCAAGCCTATAGTGGACCCTGTAACAGAAAACAGCGGAGAGAGTGACTCCCACCATTAAAAAGTTCAAAGGGCCACAAAAGTTTTCGCCCACTGTGCTAATATTTGTGTTTTCCCTTTTTTCATGTGTGCGTTTACATGTGAACAGTTTGTACTAACAGATGAACAGTTTGGATCTCTGATATGTAAACAGTTTGTACTAACAGATGAACAGTTTGGATCTCTGATAAACATCATGGTAGACCTTTGGGAGGTTCCAAGGATGGCATCACTCTACCCTCTGTTTTCTATGGTAGGGTCCACTACAACCTTGGATCTGCCTCATTCTTTGGAGCATGCCGTAAAATCATCCATCTGAATGTATGGATGGTGTAGATGCAACACATCTACACCACATACTTCATGGTGGCCCCACAATACTTGATAACGTTGCTTCAGTAGCATTGTGATGACTTAATGATACAGTGCTCATGCAACATATTTCCTTACGATGTCTGTGGAATGCAACCAAACACCATCATCCAGGTACAATTTCAGCCGACAGTGTTGCATGTGGAAACGTAATTAATAATGACATACATTTACATGTATTTACCCTTCGAAACGGAAATCAAACAGCCCCTTATAGCATGGACAAAAAAATCAATCATTCCTATACATGTGGCATAATGCATCAGTGATTAAAGTCGTCCTTAAGTCAGGCACATCATGATGGACATGCATGTAAAGTTAATAGGTTTGATAATTGCATGCACATATAAGGCCATGTTAATCTTGTAGGTTTGATAATTACATGCACATATAAGGCCATGTTAATCTTGTAGGTTTGATAATGCCACACACATGTAGAACCCTACACATCCATATGCACACGTGCAAAACATATGAAATGTATGCATAAGGTTAAAGCTTTCCATGGCCTTGTAATTCAAGGCTTAAATCCTCTCCCTAAAAAAATAGACAAATCTCTTTAGCCACGTTGTACAAAATAAATAGACGGTTATAATTCTCTTTAGCCATATCATTTTTGTTTGATATACTGTGGCCCACCAAAGCTGGAAATGACTATAGTCTTATGATGGAAGATGCTATAAGCGTTGATCACCGATATTGGAAAGCTCAGATCTCACACGCGCGCGTAATTAATTATAATTAAAAGTGCATGTGGGGCCACCTAATGCCCCCACTTAGATGAAAACTTGCCAAGTTGGCACGTGCTATTAGAAAAGCGTGTGGGGCACACTTGCCTAGTAGGAACGTGTGATTAACAGTGTTTGTGGGGGAGCAGCAAATCTCTACCAGTTAGCATTCCATAACCTATTCCTCGCCAAAATCAAAACAATGACAGTTTTTTTTTAGCATTACTCGACAATTCAAATCAACAGAGATGCGCATGACACTCCACGGCGCATGATAGACAATATAGTTCACAAAGAATGAAGAATTCTCTACGTATTCTGTACAAAAAATAAAAAGAATAAATTCATGAAAATCATCGAAAACTTCTTCAAAATAAAGAATTCATCTGTCTGATCAACAGCCCTCTCCGTTGCCGGAAATCTGACACATCCGGCCGCCATCAAAGTCAACCTCCGGCGGCGCCGGCAAGTTCAAGTCAAAATCGCGTTGACTCGCCGGACTGCCACCTGCCGCGAACGTGACCGAGCCGGTGCCGCTGCCGCTGCCGCTGCTGCCCTCGTAATGGCACCGCTTGTGGCCGCCGAGAGCCTGCCCGGACGGGAACTCCCTGAGGCAGATCGTGCACTGGTGGGTCTTACCACCACCAACGGCCGCGACGGTGGCCGTGGAGGCAGCATCATCGGGCTGCGGGATCTTCCGATGACTGGCCTTGTGGCCGCCGAGAGCTTGATGGGAAGCGAAGGCCTTGCCGCAGACGGAGCACTTGTACGGGAGTTGCAACGGCTGGGATGGAGGCTGGTGGGCCCCACGGGCAAGCATGACGAGGCAGAGGGCGAGGTACTCTTCTTCGGTCTCGATTCGGGGGCGTTTCGAGCGGGGGCGTTTCGCCCATGGCTCGGGGACGGGGGTTGGGGAGACTGGGGAGTTTAGAGCTTGGAGAGCCATTGGATTTGGATGGAGATGAGATGGAATGTTGGGATTGGAGGTTTTGAGAGAAAGAGGAGGAGAGGAGAAATGGTGTTTGGGAATGGAGTGTCTTTGGGGTTTTTAAAGAGGGTTGGAAGGTGG
Organism: Magnolia changhungtana; assembly: GCA_030180095.1. Classification (NCBI taxonomy): domain Eukaryota; kingdom Viridiplantae; phylum Streptophyta; class Magnoliopsida; order Magnoliales; family Magnoliaceae; genus Magnolia; species Magnolia changhungtana. Next base: position 9,214,446 of record JASAUF010000573.1, on the reverse strand, counting down.
AAATTGCGTGAGGAGTGGGGAGGAGAGAGAGAGAGAGAGAGAGGCGTCAAAGATGGGGAGCTGTAAAAGAAGCGAGTGCGTAGGTTAAGCGTGTGCGCACGTTTAGGTTGGGGGTTGGTATTTGGAGAGGGAGTGCTGATAAGCATGCTTACGTGTCACATACGTGTGAGATCCTGGGCGTTCGTAGGGTGGTCACTGTGTGTATTCCGTGGAGGACGGTTTTTGGTTGGCACGTGTTTGAAGAAAGAGGTGAGCTTATATGTACCCGTCTGTGGGGCCCCCTCAACTGTTTCGTTAGATCAAAACCGTCCATTAGATGCGCCCTTCAATGTTAGCTTACTGGCCCAAGAATCAGTGCGAACGGAATCTCATGTGGGCCACTCCACAAGGAATAGTTAGGAAGGAGAAGGTCAACCATTTGTATCTTCCCCACTGTTTGTGGGGCCCACCGGGTTACGTATCTGCCACCTAATACATTCATCATAGGCTTCCCATGCGGATTAGGTGAGTGTTACCTTTACTTGTGGGCCCCACCTTAATTAAGTTTTTGTACACGCCGTCCATCCGTTTTCCCATATCATTTTAGGACATGATCCCAAACCTTACGCAGATCTCAGGTGGACCACACCTCTGGAAACAGTGGCGAATGACCATTAAAAGCTTTTTGTAGGTTACAAAAGTTTTAGGTCAAGTTGAACTTTATGTTTTTCCTTCATCCTGGTCTTTTTTACATTATCAACGGCTTGGATGGAAAAGAAACATTACGGTGGGCATTACTGTAGGCCCTTGAATTTTTAACGGTGGTAGTTCAATCACCACTGTTTCCGGTGGTGTGGTCAACTATTAGATTTGGATCTACTCAATTTTTGGGAAAACATCCTAAACCGGGCTGGAAAAACGGATGGACGGTGTGGATATACAACACATCATCAATGTGGGCCCATGGTAAGGGTAACACCCACTAAGGTGTTTACCTAGGTAACACCTAATCCGCTCCCCCAATTAAGTGACATAAGATAAGGGAAGCGGATTGGATGGTGTACTTCACACCGGCTGCGTAGCTGCTGTATCTACGTCAGCAAATTTTGTGGGTGAGTTATGTGGTATACCCAAACCGTCTATCCATTTGGCAGGGCGAGTTATGTGTTATATCCAAAATGTCCATTCATTTGGCAAGCTCGTCTTAGAGCTTGAGACTAAAATTAAGACAGATCTACCTATTAAGGGCCTGTTTGGCCAGGCAGATCCCACAGTATTAGGAGGGATGGGAGCGGCAATATCTCGAGATAAGCATGAGGAGCCAATCAAGTCCGGTGAACTTGTCCTGAGATATGAGCAATCCCATGGATCCCACAGTATTAGGAGGGATGGGATCGGCAATATCTCGAGATAAGCATGAGGAGCCAATCAAGTCCGGTGAACTTGTCCTGAGATATGAGCAATCCCATGGATCTTAAGACAATCATATGACATCACTATCATTACCTTAAAATTAATCATATACTTCGGTTGGATGGATTGGACGACAAAATCCTAGGATATGCATATGCAAGGTGTGCCAAACAGACTAAGTGAACTTGTCCCGGGATATAAGCAATCCCATGGATCTTAAGACAATCCACTGTCATCACTATCATTACCTTAAAATTGATCCCATCCCTCCTAATACCATGGGATATGGCCAGCCAAACAGGCCATAAGGACCACACTGCAAAAAGAAGTGGCAAATTAAACGTCTACCATTGAAACCTTTTTAGGGTTATAGAAGTTTTGGATTAATATGAAATTTATTTTTCCTCTTAATTCAGCCTGCGGCCGTATGAACAAATTAGATGGAAAATAATTTGTTATGGCGGGCCTTACAAAATTTTTAACGGTGAAAATGATTATCTCCACTGGTATTTGTGGTGTGGTCAAATTGCCTTTTGACATGATTCATTCTTTGCTAATACTTTAAAATTATTTCTAAAAATAAGTGAGACACTGTAGGTATAATAAATACATCATTGTGGTCCCTTGTTGCTTTGATCTTCTTTGAACAGATCGTACAACTGAGGAGCTCGAGTAGCGTCAGTGCTCGTCTTCTCACGACACGTGCCTACAGCAGTTATATAGCTGGTGTGTAGTACACCAGCCAATCCGCTTCCATAAATAAAAGGCCATCCAAAAGCCCAGGTGCACCATACCATGAAAATTTAGAGGCCGTGGGAATGATTTTACAGTGTTCCCTTCGTTGTGGCCCACCTCGGCTTTGGATCGGCCTGAATTTTGGTTTCTACGGTGCGAATGAGGGGAGGACACAATCTAACGGTGGGATCAGATTCATAGTTGACGTTGACCCACAGCAGCCGGGTAATAGCATATGAGCGCACCCCATGACAAAATGGACGGTTGGAAATAATCACCAATGTCGCATTTATTGGTCCTGCTTCAACCAACAAGTGTCCACAAATCAAAGGTTAGACTTTTATTTCAACCAATCTCACTGTGGGACTTAAAGACGGTTTCAACAATCTAGCTTGCCTTGTATGCTTTCTAACTGCCTGAGTATCAGGCGTCATAAGTAGCCCGAGTATCAAATAACGACCCCTGATTAACGGTAATCTGCATTCCTAGCTAACTTGATGGGTGGATCGACCTATACTTGCAGTAAGATGCGATAAAGGACCGTGTGATGAACGTCTCTGATCTCGCACAGACATCCACATTGTGACTCGTGTTGCGTTTCTGTTCCGCGCGCCTAAACGCGGCGGCTTCTCTGAACATTGGAGACTGTTAGAACAGTGGGGAAGGCGTCATGCTAACTGCGCTCGACTGAGTACCGGTCGCCTCTTATACGTGGGAATTTAGAACACGTGTAGGATATCCAAACCTCTTATCATGAGGAAGCAACCTATAAGATTCCTTACATATAAATATCATAGTGAATGATCATCATATGGACCACATGCATAGAAAATAATCTGACTGTTAAAACAATTTAACCAACGATCATTATTAAAAATATAAACGTGGCCACTTTATTTATCCGATCATCATTATTTTTTATAAAATCATATATGTTCAAATTAAATATCTTATGAACGGCTTAGATTTTAATTTATATGCGTTTATTTCCTACTAGTTTAGGCGAGTTCTGAAAATTAGTGTACTCCTTCAACGTGGCTTACAGAAATTACTTGCCAACGCCTAGGTGGAGCGGCTGTAGCAGCGCCTGTTGCAGCCTGTGGCCTATATCTCTAGACTAGCAGTTAGGTTTGCTCCATTTAAAAACAGTGGTGACTCATCCTCCTCCAGTGTGCAACTGATGTATAGCTATAAAGACCGTTCAAATATTGGGTCCTATTTTAGATAGATTATATATCTAAAATAATACTGATAAATCATTTCCAACCATACAATTGATGGATATTATTAGGATGATTAAAAATAAAATAGTGTGTGTTTCAAATTCAAAGGCAAAGATCAGACCCATAAAATCATCTTGTCAGTGATTTTTTTTTTTAGATCATGCCCACCCACAGTTGTTAAGTGATTTGGACGGTTTGGATTTTGGTTTGACTACGACATTGCCGCGTATGCGTTTGTGAAGTTCCCACCATTTTTTAAATGGTGCGAAACTAACACACGAGTCTAAACCGAGTAGAGAGACTCGTTCCAACTTCCAAGTCAGAAGTCAAACAAACGAGTCAAAAATTCACAATCCGGTCTACGAGAAAAACTCAACCGGTCGTAATGGCTTTCGGTGCCTGTCCAATCGGTCGGCCGGCCGGTACCCAATTTATCCTTTAGAGGGGACGCGGATAAGCTACTGACAGTAGCCAGAATCGCTACTGAAGAGACTGTCACCAAGTTATGTGGGACCCACCATGATGTGTGTGTTGTATCCATGCCGTCCATCTATTTGGAGATATCAATTTAGGGCCGGTTTGGACGGGTGGATTGGAAGGGATTGAATGATATTAGGATAGATGGCATGGATTTCAAGGCAATGCTGGTCTGTTTGGCTTAAGATCCATATGATTGCTTTACCCTGGGATTACTATATCGAGTCTGTTGGGCATGCCCGGCCAAATCCTGGTATTAAACCTTCCCATCCCTTCCAATCCCTCGAACCAAACATGTCCCAGGCAAATTCGAATGGATTAGGGTGGACTGGATGGGATTTAAAGGTAATGATGGTGTTGTCAGTGGATTGTCTTAAGATCCATGGGTTTGCTATATCCCGGGATCAAATTGCCAATCTCGGGATTTAACTTCCAATCCCTTCCAATACCATCCAATCCCTTCCAAACGAGCCCTTAGGGCATGAGACAAAGAATGACTCAAATCCAAAGCTCGAGTAGACCCCAACACAAAAAACAGTCGACAGAGTAACGCCCACCATTAAAATTTTCTAAGAGCATGTTTGTCTTTCAATTTAATAGTATAAACAGTGTAAATGGAGTAATTGTTACTTACACTTGTATTTACATTTTTGCAATAGTCACTTAATGTTAGCAGTTAAGCTTATCTGGCACGCTGCTAACTTGAACCACCCTTTTTTCCACTAAAATTCGGACCCATTGTTATGTATGTTTCTGATCCACCCATTTGTCTATTTTGCCCACTCATTTTAGGGCATGAGCCAAAAAATTGAGGTAGATTCAAAGCTCAAGTGGACTGCATCATTAGAAATTAGGAGAATTGAATGTCAACCGTTCAATTCTTCTTGGGGGTTGTAGATGTTTTGGATGAATTTGACATTTGTATTTTCCCATTATCCATGCCCATGTGGCCTTATGAACAGGTTGGATAATAGGTGCACATCCCTGTATACCTAGGGTTTTTTTTAAACTTTCAATAGTATGCATCCAATTTCCATTGTTTCCTATGGCGTGGTCCACTTGAGCTTTTTATTTACTTTAATTTTGGGCTCATGCCTTAAAATGAGCGTATGGAATAAATGGACAACATAGATCGAATACATACATAATGTTGGGCCCAACAAATTTTATGCTATGATATGATTTCAACTTTTTTTTTGGTGATACACACATCCACACACTATAATGGGTCCTCAAACCTTGATCTTAGTGTTGAAACTCATGTGAGTCTACCATTAAGCCACAAGTAAAGACCCAATTACACCACATTTTTCTAAGCATAATTACCATGTAAATTTCTCTTCCAATTAGGTGTGAAAGGTAATAATTACCCATTTACATTCTGTTTACCTTGTGAAGTAAGAAAAAAAAAAAAAAAAAAAAAACATGCTATTAATGTTCCAAGTCTCATTTATTGTATCAGGTTAGAAATTAGGTTGAGTTTAGATCTCATCTTTTGACCTGGTTATTTGGGTCTCGTTGGGTCCAAGTTAGGTCCATGTGTAGACCCAATTAAGGTATGGTTGGATCAGTCAAGTTGGATATAAGCTGAGTCTATTTAATAGAAAATCTACACATAATATAAGAGAGCCTATGCACCCAACATGCACTTTTTAGAGTAGTACATTTGTCTATAATCTAAATCATTCATGGGGTGAGCCTAAGGGCCCGTTTGGCCGGGTGGATTGGAAGGGAGCGAATGGTATTAGGGTGGATGGCATGGATTTCTATAATGATTTGTTGTCGGCGGAAGATCCTTGATATATCCCTGGGTTCATACATCCAGTCTGTTTGGCACACCCGGCCAATCCGGCGATTAAAGCTACCGTTCCCTTCCAATCCCACGAGCCAAACACGTCGCTGGCTAATTTGAACGGATTAGGATCGATTGGATGGGATTTAAAAGTAATGATGGTGGTGTCAGTGGATTGTCTGAAGATCCATCGGATTTGGATCAGATCACCTGCACTGTTTGGCACGCCCAACCATTCCCGGGATTTATCATCCAATCCCTTCCACTACCGTCTAATCCCTTCCAATCCAACCGGCCAAACGGGCCCTAATGGTATAAATGCTTTTATATTTTTCTAAACCTAACTTGAGACCTATATGCAAAGACCCAATGAAAGCCCCCCAGACTTGCAATTAGACTATATGGAGTTTCAACACGAAGTCATGGGTTCAAGCATCCCTTGCGGCAAGTGTGTGTACATGTAAAGAAGAAAAAATGTTAGGCTTGCAAGGAAAGCTTTGATAAGTATAACAATCCAAGTCATGACGCAGGAAAAGGTTTTTCCATGGAGTTATGTATTGGCAATCTAGGTGAGGCCTACCATGATGTTTTTTTGATGAATCCATCTTATTCACCTGTTTTTTTAGCTCATTTCAAGACATTAGACCAAAAAGATCCGTATCCAAGACTAAGTGAGGCCCTTAGAGAGGAAATTGTGTGTATTGAACAACCACTCTTGAAACATTTGTATAGAACGGAAGTTTTATATAGGACTAAGATTTTGGTGTTTTCAGTTAATCTCAGAGAGAATGACCTTATAAAATGTTTGGATGTTATGTAAGCATTAAGGTGGAGGCTAAGAAGGTATTCAACAGTGAGAATTTCTTTCCCCTTTTTTCCTCTGTTGTGGTCCACTTGACACTTGGTTCTGGCTCAGTTTTTGTCATGTATCCTAAAATGATCTCACAAAAAGGATGGACAGGGTAGATTCATTACAAACGTCACAGTGGGCCTACCTAGGTCCTAGTGCAGGAACCTCAGGAGAAAGGCAAGTTGGGGTAATCTTTTACTATAGATGTTTCCGACCATCTTTTTTACTCAATTCAAACAAAATCTATTTTATCAATCTAGATCTCTATCTGTATGGACAAATCAATAAAGACGAAAATACTCCTACTTTTTCCATCTACTTTACCATAGAATCTAGGGATATTTTTGTCCAAAACCTTATTTTTATACCCTAAAAATTTACTTTCGTAACATAAGTTTTCGGCCTTTCATTTATAATAATAATAAAAAAAAGCTTAAAAGGTAAGTGCCCACAGTGCTAATTTTTTGAGTTGAAACGGTGGATGCAGATGTCTAACAATAAGCTGTCGCTAGAAGTTCCTGCGCTGGTAACCACATGCCACCCTGATGTTTGTGAGGTATCTACCCCATCCATCCATTTTATCAGGCTGGCTGGATGGTGTTGATTCAAATCCAATAATTAAATTCAAAGTCTTTTAATTAGTATCATTAGCTCCCTATTTAAGATAGTTTGGATTTATATAAAGGGTTGTTTGGTAGCATGGAATCAGAGCGATTTGTGTGAATCTTTTTATTCTTTTCTTTTTAAAGCTTGCCAACAGTCGGATGTGACTATTGTCCAAAAAGTCAGGCAGGCCAGACTATCCTAACTACTGGACTATTGTAAAAAGCTAGACCGTTGAAATGAGATGCTCTATAAATTCAGCGGTCAGATTTGTACGATTCGTCTGAACTTTGGGTAATAGGTATTGAGAGTCGTGGGATTACTAGTGAACGGCTTGGATCTCCTACAGGTGTGTCCTATTCGGACCCGTCTATTCACTCTGTACAGGAACGCAAAACCGTAGTTCTCACTTCTCAGGTGTTCAACCTTCACATTGCGTAGCGAGACTCGATACCGAAGTGACGTCACCAAGTTACGTAGGCCCACCATGATGTATATGCTTTATCCACACCGTTCATCCATTTGGAGATATCATTTTAGGTTATGATCCAAAGAATGAGGCAGATCCAAATCTGTAGTGGACCCCACCATAGAAAACAGTGGGAAGAGTGACATGCACCGTTGAAATCCACCTAAGGTCCACCATGATGTTTATTTGAGATCCAACCTGTTAATGTGTTAAAGCAGACATTAAAGAAGGGAAAACACAAATATTAGCTTGATCGAAAACTTTTGTAGTTTTTAATGGTGGATCCACTCGAGCTTTGGATCTGACTCATCCTTTGTATCTTGCCCTAATATGATCTCTCCAAATGGATGAACCGTGTGGATACAAAACATACATCATGGTGGGCCCATAAAACTTGGTGACGTCACTTCAGTAGCGAGTCTCGCTACTCAACCTGTCAAGTAGCTAATCCGCGTCGGTTGTTGGAATCGTTTATGGGTGGCCAAACCCACGTACTAGAGCACTGCCCGTGGAAGATCATGTGGGTCCCACGGAAAATGAATCGATGTTTCCGTATTCAATGAGAGTCCCGCGGGCTACTAAAGGTGGCTTTTTCTAATTTTTATTTTATTATTATTTTTTTAATTTGGGCTCGTTGTATTTGCCGTGAGAATACTTGAGGAGAATCTCTCTAGAATCGCATGGTTTTTTCGTGAGAAGCTTCCACGTGGGCACACGTTATTCTCATTCCAATCTCTCACTGATTTTTTTTTAATTTTTTATCTATTAACTAGTGGGACCCACCCTAACTAGGATAAACAAAATGGGAGTGGATTAGGTGCAGCCCAGACTCACCTAACACAGTGCGGCCCTGACCCTGGGACCCGCCTTGATGTAGGTATTGTATATCCACGCCGTCCATCTGTGTTTACAGCTTATTTAAAAGCATAAGCCCAAAAAATGAATCATATACAAATCTTATATGGACCACACCACATATAAGAGCCGTGATTGACCATTAAAAACTTATAATGAGCCAGAAAAGTTTTAGATCAAGCTGATATTTATTTTTTCCCCTTCATCCAGGTCTGTGTGACCTTATCAACCGTTTGGATGGAAAATAAACTTTATGGTGGGCATTAAGGTGGGGCCTCGGAAGTTTTTAATGGTGGGCGTTGAATCACCACTGTTTCCTATGGTGTGGTACACTTGAGATTTTTATCCTCTTCATGTTTCGGTTAATAATCTAAAATGATCTGAAAAAACAAATGGACGGCGTGGATATGCATTACATACATCAATGTGGTCCCCACTGTCAGGACCGCACTCTGCTGTGTGAGGCCGGGGCCGCACCTAATCCTCTCCCAAATATGCCTCCCCCGTCACATGGGTCTAAGAAAAGTAAACCCAAAACCGTGCAGTGTCGTGGTTGGTCCGAGAGCCTGTGTACCATCCACACCGGGGTCCATCATATCAATGGCTAGGATCAATGACTCTTGGATTCGACTTCTACAGACTGAAAAAGCAAAGTCTACTTTTAAGTCGAGCTAGCGTTGCATGGTATCGTCCTTTATGACCCGTCTCTATAATTTTATCACGTGAAGAGTTGGTGTTTTCCACGTGGCAGATTTTCGGTAGGGCCCACCAAAGCGTATAAATTGGTTCGTATTTATCGGAAACGGATTGGCTACTCCCCCGACACCAGGCCCAGGGCTGATGGTCGGTGCTCTGTGGGCCCCACCATGATGTATGTGTTTCATCCATTCTGTTCATCCATTTTTAAAGATCATTTTAGGGCTTGATCCCAAAAATGAGATATATATATATATCTCAGTTGGACCACACCACATGAAAACAATAGTGATTGGATATCCACCATTAATATCCTCCTAAGGCCCACTGTATGAAGGAAGAAAACAAAAATCAGCTTGATCCAAAACTTTTATGGCCCCTAAAATGTTTTTAATGGTCAACGCACATTAAACACTGTTTCTTGTAATGTGGTCCAATTGAGATTGAGATATATCTCATTTTTTGGTCTCATACTTAAAATGATCCGTAAAAATAGATGGACGGCATGGATGAAACACATACATCATGGTGGCCCCACAGAACACCGACCACCAGCCATTGGCTGGTGTCAGGGGGAGTAGCCAATCCGTTTCCGTATTTATCGTACACGCGCGGTGATCACGTGTGGCTATCCAGGCCATCCAATTGATGGGGTTCACACTCGTGCATGATCCAATCTATAAATTGGCATGCATGTAACTAAGGAAGACAGTCAAATGTTCCAGGACCCCACAAGATTACTCCGATTAGACAATCTACACCATTCAGTTGTTGATGGTTAAAAACATAGGACGCGGATTTTTCGCAGGAAGTTCCTGCGCAAGGATACTGGGTGGGGCCCACCACCATCTTTGTGAGAATGTACTCCGTTCATCCGTTTTTCTAAGCTCATTTTAGGATATTCGACCAGGATCCAGAACTTAAGTGGGCCACACGAGAGGAAACGGTGGGAATTTAGTGAGAACCGTTGAAACATTCTTGTGGCCATAAAAGCTTTGATTCAGGCTAACTTTTTTATATTTTCATTTCATCCCAGTGGTAATAAACTTATAAACGGTTTAGATGGGCATATAAACATCGAGGTGGAGCCCAGGAAGATTTCAACTGTATGGATTTCTTTCCTCAATTTTCCCTCTCGTGTGGTTCACTTGAGTTTTGGATCCAAATAATTTTTTGCTCTCTTGTCCTGAAATGAGCTCCCTAAACGTATGAACGGTGTAGATTTCACAAAAACATGTCTGTGGGCCCCACCCAGCATCCTTTAGCAGGAAATCCTAGTCCAAAAACATAATCCGTTAAAGACCCAGATTCCGTACGATGACGTCCCAATTATGATGTCGTTGCGGTAGTCTGATCCGCGCAGCCCACGGTGAGGCCTAAGATTTAGACGGCCTGGATTGAGCACAGGCATGGGCACATGCATGTATGGTTGGACATGATCTGATATGCTAAGTGGACTGTCCATAGATAAACATTTAATGAATCAAACTAAATGTTTCTCTCGAACATGATGTAATCCGTGAAACATTTTTCATGATTCCCAACAATTAAAAAAGATGTGCTGCTTGAATTTGAGCAATTTCAATAAGAAATTCAATAAGATATCTAATGGTCATGAATCTTTATCTCTATGTTCCTCAATGGACCATCATCACCATCATCATAATTTTCATCATCTTTCTGAATAAGTACGGAAAAGGCTTCATATATCAGTTTACATCAAGGAAATCTATTGACATAAGTTTGAGGGAGAAAAGTAGTGCAGGGATCTCTCTTCTACACCTTGTTTATATAAAAGGATAAGGAATAAAGAAAACCTTAACCCTATTTAGGGTTGGGCCTACGGCTTTCAAAGTAAATGGGCCTAGCTGCCAAAAGATTATTATTAAAAAAAAAAAAAACATTTCATTACTCTTTAAGCTAGAGCAGGATATCTCATTCTCAAGCTTGAATAAAAAATCTCTAAGATGAGAAGATGGAATTGCCTTGCTAAGAAAACCTAACAATTAACCCTTGGATGTAGCAGCTTATGAACGAGACCCATTTCAAGCTTTTCACAAACAAAGTGACAATTTACCTCTAAGTGTTTGATTTCTTCTTGAAATATAGGATTAGAAGTTATATAAAGAGTGACTTGATTATCACAAAAAAAAAAAAAAAAAAACACCAAGCTTCTAACAACCATTAACTGTAATAATTTACATTAATTCACACTTATAAATGAAGTTGGTCCGTAGCTAAAACAACCTCTCATTTTTTTAGATTCTTTGGGTGAAAGAGTCACCGCGTGTTGATAAGTGGACTTTCTAAACTAGTGGGAATTAAATTTCTGCCGATACCTTTTTCATATTTTTAAGGCAGACTTGCCACCTCAACAGCCACTGTAACCCATTTGATGGTCCATATTGTTACCATGTGGCCAGTGGGAATTGGATTCTCACCGGTTAATTTTGGTCAATTTGGACTGTTAATTGGCTTCCAATGGTCCTAGATATATATTCTCTTGGTGTATTTTGTTATCCTTTGTGATACACTTCAAGGATGATCGAATGCCAATTTCAAAAGTATATCGCGATCATATGAAGTATTATCTGCGATTTTAAGTAGGGTGTCTACAATACTAACTCATTTTAGTGTTTTGATGTGGGTGTAGACTACACGTAGCCAGGGCGTGTAGGCTAATGATGTAGAACAAGTCAAGGACAACTTCATGGATGGTCGAATCATAAAGAAATCTAGCAAAAAAAGTTTGATATGGGGCAAAAACGGCCTAAATGCGCACTATATCTTCTAACAACCATAACTTTGTAATAATTTACCGGATTCACACCTATAATATGTAATTGGAAAGTAGTTCTAAAACAACCTAGCATAATTTAATCGTTTCAATTGTCAAATTTGAGTCCAAAGTTAAAGTTTACTATATTTAATAATTATATCAAAGGTTTTAAGTTAATTTTGAGTCCAAAGTTAAAGTTTACTATTTTTATTAAGTTATATTTTTCTAATTTTTTTGGGTTTTAAGAGTTTGGTTCTAGTCTAGAGTCTTTTTTTAATCATCATAGAGTTGTTTATGAGTTTGGATAAATTTTGAAATCTTTTACTAATTGTGTAAGTTTACTATTTTGGAGAACTTTTCTATTTTGAGTCAAATTAAGAGTCTATAATGTCTTTGCTTATATATGCATAATAAGTACATTGTAAACAATGGTTTATTTAATAATATCAGTTTTTATCCTTACTTTTTAGAAGTTTTCTCTGGTTGTAGATTGAGGATTATCATAGGCAAGACTATACTAACTAGTTCCACTAAAATTTTAAATTTTAAATAAATAATTTTTTTTTAAAGGAAGATTTTCGAAATCTTAGTGATGTAGAATGTGGCACGGATACATTCCTAGCATGGTTGGACTAGAAGAAGGTGAATAGTAAATTTGCTATAACTTTTGATTCGGATATCGTTACAAGGCGCATAACCAATCAATCTTTATTGAAATGGGCCATCCGAGGTGTCGCGTCTGTCCATGTCACCAGAAAATACGCGCTTTTAGCTCAAAACAAAAATTTAAAAGAAAAAAATATTACTTTTAGTAATTCCGATTTTTATAATATTTCCTTATTTTTAAAGTTTTATATTTTATTTTTATTTTCTTATATTTTCCCTAGTGGATTCGATGTCTATGTGAGGAGTCCAAAGAAGCTTCATAGATTCAGAGTAGTTATCCCCTTAAGGAAGACAGTGATCAACTAGAGTTGGGCCTGGGCCAGCCTTAGGGCTCAACCTTGGTACCAATCAGGGAGGAAAAAAGTCTTTTGTACTTACTCTTGCTTGGTTGAGATAGACAATGTGTTTATTCTAGAAAGACGTAGAAGCTAAGAGATTTTTCTCCCAAGCAGAGTGTTAGATTACGAATGATCATAAGCCAGAACAAATGTAAGTATCACATAATCGAGCTTTTGTGTGGTTTACTTATGATGTTTAGGTGGAATACAAATCCATAATTTAAGTGGGTCTACAACCTGGAACATGTATAGTCACACCTATGCATTTAGGTGGTTTGGTCCACACGGGTCTTGGAATGATAGGAGTTCTTGTATAAGCTTCATCCATACCAGAACATGGTGTATAGATGAAGTGGTTAAATGGCATATAAACAACATGGTGCACCTTTCATTCCATCTAGAAGTTTAAGTGGTGGGCGTCACCTTCCCAATGTCCCCATTGATCCCTTTCATGGAGCCCACCTGAGTTTTGTATTAAGATGGAATTTCTTATATTGATATAACAATACAAGGTTCATCTAATAGATGTTTTGAATGAAAATCATGCATCACAATGGAGCCCACACCTTGAACCTATATTTATTTGAGTTAAAAGTGATAAAGGAGTTTAGCCACAATAGGTTATCTATGTTGTAACATCTTGGATTCTCACCATTTTAGATTTTCAAAAAATCCTTGAAAATTTTCACTCACTCTTTTAACACTTTCTTATGTACACACCATTACACATGTTGATATGGCATGGCACAACTAGAAACTAGATCGCTCTTCGTGAGAGATGAACTAAACTGTTAAGATCATTAGATTAAAAAATCAATCCTATTCACTTGTCAAGTAGGTCAAAATTGTATGAGAAAAATAAATTATTAGAAGAAAAAAAAATAATCAATAACCCAAATTCATTGACCTCAAACACGTCCCGTCGAGTTAGATATTAGCCACATGTTTTGCCCCGACATGAAGTCCCCTCATTAATGCAGTAACTATATGTGTAGATTGTTGCGCATGTTATTACATTATTACATTCACCATATATTGGGGCTGACAAGCTGAGCTGAGTCGGATTATTCATCATTGGCCCAAGACCGACAAATGCCCGTTTTCAAACCTGAGCCCAACCCTTTGGTAAAGTTTGGATTTGAGGAATCCTTAATGTAGGATAGGAAAATAGTAGATGTTTTTAATTTAAGTGATAGTTATGTTATTTGGATAGTAAAGAAAATAGTGAATTCCACCAAGTAACTATTAGCCTTATTTTATAGTTTGGATTCCTGTGCACAAAACAATAGGTCACCATCGAGAGGAATAGAAGATCACTCTTGATATCCAAACATTACCCTAAAAATGAAATTGGTGTTTGTGTGCCTTTAAAAATAATCATTATATGATGGTTGAGATTTTCAATTCCACACCAAGCAATCCTCTACTCCCAATATGCCCTTGTGTGAGTTCTTTCACTCAAGCGGTTGGAGTGGAGGTAAATGGTGATAATGTAGGGTGAAAGCATAGTGATGGTTTTGCCATCAATTTAGAAGAGATGAATTCCACCCTTAAAATATAGCACATTTCAACCTCTTTTTAAAGCAAAAGTCTATATAAGCCCCATTATGATATATGTTTTATAGCTACACCATTCATTTATCTTTTCAAATCATTTTAGTCCATGAGCCAAAAAAAAAATGAGGCAGATCTAGTGATCGAGTGAACCACACCACAGAAAACAACGGGTTCAATGTTGGATGTACTTATTCCCACCATGGCCACTTGAGCTTTGGATTTATTTATTTTTTATTATTATTATTTTTTTTACTCATGCCCTAAAATGAGCTGGCAAAATGAATGCGTGACATGATGAAACACATAAATCATGGTAGGACCGTAAAGTTTTGCCGCATAGCACAATACTTAATGCAGAAAATACAAAGGTGAATAATTATTATTTATTTAGACTTCACTATACATAATTACAGCCAATCAAATAGGCCTTGACAATGTTGATAATGTCATAGACAACTATTATATACGTATAAGCATATCAATTGAAACCATTCAAATATAAGCCAAAAGTTAAATTAAGGGTTATTTAGATGTTTATAAAAAATTTATTTGCTAACGCTTTACAATTGTAAAAAGTTTTACTACTACGTTATTTTTAGTACATCACATTTAGAGGTGGGCATGGGATGACCCGATCCGGCTAACTTGACTCGGTCTGATCCGACTCGACCTGAATCGAATGGGTGAGTCGGTCCGTACCAAGTAAGCTTCATCTGATCCGAACTCAAACCGAGTTGAGTTTGAGTTATCCAGTAACTCGACCCGAAACTCGATCCAGTTAAACTCGACTTGATCTGAAACCTGACTCGACCTGACTTTCTAACCCTACCCCGACTCGATCCCAACCTCTCTCTCTCTTCCTCCCTCCCTCCCTCATCCTCCTCCTCCTCCTCTTCCAAGCTCGGCAACCACCCGCCACCATTACCCTCCTCCTCCTCCTCCTCCTCCTCCTCCTCCCTCTCCACTCCTTCCCTCCCTCCCTCATCCTCCTCCTCTTCCTCTTCCAAGCCCGACAACCACCCACCATCATCACCCTCCTCCTCTCTCTCCTCTCCTCTCCACTCCCTCCCTCCTTCATCTCTCAATCCGACTCGGTGCCAACTCGACTCGACTCGGTACTTCTGACCAGATCGGACTCAGTCCGGATCAGTCCAAGCCAAACCGAACTTGGATCGAGTCACGCATGCTAGACTCAGTATCGAGTCGAATCAAGTTCGGGTCAAGCCTATTTCAAAACCGGATCGAGTAGAGTCAGCCCTAACTCGGTTCAACTCTTACTCGACCATATACCCAGCTCTAATCACATTTGGCTTTTTAATGGTAAAATATTTAGAGTAAATAATTTATCATGTTTGGATAACATGTAAAAACGTATACCATCTAGAAATTGAGAGTATAATTCTAAACAAAGCTTGCACTATACTGCCAAAAAATTTAAAATCATGTAAAAGGGCTTGAATTTTTTGGGTTCTAAGAGAGTGTCAACGTATGCACATGACAGGTGGATTGGATATCCTACACCCATCACAATGTGCCCTTCATATAATCCTAATGATTTTAATGTTGGGCATCTCATTAATTCCAACTATTCTTTGATGTGTGGCCCACAAGATGAATCAGTCATCCTGGTTTTACGCACCCTGGAATAACATCAAGGGACTCATATAATGGATGGATCGGATGTACCATACACATCATGATGGTCACTACAAACAATGTACGTATCAACCATGACATCCTTCCTTCTCTATACAATGTTATTGAATATGTAACCCTTTTACAACTAATTATTTGAAAGGACATCCGTCGGCTCCTACTTTATAGCTGTGAAATTGATGGTCAAAAAGAAAGGGAGTCAAAATTCCAAATTCAAAGAACCGATTGCAATCAACAAGACGTGGGCCATCAAATCAATCCGATTTTGGGTAAAATCCATCAAAATCGCGTCCAATGATTTGGACAGTGAATATGAGTGACACATGTGCTATTTGTACGACCGTAAATGCCCGCCTATCATCGATCATATGAAATAACTCCCCCCATTAAAATCCCTGCTTTGACCGTTGAAACGCCAATGCCAGTTCATATAAGTGATGCCATCGCCCATGACGTGTTGACCAGAATCATTGATACAGTGGGCCCATCATGGATGTCCCATGGAAAGAACTTTCATAGATTAGGACACTAGCCATTGACTCTTTGGCCTGCTCGAAGGGTTAGGGTACACGCATCACATGGGCCCATATAGAGTGGGGGCCATCATCTCAAGGGCTCTCATGTATGGCCCATGGGCGTGTTTGGCCCGGCCGATCCATGGGATTAGGAGGGATGGAATGGATTTTAAGGTGTCCATTGATCCCATGGGTTTGTAATAGCTTATGGGATATACAACAGTGTGTTTGGATCGTCACAAACGGATGGGTTTGCAGCTCCACTGCTTCTTGTGGTGTACCCCACTCATTGTTTTATATCTACCTCAAAATAAGTTCATGGCTGAATGTAGGCTAATGAAAATGATGGAGGGAGTGGATATCTCATTGATATCTCAATGGGCCCCACATGGCGGTGAAAACTCGCATTCTGGGATTAGCGGAATCTGTCTGAGACTTGGATCGTGTTTATGAGGGCGCGGCGGATGAAATAAATCCCGCCATTCCAAATAGCAAACGGGATGGGATGGCGCGCAATAACCCTCCTAATCCTTACCATATCAAGCGCCTAGCCAAACACGCCCTAAAAATCCATGCGTACGTTAAAAGATGGTAACCATCATCCAAATGGTTTTATTCTCAAGGGCCATCATTTCAAGTAGAGCTGGGCATGGGACGACTCGGCTTGCCTAATTCGATTTGTCTGACTCGTTCAGACCAATTTGATTTAAACTAAATGGGTGAGTTGGTCCAAACCGAATAAGCTTTGTTAAATTTGAACTCAAGCTGAGTTGAGTCAGAGTTATCCAGTAATTCGATCCAAGTCGACCCGAAATTCGATCTGGTCATACTCGACTTGATCCGAAACCCGACTCGACTCGGACTTGAGTGTGTGTGTGTGTGTGTGTATCCTAATTTCTTAGTATCTCTACCCTTACTTGCAGCACTCGATCCCAAACTCTCTCGTTCTCTCCCTCCCTCATTCTCCTCCTCTTCCAAGCTCGACAGCTACCCACCACCCTCCTCTCTCTCCCCCCCCCCCCCTAAATCTCTTAATCCGGTGCCAACTCAACCTGACTTGGTACTTTTTGACTGGGTTGGACTTAATATGAATTAGTGTAGGGTAGACCCGAACTCGAATAGGGTCAGGCATGCTGGACTCGGTACTGAGTCAGATCAAGTTCACGTCAGGCCTTTTTCAAAACTGGATTGAATAATATCAGCCCTAACTCTGACTCGACTTGATGCACAACTCTAATCTCACGGGCTCTCCCATGCACCGTAGATGAGTTGCTGGTCTCAGTGGCACATGGGAGATGGTACAGTGGCACATGGGAGATGGTAGGGTAGTGGAATATGGTAGGGCAATCTCTCCCAGGTACACTTGGCAGTGAGATGTATCCATCAGGACCGTCCATCTAGTGGAATCTATCATCAATGGCTCATGGTTAAAAAATCAGGACAATTAGACAATCTTATCAACCACATTCTCCGATTTCAATTGATGAATGTTTTGCCATTAACTTTTTTAATCTCAAACCGTTGCTTTGAAGACAACCTCTTCAATGGATAGGATGATCAAATATCCTTGTATTTGGAATCCAAAGTAGGTACAACTACATGGACGGACCCGATTGATTGATTGCCCTGCCGATCGTACCGTGGACAGTTTGCTCTACCATATCTCGGTTCTACTGTCTCTACCGTATCATTTCCCAGTGGACCACAAACCGCGCATCTTGATTTACCCTTGCGGCAGATGATACACGTTTATGATAGTTCCAACTCACAATGGTACACGTGTCATTGCGATCATGTATCAATCAGGTCCGTCCATCCAGTCTCCCCTACTGTGGATGGAAACATTTTTATAATACCTGTAGATCGGATGATCCTAGCAGTCGGTTTGGAACCCTTCAATCCGACGGTATAAAATGAAAATATTAACAGTCAAACATTTTTATTTTTATTTTTGTAAAAAAACAAAAAAAGGTGTGAATTTGAAACATGAGTCACCTTTGATGGACGGTCCTGATTAATAAACCTCTACCATTTTCAGGTCCTTCCACCGGGACCCACATGCTTCGACACCCCGGCCCGTACGTGTGCCTTTTCATGACCCATGATGCACGCCAGTGCATGACCATCATGTCATGTTACCGTGCAATGACTCCATCAGCCCATGACTGACCTTGAGCTGCCATCATGTCTACGGTGGTCCCTGGGACCACAGAATTTGATGGAGAAGTTCTAAAGCTATTCGCGCGAGGAGCGTGTGAAACAGTGACTTGTGGCACACATGGTGACATGGCTCACGTGTGAGAGATCTGGTCCGTGTATCAGACACTAAATATAAGTTATGGGTGATTTATTTTCTAACCGTCCATATTTTTATCATACGAGTGCTACGCGCGAGTGGATTGGCCTGATTTGTGGGCCACCACGTAATCGGCTTCACCTGCTTTAGTGGTTGGTCCAGATCTTGCACACATCGTAACGTTGGCAAATGGGTCTGAGTTCACATCTTTGATCTCTCGTTCCACTTGCTCCGGTGGTAGACTGTGAAGAGTGTCAAGGGTTCGAGTACCCATTGGTGGGGAAATCCCACAACGGTGTGAGTGTGTCGGGTGTGTGTGCGTGTAAAAAAAAAAATCACCTGGACGGCAGTTCACGTGCCTTTGAAGTCCGTACATCATACGACATAGATATCACGTGAAGGAATCCGGATCCTCTGCTTGCCATAAACACCTGTCTGTTGCAATGTAATTGAGTTTCAAACAATTGCATATTTAATGCAAACACCTGTCTGTTGCCATGTAATCGAGTCACATCATCATTAGGGCTGTAAATTTAATCAGTGGACCCAATAATGTACCCGATGATGTGGATCAATTACGACCCGAAAAAAAAAAAAAATCTATTTGCTAAATGGTATGGGTCTTTCCATAGGATAGGACCTGATTTAGACTCTCAACGGAGTTTTCAACACCATTTAGACCTCGAGAACCCATAGATGGTGAAATTCCACTAGCGTGAGTTTGTGGGGGTGTGTGCGCGTGTGTTAAAAAACCTTACATGAGACCCGCCCATGTAAGGAAGGAAAGACCCTATCCTTATCACAGTCTTCATAACCCTGTAGGCGTGGGCATGTACTAGGTTTGGGCCTCATCTGACACTTAAAACGAAGGCCTGAAACCCAAAAATAAGATACCTGATCCTGAAAAAATTTTTATCTAAGATGGTTTAGCTGAGATCCACTTGAAAATACATTAGTATAATCATTAATTCTCACTTGAATTCTCCTAATATATTTATTGACATGCAAAAAATAGGCAATTGAGAGAACAAAGCACCAACATCTACATTTTTAAGCTATATGGGTTGCCTGACCATTATTGAAATGGCATATTCATTAGATGTCACATAATATATTAAGCCCAGGTCGAGCTAAAATGTTTTAATTTCGGCCCAACCAAATATGAACTCCTTGCATGAGAGATATCTTGCTTCTTAATTTCTATTTATATGTTTTTCATAACTTAACATTTAAAACATCATGCATGAATAAAAATAGGTGTTGCTGGACCTACCCATCAAAGTTCATTTATTTACATGGGCAAAAAGGATTATGTTCAAGACATCAACAACCCGTTGCTTAATGAGGATTGGAATGGCCCATTTTTAGGGCATCTCCTTAACATGTTAGACCCGTACACATTTATAAAGTTGGTCAGACTCACTCTAGACCAGGCCTGGCCCAAAAATGGGTCATTGGACCTCTCATGCCCGGCCTAGCTAATTTGTGTGGGGGTCTACAGTGGTGCGTGTAGTAAATCCAACCCGACCAGCAAATCACCCCAGAAAATGGGAACCCCCAATTTCAGGCAATCATCATACAATTGCATATTTAATGCAAACCATTAGTGATGATAATGTGACCCGATGATGTGCTCAATCCATTTTTAGAAAAAAAAAAAAAAAAATCATGTGTTGCAGGCATGGGATGACTTTATATACCAAAGGACCGGTTGGTAGACTTTTTCAACACCCAGAAATGGCTCAACTGATGGTGAAATTGATGACTGTCTCAGATCTCAAACACGTGTGCGCGTGTTAAAAAAAATGTGCCTTGACCCGCATGGTTAGGAAGGGAAGGAGGCCTTGGTTATCAAGTCTTCATAACCCTGTAGGGGTGGCCATGTACCAGGTTTGGGCCTCATCTGACACTTAAAACCAAGGCCTGAGCCCAAAAAATGCCCAGCCTGATCCTGAAAAAATTGGTTTAGCTAAGAGGTGAGCTGCTACTTGAAAAATACATTAGAAAAATATTAATGCTCACTTGAATTCTCCTAATATATTTATTGACGTGCAAAAACAATAGGCAATTGAGAGGAACAAAACACCAACATCTACATTCAAGCTATATGGGTTGCCTGACCGATTGAAATGGCATATTTGTAGGATATAATATATGTGGGCTGCATCGGGTCGAGCTAAAATGTTTTAGACCAAGCCCAACCAAATATGAACTGGGCCTTGCATGAGAGACCAACCTTGCTGTCTTAATTATATTTATATGTGTTCTTTCATGCTTAATAAAATGATCATGCAGCCAATAAAAATAGGTGTAGCTGGACATACCCATCAAAGTTCATTTATTCTCACATGGGCAATAAGAAATATGTTCAAGACGCATGGGTTGCTTAATGAGGATTGGAATGGCCCATTTGTAGGGCATCACACATGTACACATCAAGTTGGTCAGACTCAATTAGACCAGGCCTGGCCCAAAAACTCATTGGACCTCTCATGCCAGGCCTAGCTAATACTTGTGTGGGGCCTACAGTGGTGCGTGTGGTATCCAACCCGACCAGCAGAATCACCCCAGAAAATGGGACAGCCCCAAAAAAATTTCAGGCAATCCAACCATTAGGTGGGTGAATACAAACCATTGGTCCAGAATTTTTGCTTCCATTTTTATCCTGCATGCGTTGCACGCCGGATGACTGGACCGGTTTGATTTTTTCATGAGGAAATGTTCACTGGAGTGTGTACTTGATGACTGTCTCAGATCTCAAACACGTGTGCCAGGTTGGAACGAATGTGCCTTGAGTCGCATTGTAAAAATATGTGCCGCGTTGTATTATCATTGCTAGATGATTTTCATGGTGGAGTTGACGGGGATATGATTTACAAATGACACAATGCTACATGTGCAAATGTGAAACTTCTTTTGTACAAGACAACATTGATACTCTGGAAGAGTGTGATGGATGATACACAGGCACAAGTATGTCAAATTAAATTGTCCAAATTATGGTCCTGGTCTAGATGCATAGTAAATCATTGCTGGAGTTTTATCAAAGGTCTCATCCAAAGCTCTCTCTCTTTGCAATAGGCTTTATATATAAAAAGAAGTTAAGGTGTCTGTAGGGGGTACTTGTATGGTACACCCCCATCTATACAGACTTTTGTACACCCTATATATTAAAAGTCTGTGTAATCTTACTTGTTAATACTCATATTTATTGAAATTTATTCACTAACTATAGTCATAGACCCTTACTCTAATACTCATGCAAATCAAATATTGAACAACAAGATATCAATTATTAGACCACCATCAAGTTGATAAAACATTTTTAACAATCAAAACAAAAGTGTAAGTCATAAAAATGATTTCGGAGTATCAACCATTTGATCTCCATCAAG
This sequence comes from Magnolia changhungtana, assembly GCA_030180095.1. Lineage (NCBI taxonomy): Eukaryota > Viridiplantae > Streptophyta > Magnoliopsida > Magnoliales > Magnoliaceae > Magnolia > Magnolia changhungtana. Next base: position 9,192,152 of record JASAUF010000573.1, on the reverse strand, counting down.
TGCAATAAAATATTTTTAATGATTAAAATAAATTAAAGTTGCATAAAAGTGGTTCCGAGGTAATTAGTGGATCCCTTGTTAGATTATTTAGACCCAACTGTATACTAGCACATATACCTAACCACACTCACATGTAAGCCATAAAAGTAACCTTCTAGAATAGATTACAACACAATACACTAGGAACTTGAACTACATACCTCATGTCTAAACATTAGTTAAAGATGATACGTTCACAAGTTTATCTAACCTGGATATGATAGGCATTTTAGCCTAAGAACTTAGAACAATTATCCAATGTAGGTATTCAAATGATTCTAATAATTAAAACTGAATCTATAAACACTCACACTCCCATGTGGAGTAGGGCATGGGCACCAACTCATCATTTAACTTGATGGGGGAGAAACCTTTTATCCTAACTCTTCAGTCCCCTTATACAAAATGATCACATAAGAGTAACTATTGGTTTGCTCAAAACTTAATGAAGATTTTTTTTTTTTGTACTTAAAATCTATGGAATATAACTCTCCTTTAGCCAATGGTCATTGTACTCAAAATTACATTCCCATATATAATAAAGGAAACTTTTTCTTTAACCTAATTTTCATAATTGTTAAGCTAATCCACGTATTATTATAGTATAAGTAACATGTCAAACAAATTCTAGGGTCATCAAGATGTTGGGGGCCATTGCACAAAACCTTAGGATCTAGCCACCCAAAACACCAAAATTATGGAATAATAAAGCAATGAAATAAATCAAATCATAAATCACACGACACTAGAAAATTTTACGTGGAAAACCCTCAAAGAGGTAAAAACCACGGGACCTCGTTTAGTTCAACAATCCACTATAAAGCAGAACGTTACAACCGATCACAAGCACACACCGCTTAGATCAAACCTTCTTCACTCACGCAAGAGTGGATGAACAATAAGAGAATAATGAAAAAAATAGAGGGATCTCACCGATCACGAGGACGTAGAAGCGTTGAGACGTGAACTGCGAAGTAGATCACCTCTAAAAGCAGAATCTCCCTTCCACAAGCTTCCTCTCTCTCTCTCTATCTCTCACCTTTGATAGCCCTAAGCCCTGCTAGAAAACCTTTAGAAAACCTTAGAATACCATGGAATACACCCCAATCTTGCATACACTCCTTCATATAGGTTTAGAAAAATGTATAATCGGAATAGGAAACAAAAATCGCAGATCGGCGGATTCAAAAACAAATTTTGGGTAGGATCTTGGCCGGTCATCGAAGGCCTTCGATGACAACCTTCGATTTCATCTAAGGTCCTTCGATGATATAAAAAACGGACCAAAAACTGTCCAGCGACCCCGGATGAAAAATTTCAAAAATACTCGATGATATCGAAGCTAGTTTCATTTCATCGAACCCAGCAATGAGGAGAAAATTCTGATCAAATCTCCCCCTTTTCGACTCAGGAGGAATTCACCTTCTTCAAGCCAACCTGGTTTCTACAAACCTCAAACTTACCCTTAAGCAAAGCCTTGGTCATCATGTCTGACCCATTATCGTCTGTGTGGACCTTCTCAAGCTGTAACACCTTCTATTCTAAAGTATCCCTATTCCAGTGATACCGAATTTCTATGTGCTTCGACTTGGAATGCTTACTTGGATTCTTGCTCAAGTGTATAACACTTTGACTATCGCAATAGACCACGTACTGCTCCTGCTTCAGGCTAAGTTCCTGTAGGAACCTCTTCATCCAAAGCATCTCTTTACATGCCTCTGTGACTGCGATGTACTCAGCCTCTGTCGTCGACAATGCTACGACCTTCTGTAGCTTACTCTGCCAAGAAACCGCTCCCCCTACAAACGTGAACATGAACCCCAATGTGGACTTCCTGGAGTCTATGTCGCCTTCCATATCTGCATCTGTGTAACCCTCTAACACAGGTTTTTCGTCACCATAGCATAGGCTCAACCTGGATGACCCTTTTAGATACCGCAGTATCCACTTCACCGCTGACAAATGCTCTTTGCCAAGATTGGCAAGATACCGGCTGACAACACCAACCACATATGATATGTCTGGGCACGTACACACCATAACATATATCAAACTTTCTACTGCTGACACGTAGGATATCTTTTGCATCTCATCTACCTCTGCCTTCGTCTTGGGATACTGTCTGTCGCTCAATCTGAAGTGACCATCTAGTGGAGTATTGACTGGCTTCGCTGCATTCATATTGAACCGCTCTAGGACTTTCTCGATATACCGCTCTTGTGACAGCCAAAGTTTCCTCCTGCTTCTGTCACGGGTTATCTCCATCATAGGATCTGTTTAGCCGGGCCCAAGTCTTTCATCGCAAATGACTTGCCCAACTCCTGTTTCAGTCTGTTGATCTTGTTGATGTCTTTTCTCATGACAACCATGTCATCAACGTATGACAGCAGAACTAAGAAATCATCATCTGAGAACTTGCGCGTGAACACACAGTGGTCTGATTCCATTCTGTTATACTCATGCTTCAACATAAACGAGTCGAACTTCTTGTACCATTGTCGTAGAGCTTGTTTCAGCTCATACAAGCTCTTCCTCAGCCTACACACCATATGTTCTTTGCCCTTAACTTCGACTTCGAACCCCTCTAGTTGATGCCTATAGATCTCTTCTTCTAGGTCACTACGGAGACAGACAATTTTAGCATCTAACTGCTCTATCTCCATATCCATGTTATTCGCCAACCCAAGCAACACCCGTATGGATGTCATCTTCACCACTGGTGAGAATATTTCCTCGAAGTCTATAAATTTCCTCTGATCGAACCCTTTCACCACAAGTCTAGCCTTGAACCTCGTTTGTGAATTCTTCTGCTCAATCTTCTTTCTAAATACCCACTTGTTGCTCAAAGCTTTCTTGCCCTTAGGTAGTTTCACCATGTCATAGGTGTGATTTTTATGTAAGAATTCCATCTCCTCTTGCATAGTTTTCAATCACTTCCCCTTATACTCATCGGCTAGGGCTTGAGAATAATCTTCTGGCTCTCCCCCATCAGTGAGCATAATGCACTCATACGGTGAGTACCTCTTGGACGGCTGTCTATCCGTAGATGACCTCCTCACCTATGGTTCAACAGGTGGATCAAGTGGGGGCTGCTCCCCTGGTCCATCTTCTCAAGGAACTCCCTCGTCCTCTGCACCTTGCTGTACTCCCCCGTCATCAGGCACCACAGGAGGAATAATGAAATCCATGTCCTCTAGGTCTCCTGAACTAGGTTGGTTCTTCTCTAGCTTGCCAATGTCTTTTATACACTGATCTTCAAAGAAAACCACATCTTCTCAAGGAACTCCCTCGTCCTCTACCCCGAGAACACACACTGCCTGATCTTCATATCGAGCTTAGACCTCTCATCCTTTGGTACGTGAATGGATGCCCTGCATCCAAACACCCTGAGATGACTGTACGATGGATCTTGTCCAGTCTATACCTTCTCAGGCACTTCTCCATTTAATGGGGCTGATGGAGACCTGTTTATCAAATATACTGTTGTACGTGAAGAAGTCCCTGTGTGGAGTCGCATGAAACGAGGCTCTCGAGTCTATCACCCAGTCGATGTCCTGACTCATAACCGTGAGACAAACTTCATGATCTGCAGAAAGAATAACTCCAACGTCGTCATCTGAAGCGACCGCAGTGGAATCCGATTCATCTTTCTTCTCCTTTCCTTTTCCTTTCTTGTCGTTCTTATTTTTACAACATTCATGCTTATAGTGGCCCTTCTTGCCACAATTCCAACATTCGACAACCTTCCTGGTATTCGACTTGCCTCTTGATTTATTTCGAGCTTTCTCGCCCTTTCTGTTCTTTCCTCTTCCCCGTTCATGTGTTATAAGGGCCTCTTGCTAAGTAGACCCCTGAAACTTCCTCCTTGTTTCCTCATTAAAGAGACAACTTTACTGTTCCTCCTTTCCGTCAGCGTTTCCTCATTGTCTCCCAAGAGACAACAACGAACTAAGCAATAGCAAAGCCTTCAATTCATCATCTAGGACCATCTTCATAGCGGAGAGCTGGTTCACTATGTTGCTGACCTCATTCATGTGCTTAATCACAGAACCACCATATTTGAACTCGAGATTCACAAGTCGTCTTATCAGGAAAATTTTATTACCTGTTGTCTTCCTCTCATACGGCCCTTCCAATTTCAGTCATAGGCTAGCGGCTGAGGTCTCCATAGACACATGGTGGAACACATAATCATCCAGCCATTGTCTAATAAACTCCATCACCTTCCGGTCCAACTTCTTCCAATCATCATCAGACATATCCTTGGATTTTGCTGATATGCCTAAAATTGGAGAATATAAGTCCTTACAATAATACAAGTCCTCCATCTTAGCCTTCTATATAGTCCAGTTAGAACCATTGAGGCTGATCATCCTTGATGAGCCACCTTCCATAATTCAGAACCGATCCCACTCCGTTCAATGAACTTAGCTCTGATACCACTTTGTTGGAGGCCGTTGCACAAAACCTTAAGATCTAGCCGCCCAAAACACCAGAATTATGGGATAATAAAGCAATGAAATAAATCGAAGCATAAACCACACGAAACTAAAGAATTTTACGTGAAAAACCCTCAAAGAGGTAAAAATCACGGGACCTCGTCCAGTTCAACAATCCACTATAAAGCAGAACGTTACAACCGATCACGAGCATACATCGCTTGGATCAAACCTTCTTCATTCACGCAGGAGTAGATGAACAATAAGAGAATAATGAAAAAATAGAGGGATCTTACCGATCACGAGGACGTAGAAGCGCTGAGACGTGAACTGCGAAGTAGATCATCTCTACGAGCAGAATCTCCCTTCCACAAGCTTCCTCTGTCTCTCTCTATCTCTCTCTCACACATACACACACACCTTTGATAGCCCTAAGCCCTCCTAGAAAACCTTTAGGAAACCTTAGAATACCCTCGAATACACCCCAATCCCGCATACACCCTTTTATATAGATTTAGAAAGAGGTAGAATCAGAATATGAAACAAAAATCGCAGAATCTGCGTTTCCACAAATGAATCTGCATAAACCTTCGATGTCATCGAAGGCCTTCGATGACAACCTTCGATTTCATCTAAGGTCCTTCGATGATATCGAAAACGGACCAAAACTGTCCAGCGACCCAGGATGAAAAATCCCGAAAATACTCGATGATATCGAAGCTAGTTCGATTTCATCGAACCCAGCAATGAGGAGAAAATCCCCATCACAAGATCCATTTTAAGGGCACACACATATCTAATAAGGCTAGTCGACAATCATTGGTAATTAAATATGAAATATCTAATGGTCATATTTCAACAAGCAAGTGTTAGGATTGTTCAAATAACATGATTTGAGACTATGACTTGGCAATAAGGGTTCCACAACTTTATCTATTTAATTTGAACCTATGCAAGAGATGTGTATTATTTTCAATTAAAAGCTTGTTTTGAGTACCTACACATTAAGTATCGCTCTATCATAGTATCAAATAACTATCCTTTTTATATAGTGTTGAAATTATAATAGAGATATAAAACATAGTGAAAAATCTCATTTTAAACTACTTCTTAGATCATAAATCACTTGGGATATTTCTAGACTTTTGAGTTCTTTGTTAAGATATTATTAAGAAAGAAAAATGAAATATTTATTATATATTATAAATAAAATTTTAATTAAATACATTTAGGTAATAAGTAGTTTAAGGTTTTTGACTAGTTTTCGAGTTAAAATCGTGGTAGTTTTGCAATAAAATGTGATATTTTAAAATCTTTGATGTTTTGGAAATCTTGTAATGATATCACTTAGTGACTTTACATGAAATTGTCACAAGATCGTCAAAATATTAATGATATTTGTCACACCGATATAAACTATCAGAATGCTTATAAAATGCCATTTTGGTTTTAAAAAAATCCAAACAACAAAGGTGTGATACAATCTTTGGGCTGAAGGTTGTAAATTACCAGTTGGTTTGCACAATTCAAGCAAGTAAAGCCTATGGTTCAATGATCTAAAACAAAAGTTATTATGTGCCCAATGTGAACAGCTCATACACCAAAAATCTCCTTGGCAGAATCCTAACCCTTCCCTAGAAATAGGGAGAGAAAAGAAAAGACCATTATTTTCCCTTCCCCTAAAATTATTTATTTATAATAATAATAATAATAATCATTTAAAAGAGTTAAGCTTGAAATAAATGGCAATGAAATTTGAAAGGTATAATGCTAACTTCGAGGATGTGGAGCATCGGAAGACAACTGAATATATTTGCAATTTTTTTACACTCACATGGGCACTCGAACTCATGACTTTAGTATTGAAATGCACTCTATTTACCAATAAGCTATGAAGTGAAACCCATTGAATATATTTGCATTTACACTCAAATATACTGCAGCGAATGTACATTGAAGGCTATATAGACTTTAACACTCCCTGTCAAGTTGGAGAAGAGTACATATATCATACATGCCCGGCTTGCCGATGATATTGAAAGTTAAGGGAGAGCCGAGTGGACTTTCGGTGACTTATTGTGAACCAATGGCATTTTTTGTGAATGCCTAATGATTTAGTGACATTTCCGGTGGCTGGGGGTTGAATCATTGGTTGTTCGGTAGTTGCACACTTCCAATAATTGTGATCTAAATCACAAATATGTCCGGTGGCTCTAGAATGTTCCGATAGTAAAACAGAGACCCCATCGGTTCTAAATAAAAGCCCAAGAGAGATCTAAAGCAAGATAGTCTTTTAATGATGTATTGGTGTTGATGTGATAATGAGCAACAAGCAGACAGGAGCCATTAATAGCCAATGCTCAAACAAGACTAACATTTCATTGAATAATCTGCACCCTAGACCACCTAATCAGAAAAGGGTTCAAAATGAAGCTTACGCCCATTCTTCTCCCAAATAAAAATAAGGTCATAGACAGCTGAGATTTCATTATCATATCTGGACCGCGCGCCTGGTGAGGAGTTACTGTTGCTTTCACATGATCGTGGGATTAGCGGTTCGATCTTCATGAATCTTGAGGCTTTTTTCTTGAGAAATACTTATGTTGAGCCTCTTTCTTTACCTATGATTTAAAATAAAACGATAATAATAATAATAATAATAATAATAATAATCACTTGTTATTCATGCTTAAATGTAACTTGACTTGAAAGGCTTTCACCATTTCAAGCCTACATGCAGCTCATGTGATAAATGGAAAGGCTATCCAATGTTTCATGTTAAAATACTTCCAAAAAATCATTGCATAGCCACAAACTCCAATCTAGTGAAAGAATTAGCGAAAGACGACATGCCCAGCAATCAACATAAGAAAAGTGACCCATTTGCTTGTTGATTAGTCCACTTAAGCAAAGGTAGGTCTTGGTAGGTATTAGATCAGCACTTAATCAAATCAAACAATAGGACGGTATTGGGTCAATTTCTATAATATGTGTGGTTGAATTAGTAGTCTATCTTTATGAAAATATGTTTATTATCATTGTATCTTTATTCCTACTTATCTAATTACCTTTATCCATTTAACAAACTCAACAGCGAATGTGATTAGCTCTTAGTGAAGGCAAAGGTAGAGTCAGCTTTTACTTTTACTGGGTCTTCGTCGCCATCATCATCATCATCATAGCCTTATCTCAGCTATATCAGGTTGGCTTTTTTTTCACCCTCTCTTTTTTAAATTTCACGAATTAGTTTCCTACCTGACTCAACCCTTGTCTTTTAACTGAGATAGTGACTACTAGTGAATTGCTATAGGCAGAATTATATTAAAGAGTAAAAGGCAAATAAAATTGAAATCTGAAATGAAAAGGCTGATGTGGATTTTCACTAATTCTTTTGCAAGCTGGGTTTTGTACAAATAGTGACTTTTTAGGAACTTTCAATACTTGGGTGCAGTGTGATGGTTGATACTCAAGTATTAGAAACAATACACGTGGCATATATTGACTCAAGTTAAGATTGGGAAAAGGTTATATGAGGTGGACCTCATGGAACTTTACATGAGGTTAAGCTATGCGAGCCCACTGTAATGTGTGTCACACATCTACACCATCAATTGGATGCACCTTTACATAGTGGGCCATGGGCCTAAAAGTCAAGACAAGGGTTCACACCATAGACAACAGTTGAGATTGGATGCCCACCCATTTAAACCTTCTTGATTGTTTATAGCGCCACACGGAGATATGGTTCAGACATCTAACCCATTCATTAAAAGTGTCCCACATGGACAAGGGTTCACACCAAATTTAAGGCCATTTCAAAACTAAGGTGAGCCCCACCCAGTCCTTTTAAATGTTTTTTAGACATGATTTTACAGAATTTCATATTGTGTGGCCTATATGAGTTTTAAATATGGCTGATTTTTGGGACATCCCATATCCTAGAGGGGATTCACTAAATGTCCAACACCACGTGGATTGCATATCGAGTAAACTTTGTGGAGCCCACCATAGACGTATCTATCTGATCTACACCATCCATTTATTTGTCCATATCATTTTAGGGCATGAGCTTAAAATTGAAGCATATCCAAAGCTCGAGTGAACCATACCACATGAAATAATTGGGACAATGACTTCTAAACATTAAAACCTTCCTAAAGCCCACACTGGTTTTATTTGTCACCCAACCTATTCATAAGGTCACAAAGATATAATGAATGGAAAATACAAATATTAGTTTCATCCAAAACTTGTTTGGACCCTAGAAGTTTTGGACACTTAGAGTTAGAATTAACATTGTTTTCTATAGTATGGTTCACTTGAACTTTGTATATGATTCAATTTTGAGCTCATGCACTGATATAGAAAACTAGATGAATGACATGGATGAGACATATACATCACAGTGGCCCTATGTAGTTTACATAACACATTGAATTACATAATCCAACACAGATAGGCCCACCACACTGTTGGAAGTCATGGAAAGTTCCCATAAGGTCGACCTAATAAAACTTTTTCCTTTTTAAGCATCATCTCATTATCACATTTATTGGGATTGAGGTTAGGTTCGATCCACCTAACAAATGTAAATAGATTTTTTTTTTTTTATTTTTAAAAAAAAAAACGGTTGGTTTACCATCTTAACCCATGATCTATAGACATTTATTGGTGAAATCTGTACTGTTGGTTATTTTCATCTCACCCGTTGGACGAACAAATGCCCATTAATCAGCTACCTAGCTAATTAAATTAGGTAAATTTTGGATTATGATCCATCTAAACCTGGGCTCACCATTTGAACGGTCTCGTTTAAGTTACTCATATGCAAAGTGTATGAACTCTAGTGCATGTGTATCAACCATCACATTCCAACAGAGCATAAAAGTTTTTCTCTTCTCAAGGAAGTTTTGGGCAATCCGGGTCCAAAACCGGATTTTTGGAAGCTTTCCCAAGTTTGGAAATCAATCATGTACTGCCAATCTTTTCGTGTTAATCTTATCCGTTGTTAACGCTCACACGCAACCTAGCACGTACGAACATTTAATGACCATATGCAATGTATTGCACCAAATCAGTAACACTGCAATCTAAACTCAGTCAAAGAGCTTTGATGAGATCCGGATCCGATTTGTTTGTAAAGGGATTCGCGCCGGGAGAGATTGTACCAGCCGTTGGAACACGTGCACGTGTGCCAGTGTGGCACACGTGTGCTATAATCAGGCCACTTAGTTGGAGGGTCGCATGTGTTGATTGAATGTGGACCGTTAACCGCCTACTTTTCTCGTGGGCGGGTTTGCGCAACTGAATGTGGTTAGGCTGGTGTCAAAGCTCAGTGGGTCCCACCATGATTTATATGTTTTATCCATGCCTTTCATCTATTTTAATAGATGTTTTTAGATCATGTGTCTAAAAATGAGATAGATACAAAAATCAAGTGGACCACACCATAGGGAACAGTGGATATTGAACATTTATTGTTGGAACTTATTGGTGGCCCTACAGTTTTGGATCAAGCTGATATTTCTGTTTTCCCTCCATCCAGGCTTCTGTGACCTTGTGAACAGGTTGGATGATAAATATACATCAGTGTGGGTCCCATGAAGGCAATGGTGGATGTCATTATCCCCACCGTTTCCTGTGGTGTGGTCCACCTGAGTTCTAAATATGCTTCAATTTTGGGGTCATTTCCTAAAATGATATGGGAAAACGAATGGACGGCTTTGATAAGACACATAAATCAATGGTGGGGCCAATAGGCGTATTGAGTTACTCAGTATGCAATCTGCTTCCTTGTCTGTTGCATGTTCGCAGTGGGACCCATAAGGCACTCCCGGTGTACGTAGGTGTGTACAGCTAATCCACTCGACTCGAAGAAGCTTGATTTGACTCGGCTGGAAGCTAAATTTTTGAGCTCGAAAATGAGTACGAACCGAGGTTGAGCCAAGTTCGAGTTGGCCCCACCTTGACTCGACTTGGATTGAACCCAACTCAAATCGAAGTAGTTTGGTAACTCGGTTACTTTGATATTGATGTTGCTCACAAGTATTTTATGGAATGACTCAAAGAAGTGTTGCTAGTAGTAAGGAAGGTATGTATATAAAACCTAGCACTTTTTTTTTTTTTTTTTAATACTGCTTAGAAGGTGTTTGATAAAATACCAGTAAAAACATTGATCTTGTCTTAAATACAGTGAGATTTTGAATATATAGTTCAGGCATTTGTGAAAATATTACAATGGCGAACTCAGCTCAATCTTGGCCGGCTCGATCTGGCCCAAGCTGTTGACCAAACCAAGCCAAGCTGGCCGATCACAGGGGCGGCTCTAAGGGGTAGGCAGGTGAGGCAATCGCCTAAGGCCCCCTATTTATGAAGGCCCAATATCATAGGAACAGGCTTTTAACACTCGACAAATGGCGTCATTTAAATTGCAACCTTTGAATATTTCTAAATTAAATTAAAAAGATATAAAAGTGGGTCCCGGTTTAGATGGTTCATGAAAACCAAAAACAAAATCACATAATGACTGGATCTCCTAATTGGTTGATTCTTGTACACTAAACAAATTATTTGAATTCAACATACAAATTCCCACTAATTAGAAGATAGAATAGTAAAATCAATGGATTTTTCGTAATTTAGCCTATTTCATCTAATTTAGACGGTTTGGATGGAGTCAAAATATACTATATTAACAATCTAGGAATGCCTATTTATTAACCATAACACTGCTAGAGTACTATACAATTTAGAATGGACCACTTTAGGGATTCTTGTAGCCCTAAGCTTTGTGGGGTCCACATTATTGTATGTGTTATATCTATTCCGTTGATCCGTTTCTTCATCCCATTTTAGATTATTAGAAAAAACATGAAGCAAAACCAAAGCTCAAGTGGATTACAACACATAAAAAAAAGTGGATATTGAATGCTCACCATTACAAACTTTTCTACCGGCGGCAAAAATTTTGGATAAGCTGATATTTATGTTTTCATTTCATCCGTCTAGGATTCACCTTATGAACGGTTTAGTAATTTTATCTATCGAAACTGATTTATAGGATAAGCTTAAATACAAAAGTTTATTAATTTTTATGATTTAATTTTGAATTTATTGATTTTTTATTTTTTAAAGGCTCCTAAAAACGTTGAGCCGCCCCTGGCCGATCAGGCTCGAGGACCAGGCCGAGCCAAGTTTGAGCTGAGGTCAGCTAGTGGCTGAGCGAGTCGAGCCTCGGTTCCACTCGATGTACACCCCGAGTAACACGTATATACCATGTTAGCACGTGTGGCGGGAATAGAATGTCCAAACTCACCCCTCGCGGATCACCGTCCAACTTTTATTGCTGTATTTTGAGGCGGTCACAAGCGTCCTATCCGTTGCTATTGGATTGCTATGTGTACGGTACAATAGGGAGAAATGCTATAGTGCTCTCGGAGCATCATAAAAGTTACAATGCTCCTCCTTTATATTGGGGAAATCCAATCCATTAATCCAAACTGTTCATTAGTTCCAACACGAATTTCATACGCTAATAGAAAACATCACACAAATATGATAAATAATAACCATTTGATCAATAGCCTTTAAAATGGACGGTGATGATTGTCTACACAAACATAAGTCCAATCAATATTGGTTAAGGCCCATCATGAGTTCTTATGATTCTGAAGAATCACTTTTCTTAGGCAATCATAACTATCCCATCCACGGCTTGAAAAAGGACGGTTGTGGAAAATAAGACCAAATCAAGGATGGTTTGGATCATCCGATCACTACAAATTTTTGTGTGACACTCCAAGAAATATGTTCTGGACTTGATAGACGGTACAGATCATTCAAATGAACTGTTATTATAAACCGATACAACCAGGAGCACTATAATTTATAGTGCTCTCAGAGTACTGACCATTTCTCTACAGCGTGTAACCAAAATTTCAACACTAATGTTGATTAATCCACCCCTACACGCGGTGGCACGTGCCAAACCTACCATATGTGTGGTATATCCAAGAAGTTGAATAAGTGGGCCATACTACATTTTGTATATGATCTTACAGACGGTACAGATCGGTCGGATTATCATTCAACCTCACGTACTTCACAACAAACGGTTATAAAAAGATTATCAATAGTCTATATTGGAGTGCTCGTACAACCAGGCTGACTAATGGACTGTCCTGATTTCTGGGGAGAGCCATCTTTATAGTGGGGCCCACATGAATCACGGTTCGGATTTCCACAGACATGACAGGTTGGCGGGTAATTCCTGGATGGACAGAGCAAAACCTGTCCATGTGGGGGCATATTGAAATGTAGGTAGATGGGATCTCGTTTGTCTGATAGTGTTCAATTGCCCCAAGATCATGTCAGGGGATAGATTCCTGTGTTAGTTCAGCACCACTTAAAAAGTGGTGGTGACTCTTCAACCGTACACATGGCATAGTTGTACGGTAATCCAAACCGTCTAAATAGCCGAGACGACTGTGGATGGAGTATTGCCAAAGAAATACCCTCTGATTTATTTTTTTCTCCTTCAAATTTGGACCACTGATTATTTTATTTTAACTATTTATTTTATACTCATTAATTGCATGGTCAGGATAGCTCCACATCACTACCACGTGTGTGGATCAATGAAGCAAGGATTTGGAGATTAAGAAACATTAAGCTAGATATCTACGGCAATTCCGCCTTTCTCGAAGGATTTCAAGGTCTAAGGGGATCAATCAAGCCTCAGAATCAAAATCAAAGAGGCTATTAAAAGATTGCATGCCTAACATTTGAGGGATCTGGTCCATTCATAAGGTTAGGCCCATTTTTCATGGCCCCTGATTCAAACATTAAGCCATTCCACACATCAAATGGGTCGCACATGTATGAAAATATATAGACTGTTCTGAGAAATGCTTTCTTCTTTATTCTAAACGTGTGGCACGGATACTGAATATACCTCTCTGATTTTTTAGTCAGTGAATTTTTTCAGTGGGCCCCACGTGATGAATGGCCTAGATCGCTTATAAATGGGTGGGGTGGGTTTCCACCTCACTCATGTAAGCCCGCTTTCATTTCTCGTTACTGTGAGATGAAAGAATAACGAAGCAGCGGAATGAGCTGTGGATACAGGTGAGCTGTCCCAATGTCGCCTGGCAGATACATCAAATCCTGGCCGTCCAGAAGTGGGTTCGAAGATGTATGATTTATAACTGATTCCAGTTGTTTGATCGTGGACATCTAATAGACCGTCGAAAATAAATTTGAGGAACGATCATCCCCTCGCATGCACGATATGGTCGTCACACCATGAAAATCAACATCAGTGTGTCCCACCTGACTTCTTGATAGGGATGGTTCTGATATCTATGTAGTAACCATGAGAAGTCTAACAAGATGCACGGTTTGGATTCTAAGAAAACATCACCGGTGGGCCCCACACATTACAGACGTATGGTAACTATCATACACGGAAGAGTCTACAGTGCTAATTTTTTCAAAGAAAAATAGTAATCTGCCCAACTATTTGGACGGCTGGGATTTGAGTTACATGACATGTGTACGGCCGGACAGCTCAGTATCCCAGCTAAGAATAATAATCCCATGAAAGTGCATAAGATAAATGCGTGAGGTGGTGGTGGACCACACCAACTTGCAAAACCACATCTGGTGGGCATGTGGTCACAACCTGTGATGTCTGTGACTAGGACCCTGTACAGTTAGACATGTAGGGACCCTTGATCATCCATAACAGGGACATGTCCTACAAAATCAAACACTACATGATGGATAAGTACCAGGCACAGATCAAGGTGGGCCACACCACATCCCAACGAGCTACTAACAGCCAACCACGTGTAATCCTCAGGCTGGGAAGATCTCCATAGAGACGGCTTTTGTGATGTGGGCCCTACATTCCTTCTGGAATCTACTTCATGTCGTCTAGATTCTCCTGGCCCACTGGTACAGTCGGCACCACGCGTGCAGACTCCTTGGTCTATCTACTAATGGAAGGTTTGGTACCGTAGAACCGGAAGAACTGGATATGGTAGAGTCATCTCTGGATAGCACACGTGGGAGATTGATATATTCATCGGGACCTTCCATCAGGTGGGATCTATCATGGATGGCGAGTATCTAAAGATGCAAATAGATTTGATCATTCATTCAATCTGATCGGTGGAGTTTAAATCAACGGTAGAAAATAAAAGGAAAAAGGGCTGGGATTTTGTGATGAGAGTGATTTTCGGCTATTCATGGTTGGGTCTAGTAGGTGGATGGTCCAGATTGACTCGAAACCCTTCCACCTGTACAATATAGAGATGGCTCTACGAGATGCTGGTGCTCCCAGATCTACCATATTGGCTGGGTGGGCCATGTGTTATAATTGAAAAAAAGCTAACACTGATGTGGCAATGAGTCCCACTAGGGCACGGGGAATGGAATGTGCTGAGAAGGATCATATGATCCTCGGCTCATGGACGGGAATGGAATACTCGGTCTCTCGGTTCGTACATGTGGGGCCCTTAGTTAAGTAATACAGATCGTTAATCTGATAGGACCCACCGTGTATGGATCATGCCTTTAAAATCTCGCAAACAGATGCTGGCCGTTAGATCTTTGGCCCGAGGACGGCTCATATACTGTTGGGCCTATCAGATCAATAGACTCGATCACCTAGCCGTGGGCCCCACTTGCCAAACTGAAGACGTGAGGAAATGGTAGATATCATGGACACGACTATCACGTAATTGTTCGCATGTAACATGATTTTTGTTGATTTTTAAGGCTGGGGCTATAGAAAACAGTTCACCACGGCTTTGGTTACTCACCCACCGTCCACGTAGAAAGCATGAACTCAATCTGAGTCATCCATATCTTTGAGGACGCTGTGGATAGAGGTGCACATCAAACTGTTAGAACCGTGGAACCGAACTGGAGCCGTTGGATTGGTCAAGTTCTACATAGCACCGGTTTCGGTTCCGGTTCCAAGTTTCAAAAATCGTTGGATACAGTTCAGTTCCGGTTTAAGAGCACGTAGAACCGAACCAAACCGTTAATCCGAACTTAAAATTTTTTATTTTTTATTTAAAAAAAAAAAAAAATCGATCGCAAGCAAACAGGGTCCAAGCTGTATGAATCCATCTTGTAACCTGTCTATTGAGCTTTGGAAAGCTAGGTGAATCAGCAGTACTTAAGGGCTTATTTGGGAGTGTAGATTTGTAACCCCCTGGATTCAGAACCCCCTGGATTTGCAATCTTCCCAGTGTATTTGGCACCTTGAAGTGTGAATCAACTTTAATTCAAAAGTACCTATCCGTTGTATATTTACAGAGATTTGAATTTAATTACTAAATCAACTTTAATATCTCTAATTAGTGAGATATGTAATTTTTGATACAATGGTCGTCATAAGTCCACTGAAATATATGCTTTGCCAGAAAATGATGAAATTCCAATTCTCGGATGGGCCACAAGCACAATATCATGTCTGAGCGAGTAACCAACAATTTTTAATCGTTAATTTACATGGACAATGTTTGGACAGTACTAGACAATGTTTGAAAGGTGCTGATTTACATTGACAATGTTTGGATGGTGTTGATCATCATTAGTGGGCCATGTGCCCAATAGAATGATAGTGTATAGTGACACACATGTTTCACCTGCAACTATTGAAATGATTTTAGGTGTAAACAAAGCTCTCACCGTAGATTGGAAACCCCCTGGATTTGAAACCCCCGGTTACTTTATGTTGTCAAACAAATAGGGGATTGGAAACCCCCTCCAATCCACGGTGCCAAACGACTCCTAAGGTTTACAGGTTACATTTCATTATAGAAAGAGCTACATGTCTTTAGCCCATAGTTCCCTAAAGTGGAAGCGAACTGGTAATTACTATTTGGGTGTGATACGAAAGGTAATTGAATTTGAATGTAGCTTCGGACTGACATCATGAATTGAGTCCCAGTACATCTCTTTAAAAAATGACTTTTGTTGGATTTTAAATGCATCTCAAAGCAATTGGGCTGGATTTTAAAAAGCCCAAAACTGTGGATCCGATCCGGAACCAAACTGGATTTCACGGTCCGGTTCTGGTTCGGTTCTATGGTGCTAACGGTCCAGTTTCGGTTCCAAAAATCCTAGAACCGTTTGGAACAATTTGGTTCCAGTTTCACCTCAAAACTGGACCGAACCGACCCATTTGCACCCCTAGCTGTGGATGGATCATAACACGAAAATCACCCGATTGAATGATCCTTACCATTAAAATAGTTGCACCAATGTTCCAGAAAAAATGCAAATCAGATGGCTGTTATCTTCCAATCAATGCGAATTTCACACCAGATCCATCACCATTACTGAGGAAACAGTCAAAATCGCATTGCCTCGTAAGTAAACTGGTAGCTCCGGTTGATGACCCACATCCATTTCACCACAAAACGGTGGTAAACTATCACTGTAAGAAACCACTTGAGGTAAACGAAAACGGAAGCTGATTGCGTACTTAGTAACTCATTGTGCTATATTGTACCGAGTAAACTTGGTGGAGCCTGCCGTGGATGTATGTCTTATCCACGCCGTCCATCCATCTTTAAAGATCATTTCAGGGCAAGTGCTTAAAATTGAAGCATATCTAAAGTTCAAGTGGACCACACTAAAAGAAACAGTAGGGATAATGACATCTACCGTTGAAACTTTCTTAGGGCCCACAGTGATATTTATTTATTATCCATCTTGTTCCTAGAGTCGCAAAGACATGTATGAAAGTAAAATACAAATATTAGCTTGATATAAATCTTCTGCAGCCCCTAGAACTTTTCAACGTTATACATTCCATTCCCACTATTTCGAGTAACCCGGTCCACTTGAGTTTTGGATATAGTTCGCCCATGCACCGAAATAAGCCGGAAAAACGGACAGATGTAGTGATAAGACATATACGTCACGGTGGGCCCACATAGTTTACAGCAAGCACGCAAACCGCTTCCAATAAAAAAAAATGGGGTTTAAGGGTCAGAATTTTGCCACGTTGGCCATGTGGAGACGTCCATCATTCATCATTGGGGCATGAACTATGCCAAGTATAAAAAAGGGAAATATATAATAAACAAAGGTAGAGATTGTGGTTGGAATGAGAGGATGCTTCAGATATTTTATTTCATTAAATAGACACATGCTTGGCCTAGTGAAAGGAGAATGGACACTTAAACATCCGCGGAGGACGGCTAATAGGATTTCCTGCAAAAGCTTTTAGCATTACGTTAATGTGCTACGATGCTATGTGGGGCCCACTGTGATGTTTGTGAGAAATCCACCCTGGCCATCTATTCTGCAAGATCATTTTAGGACATGTAATTGAAAATGAAGTGGATCCAAAATTCAAGCAAGCCTTGAGAGAGTAAACCGTGGGAATTCAGTGACTACCGTTGAAATATTTTTATGGCCACAAAAGCTATTTATAAGAATAAATTTTTCGTGTTTTCACTTCATCGTAGTGGGAATGATCTCATAAATGTTTTGGATGGAATATAAACATCAAAGTGGAGCCCAGGAAGGTTTCAGCGGTAAGATACTCATTTCTAAGTATTCCCTATGATATGGCCGACTTGATTTTTGGATTCATTGCATGTCTTAAAATGACCTGGCAAAATGGATGAACGGGTTAATTTATAACAAACATATCACACCTCAAATCTGATTTCTGGTGTTCATTCACAGTAAATCGAATCTGGTGCTAATAGCCTCAATGACACCCCAATTTTGATTCCTAGATTACGTCAAGTTTTGAAATCGGAATCCCACAAGGAGGATTTTGAGGGTGATTTTTTTTTATTTTTTTTTTATTTATTTTTATATTTTTAAGGGAAGCATAACCATTTCTAAGTTGTCAACAGTAAGATACTCGTTTCTAAGTTTTTCCTATGGTATGGCCCACTTGATTTTTGGATCCATAGCATGTCCTAAAATGACCTGGCAAAACAGATGGACAGATTGATTTATAACAAACATGTCACGCCCCAAATCCGATTTTCGACCCTCATTCGCCGTAAATAGAATCCGGTGCTAACAGTCCCATGGCACCCCAATTTCGATTCATAGCTTAGGTCAAGTTTCGAAATCGGAATCCCACAAGGAAGATTTTGAGGGTGATTTTTCTTATTTTTAAGGGAAGCATAACCATAAATGTACCATAAGTCAAACATCATCATACATATCCATTAAAACCCTGGAATATATAAATAGAGAGGGAAAAGAGAAAACATGGAATTCTAGCCATTGAATGAACTTCCACCGCTATGGAACCCATACACACACACACACATCTAAGTGGACCATACATTAGCCACGCTAGGTACTATGGATAGGTGGGTCCCACCTTATGGTAAAATGGAAAATTGACTTGAATATCAACAGATAGGTCAAGATGGAGTCCATTTGATGGGCCCGACATCAAGCCAATGGGTAAAGACCCGTGCACTTACTTCAACGGTTGATTTAGACACTGAATGTATATGAACGGTTGAGATCGCCTTTCCTTCTTCCTAATCTCCTCTAATCTCTCGTTTAACTATATATTTTCTTTCTCTATATCGATTCTTTTTCCTTTCGATATCTTTCATGCAATCATTGAGATGGACAGGAGATGATTTTATACACTATGACGACATGATAATCGTTGAATATAGAAGCGACGAGACATGGGATAGGCATGACGCAGTAAGAGTGAGGCATAAATGCGTTAGATATTATTTTTTTAATTTGAAAGTTATGTTTTACTATTGTAGATATTTTATAATAAGTGGGCCCCATATACAATGTGTGTCATCTGTTAATTCTAATGGAGTACACATCTTTCGATATGGCCATCAAAATGGTACGTGCCGCGTGACATTGGAATTACCACATTCACATGATTGCTTAGGTATAGATCTCGAGTCATTACGACATTAAAACATGACAACTGATTGGAACTCATCAATCTAGTCCATTCAAATGCAGGCCGACACTGAAAATCAAGCTTACGAGAGATTAATCAAGATACGAGTCTCACAAAACATCACGGTGGGCCTCACCTGGCATCCCAATGTAGGAACTTGCGAAAGCCTTTCCCGAGAAAATCTGCATCCTGGCTAAGATAGGTGACGTGGATGCCCATGTGATGCCCACAGTGATCTTTTGTTTTTTTATTTTTTATTTATAGAAATGATCTTGCCATTCCCATTCACCTAGTTGCATGTGGAGTCGCTGGCACCCACAGCACCTATGGACCGAGTCAACTCTTGATAGGCTGTCTTGAAAAATTCAAGCCGGACCCATCTTTAGATCTGTCTACAAGTATCAGTAAAATTGATGGATAAGACTATTCACAGAGGATAGGTCCAGCGCGGATATTTAAGGACCATTAGATTATTGTTGGTTTTTCTAATGGACGGCCAAGATAGGTGACGTGGATGCCCATGAGTCCATATCACGCTAGATGAACGGTCAGGTTTCTTGCAATCAGCCACACTAGATCATCACCCTTCTTTTTTTTCATTTTTCTGAGAAAGGGTATGGTGCCGTGGATATTATCTAGCTTGGTGATAAAGCATTCATTATCCATACACTTACTGTATGTCTACAAAATCCGAACCTTACATTTATTGGGCCCTCCCATAGATGACGTCTAATCCAGATTTCACACTGGTAGAATGATCCTATCCACTTAATGGATGAGATTTCAGGATTAGAAATGGACGGTTAGGAAAAAATTCCAGCCTATCCAAGGTTGGGTACGATGGATGGACGTTCAAATTTCACACACACGTGGCCATGTGAACATGGATTGAGATTGACGTCTGACTTAAGATATTACCTTTCCAACGGATGCCTTCTCTTTATTGTGATGTGGTCCCATGTAGCCATTTTGAGCCCGCAGGCTACCTTGGGAGCCTTGGGAACCTGGAACCACCCAAAAGAATGGTGGTCCAGAGTCACCTGGTCTATGTAAAGAAAAAAGATTTGCTAATCTGGCAGTGTATGATGGATGATACGCTGGCACTTAGAAGTTGCATGCCCGTAATATAGGTGTGAAATTAAACCGTTAAAGTTATGGTTTCTAGTTTAGATGTATCATTAAAGATTTAAAAAAAAACGAAAGTAAAAAAACATGCTTGATAATTTGACTACCATATGGGTGTACGTTTTACGACGGTTAAAAATGAATAATAATAAAAAAATAAAAAAATTCCTCCATCGTCCTATTTTCGAAAAAAAAAAAAAAAATAAGTGTCCATGCATCGACCGGAGGTTAGGATTGTCCAAACAATCTGATTTTGGGACTGTAACTTGGTGGCAATGGGTTCACTAATTTCATTGGTTTAATTTGAGTTGTTGCTGAATCCGGACACATGGTCACACATGTAAGGGTCCCCTTTTGATTAACAGACTTCAACTTTCCAAGTCAACCATAATTATCTTGTAAATGAGTAATAATTATTTACTTAGGCAATTATCACATCTATTGTGAGGACAATCTACTTTTTGACACTACAAAAAAGAGGGTTTTTAACGACGAAACTCATTTTCGTTGCCAAAAGTCACTTTTAGCGACGAAATATATTTTCGTCGCTAAAAGTGAGATTTTAGCGATGAAACTTTTAGCGACGAAAATTTTCGTCGTTAAATGCTCCACACTTTTATATCGATGCAGAATAAATTTCTTTTAGCTGCGAAAATTTTCACTGCTAAAAATACGGTATGAGACTTTTCGCGACGAAAACTTTCGTCGTAAAATAACCCTTAAACTTTTAGCGGCGAGACTTTTCGCAGCTAAAAGTCTTGTACTGTATAAGACTTTTAGCGGCGAAAATTATCACTGCTAAAACTCTGATGGTGTATAAGACTTTTCGCAACGACACTTTTCGCTGCTAAAACTAAACTAACATATCTTTTAGCGACGAAAATTATCGTCGCCAAAACTTTCCTTTTTAAAAAATTATTCCAGTTCAAAATACGTACAATATTCCGAATATACTCCTATTAACAATATATTCCATCATATTCATCACATTCATATTAATTTAAACAATTCATAAACTTTTAGCATATTAATTTAAACCCAAAATAATACTATACAACTTTAATAAATTTTTCATTTAAAAATATTTTCCAAAAGATTTTAGCGGCAAAATAAAAATAAATTTTCCAAGACTATTAGTCAAGACTTTTAGCATTAAAAATACTATACAAGACTTTTAGCAGCGTAATTATTCGCTGCTAAAAATATTTTCCAAAAGATTTTAGCAGCGAAAATATTTGCGGCAAAATAAATATTCTAAGACTATTAGCTGCGAAACTGTTTGTCGCTAAAAAATACTTACAAGACGTTTAGCAGTGAAATTTTTCATTCTAAAAATATTTTCCAAAAGATTTTAGCAGTGAAAATATTTGCGGCAAAATAAATTTTCGAAGACTATTAGGCTTAGTAATAAACCGTTTTGCTTGCTAAAAATAATATACAAGACTTTTAGCAGCGAAATTTTTCACTGCTAAAAATATTTACCAAAAGATTTTAGCATCGAAAATATTTGCGGCAAAATAAATTTTCCAAGACTTTAGCTGCGAAATTGTTCGTTGCCAAAAAATTTCAAAGACTTTAGCAATGAAAAGTTTCGCTGCAAAAAAACATTTTCAAGATTTTAGCAGCGAAAGTTATCGCTGCCAAAAAAACATCTAGGACTTTTAGCAGCGAAAATATTCACCGCCAAAAAAATTCCAAGAAGTTTTTGCTGCTAAAAATGTTCCACTTTTAGCGACGAAAATTTTCGTTGCTAAAAGTCCTTTTTTTTTATTCAAAATTCCGCACAAAATTTCTGATATACACCTGTTAACAATATATTTCATCATATTCATCCTAATAAACACCTGTTATATAATATATTTCATCATATTGACATTCACATCCAGCTAAACCCAAAACCAAATTCAAACATAAACTACATTCATCCAAACACAAACAATCTTATCCGCATCACATTCATTCACGCATAAATACATATAAATTTAACATTAACAAATAAATAAAAAATCACAAAGATGAAAGCGGAGGTGGTGGGGCATCGGTGGGTAAGCATACAGCGAAAGCCTGAAACATCTTCGTCATCCATAGTTCATGCTCCACCCGCATCTCCTACATCCTCCTCTCATGCTCCTCCCTCTGCCTCACCAACTCCTCCTCCATCCTCCTCTGCCTCGCGAGCTGATCCTCTATCCTCCTCTCCTGCTCCTCCCTCTGCCTCGCCAGCTCCTCCAGGTTTAGGTTTAGGTTTAGGTTTAGGTTCAGGTTATAAGTATAGGTTTTGGGATTTGAGAATAGGTTTAGGGTTTAGGAAATCGGGTTTAGGTTTGGGTTTCAAGTTTAAGCTTAGGTTAAGGTTAGGGAGTTGAGATTAGGATTAGGTGTAGGTTTAGGTTTAGGAATTTGAGAATACATTTAGGTTTAGGTTTAGGTTTAGGTTTAGGTTTAGGTTTTTTAGGTTTATAGGTTTAGGTTATTGTTTAGGTTATAGGTTATAAGTTTAGGTTATAGGTTTAGGTTTTGGTTTTAGGTTTAGGTTAAGGTTATAGGTTTAGGTTCGATTTAGATTTAAGTTATGGGTTATAGCTTTGGGAATGAGAATAGGTTAAGGTTTAGGTTTAGGAAACGGGTTCGGGTTCGGGATCGGTTTGGGTTTTCAAGTTTAGGTTTAGGTTTAGGTTAGGGAGTTGGGATTAGGATTTAATATAGGTTTAGGTTGAGGGATTTGAGAATACATTTAGGTTATAGGTTTTAAGTTTAGGTTTTAGGTTATAGGTTTTAGTTTTGGTTTTGGTTTTAGGTTTAGGTTATAGGTTAAGGTTAGGTATAGGTTTAGGTTATAGGTTATAGCTTTGGGAATTGAGAATAGGTTATGGTTTAGGTTTAGGAAACTAGGTTCGGGTTTGGGATCGGTTTAGGTTTGGGTTTTCAAGTTTAGGTTTAGGTTTAGGTTTAGGTTAGGGAGTTGAGATTAGGATTTGGTGTAGGTTTAGGTTTAGGGATTTGAAAATAGGTAAAGGTTTAAGTTTAGGAAATTGGGTTCGGGTTCGGATCGGACTTAGCTTGGGTTTTCATGATTTGGTTTAGGTTTAGGTTAGGGAGTTGAGATTGGGATTTGGTGTAGGTTTAGGTTTAGGGATTTGAGAATAGGTTAAGGTTAAGGTTAAGGTTTAGCTTTAGGAAATCGGGTTCGGGTTCGGGATCGGGTTTAGGCTTGGGTTTTCAAGTTTAGGTTTAGGTTTAGGTTAGGGAGTTGAGATTGGGATTAGGTGTAGGTTTAGGTTTAGGGATTTGAGAATAGGTTAAGGTTTATGTATAGGTTTAGGTTTAGGTTTTAGTATATAGGTTTAGGTTTTGGTTTTAGGTTTAGGTTATAGGTTATAGGTTAAGGTTTATGTTATAGGTTTTGTTTAGGTTGAGGTTATAGGTTTTGGTTTAGGTTTAGGTTTTAGTTTATAGGTTTTCTTTAGGTTGAGGTTATAGGTTTTGGTTTAGGTTATAGGTTTAGGTTTAGGTTTTAGTTTATAGGTTTAGGTTATAAGTTATAGGTTTAGGTTACGATTTTAGGTTTAGGTTAAGGTTTAGGTTCTGAGTTTTAGTTTAAGTTAAGGTTATAGGCTTTAGTTTAGGTTAAGGTTTAGGTTTTGGGTTTAGGTTAAGGTTATAGGTTTAGGTTAGGTTTAGGTTTAGGTTATAGGTTATAGGTTATAGCTTTAGGAATTGAGAATAGGTTAAGGTTGAGGTTTAGGAAGCTTGGTTCGGGTTCGGATCGGGTTTAGGTTTGGGTTTTTCAGATTAGGTTTAGGTTTAGGTTATGGAGTTGTGATTAGGATTTGGTGTAGGTTTAGGTTTAGGGATTTGAAATACATTTAGGTTTTAAGTTTTAGGTTTAGGTTTTAGCTTATAGGTTTAGGTTATAGGTTTTGGTTTTGGTTTTAGGTTTAGGTTATAGGTTAAGGTTATAGGTTATAGCTTTGGGAATGAGAATAGGTTAAGGTTATAGGTTATAGCTTTGGGAATGAGAATAGGTTAAGGTTATAGGTTATACCTTTGAGGGTGAGGGTTAAGGTTTAGGTTTAGCAAGTTTGGGTTTTCAATCGGGTTTAGGTTTAGGTTAGGGAGTTGAGATTAGGATTTGGTGTAAGTTTAGGTTGAGGGATTTGAAAATAAGTAAAGGTTTAGGTTTAGGAAATCGGGTTTAGGGTTACTGGATTGGTTTAGAAGCTTGGGTTTTCATGTTTAGGTTTAGGTTTAGGTTAGGGAGTTGAGATTGAGGATTTGGTGTAGGTTTAGGTTTAGGGATTTGAGAATATGTTAAGCTTTAGGGAATTGAGAATTGGTTTAGGTTTAGGTTTAGGGAATCGGGTTCGGGTTTAGGTTCGGGTTTAGGTTTGGGTTTTCAAGTTTAAGCTTAGGTTTAGGTTAGGGAGTTGAGATTAGGATTAGGTGTAGGGTTTAGGTTTATGAATTTGAGAATATATTTAGGTTTTAGGTTTAGGTCTTAGGTTATAGGTTAAGGTTTAGAATTTAGGTTTAGGTGAATGGTAGGTAATAGGTTATAAGTTTAGGTTATGGTAATAGGTCATAGGTTTTGGTTTAGGTTAAGGTTCGGAGTTTAGGTTTAGGTTATAAGGTATAGGTTTACGGAATTGAGAATTGGTTTGGGTTTAGTTTAGGGAATCGGGTTTGGGTTCGGGATCGGGTTTAGGTTTGGGTTTTCAAGGTTAAGCTTAGGTTTAGGTTAGGGAGTTGAGATTAGGATTAGGTGTAGGTTTAGGTTTAGGGATTTGAGAATACATTTAGGTTTTATTTAGGTCTTAGGTTATAGGTTAAGGTTTAGGATTTAGGTTTAGGTGAATGGTAGGTAATAGGTTATAAGTTTAGGTTATAGGTAATAGGTTGAGGTTTTAGGTCATAGGTTTTGGTTTAGGTTAAGGTTATAGGTTTAGGTTAAGGTTTAGGTTTAGTTTAAGGTTCGAGTTTAGGTTTAAGTTATAAGGTATAGGTTTAGGTAATTGAGAATTGGTTTGGGTTTAGGTTTAGAGAATTGGGTTTAGTTTTAGGTTCGAGTTTAGGTTTAGGTTATAAGGTATAGGTTTAGGGAATTGAGAATTGGTTTAGGTTTAGGTTTAGGAATCGGGTTCGGTTCGGGATTGAGTTTAGGTTTGGGTTTTCAAGTTTAAGCTTAGGTTAAGGTTAGGGAGTTGAGATTAGGATTAGGTGTAGGTTTAGGTTTAGGGATTTGAGAATACATTTAGGTTTTAGGTTTAGGTTTAGGTTTTAGGTTATATGTTAAGGTTTAGGTTACTTGATTAGGTTATATGTTATAAGTTTAGGTTATAGGTAATAGGTTTTGGTTTAGGTTTAGGTTAAGGTTTAGGTTTAGGTTAAGGTTAAGGTTTACGTTTAGGTTATAAGCTATAGGTTTAGGGAATTGAGAATGGTTAAGGTTTAGGTTTAGGAATCGGGTTCGGGTTCAAAATCCGGTTTAGGCTTGGGTTTTCATGTTTACGTTTAGGTTTAGGTTAGGGAGTTGAGATTGGGATTAGGTGGTGTAGGTTTAGGGATTTGAGAATAGGTTAATGTTTAGGTATAGGTTTAGGTTAGGTTTAGGTTATAGGTTTAGGTTTTGGTTATAGGTTTAGGTTATAGGTTATAGGTTAAGGTTTAGGTTATAGGTTTTTGTTTAGGTTTAGGTTATAGGTTTTGTTTAGGTTATAGGTTTAGGTTTAGGTTTTAGTTTATAGGTTTTTGTTTAGGTTGAGGTTATAGGTTTTGGTTTAGGTTTAGGTTTTAGTTTATAGGTTTAGGTTATAAGTTATGGGTTTAGGTTCTGGTTTTAGGTTTAAGTTAAGGTTATAAGTTTAGGTTAAGGTTCGAATTCTGAGTTTTGGTTTAGGTTAAGGTTATAGGCTTTGGTTTAGGTTAAGGTTTAGGTTTTAGGTTTAGGTTAAGGTTATAGGTTTAGGTTAGGTTTAGGTTATAGGTTATAGGTTTTAGTTTAGGTTATAGGTTTAGGTTTATTTAGGTTATAGGTTATAGGTTTAGGTTTTGGTTTTAGGTTTAGGTTAAGGTTATAAGTTAAGGTTTTGTTTAGGTTAAGTTATAGGTTTTGGTTAAAGTTTAGTTTTGGGTTTATGTTAAGGTTATAGGTTAAGGTTATAGGTTATAGGTTAAGGTTTAGGTATAGGTTTTAGGTTATAGGTTTAGGCTTTAGCTTATAAGTTTAGGTTTTGGTTTTAGGTTTAGGTTAAGGTTATAAGTTTAGGTGTCGAGTTATAGGTTTTTTTTAGGTTAAGGTTATAGCTTTTGGTTTAGGTTATAGGTTTAGGATTAGGTTTAGGTCTAAGTTTTAGTTTATAGGTTTAGGTTATAGGTTTAAGTTTTGGTTTTAGGTTTAGGTTAAGGTTATAAGTTCGGAGTTTAGGTTTAGGTTACTGAGTTTTGGTTTAGGTTAAGGTTATAGGTTTTGGTTTAGGTTAAGGTTTAGGTTTTTGTTTTATGTTAAGGTTATAAGTTAAGGTTATAGGTTTATGTTTAGGTTTAGGTTATAGGTTATAGGTTATAGCTTCTGGAATTGAGAACGGGTTTAAGGTTTAGCTTTAGGAAATCGAGTTTGGGTTCGGGATCGGGTTTAGGCTTGGGTTTTCAAGTTTAGGTTTAGGTTTAGGTTAAGGAGTTGAGATTGGGATTAGGTATAGGTTTAGGTTTAGGGATTTGAGAATACATTTAGGTTTTAGGTTTAGGTTTAGGTTTAGGTTTCTGTTATGGATTATAAGTTAAGTTTAGGTTAAGGTTTTAGGTTTAGGTTTAGGTTATAAGTGTCGGTTATAGGTTTAGGTTTAAGTTAGGTTATAGGTTATAACTTTAGTGAATTGAGAATAGGTTAAGGTATAGGTTTAGGAAATTGGGTTCGGGTTCGGGATCGGGTTTAGGTTTGGGTTTTCAAGTTTAGGATTAGGTTTATGTTAGGGAGTTGAGATTAGGATTAGGTGTAGGTTTAGGTTTGGGGATTTGAGAATACATTTAAGTTTTAGGTTTAGAAATCGGGTTCGAATCGGGATCGGGTTTAGGCTTGGGTTTTCATGTTTAGGTTTAGGTTTAGGTTAGGGAGTTGAGATTGGGGTTTGGTGTAGGTTTAGGTTTAGGAATTTGAGAATACATTTAGGGCCCATTTGGCCGGACCCAGATTGGAAGGGATTGGATGGTATTGGAAGGGTTGGAAGTTAAATCCGAGATTGGTCGGGCGTGCCAAACAGATTTGGGTGATCTTATCTCGGGATATAGCTATCTCATGGATCTTAAGACAATCCACCGACAACACCATCACTACCTTTAAATCCCATCCAGCTCCACCTTAATCCGTTCAAATTTGCACAGGACATGTTTGGGTCGAGGGATTGGAAGGGATGGGAAGGTTTAATCCCGAGATTGGTGGGCGTGCGTGCAAAGATTCCATATAGCAATCTGGGATATAGCAATCCCATGGATCTTAAGACAATGCACTGACAACACCATCGTTGCCTTGAAATCCATGCCATCCACCTTAATACCATTTAATCCCTTCCAATCCACCTGTCCAAACAGGCCCTTAGGTTTTAGGTTTAGGTTATAGTTTATAGGTTTAGGTTATAGGTTTTGGTTTTGGTTTTGGTTTTAGGTTTAGGTTAAGTTATAAGTTTAGTTATAGGTTTAGGTTTGAATTAAAGTTATAGGTTTAGGTTTGAGTTAAAGTTTAGGGATTCGGGTTCGGGTTCGAGTTTGGGTTCGGGTTTAGGTTATAGGTTTTGGTTTTGGTTATGGTTATAAGTTTGGAATAACGTTTAGGTTTAGGTTATGGGTTTTGGGATTAGAGAATAGGTTTAGGTTATAAGTATAGGTTTAGGTTGGGTTATAGGTTAAGGTTTAGGTTTAGGTTATAGGTTAAGGTTTAGGTTTAGGTTATAAGTATAAGTTTTGGGATTTAAGAAAAGGTTTAGGTTATAAGTATAAGTTTAGGTTAAAGTTGTAAGTTTAGGTTTAGGTTATAAGTATAGGTTATAGGTTAAGGTTTTTGTTTAAGTTTAGGTTATAAGTATAAGTTTACGAATTTGAGAATAGGTTTAGGTTAAGGTTATAAGTTTGGGTTAAGGTTATAAGTATAGGTTTAGGTTATAGGTATAGGTTTAGGTTTAGATTTATGTTTAGGTTAAGGTTTAGGTTAAAGGTTTTGGTTTAGGGTTAGGGGTGTGGTACCTGCAAATACAGATATAAACACGGCCTGTCCAAATGGTCAAGCCCCTCCAATGTTGTCCATAGAAAATAGACAACTTCATCATGGTCATAACAGCGGTTCCCACCTTCCAGGGACCCCCGCTCATCCGGATAGCTCCGACGCACATCCGGGTCTGCTCCATTAATCTCGAGTAAAAACATAAATACAGCCTGTCTAAATGGCCAAGTCCTTCCAATGTTGTCCATAGGAAATGGACAGCTTCATCATGGTCATAACAGCAGTTCCCACCTTCCAGGGACCCCCGCTCATCCGGATAGCTCCAACGCACATCCGGGTCTGCTCCATTAATCTCGAGCAAATACATAAATACGGCCTGTCCAAATGGTCAGACCCTTCGAATGCTGTCCATAGAAAATGGACAGCTTCATCATGGTCATAACAGCGGTTCCCACCTTCCAGGGACCCCGCTCTTCCGGATAGCTCCGACGCACATCCGGGTCTGCTCCATTAATCTCGAGCAAATACATAAATACGGCTGTCCAAATGGCGGACCCTTCCAATGTTGTCCATAAAAAATGGACAGCTTCATCATGGTCATAACAGCGGTTCCCACCTTCCAGGGACCCCCACTCTTCCGGATAGCTCCGACGCACATCCGGGTCTGCTCCATCAATATCAAGCAAATACATTTAAAGACAAGGTAGGCATCTATTTTTTTATGAATGAAAACCAATCTTGAAGACTATTCATCAGACAGTCCCTACAATGGATAGTAGTTGGACATTGAATAATTAAAAGTATTAACCACTTCTATTGCATTTTTGCATATATACAAGATTCATAGGCTGAAAATTTGCCATTAAGATAGTATTTTATGTTCGGTTGGTAGAGACGGACAAGCTCTTTATACCATATGACCTACAGCTGATGAAAATTTCAAGTAAATTGTACGAAGTTTATAGTAATCTTAGAAATTAGAAAATTTTCAATTATGTGCATTTCAGTCTAAGTTATTTCTCTAATCACGATAGCCTTGGGAGGGTTAATACGAGGGATGCGTTGATTGCAAGAGGCCGATTAAAACTATATTGGGTTATCTTGCCGGACATAATCATTTCAAGACCAGCAAGATAACCCAATATAGTTTTAATCGGCCTTTTGCAATCAACTTATCCCTCGTATCAACCCTCCCAAGGCTATCGTCATTAGAGAAATAACTTAGAATGAAATGCACATACTTGGAAATTTTCTAATCTCCAAGATTACTGTAAACCTTGTACAATTTACTTGAAATTTTTATAACGTGAAATAGTACATGAGTGAGAGAAGACAACGTAACATTTTATATAGAAGCCAGAAATTGATAGGTTGGGATTGTCCTATCGAGGAGATTGTTGGGCGTAGTCCATCTGCTGTTGGGACAAACATGCATGGGTTTGAATTATTGGACCATGGACCCCACTGTCATTGAAAACCAAGGATTAAAATGGTGTGACAATCTATATGTAGTAAGATATATATATAAATCCCTTGTGTAGTATTTGTGGATTATTTATTTGTGGATAATGTGTAGTTGTGTACTATCATTTATACAAGAACATGTCTTGACTATATATGGACACACATGCTAAGACATACGTATGTGAGATTGGTGAAGCTAAATTTCTTTAGATCACATTAACTCTACACTAATTTGATAGATCATAAACTAAAAATCTACACTAATTTGATCTTCTAACTTCAGATCATTGGAAGTATAATAAATGGTTGAAATGCAGTACAATGATCAAAATTCTGTAAAAAAATGTCCATTAATCAAACTCTACAATAACCAAAACAATTTAGATTTGAGATTTCACTGGACTCTCTGGTAGGCATTTTCCTTCCTTCATACAATTCTCAAACCAAAGATGGTTAACTATTTTTGTTCCCAAATCCTTAGCCAGACTATATTTCCTGAGAAAGTAACTCATCAAACTCATCACTCAAACCGGTACTATAATTGATTCCTTCATTTCAAAACTCACCAAATGTGTTGTCGATTTAGACATTGTTCCGACATAACTAGCACCGGTTTGATTGATGAGATTGATGAGTTTAAACTTCTCTAATCTCCCAAGCTGGACAGCTAGATCAAATCTTTAATTAGGATCGGTAGTGACTTCAAGTGCATCCTCCAACATACCTCGAGATTCCAAAAAATGAGCCACACTATGGCAAGTAAAATACAGTTTTCAAGACTATGGCAAGTAAAATACATTCCAGTCAAATTATAGATGAATGATGAATCCTATTGTCAAGAGAACCCTCGAAATAAATTCAAGTTATGTTATCTTGTTTATTCAACATAGTTGTTTTCTATGAAAATGTTAGAAGGTCAATAGTAAAATGATATGAATTCTCTTATAACTGTGAAAATCGACAACTAAGATATTCTTGAAAGAAAATAATAGCCATGTTTTTTTTCTTTCAAGCCAAACTTTGAAATGGAAAATGATTCCCATAGCTACTTTTTTTATATATATCAAACATATATAGAAAGTAGATTTCTATGGAAACCAATTTCTTGTCTATGGTTTTCAATGTTCCCAAAGGATTTTGATGAATTGACTTTATTGGACAGAAATAAATGCTACGTACATCAATGGGCAACTACCCTTGTTGGCTAATCGTATTCCATCCTTGATGATTTCCTTCACGACCTTACCCTATGAAGTGGCAATTCATACACAGTCCAACCGTAAAATTAGACGTATGTGCTGAAGGAGATAGAGGAGGGTACTATAATTGATTCCTTCATTTCAAAAATCACTAAATGACAAAAACAACTTGATATGAAGGATAATTCTAAGTCAAACAATGCAGTTGATGCAGTTGATGCAGTAGAACCTGAATATAGTAGAGACAACCTTCCCTCTAAGGTACACCTAGCAGAGATTGTTCAACTATCAGGCCTTAACACAGATGGGAAGCGAATTGAAAAACACATGGAGGGAATGATCCTAGCCATCCAGTTTGTGGTCTTTAACCGCCAACATTCAGTGCAACAAAGTCACCCAAAAAAAATAATCTCAACTATGTTTTTTTCAATCCATCTTCCATTTTCTTCTTAACAAGAAAATCCATATTTACTAATATTCCCATTTTTTTATTTTTCAAAAGAATGAGTTCGGACTCCGAAAGCGTCGGCTCCAGCACTCGTACTGGAGGCCCAAACCCTAACCAAGGACTCTAAAATTACCAAGTACTCATAAACATTCATTGCAAGCATTTTCTGTCTATGTGCATGACAACACCATCATTACCTTTAAATCCCATCCAATCCACCCTAATCCGTTCAAATTTGCCGGGACGTGTTTGGTTCGAGGGATTGGAAGGGATGAGAAGGTTTAATCCCGGAATTGGCTAGGCGTGCCAAACAAACTGGATATAGCAATCTAGGGATAGAGCAAAATTAGTATTTATTCTAGTTCTAATGCTTGATTGTAATGTGTAAGTATTAGAAACACAACCATGTTTATAAAGTCATTGGACAACCAATTACAATGCTCTCACCAAAGAGTGGACAGCCAATTACAATGCTCTCCCAAAAATGACCATTAGACATCTTTTCTATGCTTAATTTAGATTTGAAGTGTTAAGTTGGAGTTTTTTTCCATATTATAATATACATGGGTTTTTATAAGCCCACATGCCTGTGGAGCCTTTCCCATCCACATGCAAGCTCACCTGACAGTATTACCACTCATGTGAGAGATCTGAGCTTCCCCACTTGGTGGGGTAGATCTTTTGGCCCTATAATGAGGCCCTCTCTTTTCAGGTTGGTCAAGTGAATAGACATTGATCATCCTTCTCAATTGCATAGTTTAAATACTCAAAAACAACACTCGACTCGATACTCAACTGGGTTGGGTAGACTCAACTAAATCTTTATTTGACTGGACTCAATATTTAATAAATTAATTAAGTGATATTTAAGATGAGATAAGTATTGAAAATGATGAAACAAAATCAGTTAAGGATTCCAAATGTATTCCTTGCAACTCTTTTTCACTAAAAATATATCCTAGTGGCAGTGACTCGATTGAGTTGGTAGGGTTTTCAAACCAACTCACAAGTCTTGTCATGAGTCGATTTGAGTTATGCCAGTCCATCGAATTTCATGAAACTCGGATCTAAATCTAGCTGAGTTGACCCCATTGAGTTTTGAGTTAACCCGCTTATACGTCATGAAGGGCTATCCAGACCATCCCATATTGTGAGACGTTGGAGCATATCTTTGGAATCGTAGCCATCCAATTAATGGCCATGGAATGGAAGGATGGTTGAAAGTACACTTGTAAGTGGCCTATTAGCTTTATTTTTGCTCGGGGTCCAACATGGAAATTGCACATCTAATGATCAGAAACATATCACGGTGGGACCCTTCAAAAAATAAGAGTGGGTGTCTGTGCCATGACTGGAAGTGTATCAGTGTTACTCATGTAACAACTGTAGAATGAGTGTTCCCTTAACCGTCGAGCCCATCTTAATGTATGTATTGTACATCCACGCCGTCCGTTTTTACGTCTCATTTTAGTACATGATTTTTTTAAAAAAATGAAGCAAATCCAAATCTCAAATGTACCACAGCACAAGAAACGGTGGACATTGAATACTCACTGTTGCAAATTTCTGATGGCCCACCATAATGTTTATTTACCATCCAACTTTTTGATAAGGTCACATGGATGAAGGTAGGGCGGGTTGGGTCAGGTTGGTGCTCAACCCTAGCCCAACCCAAGGTTCATGTACCTCCACCCTAACCCAACCCAACCCAATTTTAAGTTGGGAATTCTCAACCCAAGCCTAACCCAAGCAGGCTTATAATATTTTTGTTATAATGTTAGTTTATTATATTTTAATACACGTCTTATTTTTTGTACTTATAATTTTATTAATTATATGTAGTTATTTATAGTAAATAACTTTTTTTTTAAACAAATAAGCTAAAATATAGGACAATTAATCCTTTAAAAGTGTAGCACGCAATCAAATCCAGGGATATAGTAAAATGAATGTGTTAGAGTCAGCAAAGTGATTTGACTCAAAATTCAACCGAGTCAAGTTGGCTTGGCCAATTTCAGGTCAATTTGAGAAGTTGTAGAACTATGAAAACAAAATTTTCATTAATAAAACTTTTATTATTGGCACACTTAAGTATGGTTGAAGGCACAAGAACCATACCATGAATAGAGTTAAGGGCAGCTTTTAAAACCAAAACAGCAACTCTCAACTTCTCCTGCAAGACAGGATACAAGAACATCAGCCACATACAATTCAGATGTATTCTACCTTACTTCTCTTTGATATTTGACCAAAATTGTTCTCTAAAATCAAGCAAAACCACAAACAGATGTTACCATGAAATGGAACTCAGATTTGGGCTTGAAAAGATTGAAAATACCTCAACTGATTAGCTCTACCAAATTAATTAGGAATTCATAAGATCATTAAGTAATAAAGTATCATATCTATGAAAATGGTCATGTTCTATCACCCATGATGATTTTGATAAATCTACTCCGTCCATCCATTTTGTGAGCTCATTTTAGAACTTAAGACCAAAAATGAGAAGGATGCAGCATATAGACCTACACAAGGGCTTAATACCGAAGCACAACAATTTTTTAAATTAGTAGAGTGTCTGTCAAACATGCGTTCACATCTGTCAATCTTTCTAATTCCACATTCCAGCATAAAAATGAAAAAAAAAAAAAACATATGTCAAACATGCGCTCACATTTAGCGTTCTTCTAAACATCTAACCAAAAAGATCCACTTCCAAATTCATCATTTCTACAAGAAGAAGATTATAAAAAAATAAAATATATACTTCTGGCTTTTGTCTCCTTCAAACATCAAGGCACAAAAAACCTAAATCCAATTCAAAGAAAGGAACCTCATGCATCCAAAAGAAACACTCTATCTAAACTCATCATTTCTTATCAAAGTAAGCAAAATTTTCAGTCTTGGAGCCTTCAAACATCAACGTGCATGTGGGTCCACACACACAAACAAAACATCCAAATTCATCATATTTCTTATCAAAAAATAAAAAGAGAGAGCATTCTCATTTTGCCTTCTTTATGAAAATTCCACATTCAAATTCACCATTGCTTAAGCACCTTTTTCATTTTGATCTCCTCCAAACATCAAAACCCACATCCAAATTCTTCATTTTATAGTTAAAAAGATTATAAAAAAAAAAAAGCACCTGCTTCATCTTTATCTCCTTCAGTCATCAAAATACAAAGAAACCTGAGACCAAATTCATCATTTCTTACCAAGAAAAAGCACCTTTTTCACTTGCATTCAAACATCAAAACCGTAAATCAGAAAAAGCACCTTACCATTTTCTCACATTCTAGAATCCCTAAATCCCCAATTTGTAAAATCAGAAAAACCCATTTTGGGGTTCAAAAACCTAAATCGAGAATCTGCAAGCTACTAACTCCCAAATTCCTAAATCGGCATTAATATTGAGAGAGATTGAGAGAGAGAGAGAGAGAGATACCTCATTGTGCATTCATCACAGATAATCCCATAACATGAGCAATGTTAACAAAACCCTCAACTCATATAATGCACATTACCCATCTAAAACAAAACAACTTTAAAAACCTTGCCAAATAAAAGGATCTAATTTAGTGGATGGAATTTACCATGAGTGATGGCTAAGATTATAAAATCATTGTGATTTTTGGAAATGCCTATCAACACCATGGCCCAGCTATAAAGCTCTGCAATGAAGCCCTCACTATCCAAACATGAATCTCTGGTTGGAATTGCAATTGTAGCGGATAAATAAGATGAACACTAACATGCAGCTCCCTCCAAATAAAGCAACACACGTATGGCAGGCAGCCAGACTGGATGCAATAGGAACATGAGTGCTAGATCGGAGGAGGCTGCAAAATAAATGTGGGGCCCACTATGATTTATGTGGCTTATCCATACCATCCATCCATTATGCTAGCTGAATTTATGGCGTGAGCCAAAAAATTAGGCAGATCCAAAGCTCAAGTGGACTGCGCCACAAGAAACAGTGGGAATCCAATGCCTACATTTAAAAACTTCTTAAGACTCCATAAGTTTTGGATCAAGCTGATATTTGTGTTTTCTCTTTATCTATGTCCATGTGACCTTATAAACTGGTTGGATGACAAATAAACATCATTGGATCTCTCTTTTCTCTCTGTTTTTTTTTTTTACTCATGCTCGAAAATATTATGGTAAATGGATGACGATGTGAATATATCATACACATCATGGTGGGGCCCACAAACTTAAGCTAGTGCTTTTAGATCAATTTTTGAAGCGGAATTACTCGGGCATAATGGAAAATTAAACAGGCCTTAAGCATGTACGAATATGTTAAGTGTCTGCCATATTAGAGTCATATTTGACTCAAATCAAACTGAACACCTTGTGATCCCAAGCATTGAATTTGTCATATTAGGATCAGATCCGATAAGATTACATTAACTATTCAACCATCATTTGAATAAAACAGATAAGATGATTTATGAAGGAAAATATTAGTCATTTTGATAGATTCTTTTTATCTTAAAGACAATGTCTTTTCTTACAACTGCGGTGGTTTTGATCATGTTCATTAACAAAATCAATAAAGATAGAAAAACTAAAAGAAAAAAAAAAAAAGAACTTAATGCCAATTTTATTAAGCTAAAAGTAGAATAAAATACAATTGGCAAAAGAAAAATAAGTGGAAGACATTACCAATGGCGGTTTGATGCTAGTAAAATGACCATAGTCTTGACGATACCCCAAACCTGACGATCGTGAGACAGTTGTAAGAAAAATTAGATGGTCGAGAGATGGTCATGGTATATGGTTAGCAGATCGTCATGGTATATGGTCAGCGAATCATGACCAGATAATTATCAAGTAAGAACTCAATAATTTGGGGATCCAACGACAATGTCATGAATGTTTATAGTAATTAACTGACTTACTGCAGTGGTGCACTGGACGGCAGCAGAAACTAAACTAAGATTAAACTAATAACTTTGAGCTTACTGCAGCATGGTACTGGACAAAAGTAGAAGAAAATATAATTAAACTAATTGAAATAGGTGTCCACGAAGGATGAGAGATGGACAATATAGAGATGAAAGGTTTTGTGTGTGATTGATTAACGTAATGTCTCAAGCTCTTCTTTATGAGCTGTGTGTGAGAATTTGTGCAACTCTCCTTGATCATCCACATGAGTATAGTCTATTCTATTCGGCCATGTGTATATGAGAGATCATGTGATTGCATAACTCTCCTCTTACTATTATGTTATTGTAACTTGCATTGTGAGCTCCATTAGAGAGTTCACGTTTTTGGACTCTTGTTTTGATAAAGAGTTGTCTTTGTTCATCTCCTGCTTTGTAGAGAGTTGCTTTTGCTGGAGACTTGCATTTAATACTTCTGCTAAAGACTTGCTTTTGCTGGATATTTGCATTTAGTGAAAGTTGATATTCAAAAAAAGCTTCTCTAACAAGGGAGTAGAACATGTGCATGGTTCCTATGAAGTGCACATGTGGTAGACTTTCGGGTCATTATATGGACTACCATTTTTCTCACCATGAAGCTCCTGGCGTGCAAGCCATCACCTTTCACTTATGCTTATTAATTGCACATATGGGGTGTGGAATTGACTCAGACATAGAATGTGCATTTAATTTTTTTAGTCACCACTAGTGAATTAAAACTTAGAGTGCATGGTTGACTAAAAATAGTAGAATCACTTACGACTTGGAGAATCACAAGATCCCTCCTGCAGTTGGCTTGGAATTATCAATTCTGAGTAAAGTTCTCGGTGACAAAAGAAAATTAAGTTAGACACCCTCATTTGCTTACACAAATGTGCGGTCTCTACTTTACAAAATTTTATGAATTTTAGGTGAATTCAACAAAATTTTGGCATTATATATCTAGCCTGCTTCGCATAGCCCACGGGAGGTTGGGTAAGCAAAAATAAAAGATCCCAAACCTACTTTGTAGAGTTAAAGTATACGAGGTAAGAGAATATAATAAATATAAAGAAATGCAAAAGAAAGAGAGATTGAAGTGTGAGTTGATGGCATAGATATATTAAAAATATATGGAGTGGAATGTGATATGAACTTAATGAGATGTGAAAAAGAAAATGGGATATCAGACATACTTTCTGTTCAAAATGGATGATTGGATATCCCCGATTCCTACCATACTCTTGACTTTGCTGGCTTCCTTGGTAGATTGTTTCCCTTAGAGTTGGCTTCTTGAGTTAGGAAAGACCTTGGCTTTATTTAAGAATCTCCAAAGTATTCAGAGAAGAGTCTCCCTCTTGACGCATCTCTCAACTCTCTTTGTATCTCTCTCTGCATCTCTGTCATTGGGCCCTAGAATGACATCTATTACGCCGTATTTTATAGATTGAACCCATTGCGACGCCTGTCTTATTTTTAGATTTCAGCATCCGTAGGGTCCAGATATGAATCTTGGTTAGATAAAAGCATGATAGGTGTTCGGCTTGCAGCGGATCGACGATCCACCTGACACCATTTTGTTTGACAAAATAGATTAATTGACACCCATGGGAGTAAAAAATTGAAAGTAGGGATGATCACATCATTGTCGGCTTACGTTTTATTTTGTCAATCGGGTTCGTTAGTTGCATCCGGAAGGCATTGGTAACTCTTAATATGCGATTCGTTTGGATTTGTGATGCTTTACGGCGTCGGATAAAGACAACTTTTATCAAAATAAGGTGCAAAAAGAATTTCTTAAAGAGTCTAGATGATCGACCAGGATTTGATTGGCCAAGTTCTGGATCTGCTGATTAGGCCCATTGGTTGTTCCCGAGATGTGTTGAGGGTTCTATTATTTTGATCGATTTGACGGTTCTCGAATTACCTAGGGATGATTTTATCAAAGCTTAACCAAAGTATGAAGAATAGTTTAGTCTCGTTTTAAATGTGGTGTCTATAGTCACATAAACTTGTTAGCCAATTAACATTATTTTTTATCCATGGCATTTCTTGGTACGCATATGTCATGTCCAATGGCTGAGAACGTTAAAACATGTCCCATCCCTTAAATTAAAGGCCCATATTGATAAAAAAAGGAAATTTTATAGGGAACTACCTACTTTTAATAAAATTTATATTCGGGTACCTTTCCCATCCCTTAAATTAAAGGCCCATATTGATTTTAAGAAAAAAGGAAAATTTATAGAGAACTACCTACTTTTAATAAAATATATATTTGGGTACCTTTCTTTCATTGAACTACCTTATTAAATTAAATAAATTTCATCAAGCTACTTTGAGTTAGATTTTTCTAAAAGGATTTATATTAAGTGAATAATTTTTTAAAGTGATACAATCGCCCTTCTAACCGGAATGCAATTTCAACAAGCAATATTCATAAATTAGAGATTAGAATTCTCTAACCCATCAATTTTAGAACCTTAGCATAAGTACAATAATTTGTCCAACGTAGTTAACCATGATTTGAGTTGATATATGCCAAATGTATAATTTAATAGTACTTGTGTATTAGTTGTCATACTCTACTAGAGTATTGAATAACTTCCCATGAACCGTTTCCACTCTCCACGGCCACACGCTCTTGTAAGTCCTATCTTGCATTGGTACGAGAGGCATGCCTTGTTCCTA
Source organism: Magnolia changhungtana (assembly GCA_030180095.1). NCBI lineage: Eukaryota > Viridiplantae > Streptophyta > Magnoliopsida > Magnoliales > Magnoliaceae > Magnolia > Magnolia changhungtana. The sequence continues at coordinate 9,152,690 of JASAUF010000573.1, read as the reverse complement.
ATTAAACACCAAGTAAATATACCTTTCATGAGATCCACCTGGTCCATCATGTAAGTATCCTCAAATTCACCTTGGAACATAAAAATGATGATGATTAAAGACTTAGGTATGCCACACCAGTGGAAAAATAAGACACATCTACCATTAGTTATGTGTACGTCACGCCGCCGTGTTGTTTATATTACATATAATCCACTCATTTGACATTGTTTATCAGGATAAAAGAATTCCCCTAATATTATACTATTTAAAAACTTATGTGGGCCATTCCACGCGAATTTAGAGTTTTTAAATATATTTTTATACTGTTCCTTACAGGGTGGCCCATATGAGTGTTAAATCTATTAGATTTTTTGGGCCATGTATTACAGTAGTAGTCAGGGCAACGGGTTGGATGGTCTAATCGTAATAATGAGTTCAGGTGGGGCCCATGAGTATGTCTCATGTAAGGCCCGTATCCTAGTCCGTACTGTTCCATCGACTCCCGTGATCCTTCCCGTCGAAGTCCGGCAATCCACGACCTATAATCAATGTTTGCACCGACCCTAAGTCGTATCTTATAGATTTGAGTCGGCTTAATCCGAGACTTGTACCATTGCGACCACACCATCGCCGCGGTTCCGATGTCGCGTCTCGCACACTGACCCGATACCCTGGCTAAGAGATGTGAGCCGACATTTATTTCAAAGAAAACGCCGTGCGTTTGCAATCCCAAGAGAATTTCTACAACATGTCCCATCAATCAATCAATTAATCCATCAATCAATCACCTCATGTTAAGTACACCCACCGATGCTTTCTTTCTCCACAAGTCAAGCAACCACCAAGTCAACTCTCAAGTCAAGTACATCATCATCTCACATCACTCTCTCTCCCTTACAAGCCATTCTCTCTCTTTCTCTTTCTCTTCACATTTTCCAAGCCATTCCAAGCAACTAAAAACCACACGTCCAAGCTCTTTCATGAGAGAAAAGTGTATGTAGCCACTTTTCATCCCAAAAATCCATCATCCTAGCCCTTCATTTCTCATCCTCTCCATCAACGTGAGACACAAGGAGACCGACGTTCCAACAGACCGAGAAGATCGAACGGTGGGTGTTTATTAGGCTAGATCTTTCCATGTTTTGATGATGGGCCAAGTGAGGCCTACCGATTGATGGGTTGGATCTCACTTGGGACCCCAGATGTGGCTGATGGCCCACCTTGATTTTATTATTATTCCATGATGGGGCCATTCTCGACCCCATCATGATGTTTACTTTCTAGTCCAAAAAATAAGGGGTCATTTAGACCTTACATCTTGGTGGAGAAGGGATCTCCACCGTTGATCTTTGATTTGGTGGGCCCACATGCAATGGGACCCACTTGATGTATGATTGGATGCTTGAAACGAAGGGCCCATAGTGCCAGGGTCCCTCCATCACGCGTGTCCCTCTTTCTCTTTTTCTCTCTCCCTCTCTTTTTATTTATTTATTTTTGTGTGTGATGATATGGTCGCATGGCCCAATTGGATGGACCCCACCATGAAGCATGTATTGGATCCAGGTCATTTATAGGTGAGGCCCACTTTATATGTATTATATCCACATCACCCATCATTTGGTGGCCCACCCGAGCAAAGCCCACCTTGCTACATGCGTTTTGGACAGACCGTCCAAATTTAGGGACGTCCCTGGACTTGAAATGAAAACACAAATATGAGCTTGTTTCAAGCTCTTGGGAAGGGCCACTTGTACAGGTCCCACCTTGATGTAAGTTTTTAATCCAAGCCATCCATTCCATCCCTTAGATCATTTTAGGGGTTGAGCTGAAAAATGAAGTCCATCCGATCTTCTAGCGGGCCTTTCTATCATTGAAAACCACCCTGCCGTTTCTATACACTGAAAAATATCAGATATTGGGCTTGTTTGGCTTGTCTTGAACTATGGGAACCAGTGGGCGGGGTGGATTCGCCTAATACGGGCCCCACGTATGAAAAACTCTCGAAAAATAGTTTTTTTTTTTTTTTAAATACAGAGACGTCATTCTTTGTCAGGCGTTAGCGCAATACGCCTGCTTCTTCTTTGGGCGGATCAGCAGGACCCACGGCCCCCAGCCGTGGGCCCCACCATGATGTGTGTATGTCATTCAAACCGTTCATTTGGTGGGACCCTCCCTAAAGTGGCCCCCCTCCAAAGATCAAGCCGATCTAACGCTTAGGTGGCCCACATCATAGGAAACAACGGTGATTTAACGTCTGCCATTGGAACCCTTTTGGGTCAGCACAGAAGTTTTGAATCAATATGAAATTTGTTTTTCCCATTCATCTAGGTACGTGCGACCTCATCAATGGGTTGGATTGTAGATAAACATTATGGTGGTCCCCACGTGGGACCCACAGTGATATATGTGTTTTCTTCCCGCCGTCCAGGCGGGCGGTGGAGCCTACTATGATGTATGTGTTCATGCACGCCGTCCACAGTGGACGGTGGAACCCACTCGGTTCTCACCACTGTCCACTGTTGGGACAGTGGGACCCACCATGATGCATATGTTGCATCCAAACCATCTATCCTTTGAAAGATCATTTTTTTTGGCATGAGCTTAAGAATAAGACAGATCTATAGTCATGTGGACCACACTATAGAAATAGTGTTGGATTGAATGTCCACCATTAAAACCTTTGGATTGCAAGGTTGGACAAGTATGATATTTGCTTTCCCTCTAAATCTAGGTCCTTGTGACCTTATGAATAGATTAGACAGGAAATAAATGCTATGGCGGGCCTTGGGAATTTTAATGGTGGAAGTCATCATCACTATTTATATTTTGGATATGACCCATTTGATATACATAGGGCCCAATTGGTGTGGCCCATTTGATACACATAAGGCCCATTGTGATGTTTTCAAAGGCCCATGGGATATGGCCCATTGTAATGTATATAAGGCCCATTGGTGCGGCCCACTTGATTTATATAAGGCCCATATGATTCGGCCCATTTGATGTATCCAAGGCCCATGGGTCAAGGCCCAACGGGATGTCCTTAGGGTCCATTGGAATGTGTGATTCCCCCATGGTTTATGTAATGATATTTATGGCGGGTCGTGCCTAAGGAACAATGTTGGTTTGACGTCCACATTGTAAGTACAATGTGGGTTAAATGTCCACATTGTAACTCTCCTTAGGGGCCATTGATAGGTTCATGCTTGTTGATAATTCATCACTTTATAACATACTTAGTATATCTCTATGATTCATACCCATACGCATCATATATATGCTTGATATAAGGAATGTTTGATCATAGCATAAGCCGTTGGGCTAAGACATTTTCGGGATTCCTTATAAGACGGAGTGCCCCCACATGAGTGCGTGGTACGCGCAGGATTGTTGCATGATTTAACGATGTGACTCATGCATTCCACATATGTGTGACTTGATCACTGCACGCCCTAGTGACATCAGGGCCGTGGCCTCCACAAGCACATCGTGGATGGTCGTATCGGATACCGAAAATATCGGCTCTAGCATTGTGGGCACTTAGGATGTCCTTAGGTGAAAATTCCAGAACCTTTTTGGTACTAGGGGATGCTCCAACGTCTAGACCGAGTGGATACACAAGCACCCTAGTGCCGAATACCAGTAGGCCGCGTCTCCCACTGTGTCATGGTCGTTCGGAAGAGGGTGTGGCCTTATCCACCCGAGTGAGGGGCTATAAGCTAGGCTGAGTTTGACCAGCTATTAAATGAGTCTGCTATCGACGAGCCGGGTAAGTATTGGTAGACTACTGGTCAGGCAGATAGTGTGGTCTCTTCCACTTGCTTGACTATGCAGCTAGGGAGGAGGTAGTCAGTGTGAGGTGTATTAGACCCTAGTGATATCCAGAGAGGAACTCTACTGATATGTGTACTTGATGAGTACTGACACGCTTGTATTGCATCTCGCATATGACATTTGGCTACATAGGCCTCGCATCGCATGGCCTTGGTATGGCCAATAGCATTCATGCTTTACATCACATAGCCTTGGTACGGCTGGTTGTATTCATGGACTTACTGCATATTTTCGCATTACTCTGATATTGTATACTTGGCACTCACCTTTCGCACACACGTATACCACCCTCTAAGCTTTTGTAAGCTTATTCACGACCGTTGCGTGCAAGTAGCGTTGGACAGCAGCAGCACTGAGGCAGGAGTCCGTATCTGACTATTTTGGAGTTCTTGATCACCTTATATTTCTCTTTTCGCATTGTACTTAAAAGTTTTTGATATAGTGGATATGTGGTGATGTTATTTTGTGACTTGGTTATGCTTGTGCTTATGCTCTATTATATAAAAAAATCATATTGAAAATCCTCCTTGTAGGATCCCAGGATCGGAATCTGGCGTATGGGCGTTGAAAGCCGAGAATGGGGTACTACGGAGGCTGTCGGCACCAGATTTGACAATTGAGAATTTTGTGAGCCCATTCTCCGAGCTCGGGGGCATGACATCTCATGTACACAAAGAAAGATGCCCACAAAGTACCATACAACACAAATGTTAGTGTTGTCCTCTCTCTCTCTCTCTCTCTCTCTCTCTCTCTCTCTCTCCCTCTCCCTTACTACAGCAAGCCAACGATGGGTAGGTCATTGCCGTCGACCCTATACAATATAAATTAATGCCCCTGTCCCCGTCTTTACTCATGATTCAGTTTTGCCAAATCTGATAGGATTTTTTGTCCCGTGTTCGACCGGTCATGAGCCTCGCTAGACCGGTCAAGGGCTGGTGCACGACCAGTCATGGAAGTCGAACCGTGAGATGACTCAACGTCTAGCGAGTTTAGACTATTTTTCTCCGGGGTGCTTGACCGATTGTGGGTGTTCTCGACCAGTCATGGACTCGACACGACCAGTCGTACTTACGTAGATTCGTTCCGCGATTTTACGCGAATTTTGTTTCACAAGTCCTTTCGTAACTGGGATGTGGAAAGGAGTTTCCCAAAATTATAAAAGGGGGTGCCTAGAGTTTTTCTAGGCAATGCAAGAGGGTTTCCTAAAGCTTTACAAGAGATTTGCTAAATGGTTTAGTGCTATCAAAGGTGAGAGAGAGAGGAAAAGAGAGAGGAAACTTATAGAAAGGAGATTATGCTCATGGAGGTTATTTACTACGCAATCTATATCTCAGCGCTTTTATGTCTTCGTAATTGGTGAGATCTCTCTATTTTTTGTTTCTCTTATTGTTTATCCATTCTTGCGTGAGTGAAGAAGGTTGTAACGATTTACTTCATAGTAGATTATTGATCTGGACAAGTCCTGTGGTTTTTACCTCTTTGAGGGTTTTCCACTTAAAAATCTCTTGTGTGGTGTGGTTTATGCTTTGATTTATTTCATTGCTTTATTATTCCATAATTCCGGTTTGTTTTGGTGGGCTAGATCCTAAGGTTTTGTGCAAGGCCCCCAACAAAGTGGTATCAGAGCTAAGTTCATTGAACGGGTAGGATCGGTTTTGAATTATGGAAGGTGGCTCATCAAAGATGATCAGCCTCAATGGCTCTAACTGGACCATATGGAACGCTAAGATGGAGGACTTGCTTTATTGCAAGGACCTATATTCTCCAATTTTAGGCATATCAGCAAAATCCAAGGATATGTTTGATGATGATTGGAAGAAGATGGACCGAAAGGTGGTGGGGTTTATTAGACAATGGTTAGATGATTCTGTGTTCCACCATGTGTCTACGGAAACTACAGCCACTAGCCTATGGCTGAAATTAGAAGGGCTGTATGAGAGGAAGACAGCTGGTAATAAAAATTTTCTGATAAGGCGACTTATGAATCTCAAGTTAATATAGTGAACCAACTCTCCTCTATGAAGATGGTCCTGGATGGTGAATTGTAGTCTTTGCTATTGCTTAGTTCTTTGCCCGACAGTTGGGAGACATTGATAGTGTCTCTAAGTAACTCCACGCCAGACGGAAAGATACCCATGGAACAGTGTCACGCCCCGAATTAGGAGACCGGGCTCACAAGATTCCCGATCGCCGAATCCGGCGCCGACAGCCTCCGTAGTACCCCATTCTCGGCTCCCGGCACCCATATACCAGGTTCCGATCCTGGGATGCTACAAGGAGGATTTCTAATATCAATTTGATTCGTAATGAGCATAACCAAGCATAACCCACGAACAATAACCACAAGAACACCATCACAAAATCCACTATGAACAAAAACTTTGAATACAGTGCGTAGAAGGGAAATACAAGATAGTACGGATAACAAAAAAAACTCCAAAAGCTCGGCACGCTCCAACAACGGCGAGACTACGGTGTGTCTGGCGTCACCTGCACGCATCAATCATGCATAAGCTTATAGAAAGCTTAGAGGGCGGTGTAAGTGTGTGTGAACGTGCTCGAGATGCAATGCTGGGAGTAATGCGGAATCATGCCGATGAGTACGTAAATGCAACCAAACAGCATGCAAGGCTATGCAAGACAAGATGTGAATGCTATCGGCCATACCAAGGCCATGCGATGCAATATACAAGTCAAGCATGCCAATCCTCATACCAATGCAACTCCTCACTAGAGCATCAAATCAGTACGGTTCTCAGTCTGGATAATCACCGGGTTCAAGACACTCCAAGTGGCACTGTCTCTCTCCAAGCAAAGACAGTCCAAGTGAGCATAAGAAACCTCACTATCCGCCTGGCCAATAGTCAGCCAATACCTATCCGACGTCGATAGCGAACCCATTTCCGAGCTGGTCAAACTCAGCCTAGTAATGCCCCCCCTCTCGGGCGAGTAAGGCCACCACTCCTTTCCAACCGACCACGACACAGTGGGAGACGCGGCCTCATGGTATTCGGTCCTCGTGCGCTCATATATCCACTCGGTCTCGACGTTGAAGTCATCCTCTAGTACCATCGGGTTCAGGGACTCTCACCCAGGGACATTTATGGCGCCCCAATTGCTTAGAACAAGATTTTTCCCAGATCCAACCGCCCACCCACGATATATCTGTGGAGGCTATGGCCCTGATGTCGCTAGGGCAGATCACAATCACACAAATGCAAGTGCATGTATCACACTACCAGTCATGCAATCATCCTGCGTGAAGTACGCACTCATGTAAGGAAACTCCGCCTATCAGGGAGCCCGTAACAGTCTGCCCGAAGGCATATGCTATGATCAGTCACCCCTCATCACAAGCATGCATATGATGCGTATGATCATGAATCATGGGGCAGCACTATACTTATGGTATGATAATGGGCGTTGCTCAAAGTGAAGATGGGCCTAAACGGATTGCAGAGTACAAGTATGGGCCTATCAGTGGACCTTAGGAAGAATGACAATGTGGACATTCAACCAACATTATCTTTACAATGTGGACGTCAAACCAACATTGTTCCCAAGGCACAGTCCGCCATAAAACATCATTACAAACCATAGGGAATCACACATTGCAATGGACCTATATACATCTTATTGGGCCTTGACCCAACGGCCTTAGGTTCATTAAGTGGGCTGCCTCATATGGGCCTTATATAAGTCAAGTGGGCCGCATCAATGGCCTCATGTACATTGCAATGAGTCATACTCCATGGGCCTTTGAAAACATCACAATGAGTCTCGTAACATGGGCCTCATATATATCAGAGTGGGCCTCGACAACGGGCCACCAATACGTCGAATGGGCCTAATATCATGGGCCTTATATATATACCAAGGTGGGCCTCAACAACGGCCAGAAATACATCAATATGGCTCCATCACATGGGCCTAGGGCCCACCATAATATTTATTTGAAATCCAACCTATTCATAAGGTCACTTGGACCTTAGGTAAGGCCCACTGTAATGTTTATTTGAAATCCAACCTATTCATAAGGTCACTTGGACCTTGGGTAAGGCCCACTGTAATGTTTATTTGAAATCCAACCTATTCATAAGGTCACTTGGACCTTGGGTAAGGCCCACTGTAATGTTTATTTGAAGTCCAACCTATTCACAAGGTCATTGGACCAGGGGGCCCATCAGAATGTTTATTTGCCATGCAACCCGTTGATAAGGTCACGTGGGCCTGGCCCACGGTAATGTGTATTTGTCAGCCAACCTGTTTATAAGGTCACGTGGACCTGGGGGTGGGCATGGGGCCCACCGAAATGTGGTTTACAAATCCAGTCCAGCCATTATGTGTGTTCCACCTGAATAAGGGTCCAGATCAAGTTTCAGCCGCTTTCAAAATTCAGGTAGGCCCCACCAAGTAGTTTTATATGTTTAGGCATGTCTTCCCATGACTTTAGATGGTATGGCCCACATGAGTTCTGTTTACGGCTGATTTTTGGGGACACCATACAGATAAAGGGGAGCCATCAAATGCACGGTGTTGATGGTCAAATAGCATCATGGTGGGGTCCACAGCTGGGCCGTGAGGCCCAGCCCGTCCATCCGCCAACGACTGCTGCAGCAGCAGCGCTGCTGCAGCTTTTGATTTTTTTTTTTTTTTTTTTTTTTGGGGCCCAACGAGATGTGATTCACAATCCAGTCCACCCATTATGTGTGTCCCACTGTTCTACCCGTCCAGAACGAGTTTCAGCTGCATCTCAACCTTAGGTGGGTCCCACCGAGTACTTTTATACGTTCTGACATGTCTTTACATAGTTTTTGATGTTATGGCCCACCTGTTGATCAGATCGCCTTAAAATTTTGTCTCAACGCCTAAAGTATACTGGAAAATAGATTGGACGGCGTGGATCACATACATACATCAAGGTGGGGCCTGCATGAGCAGCCCACACTAAAAGTAACTTTTTTTTTTTGCCTGTAAACATCCCTCACGTCCAGCGTCTCTGGACGCTGGACGGTATACACATAACCCATGGTGGGTCCCATGTACACGGACCTCATGGTGGGTCCCACGGACACAGACCTCATGGTGTGTCCCACCCACATTAGCCACCCCGACTAGGGATAGATACCAAGGCCTCAAGTGTAGAAACGAGGTATATCCACACAGTCTACCAGTTGAGCTATGGATCAGGGTGTTTCATGGTGGGTCCCACCATTCATGATGAATGGTATGAATAGAACACAAAATGGTAGGGCCCACTACATCCAATGATAAAAAGAGAGAAGAAGAAGAAGAAGAAGAAAGAGAGAGACGGTGCAGGAGGGAGGGACCCCACCACTAATGGGCCCTCCCAAAAACAATGCATACATCATGTGGGTCCCACAACAAGTGGGCCCCTAAAATTGAAAACAAGGTATATCACCCACCTTGTTGGCCTCCTTCTTGCTCCCTTAAACTTGTAAGCTCCTTGCCTTCGCGTTCAATGGTGGATGATGGACTTTTAATGGTGTGGATGAGAGATGAGAGGGTGGGCCACACTTGGAGTTTTGGGAGAGGGAAAGAGCTTGGACGTATGGTGTTGCTTGGGAGGGATTTTGAGAAATATGAGGGAGAGAGAGAAGTAATGGGAGATATGGATGGAAGGGATGGGTGGAGTGGTTGTAATAAATGGGGATGGGTTAAGTTGAAAAATGGGTAAAGGAGGAATGGTGAGTGGGGAGAGAGAGTAGACTTATGGTAAGGGAGGAGTGGTCATGTGCACTTGTTGTTGGGTGAGGTGGCATGAAGGTAAGGTGGTGTACTTGACTTGATTGATGAGACATCTCGTAGAGATTCCCTCGAGATTCGCAACATGCGGCGTTTCTTCGAACCGAACGCTGACTGACATCTTCCCACCTAGGTATCGGTTCGATGCGCGAGTTGCGGCGTTGGAACCGCGGCGACGGCGCGATCGCTAGGATACAAGTTTCGAGTCGAGCCGACTTCGGCATGCGGGACTCGGCTTAGGATCGTGCGCAACGTCGAAAATGGGTCGAGGGTTGCGGGTCGACCGTAGAATGCGTTAAACCCGACCGAATGGTACGGTTTAGGTTACGGGTCTTACAACTCTCCCCTCCAAATAAAAATTTCATCCTCGAAATTTGCACAATCATCGCAAATACCCATAACTCATAATAAAAGGGGGAATAAGGCATCGTAATATAAAATTGAAGACAGTATACAAGATACAGCACAAGATCAATCATCAAAGAGATGGGGATAGCGCTCCCGAATCTCAGCCTCGCGCTCCCAAGATGCCTCATCAGTAGAATGGTGACCCCAAAGAACCTTCACTAGAGGTATGACCTTGGTCCGGAGGACCTGCTCCTTCCGATCAAGGATACGAACTGGCTGCTCAATGTAAGAAGCATACTCACGAACCTCCAACGGCTGCCAATCAATAACAGGTACCACGTCTGACCCACACTTCCTCAACATAGAGACGTGGAAAACGTTGTGGACGCCAGACAACTGTGGTGGCAAGGCAAGCCGATAGGCCACAGCGCCAATGCGCTTAGTGATCTCAAAAGGTCCTATGAATCTCGGGGCAAGCTTGCCCTTCGCTCCGAATCGAACCACGCCCTTCATGGGTGAGACCTTGAGATACACATGGTCCCCTACATCAAACTCCAAGGGGCGACGCCGGCGATCAGCAAAACTCTTCTGCCGGCTCTGAGCTGTGCGTATCCTTTGCCTGATGATATCAATAGCCTCAGAAGTCTCCTGCACAAGCTCGGGACCTAGGAGACGCCGCTCTCCAACCTCGGTCCAACAACTCGAAGATCTGCATGGTCTGCCATACAATGCCTCAAAAGGAGCTATGCCAATGGTCGCCTGATAACTGTTCTTGTATGCGAACTCAGCCAATCGTTGATGCTTATCCCAGCTACCCCCGAAGTCAATCTCACAGGCCCGAAGCACATCCTCAAGGATCTGGTTGACCCTTTCGGTCTGGTCATCGGTCTGCGGATGATACGCGGTGATGAGCTGTAAATCAGTCCCCATCGCTCTCTGAAAGCTCCCCCAAAACTGAGACGTAAACCTCGAATCTCGGTCAGAAACGATCGAGACTGGAATGCCATGCAGTCTCACAATCTCCTCGATAAATAACCTCGCAAGCCGGTCCATAGACAAGGTCGCACGCATCGCGAGAAAATGTGTCGACTTCGTCAGACGATCCACAACAACCCAAATGGCGTCATGACCGCGCTGAGTCCTCGGCAAACCCATAATGAAATCTGTTGACACATGCTCCCACTTCCACATCAGGACGCTCAACGACTGCAATAGACCAGGAGGTCTCTGATGATCGGCCTTGACACGCTGGCATGTGTCACACTCGGCCACAAAACTGGCAATCTAGCGCTTCATCCCCGCCCAGAAATACTGTCTCCTCATATTACGATACATCTTCGTCGAGCCAGGGTGGATAGAAAACCGCGATCGATGTGCCTCGGTCATAAGATCTCTCGCGCAACTCGGAATATCCGGACACATAATCGGCCTCTCGAAGCGAAGTCCACCATCGCACCCATCTGCCAACTGTTTGACTCTCGATGCTTTGCCTCAGCTTCGGTAATCCTGTAACGACTCATCTGTCTGCTGAGCCTCGATCACCCTTGCGACAAGAGAGGGTTGAATCGACAGGCTCGATAGCTGAACGATAGTAGACTGCAGACCAAAATCAAAGTCGTACTCTGCTATATCCTCGAGCATCATCCACTCCTGAATCATCATGTGTGCCACTAGTCCTCGCGGCTGACGACTGAGGGCATCTGCCACCACGTTTGCCTTGCCTGGGTGGTACTGGAGGTCAAAATCATAGTCTTTCAGAAGCTCCATCCAACGTCTCTGTCTCATGTTCAGCTCGGACTGAGAGAATAGATACTTCAAGCTCTTGTGGTCAGAGAAGAGCTCGAACCTGACCCCATAGAGATAGTGTCTCCACACCTTCAGTGCGAAGACGACTGCTGCTAGCTCCAGATCATGCGTAGGGTAGTTCAGCTCATGGACCTTGAGCTGACGAGACGCGAAGGCTACAGGCCTGCCGTGCTGCATCAGGACAACACCTAAACCAATACGTGAAGCATCGGTAAATACAACAAATCCATCACTCCCAGAGGGAAGAGTGAGGACAAGAGCGGACGTCAGACGGTCCTTCAGCTCCATGAATGCCTGCTCACATGCGTCAGTCCAAACAAAATCTGCGCCCTTCCGAGTCAACCTGGTCATCGGGGCCGCGATACGAGAGAAGCCCTCTATGAAACGTCGATAGTATCCCGCCAAACCAAGGAAACTACGGATCTCGGACGCAGTCGTGGGCTGGTTCCACTGACGCGCTGCCTCAACCTTCGAGGGGTCCACTGCGACACCCTCCCTCGTCACCACGTGACCGAGAAACTTCACCTCCTCCTGCCAGAACTCGCACTTCTCCAGGTTCGCATACAGCTGGTGGGCACGGAGGGTCTGCAAAGCGATCTCCAGATGCTGCATATGATCCTCACGAGTCCTTGAATATATCAGAATGTCGTCGATGAAGACCACAACAAACTGATCAAGATATGGACGGAAGACCTTGTTCATCAACTGCATGAAGACCGCGGGTGCATTGGTCAGTCCGAAGGACATGACCTGAAACTCAAAATGACCATAACGAGTCCTGAAAGCTGTCTTCGAGATGTCCTCCTCTCGGACACGAATCTGATGATAACCAGAACGCATGTCAATATTCGAAAAGAACTGTGCACCCTGCAGCTGATCAAATAAATCGTCAATCCTCGGGAGTGGGTACTTGTTCTTAATCGTGACCCGGTTGAGCTCACAGTAGTCGACGCAGAGCCTCAACGAGCCATCCTTCTTCCTGACGAAGAGTACCGGCGCTCCCCAAGGCGAACTGCTCGGACGAATAAATCCAAGCTCTCGCAACTCGTCCAACTGCCGCTGCAACTCATGCAGCTCCATCGGTGCCATACGATACGGGGCCTTCGAGATAGGCGCGGTACCAGACACAAGATCAATCCCGAACTCAATATGGCGTCGAGGCAGCAGTCCCGGAATCTCCTGAAACACGTCGGGAAAGTCACAGACAATCAGAATATGATCGATACAATCGGCAACGGGCTCCACAATGGCGCAGGACATCAAGCATGACAACGACTCTCCTCGGGGCTCGGCAACAAACTGAAACTGCGGCAAGCCGTGTATGCAGAACGTGACTGTCCTCACGGAACAGTCCATGATGGCGTGGTACTCGGCAAGCCAATCCATGCCCAAGATAACATCGAAGTCTATCATCGGCAACACAAACAAGTCAGCAGGTAAGAATATATCACCGACCAGAACGGGACAAGACGAACAGGAACGGCCCAACACTGTGGTCTTCCCCAATGGCGTCGATACGGTCAATCCCTCGCTAGAAAACTCGGTCGGTAATCCAGTCGATCGACAAAAACCCTCAGACATGAATGAGTGCGAAGCACCAGAATCAAATAGTACTCGTGCGATGCATGAGGAGACTGGAAGTATACCCTCAACGACTCCTCCTGAGGTCTGTGGGTCCTGCTGATCCGCATAAAACCTAGCCTGAGCTGGCTGGGGAGGTGCCTGTCCCCTCTGAGGTCCCTGGTGCTACTGCTGCCTCTGCGGCGGCCTATCTTCTTGTCTCTCTCTTCCGCCGGGGCCTCGGTGGTCGAGGTGGCGCGCGTTTCTTCTTGATGGGGCCGCTTCCGTGCGGAGGCCGCCGTGGCCCTCAGACCGCCGCAAATGAGGACGGGGGCACTCAGATATGCGATGACCAGAACCGCCACATCCAAAACACGTCCCTGGAAACAGCTGCTAGGGTGGCGCAGAAGGTGCCGCTGACGCCGCCGGTGCCGCCGGTGTCACCGGTGCCGCTTTGGTACTCTGCAGTGGATGACCCCTATACCTCTGTGGTCGTCGATGCTGCTGAGAGCTACTGGACTGGGCTGGCCTCTTCCGGCCTCTCCTCTGATCTCGACCGCTCTTAGAGTCAGCCCACTCAGTCTCGTAGATCTGGGCCCTCCGTACTACCGCCTGAAAGGTCGGGAGCTCGTGCCCAATAACACGGCCTCGAAGACCGAAACGTAAGCCACTCTCGAAACGGCAGGCATTCCGCCCCTCATCATCAACCATATATGGCGCAAACCGTGACAGCGCCACGAAGCGAGCCGCGTACTGTGCCATAGACATGTCTCCCTATACTAGAGTCTCGAACTCTCGTGCCCTCTGACGACGAATGTGGTCGGGGAAGTAGTGCTCCTCGAATCGGCTGACGAAATCCTCCCATGTCCAGACATGATCGGTCTCCGCGACACGGCAACGAGAGGTCCACCAAGGTTCGCCTCACCCCGGAAAAGGAATGTGGCCAATCGGACTCGCTGCTCGGTCGTACATGACATAATATCAAAAATCTTCTCCACATCGGAGCGCCATCTCTCAGCTGCTGACGGATCGCGCTCCTGAGCTGCAGAAACAACTGGGTGCCCGCCCCCCGCCCGAAGTGCAAACACACACTGTAACATCTGGCCGTAGAATCGAGAGGCGCTAACGTGCACGGTCGGATCTGCACCCCGCATCGGCGAAGGAAAGTCATCCTCAGGCAGAGGAGCAGTGATCTCAGGGGGTGGAACGGGAGGCGCGGGTGGTAAGGCTGGAGCCTCAGGTGGTGGATCAGGGCGCGCTCGGGTCGCTCTCCTGGGCGGCATGTCCTATGGAAAAGATAAGGCGCTAATAAATTTTGAGAATCGCGCGTTAGGGAAGTCAAACGGGAGGTTTCGCACTTGGAACCTAACCGCCTTCAACTCATAGCAAATATGTGATGCCGTTCTCGGTTATTCTTAAGTTATGCTCTGATACCAACTTCTGTCACGCCCCGAATTAGGAGACCGGGCTCACAAGATTCTCGATCGCCGAATCCGGCGCCGATAGCCTCCGTAGTACCCCATTCTCGGCTCCCGGCACCCATATACCAGGTTCCGATCCTGGGATGCTACAAGGAGGATTTCTAATATCAATTTGATTCGTAATGAGCATAACCAAGCATAACCCACGAACAATAACCACAAGAACACCATCACAAAATCCACTATGAACAAAAACTTTGAATACAGTGCGGAGAAAGGGAAATACAAGATAGTACAGATAACAAAAAAAAAACTCCAAAAGCTCGGCGGCATGCTCCAACAACGGCGAGACTACAGCTGCGTCCTGGCGTCACCTGCACGCATCAATCGTGCATAAGCTTATAGAAAGCTTAGAGGGCGGTGTAAGTGTGTGTGAACGTGCTCAGAATGCAATGCCGAAGTAATGCGGAATCATGCTGATGAGTACGTAAATGCAACCAGCCGTACCAAGGCTATGCAGTACAAGATGTGAATGCTATCGGCCATACCAAGGCCATGCGATGCAATATACAAGTCAAGCATGCCAATCCTCATACCAATGCAACTCCTCACTAGAGCATCAAATCAGTACGGTTCTCAGTCTGGATAATCACCGGGGTTCAGTACACTCCAAGTGGCACTGTCTCTCTCCAAGCAGCACAGTCCAAGTGAGCATAAGAAACCTCACTATCCACCTGGCCAATAGTCAGCCAATACCTATCCGGCACGTCGATAGCGAACCCATTTCCGAGCTGGTCAAACTCAGCCTAGTAATGCCCCCTGCTCTCGGGCGAGTAAGGCCACCACTCCTTTCCAACCGACCACGACACAGTGGGAGACGCGGCCTCATGGTATTCGGCCCTCGTGCGCTCATATATCCACTCGGTCTCGACGTTGAAGTCATCCTCTGGTACCATCGGGTTCAGGGACTCTCACCCAGGGACATTTATGGCGCCCCAATTGCTTAGAACAAGATTTTTCCGGTATCCAACCAGCCACCCACGATATATCTGTGGAGGCTATGGCCCTGATGTCGCTAGGGCAGATCACAATCACACAAATGCAAGTGCATGTATCACACTACCAGTCATGCAATCATCCTGCGTGAAGTACGCACTCATGTAAGGAAACTCCGCCTATCGGGAGCCCGTAACGATGCCCGAAGGCATATGCTATGATCACCACCCTCATCACAAGCATGCATATGATGCGTATGATCATGAATCATGGGGCAAAGACTATACTTATGGTATGATAATGGGCGTTGCTCAAAGTGAAGATGGGCCTAAACGGATTGCGAGTACAAGTATGGGCCTATCAGTGGACCTTAGGAAGAATGACAATGTGGACATTCAACCAACATTATCTTTACAATGTGGACGTCAAACCAACATTGTTCCCAAGGCACAGCCCGCCATAAAACATCATTACAAACCATAGGGAATCACACATTGCAATGGACCTATATACATCTTATTGGGCCTTGACCCAACGACCTTAGGTTCATTAAGTGGGCTGCCTCATATGGGCCTTATATAAGTCAAGTGGGCCGCATCAATGGCCTCATGTACATTGCAATGGGTCATACTCCATGGGCCTTTGAAAACATCACAATGAGTCTCGTAACATGGGCCTCATATATATCAGAGTGGGCCTCGACAACGGGCCACCAATACGTCGAATGGGCTTAATATCATGGGCCTTATATATATACCAAGGTGGGCCTCAACAACGGCCAGAAATACATCAATATGGCTCCATCACATGGGCCTAGGGCCCACCATAATATTTATTTGAAATCCAACCTATTCATAAGGTCACTTGGACCTTAGGTAAGGCCCACTGTAATGTTTATTTGAAATCCAACCTATTCATAAGGTCACTTGGACCTTGGGTAAGGCCCACTGTAATGTTTATTTGAAATCCAACCTATTCATAAGGTCACTTGGACCTTGGGTAAGGCCCACTGTAATGTTTATTTGAAATCCAACCTATTCATAAGGTCACTTGGACCTTGGGTAAGGCCCACTGTAATGTTTATTTGAAGTCCAACCTATTCACAAGGTCATTGGACCAGGGGGCCCATCAGAATGTTTATTTGCCATGCAACCCGTTGATAAGGTCACGTGGGCCTGGCCCACGGTAATGTGTATTTGTCAGCCAACCTGTTTATAAGGTCACGTGGATCTGGGGGTGGGCCCCAGGCCCACCGAAATGTGGTTTACAAATCCAGTCCAGCCATTATGTGTGTTCCACCTGAATAAGGGTCCAGATCAAGTTTCAGCCGCTTTCAAAATTCAGGTAGGCCCCACCAAGTAGTTTTATATGTTTAGGCATGTCTTCTCATGACTTTAGATGGTATGGCCCACCTGAGTTCTTTTTACGGCTGATTTTTGGGGACACCATACAGATAAAGGGGAGCCATCAAATGCACGGTGTTGATGGTCAAAAAGCATCATGGTGGGGTCCACAGCTGGGCCGTGAGGCCCAGCCCGTCCGTCCGCCAGCGACTGCTGCTGCTTTTGATTTGTTTTTTTTTTTGTTTTGGGGCCCAACGAGATGTGATTCACAATCCAGCCCACCCATTATGTGTGTCCCACTGTTCTACCCGTCCAGAACGAGTTTCAGCTGCATCCCAACCTCAGGTGGTCCCACCGAGTACTTTTATACGTTCTGACATGTCTTTACATAGTTTTTGATGTTATGTCCCACCTGTTGATCAGATCGCCTTAAAATTTTATCTCAACGCCTAAAGTATACTGGAGAATAGATTGGACGGCGTGGATCACATACATACATCAAGGTGGGGCCTGCATGAGCAGCCCACACTAAAAGTAACTTTTTTTTTTTGCCTGTAAACATCCCTCACGTCCAGCGTCTCTGGACGCTGGACGGTATACACATAACCCATGGTGGGTCCCATGTACACGGACCTCATGGTGGGTCCCACGGACACAGACCTCATGGTGTGTCCCACCCACATTAGCCACCCCGACTAGGGATAGATACCAAGGCCTCAAGTGTAGAAACGAGGTATATCCACACAGTCTACCAATTGAGCTATGGATCAGGGTGTTTCATGGTGGGTCCCACCATTCATGATGAATGGTATGAATAGAACACAAAATGGTAGGGCCCACTACATCCAATGCATAAAAAGAGAGAAGAAGAAGAAGAAGAAGAAAGAGAGAGACGGTGCAGGAGGGAGGGACCCCGCCACTAATGGGCCCTCCCAAAAACAATGCATACATCATGTGGGTCCCACAACAAGTGGGCCCCTAAAATTGAAAACAAGGTATATCACCCACCTTGTTGGCCTCCTTCTTGCTCCCTTAAACTTGTAAGCTCCTTGCCTTCGCGTTCAATGGTGGATGATGGACTTTTAATGGTGTGGATGAGAGATGAGAGGGTGGGCCACACTTGGAGTTTTGGGAGAGGGAAAGAGCTTGGACGTATGGTGTTGCTTGGGAGGGATTTTGAGAAATATGAGGGAGAGAGAGAAGTAATGGGAGATATGGATGGAAGGGATGGGTGGAGTGGTTGTAATAAATGAGGATGGGTTAAGTTGAAAAATGGGTAAAGGAGGAATGGTGAGTGGGGAGAGAGAGTGGACTTATGGTAAGGGAGGAGTGGTCATGTGCACTTGTTGTTGGGTGAGGTGGCATGAAGGTAAGGTGGTGTACTTGACTTGATTGATGGGACATCTCGTAGAGATTCCCTCGAGATTCGCAACATGCGGCGTTTCTTCGAACCGAACGCTGACTGACATCTTCCCACCTAGGTATCGGTTCGATGCGCGAGTCGCGGCGTTGGAACCGCGGCGACGGCGCGATCGCTAGGATACAAGTTTCGTGTCGAGCCGACTTCGGCATGCGGGACTCGGCTTAGGATCGTGCGCAACGTCGAAAATGGGTCGAGGGTTGACCCGACCGGCCGTGGGTAAACCGACCGAATGGTACGGTTTAGGTTACGGGTCTTACAAACAGGTAACTAGTTGTCTCTTCAATGAAGAGACAATGAGGAAGTCTCAGGGGCCTACTCAGCAAGAGGCCCTTGTGACACAGGAACGAGAGAGAGGAAAGAACAGGAAGGGCGGGAAGACCTGAGATAAATCAAGAGACAAGTCGAGTAACAGAAAAGATGTTCAATGCTAGAATTATGGCAAGAAGGGCCACTATAAGTATGAATGTCGCAAGGCTAAAAACGACAAGAAAGAAAAAGGGAAGGAAGATAAATCAGATTTCATTGCAGTCATTTTAGATGACGACGTTGTAGTTATTCTTTTTGCAGATCATGATGTATGTCTCACGGCTACGAGTCAGGACACCAAATAGGTAATAGACTCGGGAGCTTCTTTTCATGCGACTTCACGCAGGGACTTCTTCACAAGCTATAAGTCAGGTGACTATGGGACTGTGAAGATGAAAAATTCTGGCGTATCAAAGATCGTAGGGGTCGATGATATTTGTGTGAAGAGCAATGTGGGCTGTGCATTGGTTCTCAGGGATGTGAGGCATATCCCAGATCTTCGCCTCAACTTGATGTCGATGGGAAAGCTGGATGATGATGGCTATGAAAGTCGGTTTGCTGGTGGGCAATGAAAGCTCATTAAGGGTTCGTTGATCGTGGCTAGAGAAAAGAAGTGTTGAACTCTTTACAAGGCAAGTGTTAGTGTGTGCAAGGGTGGGCTGAACGCAGCGGAAGATTCAGCTATTGACATGTGGCACAGTCGTCTAGGCCAGATGAGTAAAAAATGGCTTCAGCTACTAGCGAGGAAGCGGTTCCTTCCAGACGTGACAGGTACACCTCTCAAAACTTGTCTTGATTTTTATCAGGGAAATAACATAGAGTTTCATTTATTAAATTTGCTTCTCATGTTAATAAAGTGCATGCATTAGATTTGGTTTATTTGATGTTTGTGGTCCTATGAGGACAAAAACCTTGTGCGGGGCATTGTATTTTGTCACTTTTATACATGATGCATCTAGGAGGGTTTGGGTTTATGCTTTGAAATCTAAGGACGAGTTCTTTGGTGTGTTTAAATTGTTTCATAATGTGGTCGAGAGAGAGACAAGTAAATCATTGAAGTGCATCCGCACTGACAATGGTGGTGAATACATTGGCGACTTCTATGAGTATTGTAAGTCCCTGGGTATACGGCATGAATAAATGGTTTCTAAGACCCTTAGCATAATGGTGTGATTGAGCGAATGAATCGCACAATTGTAGAGAGAATCAGATGCATGTTATCCCATGTGAAGTTGCCCAAGACGTTCTGGGGAGAAGCAATGCACATGGCGGTGTATTTAATAAACAAGTCTTCATCAGCCCTGTTGAATGGAGAAGTGCCTGAGAAGGTGTAGACTGGACATGATCCATCGTACAGTCATCTCAGGGTGTTTGGATGCAAGGTATTCACGTACCAAAGGACGAGAGGTCCAAGCTTGATATGAAGATCAGGCAGTGTGTGTTCTTAGGGTATGGTGATGAAAAATTCAGTTACAGATTGTTGGATCCGATTGAGAGGAAGCTCGTCAGGAGCAGAGATGTGGTTTTCTTTAAAGATCAGTGTATAGAAGACATTGGTAAGCCAGAGAAGAACCAGCCTAGTTTAGGTGAGCTAGAGGACATAGATCCTATTATTCCTCCCATGGTGCCTGATGACAGGAGAGTACAACAAGGTGCAGAGGACGAGAGAGTTCCTTCAGAAGATAGACAGGGGATCATCCCCCACTTGATCCACCTATTGAGCCACAGGTGAGGAGGTCAATTAGGGACAGACAGCCCGTCTAAGAGGTACTCGCCGCATGAGTACATTATGCTGACTGATGGGGGAGAGCTAGAAGATTATTCCGAGGCCTTAGCAGACGAGCATAAGGAGGAGTGGTTGAAAGCTATGCAAGAGGAGATGGAATCCTTGCATAAGAACCACACCTATGACATGGTGAAACTGCCTAAGGGCAAAAAAGCTTTGAGTAACAAGTGAGTGTTCAGAAAGAAGGTTGAGCGGAAGAATTCACAGACGAGGTTCAAGGCCAGACTTGTGGTAAAATGGTTTGGTTAGAGGAAAGACATAGACTTTGAGGAGATATTCTCACCAGTGGTGAAGATGACATCCATACGGATGTTGTTTGGGTTGGCGGCTAGCATGGATCTGAAGATAGAATAGTTAGATGTTAAAATTGCCTTCCTCTATGGTGACTTGGAAGAAGAGATCTACATGCACCAACCAGAGGGGTTCGAAGTCAAAGGCAAAGAGCACATGATGTGTAGGCTGAGGAAGAGCTTGTACAGGCTGAAACAAGTTCCACGACAATAGTATAAGAAGTTCGACCCGTTTATGTTGAAGCATGGATATGACAGAACGGAGTCGAACCACTGTGTGTTCACGCGCAAGTTCTCAGATGGTGATTTCTTAGTTCTACTATTATACGTTGACGACATGCTCATCATGGGAAAAGACATCAAAAAGGTCGACAGGCTGAAACAGGAGTTGGGCAAGTCTTTTGCAATGAAAGACTTGGGCCCGGCTAGACAGATCCTAGGAATGGAGATAACCCGTGACAGAAGCAGCAGGAAGCTTTGACTGTCACAAGAGCGGTATATTGAGAAAGTCCTAGAGCAGTTCAATATGAATGCAACGAAGCCGGTCAGTATTCTATTGGATGGTCACTTCAGATTAAGCGACGGACAGTGTCCCAAAACGAAGACAGAGGTGGAAGAGATGCTGAAGATACCCTACGCATCAGCTGTAGAAAATTTGATGTATACTATGATGTGTATACGCCTAGACATAGCATATGCGGTTGGTATTGTCAGCCGGTATCTTACCAATCCTGGTAAAGAGCATTGGGCAGCGATGAAATGGATATTGCGGTATCTAAGAGTCTCATCCAGGTTGAGCCTATGCTATGGTGACGGTAAACCTGTATTAGAGGGTTACACAGATGTAGATATGACAGGTGACATAGACTTCAGGAAGTCTACATCAGGGTTCATATTCATGTTTGCAGGGGGAGCGGTTTCTTGGCAGAGCAAGCTATAGAAAGTCATAGCATTGTCGACGATAGAGGCTGAGTACATTGCAGTCACAGAGGCATGTAAAGAGATGCTTTGAATGAAGAGGTTCCTCTAGCAACTTAGCCTGAAGCAGGAGCAGCACGTGGTCTTTGCAATAGTTAGAGTGTTATACACTTGAGCAAGAATCCAAGTTAACATTCCAAGTCGAAGCACATAGAGATTCGGTATCACTGGATCAGGGATACTTTGGAACAGAAGGTGTTACAACTTGAGAAGGTCCATACGGATGATAATGGGTTAGACATGATGACCAAGGCTTTGCTCAAGGGCAAGTTTGAGGTTTGTAGAAACCAGGCTGGCTCGAAGAAGGTGGATCCCCCCTGAGACAAAAAGGGGAGATTTGATGGGATTTTTCATCCTGTATTCGATTGGTCGTGAGTCTCGCTCGACCGGTCGAGGGCTGGTGCACGACTAGTCGTGGAAGTCGAGCTGTGACACGACTTAAGTCTAACGAGTTTGGACTATTTTTCTCTGGGGTTCTCCACCGATCGAATGAGGTGATCGGCCGATCGTGGGTGTTCTCGACCGGTCATGGACTTGACACGACCAGTCGTACTTACGCAGATTTGTTCCGCGATTTTATACGGATTTCGTTTCACAAGTCCTTTCGCAATTGGGATGTGGAAAGGAGTTTCCCAAAGCTATAAAAGGGGGTGCCTAGGGTTTTTTTAGGCAATGCAAGAGGGTTTTCTAAAGCTTTACAAGGGATTTGCTAAAGGGTTTAGGGTTATCAAAGGTGAGAGAGAAATGAAAAGAGAGAGAGGAAGCTTATAGAAGGGAGATTATGCTCGTGGAGGTTATCTACTACGCAATCTATATCTCGGCACTTCTATGTCCTCGTAATCGGTGAGATCTTTCTGTTTTCTTTGTTTCTCTTATTGTTTATCCACTCCTGCGTGAGTGAAGAAGATTGTAACGATTTACTTCATAGTGGAATGTTGATCTGGACGAGGTCCCGTGGTTTTTACCTCTTTGAGGGTTTTCCACGTAAAAATCTCTTGTGTGTTGTGGTTTATGCTTTGATTTATTTCATTACTTTGTTATTATATAATTCTGGTTGGTTTTGGTGGGCTAGATCCTAACGTGTTGTGCAAGGCCCCCAACAAAATCCCATTGCGTACACATGAGAGAGAGAGAGGGAGAGAGAAGATTTGAGAGCATGCACTCTCCTTCTCCGGTGAGCTTCGAACTTGACAATTGCTAACTTGGGTATGAATTTCTTTGTTTATCTCTTTTCTACTTTGATGCAAAGATGATGAATGATAACAAAATCAACTTGAGTTTTGGGATCAAAGTAAAACACGGGATGAGGTAGCCAATGTACGGACGAATTTCATAAAAGCTCACCTACTTGGCGCTTAATTAACACTAGGCATGCTTAGCTATCTAACCTTATATGGATTACATGAAATCATACATAAAACCTCTTGTTGGGGTTTTTAGCCTGCAGAATCACACAGATCTAGATCTAGGATAACAATCCAATGGCACCAAGCACACAAGAGAACACACAGATTTAACGTGGAAAACCCTTGCGGGAAAAAACCACGGCACAAAGCGACATATCACCACTATGAAATTATCAATTACAAAGAGAAAGGACTTACCTGATTCGAACAACCTCGAATCTCACCCTTGCTACATCCTTTAGAAACCTTAGAACCCCTTTAGGAAGCCTTAACATACATTACCATGCCCTAGGAAAACCGTAGGAACACCTATTTATAGTTTAGGCAACTTCCCTTTCGCATCCCAGTTGCGAAAGGACACAAATCCGCAGTTTCGCGCAAAATCGCGGAACAAACTGCGTAACCTACGGCTAGTCTAGCCGAGTCTTCGACTAGTCGTAGGACCCCTTTGACTAGTCGAGCCATCTCTTCGACCAGTCATAGATATAGTTAAAAATAGTAAAAACTCGCTAGACTTTGAGTGGTGCCAGGGCTCGAACCTATGACTGGTCGAGCGTCTCCCACGACCAGTCGAAGCTTCCCATGATCGGTCGAACGACCTCAAAACCTTCAGATTTAAGATTTTTCTCAACAATCTCTACCAAGTCTTCAATCTTCAACCGTGTAGCTCCTTGACCTCTTCTCTTATCTCTGCTTCACATCATAGCTCAAGATCACACTCCGTCCTTCTTTTCCGTCATCGCCAAGCCCAGAGAAGTTGCACAGAACTTGAACTTCTCTACAGGAATGATCTAGGTGAACAAGTCTGTCGAATCAAAAAATCCACGTGCTCAACCACCTTTACTCCTGTCTTCTCAAAAGGAAAGACGTAGTCTTCTTACCATCTCACCGCTACCCAATATTGTTTGCCGAGGTATTTGCTCACAACACTGATAGCCTATGAAATAACCGGTCTAAACCAGACCATGACATACACTGCCCACCATATTCGAATAAGGCTCATGAGATATCCTGCTTTTCCTCATCTGTTTTGGGACATGTCTTGAGGAAAACTTAAGGAGAGATGTGTAGGGAACGCTCTCCAGCTTTACTTGGCCCATCACATACTTGATCAATACTTACACACAAGGTATTCCTCCTGTGATTATCAAAGCCTACTCCTCTTTCAATCTCAACGCCGAGAACCATCTTTGCAGCCCCCCGATACTTCATCCTGAACGTCTCACTTAACCGAGTCTTCAGTACACTGATTTCAGACATGTCATAATTGGCGATCTATATGTCATCAATTCCTGACTCACCATGAAGGAATCAAACCACTGCCTAGGCGACAGGTCGAACCACGACCTCCTGCAAAGTCTTTTCTCAGCCCCTTTAACTTCAAACTGCTCTGGTTACTTCATGTAGATCTGCTCTTCACTTTCCCTTACAGAAGTGCAGACTCTACATCTATCTTTCTAGCTCAAGATCATGTTGGCCAACCAACGCCAAACACGGATCTAATAGACACCTGCTATACTGTCGGCACGAATATCTCTGAGAAGCCGATCCCTTCTCTCTGAGCATAACCCTTCGCTACCAACCTCTCTGTATCTATGCTATATCCTCCTGAAGATCCACCTGCATCCAACTGCTCTCCGGTCCACTGGAAGCTTCACCCGCTCCCATATGTCGGTCTGGTACAACGAATCCATCACATCACCCATAATCACCTTCCTCTTTTCAGTACCAGGCTCACCTAGAGCCATCTGAAAAAAAAAAGATGAATCCCTTGCGATATTGGAGTTGTCCATATACCTCGCTGATATCCTGCGATCATGCCGTATGATTCTTCTCACAGGTGGCTGCTTACCTGCTTTGTATCCCTGTCTGCACGTCTCAGCCTTCCTGCCTTGCTCGCTCATGTGGCCATGCCCAATATGCCACACACGTGCAGAGGTGGAATTCGCTACATCTACTGTAGCTCCACCGTTTGAAGTGCCCCCGATCAACCTATATAAGTTACCAAGTCGTTGCGCTTTCATGATTACCCGTGCCCCCTTAGATACTTTAAGAGCACCATCAATACCTGTATACTTGCATCCTTTTATCTCAAGCACACCAAGAGAAATCAGATTCTGCTTCAAATCAGGAACGTGCCTTATATCTGTCAAGGTACGCTCCACCCCATCAAACATCCTGATGCACACAGAACCAACAGCCATAACATTATAGGCAATATCATTGCCCATAGATACCTGTCCACCATTGCACTCCCTGTAGCTGGTGAACCAACTCCGATGAGGAGTCATGTGAAAAGATGCCCCTATGTCTAGCATCCACTCGTCCTTATGATAATCGCATGACCGTCTGAGCGAAGACACAGACAAAACATCACCATCACATCCACTCGATTCATCTGACGTGGCAGTGTTGGCCTCCCTGCATGAAGCCTCAGAATCTTCCCTCTTAGATTTAGAATTTTCACAATCCTTCTTCACATGTTCTTCCTTCCCACAATTCCAGTACTTTACTTTTCCTTTGCCCTTGCCCCTGGATTTAGATTTAGAACCAGAAGAACCTGTACCTTGTCCAGAATTCCTACCCACTGTAAACAGTGCATCAGAAGACGTCCCCATGTCGTTGTTTAGTTGTCTCATTGCCTTCCCTTGAAGAGCTGAGATAACTGTGTCGACACTCAGGGTTTTGTTCGTGTTGCACATAGTGTTCTTGAATGCCTTAAAAGATGCCGGGAGAGAATTCAGCAACATACATGCCTGTTCTTCATCTTTCATCACTTCCTCCATATCCAGCAATTTGCAAACTAATTTATTAAAGTTGCTGATGTGAGCCTCCAGATCTCCACCCTCTGCCATCTTGAAGTTATACCACTGCCGCTTCAAGTGCAAGCGATTTTCAGAGGATTTCTTCGCATAAACATCATCTAACTTCGCCCATAACTTAGCCATAGATTTCTCCCTCATGACATTGTAGAGAACCTCATCCGTGAGACATAAACGGATCGATGATAATGCCTTCTTATCAAGAGTATTCCAATCACCATCATTCATAGTGGACTTCCGCTTCTCAAGAGCACCATCTTCGCCTTGCTTGATTAAGGAACTCATCATCTTAATCTTCCATAACTCAAAATTATTTTTCCCTGAGTACTTCTCAATATCATACCCAGCGCTTGCCATTATTACTAATCCCTCAGATTCAGATCTGTGCCCCAACCGATTGCTCTGATACCACTTATTGGGGTTTTTGGCCTGTGGAATCACACAGATCTAGAACTAGGATAGCAATCCAATGGCACCAAGCACACAAGAGAACACACAAATTTAACGTAAAAAACCCTTGCGGGAAAAAACCACGGCACAAAGCGACAGATCACCACTATGAAAGCATCAATTACAAAGAGAAAGGACTTACCCGATTCGAACAACCTCGAATCTCACCCTTGCTACACCCTTTAGAAACCCTAGAACCCCTTTAGGAAGCCTTAACATACATTACTATGCCCTAGGAACACCTATTTATAGTTTAGGCAACTTCCCTTTCGCATCCCAGTTGCGAAATGACACAAATCCGCAGTTTCGTGGAAAATCGCGGAACAAACTGCGTAACCTACGACTAGTATAGCTGAATCTTCAACTAGTCGTAGGACCCCTTCGACTAGTCGAGCCATCCCTTCGACTAGTCGTAGCTACAGTAAAAAACAGCAAAAACTCGCTGGACTTTGAGTCGTGCCAGGGCTCGAACCTACGACCGGTCGAGCGTCTCCCACGACTAGTCGAAGCTTCCCACGACCGGTCGAATGACCTCAAAACCTTCAGATTTAAGACTTTTCTCAACACCTCTAACTTCACGCGTTGTGGCACACCTAAGAAATGGAATGATGTGAATTTTGAGGAATGATTTTATCTCAACGAGAGTAGTTAGATGAATAGATTGGATGAAACATACACACCATGGTGAGCCCATACAAAACTAGTGGTGGGCATTCCAATTGTTTCATATGGCATTGCTAACCTGAGTTTTGGTTCTTTGTGATTTATGCGGTGTAAGGTGAACAAGAGATTGCATACCTAATGATGAACGGGTTGGATCTCATGGAAGTTTACAAAAGATTGCATACCTAATGATGAACGGGTTGGATCTCATGGAAGTTTCACCAATGTGGCAGTAGGTGGAGTTATTACTGTATCTATTACGACTCTCGTTTCTCACCCAAAATCCTTTGGATGCTAGAGTGTTAGGCTTATGGCTTATTTGGTTTGATGAAATTACATGTGTTTTCATGTAATTTTTCTCAAATCATCATTAAATGCATACATCAAACAATATCACATGCATTAGAAAAGTGAAGAGGAGTGATGATAATTCGAAGCCAAAATCCGGGTGGGCCCCACCATGATATATGTGTTATATCCATTCGATCCATCATTAGTACAAATCATTTTAGGGCATGGGCCTAAAAATGAGGCAGATTCAAAGATCAAGTGGACCACACTACAAAAAATATTGAAGATTGAACAATAACCATTTAAATATTCTTCCCATTGTGTGGTCCGCTTGATCTTTGGATCTGTCTCATTTTTTGAGGCATACTCTAGAATGACCTGGTAAAATGAATGGACAACATGGATAAAACATACATATCATGGTGGGACCCACTGAGTGCATCTCATTTTACGTACATAAAAGTCACTGCTGTCAATGTTGTACTATGATTAATGCTTAAAAAGTATACAATACACCGCAATTCCCTTTAAATATGTCCAACCAAACAAGCCCTTAAAGTACAAGTTAATATGTGGTTTACATCACGATATTTTCATTACATCCTATTCATCTATCGTTTGTGCACCCTAGGGAGTTGTTTGACACCCCAGATTTGGGGGGAATGTGAGGGGATCAAATCCCTTAGTTGTTTTGCACCTTAAAGTAACGGTTCAAATCCCATCCAGGAGGCAGTTTGAAATCCAAAGTGAGAGCTTGGATTACATCTAAAATCCTTCCAAGAGTTGCATGTGTAATATGTGTGTCACTGGACTATTAAACTATTGGGCACATGGCCCACTAATGATATCCTAAAACAACTAAATTATCAATTGTATCACTATAATTTCTTTAATATGATGATCAGCGCCATCCAAACATTATCCATTTAAATCAATAGCTAAAAATCGTTGGTTAGTCACTTAGACACGATCTCATGCTTGTGGCCCATCTGAGACTTGAAAATTCATCATTTTCAGGCAAAATATATATTTCAGTGGGCTTATTACAACTATTGTGTTAAACATTACATATTCACTATATAATTAGAGCTATTAAAGTTAATTTAGTAATTAAATTCAAACTCCTGTAAATATATCATGCATAGCTACTTTTGGATTGAAGTTGATTCTCAACCCAGGGTGCCAAACACAATATGAGGATTTCAAATTGAGGGGGTTTCAAAGCCAGGGGGTTTCGAATCCACGCTCCCGAATGGGTCCTAATGTTCTTCTTGCTGTCAAAACATCACGGATCAATAAATCTGGTGGGCCACATCACACAGAAAAGTTCAAAAGGAGATGCCCACCTTTGAAAAAACTTCTAAATTGTGTGCGACCATTCACATGCTGTGATTCAAAAGACGTACCTAATTAGGCTGAACGGACACTACAAATTTCACAATTTCTAAACTTAGTGGGCCACAAAGCATTGTTTTAAAGGTTTTATGCATAATTTTACATGGTGAGGCCCACCTAAGTTTTGGATCAACTTAATTTTTAGGGTCTAAGGAGAAATAAAGTGGGCTAAAATTATGAATGGTGTACAAATTAATATCCCGAAACATCATGGTAGGCCCCACATGCCAATTCATACACTAATGTAGGGACTTCTTCAACCTAATAATTGAACGAACCAACATTCACCTTATACAAGATTGAGAAAGACATTTCCAACTTCATAGGTTGGGCAGTAGGAATTAAGACATCCGTTGAAGTTTCTTTTTATTCTTTGTTCTTTGGAGATATTCAATCCACCATCTTATAAGTCTAAAGCAAGCAAGGCAAGCAAGAAAAGTCTCCATCATATAAGTGACCAACCAGTCGATCCTAACCTTAGAAAGCTCATTTGTATTGGATCCCTTTTGAAATAATCTCCTTTCAAATGCCCATTTTGGAAGTGAGGCCCATTTCCTGTTAAGTAAAGAGCCCTAGTAACAAAAAAAAAAAAAAAAAACTCCATGGGGCCCGCATAAATATCATACACAGCTAGATTTTAACCGTTCCCTCAACAGTTGCAACATTGAATGGCTAGTAGATAAAAAAAGAGCTGTATTATTTGGACAATCCATCTTCTTTACCTTGTGAGTATAAATGGACTGTGTAAGGAAAAAATCAGACGGCTCACATTCACTGACCCAATCAAGGCAATGCTTATTAAGCAGTCAATCAATTGTGGTTATTCAAATAATCATACATGCGACTACAAGCTTCTTTTTAATTAGTGTTTTAAAAGAGGCAAAGACAGTTTCATTATTTATGAAAAATATTCCACTTGATCTAACTATCGTTAGAGAAATCTAAGAGAATAAGATAATTTAATGTGACTTACTTAATTCAATGAAAATATTTAAAAAGAAGGTACTAGAATGTAAATTCCATAGAACTTATAGAGTATTTTATAAAATTCCAAAAAGATAAACTTTAATACACCAGCGAGAGACTATGAAATAAAAGTTTTGGTTATTAATTATCTAACCCTTAAATTGGCGGCCATTATTGGACGGTTAAAAATAAAATTATAGCCAAGAATCAAGTATCCACGAATCAGATGCCAGGATTCCTCAACCAATTTGATTTTGGACCGGATGGGTCAGCGACACGAAGTGACATATGCAGTGGCTTTAATTCCGGTTAATATTTAGTACGATGTACAATTAACAAGAGCCTGCGTATCAAGCATCACATGGTGACAGAGTATCGGACAACACGAAAAAAGAAATGGGGAGTGTACTTGTCGAGTGCACTTTGGTGGTATACTCACCTCAGCGGTTAAAATGAGGCACATATATGCATGATCTGAACCGTTCATTTGACAATCTACAAGTGAAGAATCAAACCCATATGGTCATCAGGTGCGTCACATCTGTAGAACAGAAGTGAACGGTCAAAATAAAATATCAACCGGTATATCTCTACAGGCTCGTGTAGACTTCCTGATTATCATATTTATCTGATTTTTGATATGAAGAATCTAATCCATGAGAGTCACCTATTTAACGGCTAGGATCTTTCATAAGCCTGCTCAGTTTACTTGTGTGAACTGAATAAACCTATATAGTGCTTTGGACCGAGTAAATAACAAAGGTGGGCAACAGCAGCAGCAACAAGAGCAGGAGTGTCAGGTTGGCGTGCGAAACGGTGCAGATAAAGAGAGAAGGTCATGGTCGTGGCTCTGGCCCCCTGATACAAGGAAGAGAGAGAGAGAGAGTCTTTTTTGGAGAGTTTTCTGATTCCTATCTTTTTTGGTGAAGCGATTCCAATGCTCTCATTCGTTTGTGAAAATTCTTATTAACGAGATGTTTCGATGTCATCTCTCTCTGTCTCTGCTTTTTTTTGAAGGGGGCTGCTGCTGCTGATTCCAAAGACAACGAACATTCTTAGCTTGTATGGCTTGGATTGAGGGTGAAAATTTGTGGGGATTTGTCTTTTGATCTGCCTCCTTTTTATCTTTTGGGTGTTTTTCTTTTTGGTCTGCCACTTACTTATGTTACATTGCATGGGGCCATGACTGGAATGGAGCAGAAGGAACTCTCTGATTCTTGTCTGAGGTGATTTTAAGCTGAAGGAACTCTTTTGGGGAAGGTGGGTTTCTTGATTTAAGATATGATTTTGAGTTGGTCTCAAAAAAAAAAAAGAAAAAGAAAAGAAAAGAAAGAGAAATGGTGGGTTTTGATTCCTGTTTGAGATGTGTTTTGTGTTTTGGTTAGTTCTTTTTAGTGTGGTTTTGAAGGTTTCTCTTTTTGGTTTTTTTTTTTTTTTATGGGTTTTATTGGGTATTGGGTGGTTTTTGATTTATCATTTGTTTTTTTTTTTTTTTTTTTTTGAGGGTTTATATTTTGTTTTATTTGGGGCAATTCTCATCATGTTTTGGGTGGTGCTTCTTTCATCTAGAGGTGGTTTTTTTGAGTGGCTTCTATGATTTCCTTTTTTCTTTCTACATATTTGAATGATTGTTTAAGCCACCATTTACAGCCAATCTCATAGATAGATACACACCCATCCTTTTCACCTTTTGGTTACGCAATAGTACAAACCAAAACTGAAAAGGATGGGTGTATGATCAGTCAAAGTAGCTACCAATGACTCTTTCTTTTGTTTTCTTTTTTATTTTCTTCCCTTAGTTTATCTTAAGGTGGTTTTAGCATTAGTATGAGCTGTTTTTCATGGATTTTCCCCATTCATATTCTTCATGAACTTCATTTGTGGTGGTTTTATTTTTATTTTGCATTGGTTGTTTTACTTAGCTTTTTTTCTTTTTAGTTCAAACAGTTTTGATGGTGGTCCTCATTTGATTCTTTTATTGCATTATCTTGTCTTAGTTTAAAATGGATTATGTTTTATTTTTATTTTTACTATAATGGTGCCTGTTTTTTTAACTTTATCTTGAGCTGTTTTCGGTTTCTGGTGTTGGGTTTTTCCCACTTTCTAAGATTCCCTTCCTTTCTTTTTTTTCCTACCCTTCTCTTTTCTTTTTTTATTTTCCTCTTTGTAAGATGCTCCTTGTCTACCGTTTTGGTGGTTTTTCTTCTCATTTCAAGATGCTGTTTTACGTTGCAGGTCTTTTTGTGGGTGTTTGATGGTAATTCAGTGAAGGAATGTGGATTCCAGTGTTTGGGACTTGAAGCTGCAGATCATGCATCTTTAGTGGCTGTTGTTTAAATACAAAGGAAAGTACAAAAGAAGAAAGAAAAAAAAGAATTCAGATCAAATGCATAAACAAATGCTGTAAGGCGGGGTTGTCAGTTTTGTGCTTGTGGGATTCTTCGATTTTTGCATTTGTTTAGTCCAAACGGTCTGATGGCTATGTCTCCTTGGCTGACCATTGATGTGCGGACTCTGTGGGCCCTGCCACAGGCCAAGGAAACAAGCTAACTCTTACCATTGAAGAAAGGGGCTTTTAAATTCGGACCCATTTGATCTTTCTGTGAATTTCCGCATCCGTTTGATAAAAAAGATTCTGTCATTGAAGAGAAGAGTGTTTTAAATTCGGATCCCCATCTGCTAGATCGAAAAGATTCGGTCTTTGCATACGTTGAACGCTGAAAGTCAATTTTCTTTAGGAGCCCCATTTGGGTTTTCCTCTTGATATTTTTTATTGCCATTTCTGGGGGAGTTATCATATTTCGGGCATGTTTGTTAGCCAGTGGTGTGACTGATTTGGTGATTCTCTGAGAGGTGAAGCTGTGGTTTGGAGCGGCAGGGGAGAAGAGAATTGGATCTTTTCTTTCCTGCTGCAATGAAGTTTATGAAACTTGGATCGAAGCCAGATTCATTTCAGACCGATGGGAACTATGTCAGGTGAGGTTTTGTCTGAAGCTTATTTTGGTATTGTTCTTTGCCTGCGATGTAATATTTCACTGAGAAAATTCCATGTTGTTTTTGAGTCCATTGTGATTAGGCCATGTATTATTTTTGGAGTTTTTAGTAGGTAGTTGCAGCTTCCTGGGATTATATTCTGTTGCATATCTAACATAGGACTGCTTTTGGGAAATCTGTTAATGTTCTCTGGAACTTCATATATCATGAATTTCTGTAACGATGCCAAATGTTGATGTGTCAGGGCTTTTGTTTTAGTATCCAATTAGGTGGGAGGCTAAGGGTATGCTTGGAAGTTGCTCAGGTAGTGGTACGGGCGGCGTACTTTGACCAAAATAATACTTGTCTTGTTTCAGGTAGACCCAAAACAAACAAAATATTATTTTGGGGCATAAATAAAAAATAAATTGCCTTTTTATATATTAAAAGGGAGCTGAAACAACCCGAAAAAAAAGAAAGAAAAGAAAATAAAAAAAGCGGACAACCCTCTTGCTTGCCCCAAATAATCAGTTCATGACAAAGCAACTGTTCACAATCTAGGTGTGGTGGTTAGCATTGCATGAGGGATCATATGTTTTGATTTTAGTAATTAGGCAGCTTTTATGGGTGCTTATGTTTATGGCTAAGCCTTTCATGCTGGTGGAACTGAAGCTATGTCTGGCATCAATAACTAAACTCAAACACAGCACTGTTTGTTTAGAAGGAAATGAGAGAGGTCTGCCTCCTAATTGTTAATAGAGAGGTAACACCACCATTGTGAAGTGGAAACAAATCAGTCCTAGAACTTTGGCAAAGGTCACATTTATACCCTTATCTGAACTTGGATCCATGGTTTATGACTGTAAGTCTGTAACTGATAAAAAAGAAGGTTTAGACCTGTAGGTTGTACTTAATGCTTTTAAATTTTCTCATGAAAGTATGTTTCCTTCCCTTTGATAGACAGATGCATATGAATGCACAAAACAGTGCTGCGTCCTATTTTAGATACTAGCAATTCTTCTCTTATCCTTGGTGGGACCATGCTTGAAAATGCTTTGTTTTCAAGGATGAAATGAGAGACATCTGTTGCCCTTTTCTTTCCTTCTGAGTCATTGAGTAATGAAAGTAATTTTTTTAAAAGTTACTTCTGATATGACAATTGATAGCTACACCCACCCTGATTAATAAATACAACTTTCATCTACTTTGGTAATAGAGTAATACACTGTACTATTGTATCACCAAAACTAGAAATAGTGGATATTCCTATCAAAGGGGGAGGGTGGTGAATAGCTCTTCATTACAATATTTTGATTGTTAAGATGTTTTAGGCTCGTATTGCATATGCATGTTGAAATATTATTTTTGATTGTTGTATTCGGTCTGAGAAGTTCCTGTGGTCATTAATGGCAAAATAAAAGAGCTTTCTTATAAAATATTCTATAGTGCTGGAGTTGTAATAAAAGAGTTTTGTTATAAAATATTCTCATTAAATGCTTAAATAGTGATATGACTTGTTATCCACAGACATTCCATGTGGCCATAAATTCCTGAATTTTGTTGCCAGGCTGTGGATTTGGACTTGGAGTTTGCCTAGCTTTGTACCTAGTTATAGTCTTTCTCGAGGTTTACTCAAATCCATCCTGACATATTGCAATATGATTAGTCGGGGCTTTAGCCATTGGAATTGGGTTCTTTTCAATGACCCATACCGTTTATGTGATAGGTGACGCAGGACAGCCCTAATTATGATGCATGCTCATGAACATAATTAAACAACGGAAATAAAAGGAATAAATGATCTAAAATTCTAGTAGTAATCATCATAATTGAGAAAATCATAAAGGAAACATGCAATGGAGTGGGCCATCATCACAACCATGGAGTATGACATTCAATTATTACTTAGGTTGGATCCGGCGAGGGATGAGACCTCCCGATCTTGCATGGTCACACCCAATCGATCAATGAAGATCACTAGTCTGAAGAACCAAGAAGTTTCTCGGATTAGGGATTTGAGAATTTGGGGGTTTAGAGTTTAGATCGGTTCTCAAGATTTTAATCGAAGAAGGAATAGCCAAAACTGAAAAATAGAAAGAAAGAAATAATTACCTTGAAGAAGTTTGAGGGGCACAAGAAGAAATTAGAAGAGGAAGATCAAGGGAAGAGAAGAAACACCATTAGAGAGAAGAGAGGAAGGAGGCAACCAAAGGGTTTACTTTTCATTAATCAATAGTTGAAATTCGTATCTAGGGCTTTAACCCACTTAAATAAGCAAATAAAGACATAAAAGTACTAAAATACCCCTAGAATAAGCAAGTAAAGACATAACATTACTAAAAGACCTCTAATAAAGACATAAAATTACTAAAAGACCCCTAACTAAGCAAAAACGCGCAAATAACATAAGTGCGGGAAAGTTCGGGCGCTCGGTCTTCTTTCTTCAATCTTCCTTCACATGTGTCTTCCCTGAGTGGGGTCTTCTATATGTCCAATCACATGTGAAAGGTCTTCAGCTCCTCAATAGTCACCTATCCACAAGGACGGCACTTGTGGTTGACGCTTTCTTCGTTGGTACACCTTGAATGCGCTTGTGTCCGCATCAATTCCCCTCGGGTGAGAAAAACTCGACTCCGACGAGTTGAAACTTTTGTAGCGCTCTAGCAGATCTGGATCAATACCCTGCAATGCGTCGCCCGACAGCCACGTAGATTCAGACGATGGTTTGTTCTTCCACTTGACAAGATACCTTTGGAAACCTCCATCTCTCGTGGATACTATCTCGTCATCCAAGATTTCCTCAATTTCTTCTTTATGGGTAATGGGTGGAGGAAGTGGTGGAAGGGGTTGAGTAGCAAGCTCAGAAAAAGGCCATAAAATGGACGATGTATCAACAATGGGAGTATGGGTACGGACTAGATCTTCCACATTAAAAGTTGGATTAATGCTCATTTCAGGTGAAAGGTCAATCCGATACGCGTTGGACCCAACCTTTTGTAATATCTTGAATGGTCCAGCACTACGCGCTTGTAATTTTTTAGCAGATCCTTGAGGGAATCGCTCTGGCCTTATTCGTACCATTACATAGTCTCCTTCTTGAAATTCTTGCATTCTACGATGAGAATCAGCTGAAACTTTATAATCATCATTGCTCTTATTTAACCGCTGTCTAATATGTGTATGCAAATCATGAATATGGCGTGTAAATGCATCGGTGACTCGAAGACCTTTGGGTAATAGACATGGGTAAGAGATCTATGGGCATTCTAGGTTTATAACCACTTACAATTTCAAAAGGACTCAACCTCAATAGATCTATTAACCGACCCATTATAAGCAAGTTCAGCAGTTGGTAAAATTAGGTCCCAAGTCTTAACATGTTCACCCACTAGACAACGTAGAAGATTTCCAAGGCTATGGTTTACCACTTCAGTTTGACCATCTGTTTGTGGGTAGTAAGCAGTAGAAAATTGCAAACGAGTTCCCATAATGTGCCACAGTGTCTTCCAAAAATAACTAGTAAATCGAACATCACGATTGGACACTATGGTTTTAGGTAACCCATGGAGACGCATCACACCATCAAAAAAGAGACGAGCAACATGAGACGCATCCGACGTCTTCGAACATGGGAGGAAATGCACCATTTTAGAAAAACGGTTTACAACGACAAAAACGGAATCGTGCTTTTTTATAGTCTTGGGAAGCCCAAGCACGAAGTCCATACTAATGTCCTGCCACGGAGCATGTGGCACTGGCAATGGCGTGTACAGCCCTGTATTTTGCTTTCTTTGCTTTGCTAGCTGACATGTTCGACACTTCCCTAAAACTTTGGCTACGTCTCGCTTGAGACTTGGCCAATAGAAACGATCTTCCACGAGGGCAATGGTCTTATCACGACCAAAATGGCCAGCTATCCCTCCTGAATGAAGCTCCCAGATGAGGAATTCACGAAGGGACATACGGGGAATACAAAGCCTGTCTCCCTTGAAAAGAAAATCATCTTTAAGAACATATTCACCCATAATATGCTGGTCACCAGAGAGCGACGTGTAAGTACCCCCAAAATTAGGATATACGGGGTATTCATCTTTCAGTTGCTCAAATCCGACTACCTCTACACTCAAAGAGTTGAGCAACGCCACTCTCCTACTAAGGGCATCCGCTGGTTTGTTTTCAACCCCGGCCTTGTGTTTCAAAACAAACGAATATTCCTGAAGAAACGCTACCCACTTGGCATGCCTTGGGTTGAGTTTCTTCTGAGAATGCAAATATCTCAAAGCCTCATGGTCAGAAAACAAAACGAATTCTTGCGGTAGGAGATAGTGTCGCCAATGTCTCAGGGATTGCACTACCGCATAAAATTCTTTGTCGTAAGTGGAGTATTTTTGTTTTGCCTCATTCAGTTTCTCACTGAAATAGGCCACTGGGTGTCCTTCTTGACTCAACACTCCACCTATACCGACACCAGACGCATCACACGCTACTTCAAAGACTTTAGAAAAGTCAGGTAGACGCATGACAGGAGCTTCCACCATCTTGCCCTTAATTTCTTTAAAAGCCTTGACTGCGGCTTTAGACCACACGAACTCTCCCTTTTTCATGCACTCGGTAATGGGAGCCATGATCGTACTAAAACCCCTAATGAACCGACGATAAAAAGTTGCTAGGCCGTGAAAGCTTCGCACCTCATGAATGTTCTTTGGTTCTAGCTACTCAACTATGGCACTGACTTTTTCAGGGTCTGCGCGCATCCCTTCAGATGACACTATAAATCTTAAGAACACAACTTGGCTAGACATGAATGCACATTTCTTAAGATTAGCGTACAATTTTTCCTTCCTAAGGACACTACAGACCTTCTTTAAATGTTCAAGGTGTGATTCCTTAGTGGTACTATAAATAAGAATATCGTCAAAGTACACCACTAGGAATTTTTCCATGAACGGCCTCAAAGTTTGTGTCATCACCCGCATGGAAGTACTGGGTGCGTTAGTCAAGCCGAAGGGCATGACCAACCACTCATACAGCCCATCTTTCGTCTTAAACGCCGTCTTCCACTTATCTCCTGGGCGTATACGGATTTGGTGATATCCACTCTTGAGGTCTATCTTAGAGAATATAGTGAACCTGGCCATCATGTCAAGCATATCATCAAGTCTAGGTATAGGAAACCTATACTTAACAGTAATTTTGTTTATGGCACGACTGTCCACACACATGCGCCACGTGCCGTCTTTCTTTGGCGTCAATAATGCAGGCACAGCACACGGGCTCATACTCTCTTGGATGAAACTCTTTTGCAGAAGCTCATCAACTTGCTTTTTCAACTCTGCATGCTCTGCAGGGTTCATCCTGTAGTGAGGAAGGTTCGGTAACGTAGACCCTGGGACAAGATCAATGGCATGCTGTATGTCCCTCATAGGTGACAACTCATTCGGTAAGTCTTCAGGAAATACATCACTGTATTCCTTCAGGACCGAGGTCACCTTACGGGGCAACTCTAATGGAACCTCAGGTGTAATCTCTCTAGCCACAAGGGCATACACCATAGAATCCTCCTTAGCCTCTTTTTCAAACTCTCTTGCGTTGATTATATGTAGAGACTTAGGTTTGGATTTCCCCATTCCTCTAGGCTCACTTGCCTTCTCATCCTTCTTTTTCCCTAGTGTATTCTCAGGTGGCATGGGATTAAGTTTGATCTTTTTACCGTTATACATAAAAGTACACGCATTCGAACGCCCAAAGATCGTGACATCATTATCGAATAGCCACGGTCTACCTAGGATAACATGTCCCACATCCATCGGTAAAACATCACATCACAGGGACTCTTTGTATGACCCGAACTCGATGGGGACTAGACATTGCTGGGTGACAGGTAGGGATGTCTTGTCAACCCAAGAAACTTTATACGGGTCTGGATGAGGTGTGGATTTCAGTTTTAAGCGATCTAAGGTGCTAGTGGAAATCACATTCTGACAACTTCCACTGTCCACTATCACCTTACAATTCTTTTCACCACACTTGGTAATAGTGTAGAAGATAGTACTTCGACGCCAGTCAACACTACTTCTAGACTGAGCTAGCACACGCCTGACTACTGCAAGCGTTGCTTCTCCATTTTCTTCATCAGTAAGTCCTCCTTCAGGGTGATACTCTTCAACTTCATAGTCACCCTGGTCATCTCCACCCTCGTGGGACTCGCCTATAACTAAGGTTCTCCCACGGCTCTTCGTAGGACACTGATTAGACATGTGACCAAGATTGCCACACTCATAGCACCTCACTTGGCTCATGTTACTAGGACCGACACCGAGAACCCCTTTGCCCTTGTCCTCCCAAAGCCTAAAAGTGGAATGGTCGCTTGTGCCTGGGTTGACTACCAATATTAGGTC
The DNA here is from genome assembly GCA_030180095.1 of Magnolia changhungtana. Taxonomy (NCBI): domain Eukaryota; kingdom Viridiplantae; phylum Streptophyta; class Magnoliopsida; order Magnoliales; family Magnoliaceae; genus Magnolia; species Magnolia changhungtana. The sequence continues at coordinate 9,113,487 of JASAUF010000573.1, read as the reverse complement.
TAGTTCCTTGGAACTAGATCTAGCACTCGAGTCTCGGAACTCAAAACGACGAATGACGGAGCCTTCGGATATTTCTCTAACTCTGCACGACTTGATATGCTTCATCCAAGTCCGTTAAGGCCGAGTCATAAGCTCATAAGATCCGCACAAAGGCCCGTCTTGAAACGCGAGAGCGTTACTAGAGGGTCTTCTCGGATATCACATCGCATCATATACTCTTCAAATTTAGCGATGTAGTCAGCGACAGACATTGACCCTTGGCGTAAGGATTGCCATTGGTCAAGGAGTTTCTGACGGTATGAGAGAGGAAGGTACTTCTCCTTCAACTTCTCTTTCATCTCATACCAATGTGTGATAGGGGCTCTACCAACTCTCTCTATCCTATGCTCGGTGTTGGTCCAGAAGAGCTTGGCTTGACCCACAAGCTTCATCTTAGCAAACCGCATTTGACGGTTTTTCGACATGCCATACCACTCAAAGTAGTGGTCCATGTCAGCAACCTAGTCAAGGAACGCCTTGGGATCCAAGCGCCCATCAAAACTCGGGGCTTCAACTCTCACACTCTTCATCGCACGCTCATCTGGATCATAGCGGTCTTGATGATCATGTGGCTCGTGCCTCTCGCACTACACCACGACCATTACCACGATCTCTATCCTCACTACCACCACGTGTGGCAGCGCGTTCTTCAATGATTCCTCCCACTTGGGAGTGCGCATCATACCCTACAGCGGGGTTTTCCTTTTGGGACGCCTCTAGTTGCTTGACCTTAGTCATGGTAGTGGTAATTTGGTTCTCAAGGTGAGCAAACTCACGCTTTTGACCCGCTTCTAGGGCGGTTATCTTTTGTATCAATTGAGCAAGTTGCTCAGATAACTGCTCGTTATTCATGGTAGGTTGAAGTCCGAAACCTTTACCTCTTCTCGTGGGCATACAATGAAGACTTGAATCAAACTCTACCCAACTAGATTACTAGGTGTTATGACTTTCAAGATGAATGCGATGAATGCAAAACTACTATGAACTGACACAATTAAGTTGAAACAGGAAACAACTCAAATCTGGAAAATTTTCCAGATTAAGAACTCTCTAAAATTGAAATCTTTCTAAATCTGGAAAGTTTCTAAATTTGGAAACTTTCTAAATCTAGAAAGTTTCTAAATCTGGAAAGTTTCTAAATCTGGAAAGTTTCTAAATCTCGAAATCTGGAAAGTTTTTAAAATTGAAAACTTTCTAAATTTGGAAAGTTTCTAAATTTGGAAACTTTCTAAATCTGGAAAGTTTCTAAATCTGGAGACTTTCTAAATCTGAAAATCTGGAACTTTCCAAAATTAAACTTAAAAATCAAAACCCTAATTTGATAACTCGATCTAGACAAAAACCATGTAAGCCTATGCTTTGATACCAAATTTGACGCAGGACAGCCCTAATTATGATGCATGCTCATGAACATAATTAAACAGCGGAAATAAAAGGAATAAATGATCTAAAATTCTAGTAGTAATCATCATAATTGAGAAAATCTTAAAGGAAACATGCAATGGAGCGGGCCATCATCATAACCATGGAGTATGACATTAAATTATTACTTAGGTTGGATCCGGCGAGGGATGAGACTTCCCGATCTTGGATGGTCACACCCAATCGATCATTGAAGATCACTAGTCCGAAGAACCAAGAAGTTTCTCGGATTAGGGATTTGAGAATTTGGGGGTTTAGAGTTTAGATCGGTTCTCAAGATTTTGATCGAAGAAGGAATAGCCAAAACTGAAAAATAGAAAGAAGGAAATAATTACCTTGAAGAAGTTTGAGGGGCACAAGAAGAAATTAGAAGAGGAAGATCAAGGGAAGAGAAGAAGCACCATTAGAGAGAAGAGAGGAAGGAGGCAACCAAAGGGTTTGCTTTTCATTAATCAATAGTTGAAATTCGTATCTACGGCTTTAACCCACTTAAATAAGCAAATAAAGACATAAAAGTACTAAAATACCCCTAGAATAAGCAAGTAAAGACATAACATTACTAAAAGACCTCTAATAAAGACATAAAATTACTAAAAGACCCCTAACTAAGCAAAAACGCGCAAATAACATAAGTGCGGGAAAGTTCGGGCGCTCGGTCTTCTTTCTCCAATCTTCCTTCACATGTGTCTTCCCTGAGTGGGGTCTTCTATATGTCCAATCACATGTGAAAGGTCTTCAGCTCCTCAATAGTCGCCTATCCACAAGGACGACACTTGTGGTTGACGCTTTCTTCGTTAGTACATCTTGAATGCGCTTGTGTCCGCATCAATAGGGCTTCCATTAGGTGGAGGATGCCTCAAAAATCTCTCAGATTGAATATTTCAACTCTTTGATTATACAAATGTCAGTGCGACTGCCTATTTTGAAAGTAAAAGAGCCAAAGTTTAAAGGGTTGAAATGATTGAATTTGTGAGATTTTATTTGTTGTTTCTCCACCATACATGGTGAGAAACATTATAAAAATGGTTTGGATCATCGGAAGACGACCCGGATTCAGAGGCTAAAGTCCTGATGTGTCATATTGCAAATACATCAGGATGTATTTGAGCAAACCTTCTTTCATTACGTATTACAATATATTGTTTCTTCTCTTGGACTATTGCCCGATCAAGGGGTCAAAAACTCGAGGTTGGGTTCTGATCAGTCTCGCCAAAAGCTAAGCACAGCATGGCTTAGGCACTACTTGCATTTATTTATGAGGTCTCAAGTCCAACTGGTTGGAACGTAAGTTATGGTCCACCCAGCAGATAATTCACATTGAAAATTAAAGTGCATGTGACAGCCATTTCTTCCAGCAGGTTGGCCCCACCACGAGGATCATCTAATGCGTAAATCAGCCATGTACTCATCAGGTGGGCCACACTATAGAAAACAATGTCTGATCATTGATAAATAGCAAAATATAATTGTGAGGCACTTGATGAGTGGATGTGGCTTATTTTTGGCAAAAGATGATCCTCATGATGTGGCCAACCTATTGAACGGGTTGGATGTTGCACGCACATGAAAGGTTGGAAATTATCTGCTGGATAGATAGTAACTCGTAGTCCAACTGGATGGACTTGATACCTATCTATTTATTCGCTTGTTTTGTGGGAAAAAAAGTAATAGAAGCATGAAGTTACGAATATTGTGAAGCATGAAAAAACTGGGAAAATTTGGATGGAAGCATTTAACCTGGTTTAGTAAATAAATATGAAATGATTGTGTCACATGTGATGTACGCTCTCTGAAGAACTCAAACACAATCGTTCATACTGTTCTACTGGTTGCTGATCTAAAATAGACCTATGATTTGTATAAGTAATCCAAAAGTTCCATAATTCTAACCATCACAAAATTCGGTAAGCTTCCTGTATATATTTTCTGGTAATATATTTTCCTGTATATCTGTTCTCATGCAAAGCACAAATTCATCAGCATTGAAAGACCATAAAACATTGTTGTCACTGCTAAAACACACGAAATATTTCACTTAGCTTTCAATTTAGTTCTCGATCAAATAAATCATTCTAAGAATGCAAAATGCACAACATTAATTTGCTCTCTCTCTCTCTCTCTCTCTCTCTCTCTCTCTCTCTCAAAAAAAAAAAGTAATAAAAAAATAATAAAAAAAAATAATAAAAAAAAAAATAAAAGAAAAAAGATAGCATTAATTTGCTTGATAGGCCATGATTTTCAACAATTCCCACTCGTTAAGTCAATTATTTTTTTGAAAATAGTATTTTTCATAAATGGGCTTAAATTTCCAGAGGATAAGCCGCATGTGGCCACTGTGGAAGTATAAAACTAGTAACAAACATTAAGAAATTGGTAACAAAAAATAAAAAAATCTATATGTTTTCATATGCTTTTCTACTTAACATTAATTAGTGATGGGGACATCTCGCGCACGTACACCACCACCTCTACGCACGTACGTACGCAGAAAGAGGATCCCATCATTGATCTGGCTCGATGACGACATCCAGGGAGGGCCCCCTAGTTAGAAGACAAGTTTTGGTTCAGAAAAGTGGGCCCGATAGTCAAGAAAAGCCCATCATGGGATCTCATGATCGTGGCCCACTCGTCGGATTGATTTCATTTTTTAGGTTTTACTTATTGTTATTATTTAGAACATTATGAACGCTTTAGATTTCTGTGCTTGGTTTTTATTTTAGCTTACTTCATCGCCAAGTAATAGGTTGCGCACATGGTGCGAGTTTTTGGGGTATAGGGTTTTCTTATAAATAGACACCCCTTGTAGCTTTTTTGGAGACATTGAAGATTAATAAAAATTCTGCGTTTTCCCACTCTCTGAGTTGTGAAGTCTAATTGGGTGTGAAGCCCTCCCTTCATCGAAGGGTTAATTACCGTGGTGCGAAGCCACATCTATCCTGATTCGCCCCCATCCATCGTCATCTCTATTACCCATCTTCTATCATCCCTTCTTATCATCTCACCTCATCATCTACACTTTGAATCAATCATCTAATGCAGCAATTCTCCTCTCCACATCAATTTGAGAATACGGCCCTCTGAGGGTGAAACTTCGGCGGAGTACCACACACAAACCGTACATCGGATCGAGCTGAGATTTGAGGGTTTTGGAGTCCATCCCTGGCCGACCAGGGCCAAGGTGGCCTTTTTTTGAATAGTGGGCCCCACACACGTACGGCCGGGATCACACGCACGTCCATCTGGGCCATTGTTGTTGTCCACGTGCGGGATCGTCTTTTGGCTCAGGTTTTTATCCTTTTTTATCCTCTCATAGCCGTTTTTCATGAAACCTAGCCCTAAATTACGTTTTCCCTAAGTTATATGCCATTTTTCTTACCCTGGGGTTCCTTGATTTGAAATTGGTGAATCCCTTGGATTAGGGATTGATTACTATGCATTTGTGGATGCTTATTTCTTATCTTTGAGTATTGTTTGGTTTATAATTTTTATTGATCCAACCCTAGCATGTGTAGGCCTGGACCCACATAGATTTCCCTTAATTGAATGTTTGGACTTTCATGTGGGATATGGAATTTGTGTAATTGTTTCTGAACTAACGTGATCTAAGCCTGAAATCTTGCATATCATATTTAAATTCATGTCCTACATCAATAAGCCATTAAAAATTGTATTAAAAAATTTAAATTCTATATGTTTGCACATACCCCCAATATTTTCTACTTGACATTGGTCAACATCATGAAATCTCGATTTGAATACCTAACCAATGTCTCAGATAATGCTAGCCAACATGAATAGGTCACTCTCATTCTCTCTCTGCATAGGACATAATGCAGGGGCATTTTCACATCGGGCTCGAGTCGGGTCGCTTGTGGGATGCAGGGGCACACTCGGGGTGGGCAAGGCCCACGAGGGAGGTCTCGTGTTCGAGATTCCTCACCTGGGGTGATTAATGCGCATTTCACACCGGGCTTGGCTGGGGCAGCTTGTGGGATGCGAGGACATACTCAGGGTAGGCGGCCCGTGTGAGGCGGTACCCATGTGATTTGGGGCCCACGAGGGGGGTTCGGCCGAGGTCCTAATCCATGATATGTGGGGATTGAGCTATGAGATCAAGGGATTAGTTCGCCATACTTTAACAGTTTGAGCTTTTAGAGCAATTGGTTAATTGTCCTACATCAAATTGGTATCAGAGCGGGAGGTCTTGTGTTCAAGACTCCTCACCGGGGCAGGGGCATTTCTACACCGGGCTCGAGTGGGGTCGCCTGTGGGATGCAGGGGCACACTAGGGGTGGGCGGGGCCCACGGGGGAGGTCTCGTGTTTGAGACTCCTCACCAGGGGTGATTAATGCGCATTTCACACCGAGCTCAAGTAGGGTAGCCTGTGGGATGCGTGGACAGACTCGGGGTGGGCGGCCCGTGTGAGGTGGTACCCATGTTGATGCAGGACATGAAATTTAAATATCATATGCAAGATTTCAGACTTATATCATACTAATTCAGAACATTCACATAATAATTTCATATCCCACACAAAAAGCTCAAACATTCAAGTAAAGGGGAATCTGCACGGGTCCAGGCCTACACAGGCTAGGACTGGATCAATAAAATTATGGACCAAACGATGCTCAAAGGAAAATAGAAATCAGCCACACATGCATAGTAATCAGTCCCTAATCCAAGGGATTTTTCAATTTCAATTCAAGGAACCTTAGGGTGAGAAAAGGGGCAAATAAATTAGGGATAATGCAATCTAGGGCTAAAGTTTATGAAAACTGGTATAAAAGAGAGAAAATAAGAAGGAAAACCTGAATCAGCAAACGTCCATGTGTGCACGAGCCTGGCCGTACGTTCGAGCGGGGCCCATTTTTAAAAAGAGACTCCTTGGCCTTAGTCGGCCAGGGGAGGTCTTCAAACCCTCCAAGTTTTATGGTGATCCGACGTACGGTCGAGGTGCAGTGCTCCGTTGAAGTTTCGGCCCTCCTGCAGGGCTAGATTCTGAAAACTGGTTGTAGAGAGGCGAACAGCTGTAAAACAAACGGATTTGAAGCGAGGATGGTTATGGAATGGATGAAATAAGATGAAGGGGCAAATTGGGATAAACGTGGCTTCGCACCACGGTAGTTAGCCCTTCGAAAAGGGAGGGCTTCGCACCTAATTGAATTTAGCCATTCGAAAAGGGAGGGTTTTGCACCCAATTGAATTTTTCCACAACTCCAAAACTCAAAGAGCAGAAAAATACGCAGGAATTTTTATTCAACTTCAATGAATCCAAAAGAACTACAATGGGTGCCTATTTATAAGGAAAACCTTATAACCCAAAATTCGCGCCATGTGCGTAACCTGACGATGAAGTAAACTAAAATAAAAACCAATCAAAGAAATCTAAAGCGTTCATGATGTTCTAAATAATATAAAGAAGCAAAACTTAAAGTATGAACTTAATCTGACTAGCGAGCTACGATCATGAGATTCCATGATGGGCTTTTCTTGACTATCGAGCCCACTCTTTTAAATCAAAACTTCGTTTTCTAAGTAGGAGGCCCTCCTTAGATGTCGTCATCGAGCCAGATCGACGGTGGGGCCCTCCGTACGTACGTGCGTAGGGGTGGTAGCGTGCGTGCGCGTGTGCACCTGATGTCCCCATCGCATGTGTTTTGGGGCCCACGAGGGGGATTCGGCCGAGGTCCTAACCCATGAGATGTGGGGCCTGGGCTATGAGATAAATGGATTAATTCACCATACTCTAACAGTTCGAGCTTTTAGAGCAAGTGGTTAATTGTCCTGCATTAGGACAATTGTGAAATCCACCGGGAATAGTGTTGTGACTTTCATGCCTTAAGGACACCATTTATTGTAAATTATTGAAGAAATCACTCAAGTAGTCCGCTGTGTAGAGGCTGAATATTGCATAATTCTCTCCTGTCATTAATTGCAATGAAAAAAAATTCATCTCAGGGCTAAATATTTTTAATTGTAGTTTTTAGCTCTTTTTTTTTTAGGTGAAGATTGCAATGAAGATTGCAATGATTACCTTTCAAGTGTATGCTTTTTCTGCAATAAAGATACTGATAAGGAAAAAAAAAAATTCCATGGCCTGGCAGTGCTCCAAATGGACCAAACCAAATAGCTCCTTAAATCAATGAGATAATATTGAAGCGTCAAAATTTCCTGCACTATGTAGAGGAAAACACCTGAAAGCAAGGAGAAAACTGTGTTCTCACAGTATCAGATTGTACAAGAACCTTGACCAAAAAATGGCTTGAAGAGTTCATCCTGTGGGCCATAACTACATGTCATTGCTGCCAGGGCTATAGCTTTATGCCATTGCTGCCAGCATCAATGTGACCGATGCTCATTGATCGTGTTAGATCGGTGTCTAAGGAGTGGCGTTGTCATTGCCACCACTTCCAAAATATATAGCGAGCCTAGAATCTAGATTCTCATGTACACACAGTCCATATAGACCTTAATTAACTAATTATATGGAACGGTTTAGCTTACAAACTTTACTGGCAATGTAATGAATAGAACTGAGCTAAATTTTGTAGTTTGTATGCTAATCATGTTATAAAGAGTGAACTAATTTATGTTGTTGGTCACTTGGTCGGTTGGGCCTAATGTAAGCCATCTCAATCTAGTCGTTGGACAATTCCTAGTTTGTGGTGCTGATCATGATACTAAAGGTTCCTAGCTGATAAAGTGTCTAGATGTGTCAAGTATAGTGACTTAATTGACCCAATCATCGGCCTCTCTATATATAGACATTGAGGAAGTTCATTAGGGGCAATGAATTTGGGTGCAATCCTGTCTTTGGGAATTGAAGAGTGGAGTCAGTAATCTTTTCCACCAAAGTGGCCGTAATTGAGGAAACTCGCTAGTTCTTAGATTCTTTGGGCAAGACATCCAGTGTTACCATCGTGTACAGTGTTGTGAATAGCCTTGTAGCGTAGCGTACCAAAAACACTACGTAGCGTATAGAAAGTGTATTTCCACTGTAGCATACACTACAAGGGCTGTAGCGTACGCTACACATAGGTAACGTGTAGCGTACATCGCGTATGCCTCAGGACTGGTGCTTTTCTTTAAAATAAAAGCTCTATTTTATTATGTGAGTTAACAAATTGTTTTAAAATGGTGGTGGCCCATATTTTTCACATGTGGCAGCATGTAGATCCATCCAAACCATCCTTCACACATGTGGCACTTTGTAGGTTATAAATATGTACTCATTTGAACATTTTTACAATCTAAACCATTAAAAAATGGGTCTTGAAATGTACGGCTGAGACTTTTTCCCTTTGAGTAGATGGTGGGAGACTCATATTTTAAGAAGTTTTTTAAACTTAAAACTATCGAAATAGGGCTTTCGAACAACCTATCTTAGTGCCGCAGCAGCCGCACTCGCTGCCATTTTGAAGCTTTGATTCCTACTGATCAAAAGGCCCCTTGAAGATCAGATTATAGGCATTCAATCGGACCTACAAGCGCCTCTTCTTGCTGGATTTTCAAGAGCATTGAAGCCCAAACAGGGGAGAAATCACGTTTCCCTCTTTTCACAGCCGCGCGGACACGTAGCTCAAAAAAATCCATTTTCAGTTGATTTAATCTCTATTTATTGTATGTTTTGGCCCTTTAATCATTGCTAATGAGTTTTCTTTTTATTTATGCTAAAAAGTTGTGGTTATTTTTTCATTTTTTCAAATTTTTTTTTTTTTAGGAGGTTGGTTCTTATGTAACAAAGATGCATGGGGGCTGTGGTGTGTATGACATGGATTTGACCCATCTAACAATCATGTGGGACACATGTGTGGGGTCCACTGTGGTGTTATATGCCATGGCCCACATGTGTGGAGTCCTCTGTGGTGTTTTATGCCATGGCCCACATGCGTGGGGTCCACTGTGGTATCATATATATATATATATATATATATATATATATAATAAAAGTATTGTGTAGCTTACGCTCCATGCTACGGAGGGTTGAACGCTACGCAACACGCTACCGCTATTTAAAACATTGATTGTATATTAAGGCTTGCTAAGGTTGTACCTTAGCAATGTTATTGTGAAAATTTTATCATCGATGCCTCATTTTAGAAGACAATTATATATGAAGTCTGAAATTGCCAAACCAGTATGGGGGGAGGAAGATGACAGAAGTTTAAGATTGACTTGCATAGCTTCCATTCGCATCAATGTAGCGCGCGGTCAATGGCATGTACCTCTTCCTTTGATTGGATGCCGTCCACAAATCTCAAGTCAAACTTATAAGTGATACTGGTTTCAATATGTCTTTCATCTTTGCCTTTTCATTTAAATACATCTTCATGCACTCTCTTTGCACCGTGATACGCGACATCTCATCAACCTTAAGATTAAGGTATTTGCATAATTCATTGAATACTTTGCTCTCTATGAATCTAAATAGTTTCTCTTCGATTATAACTAACCTTGCAATAAACTCTTTCACCTTCTCGTTCTCAAATTTATGAGTCGTGATCAATGTTGTCAAATCGCATATGCCATTGTATGCGATCAGCATATGTTGTTCGCATATGCGATCGCACAATCGCATATGCCATGGCATATTTTTTATAAAATAATAAAAAAATTAAAAATGAAAAAAAATCAAAAAAAAAAGAAAAACTTGCCTAATTAGTACACATGATTGGATTGAGTTATTTTATTTATTTCATTATAGTTTGAGTGTTTCATTAAGTTATATATTTAATTACTTATATTATATTATATAAATTTTAACAAAACAATTAAGCTACATTAAAAGATAACTAATTATTATAAACTTTGAGCAAAGAAATTTTACTGATAAATGGATAACTTGAAACAACTTACAAGTTATAACTTACAACTTAATTTACAAAAAGTAAGCACAACTTATAAAATACAAAAAATAAACATACTTGAAGTAATTGTAGAGAGATTAGAGGAAGAGAGAGAGTAATAGATTTAGAGCTTTGGAGTAGAGAATAGTGAAAATGGAGGGGATATGAGTGTGCCTATTTATAGGCAAAAGTTCTCCAAATTGAAAAAATAAAAAATAAAAAGATTGCTTCCACTCTGATTATTAGGAAATATGCGATCGCATATGCAGTATGCCATCACATACTCGCCGCATATTTATTACATATAAAAGTATGCCATGGCATACTTGCCAGGATCGCATATGCTATCATGGCATATGCGATTCGATCCACAGTAATATGCGATCGCATTTGACAACAATGGTCGTGGTGCTAGCTTGAGAGTTCCCTATGGGGAAAACATGAGCATTTGTTGGCCTCCACTTGCGGTTCTTGGTTGCTTGGGACATTAAGAAAGGTGTCTGGAATAATGAGTAGTTGTCGACCTTTGATGTTTTTTGAAAGTTGTATTGCAATTCGAACATATAACTTTCGTCTCACCACCTCTCATCTCTTCATATAATTCTTCCCAAATTGCCGGCCTTTTTTTCCCCTTTACCCGTAGCTGAGGTTTCGCATATGCGCATATGCGATCGCATTTGACAACAATGGTCGTGATGCTAGCTTGAGAGTTCCCTATAGATGGGGAAAACATGAGCATTTGTTGGCCTCCACTTGCAGTTCTTGGTTGCTTGGGACATTAAGAAAGGTGTCTGGAATAATGAGTAGTGGTCGACCTTTGATGTTTTTTGAAAGTTGTATTGCAATTCGAACATATAACTTTCGTCTCACCACCTCTATCTCTTCATATAATTCTTCCCAAATTGCCGGCCTTTTTTATTCCCTTTACCCGTAGCTGAGGTTTTTAAGTTTTTATTTCTATCGTTTGCCTCCACATGTAGAGGAGACGTGGCCGATGCACCGGCACCGGGGGTACTTGGAACTTTCTCAATAGTCATCTATAATTACAAAGATAGAAACCAATTACATAATCCCAATTTGTGAATTTGAATGGTGCCATTCTAATTTGTATGTGGGCATCCCTTAAAGTCCTAATGTCTCTACGAATTTAATTGTACTTTTTATCCAATTTAGTAATATATCACGCACTACACTCACACAACTTACATGCGAGCCGAAAATTTGACAGCATCTCCCCATAATTCTCCAAATATATGCAAAATTATTTAGTGCCATCAACAATATCTATTATTCATAGAAGAGGCATTTAATCGATATAGAACGATATATTTGGAGAATAAATTGGGAAATGCACTGAATTTCTGATTGCATATAAGTGTAAGCAACATTAAGTACATGATATACTAGCAAACTATCCACAAATTTGGACAATTTAAGAATACATATAGAACAAACATTATTAAACCAATAACTATAACAAGATGTGCTATGAAATCACATTTTTTGAATCGCACAAGATTGTTATAGACATTGGATAATACAATGTAGTTCTACATGGATTCTTAAATGGGGGTAGGTACATTATTAAATACGCCTCTAAACACATTAGTCGACGTCAATGTATTCCGTATCTGTAACGGTGGACGTAACAGTTACCACCATTACCAATACGGGTATTGGTTGTATCGACCGATATGGTGGCGTAATGACTGTTACGATCCCTGTAACGGTTGAAAAAAATTTGCCCGAAAAGTTTTGAAAAAATATTTAGAAAATCCAGAATAATGTAAACATTCCAAATATGTATTGATTTTTTGTCTTGAACTTGTTTATGATAGCGTAACAGTCCACTCTTTGGTGAGAGTGTTGTATCTAATTGTCTGGTGAATTTGTGAACATGGTTATGTGTCTCTAATATTTACACATAACAATTGAGCATTAGAACTAGAAATCAGAATAAAGGCATAAATACTACTTTTTATTTTTTGAAAGAATGGCCATCGAAGTTTCTATTTGCCAAAATCGCTTCAATCTACGGTTTTAATCCTAAAAAATATAGTAAAAGTGGTCGAAATATATTGTAGAGTAATCTAGGAAAGTTTTCGGAATAAGAAAAATGAAAAAATGAGGAGAAAAATGAATTTGAATAGAAAAAACAGATGACCGTTTTTTTGACCGTTATGGGGGTAACGGTGTTATGTCTTGTAACGGTTGATAATGTCTCAGAAAACCAGTTGCACCTTTTCACCCTCGTATCGCATAACGGTCATGGTCGTTACCTATATGTATCGGCCTTTACGGACGTAATGTACCGGATACGGAACACCTTGGTCGACGTGAATGCAATTAACCAATAACTACAATTATTTATGAGTCCAAAAATAAAAATATCACAATTAGAATTCAACTCTAGAAAATACGAATCTAATCCAATTACATAAATGTAACTATCCATAAATAAAATCATGCACAATTATAAAGAATTCAACTCTAGAAATCTAATGCAATTATATTTATACAAATTGCAAATCCAAGTGTCAATTAGAGTCAACCTGACACAACCCAAACTAACTTGACCCAACTGACCCAACCCGACCCAACCCAACTTGACCAACCCACTCCCACCCTACCCACACTCGACCCAATATGACCCACCCTCGGCCCAACCCAACCCAACCCAACCCAACCCCAATTCGACCCAACCTAGCCCCCAATTGACCCAACCCGACCCACCCTTGACCCAACCCAGCTCCAACTCGACCTTACCCAACTTTCACCCGACTCACCCCACCCATCTCGACGCACCCCTGATCCAATCCAGCCCTAACCCGACCCAACCCAACCCAGCCCCAACTCGATCCCCAAACCTTCTAATTCGTAAATCAAAACTCCAAATCTCAATTTTGGGATTTGAGATTTTCCTATTTTCAAACAATTAGATAAATCAAAAATAAAAAAAAACCAAAGATTAGATGTATACCTTGCTGTTGAGTTGAGAGAAAGAAAGAGGATGAACTTCAAACGGGTGAGTTTCGAGTCGGTTGAGTTGAGCAACTCAATCGAGTCGGAGAGAGAGAGAGAGGAGAGAGAGAGAGAGAGAGAGAGAGAGAGAGGAGGAGCTCAGGTGGGCATGGTAGGGTGAATAGGGCTTTGTATAGGAGAACGTGAAAGAAAGGGATGGGCAGGCTGCTGAATGAGAAAGAAAGGGATGGGCGGGTTGCTTTAGGGTTTTTGTTTTTAACATATATATATATATATATATATATATATATATATATATAATTTGAAATTATACTTGAGCCGAGCCGAGCTGAGCTGAGCTTGGACTCGAGCTTCTAGCCGAGCCGAGCTCCACTATGCTTGACCTCGGCTCGTTTTCAAACGAGTTGAGTCATGAGAAGCTTGGCTTGCCTCGAGTCACCGTTTAATCTGAGTCAAACCGAGCTACATCGAGCCAAGCCAAGCGAACTTTTCGAGCTAGCTCGGCTCATGTACAACTCTAATGGTTTGTACACGTAAAAGGGTAGGGTTGTTAGGGTTTGTGATTACCTCTCTCCACCTCACGTTCTTTGTGGCAAGCTATCTCTCTCGCTCTCATCTCTCCCTTTTCTCCTTCCTCTTCTCTCTTTCTTCTCTTGCAATGTCTGTTGCTGATTGGCCTTAGGCTTGACTTGAGTGTGCAACACACATTACCCATGTAAAGGGCCTACCATTGATCGTCCATGGTAGTTGGCTGATTTGTTAATGGTGCTTTTCTATAGGGGTTGGGGTGGGTGGCGGTAATGACATGAATTCAAAGGGTCCATCTTGCCACAAGGGGGTTGGATTTTTGGGCCTGTGTCGTTGGTGCTCAAATAGCCCCATGTTTGAAAGAACCCCTAGTATATTACGATCTTGGCCTAAAAGAAAATGCAAAAGGGGGGTCCAATCCTGCATTCATCAACATATATTTTTTCTACACTCGCATTACAATTTTAAAGGGTCAAAATGGAAGAAATTCGGATTTCCCCAATGTCTTTTTTATTTTCACCTTCAAAATTGAGGTTTCTTGCTTGAGATTCATGTCTCATGCATGGACATGTATTTCTACTTGTCTTTCTTGCTTATATTGAAAAAATGAATTTCAACAAAAATTTCTCACCTTTGGATTTCTGCTCAAATTCACCCCCAGATTGCAATTTCTCCACCAAATTTGTGTTTTGATATGGAACAACTCAAGTGGAGTTAAACACATCAAGAAACACCGATCTAAAAAATTTAGCCAAGAAGGTTTTTTTTTTTCTTTTTCCCGAGTTTCTTAATGTTACCTGAATATTGCATGTATCGTTGCATTGATTAATCCAATGTGTTCATACAATATGACTCACGCTGATATATCATGGTAAATTGGCATGTATCGACGATATATACATCCCTTGTTTGGTACCACTGACCTGCGATGTTGATGGTAATGACAACACTGTGATAACATTGAACCTTGAGGCTGCCTTTACTTCTCATACCTACGTTCAACGATAATACACTTGGCCTGCAAGGCCTTAGGGTTTGAGGTCCTATGCCTGTCTCCCTCCCATCTCACAAGCTTTCCCCAAGACCTGTCTCTCACCCTAGATGCCGCCTTTATTGATGCAACTCACAATCTTACTTCTCTCCCTCGCAATCTTTACAAAGCTTTGGTCAGCTCTCGCTCCCGTGAAGATGATATTTCCACAAGCCAGATTTGGCATTATGCGGCCCCTCCAAAGATATCTTTTTTTGGGTGGTTGGTTGGTAAAAAAAAGGTTCTCACGATCGACAAGTTGAGAAAAAGGGGCATGATCCTTCCGAATATTTGCCTTTGTTGCATGGCGAACAAAGAGACGGTAGATCATTTGTTTATCCACTGTCCCTTCATCCATCATATCTGGCATCATATCTTGGGCCCTTTCGGTATCAAATGGACATTTCCTTCCTCCTCAGCCTAGCTGCTAATGGCGTGGCATGGTGTCAGCCTTGGTAAACAAAGAACTCCTATTTGGAGACTAGCCCTCTTGGCTACCTGGTGGACAGTTTGGGAAGAAAGAAACGAAAGAATTTTCAGACATGAATCCAAGTCGAGCGATTTTCTTGTTCGAAGAGTTAAAAAGTTGATCATAGATTGGGCTGTTAATGTAGTTTCTCTCGAGGGCTGTAATGTTTCCTTCTTAGGAGTCTAGGCGGTTTGCTTTCTCAGTGGCCCCTCTCCTTTTGTTTTGTTTTCTTCTCCTTTTTAATGAAATCTTCGTTATCCCTAAAAAAAAAAATTAAAAAAAAATTTGTCTCTTTCTTGGATGAATCTCTCTTTAGTTCTAGTGCTTATCATACGCCTTACACTTGGCCACATTGCTTTCTTCTCCTCCTTTTATTATGTTTATAAGTTTTGAGTTTTTTCCCCCCACATTTTCACTTCTCTTTATAATTTGACCTCTTTTTATTAATTGCCCTCTATAACTCATGCCCACCTCCTCCATCTTTCATTAGCATGCTTTTCTTACCTTTAAGAATCTTCAAGCACTTCTTTCACAACTATTTTTGTACAGTTAGTTACACCTTCACTTGCTTTTTTGTACCACTCCCTCTCTAAACAACATAAAAAATGGATAAAAGGTGCCGGAATAAGTTTTTAGTCAATATTATTATTAACCCATGTTATTATTAACATCATCATTATTATTAATCAATAAGCACTCATTCGGTTGGTTGGTGGGATGTGATAACCAGTCTCCTCGGCCTTCATGGTTGTTGCATGTGCTTGTAAAATGCTGAAAACATGGATGGCTTGTTCATCCATTGTCCTTCTGTTGTAGCCTTGTGGGCTGGTGTTTTTAGTCACTTCAGAGTATTGTGGTCAATTCCAAAATGCTTCGTTGTTTGCTGGTTGGGAGCTGAGTTCAAGAAGTTGCAAAGGGAATTTAATTTGGTAGATTTGTTTTTTTTTTGGCCATATTGGTTATCTGGAAGTAGCACAACAATAATACTTTCAACAATAAATTTGGCTTGACCCTTAGGCAATTGAGCAAGTTCGAGATCAGTCATGGGCTTTAACTCTTAAATAGAAGTGTTTTCTTTGGAGATTGTTTTGCATTTTTATTGTAATGATCTGTTTTGCCTGTTGTATGCTGCCTTTGGGCTTTTGCTTTAATACAATTCATTTTCCGATAAAAAATAAAACAGAAACAAAAGCAAAAATGAAAACGAAGATAATTCGTTTGTTTAAAGCCAACAGTGGGAAACTCATGCAGAATTTGGTGGTTGCACAGAAGGTTAGAAGGTTACTGAACAAAATTTAGAGATGACACTGCATGTTATCCATCTGTGGTGGTTATCTTTTTTTGCTTTTGCTGGCATGCATCTTTTATTTTATTTTCTTATCTTTGTGAGCCATAAAGTGAGCTAATGACTGGTGTTCTACATTTTACTGAACCGTCATCAACTGATTTTTCCACAAATTGCAGGTATGTGGCAACTGAGTTGGCCACCGACATTGTTGTTAATGTAGGAGACATCAAATTCTATCTACACAAGGTAGTCGCTCATCTTCGTCTCTTTGGCTACATATATGCAAGGATTTTTTGTATATGATTTCCGAACTACTAAAACATATATGCTTGTTTATGGTCCCATGGAAACATGGACTAATCACGTGAAGTTCTTACGTAATCAGTTCTGGTGCAGAAAATCAAAAGGCTATATTAAATAATCTGGAAGTACTTACTAATCTAAAGCTCCAAATTCCTCCAATGTTTCATTACTCCAATGGAATGGATTGTTGGTATAACCATACAGCATATTAGTAAAAACTAGCACCCCAAAATGTCCAAATTGAATTAAGGGGATTGTGGAATACTTCCCACAACCTTCTAGTAAAGGAATATTAAAAAATTAACTAGAAGAATCACTCTTATTGGACTAGAACTAAGAAAAGAACTTCACACCTAGGTATCTGATGTTGACCTCCCTTAGGAACCTACTACTAACCGGGCACCATGTGGATGGAACTTTCATGAGATCCACCACAGCCACTAGGTACCTAGCTTCATGCTCATCCTAGAACCCAAAAATCATGATGATCCAAAACTAAGACAGGCCACGCCGTAGGAAGCAGTTGGGATGTCCACCAGTAGTGTTGTGGGGCCCACCGTGGTGTTTATTGGCCATCCAATCCATTCATCTGATGTCTTATCAGCACAAAAGGATTAGCAAAAATAAAAATATTCCAAAACTCAAGTGGGCCATACCACGGTTTTGAGAGGTTCCGTAATCTTAAACTGGATGATTGTAGTCAGCTTGATTTTTTGGATCAAGGCCAAACAAGGGGTGGTGTACCTGATGGACCGGGTGGATTTACTGTACTTTAAAGTCATTTCTTTTGGCGATTTTTCGAAAGATACGGAAGCATTTTTTTTTTTTGTTTGTAAAATTACAAACTTCAAAATTCTAATTAGGATCTCCATCTGGATATTATGAAGCTTTAAATAAAAACAAACCAATGGCTAGGATGTTACCTTAGATTCTTGCTCTGTGATTGCCACAAAAGTTTGATGTTGACCCTTTAAAGTAGTTCTTTCCCCGAATTATCCTAGAAAAGAGGAGAGTAGAGAGCCGCTCTGCACATGCTTGGGTAGGGTTGGGTCCACACACCTACGAGCTGTCCTCAAGGTAGAGACCCCACACGTGTGAAGTGGAGAAGAGGATTGTCTCTATTCTTCCCCCCCCCCCCTTTTTTTTCTTTTTCCTCTTTTCCTCTCTCTCTTCCAAATGCCGAAGGGGTGGGGATGTGCACGACTCTCTCTTGCTCTATCTCTCTTGTGATAGGATCTATTTATAAGGAGGAATTAAGGTTTCAAAGGTTGCACCTAATGCTTCTCACCTGTTAATGCAGGGGCATTTTCACACTGGGCTCGAGTGGGGTTGCCTATTGGATGCAGGGGCACACTCGAGGTGGGTGACCCATGCGATTTGGGGCCCACAGGGGAGGTCTCGTGTTCGAGACTCCTTACCAGGGGTGATTAATGCGCGTTTCACACCGGGCTTGAGTGGGGTAGCCCGTGGGATGCGGGGACACACTCGGGGTGGGCGGCCCATGTGATTTGGGGCCCACAAAGGGGGTTCGGCCGAGATCCTAACCCATGAGATGTGGGGCCTAGGCTATGAGATAAAGGGATTAATTCGTCGTACTCTAACAGTTTGAGCTTTTAGAGCAAGTGGTTAATTGTCCTGCATCACCTGTACCGACATTGGTAATGACCTACTTCATCAAAAGTCTATACACCAGCCTTATCCAATCACCCAAATTGACCCAATCTCTCCACTATCCAATGGCATCCACTCTAGACTAGAATCCCATGCCGGTCTAAAGAGGTGGAGACAAGATCTCAACCATTGAATATCAATTAAGCATTATAAGACACTTTTAACAGTCGAAACAAAAGATTAGTGATTAAAATCCTTTGATTAAACATTTAAGACCTTTTAAGCACTGGGCGTAGCTTAAAAAAGCACCGGGCATAGCTATCAAACCACTTGATGGCTGGTCAGAACATTAAAATCTAATCCACTAACAAGTTCCTTGAGGTAACTAGTAGATCCTATGTTGAAAACATATGGACCATGACCACGTCCTTAATGCAAGTGCCCAACTGCGCTTGTATGTTAGCAACTAGTGTATAGCCTTGTAGGGAGAGCCAAAGCACAACACCGGGAGCTCGTACTCCCTATATGTTCTCAAGTCTAAGGATTAGTCAAAGCTAATGCATGATCAAGTTGATTCAATTTGGGAATGATGGGTCTCCTAGACTAGAGACTCGATGTGATCCTCCAATATAGGTAACCAGGCCTAAATACAAGAACTTGCATTTCATAGACACTCACACTCCTATGTGGAGTGAGGCCGTGGCACAATTTTACTGATGGTGTAGACCCTCCATCCCAACCCGTCGTTAGTTCCCTCACATAGGATGACCAATTGACTTTTTACGGAGTGCACAATCCCACTATTATGGTTACAAAATTTAGGGTACCGAGATGCATGAAATACAAAGTATGCAAGTCTCCTTTGGCTAGTGGCCACTGTTCCCAAATTCACTTCTCCAAGGAAAATTGGAGGAATCCCTCCCTGTAACCCGTAAACTCATGGAGAGTAAAATTTCCCCCCTTTAATTTTAGCATCCATGATGTAAACTAAAAACATGTGGTGATCAATATATATGATCACAACCATCATCATTGGCTTTCCAGGATGTAAACTAAAAACATGTGGTGATCAGTATATATGATCATAACCATCATCATTGGCTTTCCAAGGCACAAAATACCAACAGCTTCCCCACATTAGAGAAGTTACCTTGTGTAGGTACCTAGGAGAGGTACGCAAGAGTCTTCCCTAAGAAAATCCCAGATATCTCATAATTATTCAAAATATTGATCATATCATGTCTGTTTATGTCCACATGTATGGCTATATATAGCCTTTTTACTTAAATCCGTATTTAATGCCAAAAGAAAGGAAATAAAGTCCATTTCACTTGTACTGGGTTATTTCTATTAAACAGTACTATAAAAGAAATGAAACTAAATTAGGAAACTGAAACTCTGCAACTGGAGAGTCCAAATCTAGCACCTGCTCTCTATATGCCAACCTAGGAGGCCTTGTATTCAACCTTATGGTTTGGGTAGGCTGTACTATTGTATAGAATCATAGATACATTGAATGCCATCTTGGATTTCAATTTCAGCAATTACTTCCCTATCTATCATCCATATGTCTCTTGTATACAATTGTATGGCTGTATGTCTATTTACGGTTCAGTAATATATGGGCTGAAATTATCATCTGATTGAACTTGTGGGCTCCAAAATTCAATCAGATTCTAAAGGGGTTTTCTCACACACTCAGTCAATCCCAGCTCTCCAAAATTATCATCCATGTGTAATGTGGTGCCTGGTTGTATAACTTCACTCTGGACTGAAAAAACCAGGGTATCCTTACTTCTTGGTGGAAGTTGCTCATGAAGCCCCCCTGGTTGGCTTTGAATGATTTCTGCTCGATTGTGCTCTCTTCCACTTTTGTCCTCTGGGACTTGTCTCTCATGTGAAGTCTCGGTTGTTTAAAATGGTTGCATCTCAGCCAGCAATGCATTCACCTTCTTCTTGGTTGGTACACTCATGTCACCATTCTTGACATTCTCTTGGGTCATAGCAATAGCTTGTCTTGTTGTGCTTCCGTAGTGGATCGTCTTTCACTGGTTTGAGGATCTTCTTACTTTCATGCATGGGAATATTGTGTTGGTGAACCCACAATGTTGCATTCATCATAGGTCCACGGACCAGGCAGGATATCGCAAACTCTCACTGGAATGATGCCACACCATATAGACTCAGTGTAATGCGGTCCCAATGAGTAATTCACCTGGTGATTCATTGGCAGGTACCCATCGTTCAACCACACAATATATACATTTGGTGGGTGCTTTTATCTTTAGCCGATCTACCATTCTTTGTAAAGGCATATTCATGTTGCTCCTACCATTGATAATGACCCCGGCAGCTATTCCTTCACAAAGGTTCCATGTTTGGAAGTTATTGGTGCACATCCAACCTTAACTCTTTAGCTTCTGTAAGAGTGGTTAGAATTCAGCATGTCAGTAGTGAAAGTGGTTCTGGGCCCTTCCCACCAAGTTCAATATGTTCCACCTCTACATCCTCTTCATTCGGCTTCTCTTTTGACCCTTCTTCTCGAGTGTGGCTTCATAGAAGTTAGAGACTGTTAGCTGGACATGGAGCTGCCAGGTCACCTTTGACTCCATACTTACAAATTTTGTCCCTACTTGATGTATCTCCTGCCTCCAGCTTAGGACTGCAATTCCATGTGGTCCTTTGGTTATAGGATGACATTGACCGTTGTCAACTTGTGCAACTGATGTGCGAGGTGTGGAGTTACTCTACATCGTCCTGGATGTTGAATATCATCCTGACTGGAAGATGTTACATCTGTCAACGATCTTCTCTGTTATTTCTGGGCCTTAACGAAGGGCCTCATCAGCATATGATTGCATGGTAGTCTTCTCAGCTTGCATCGTACTGTCAGATCGGGGAACTTTTCTGTGTATTCTTTGACATAAAATTACCCTGATGCAATAAGATCTCTTGAAACAAAACCTCATAATCTAGAGGCAAAAAATCTCATCAATTTGGTTTCATTTCCTCCCGGGTAGTGATAAGAGGAAGTCCTTTGTTTTGCAAATCTACCTCTTTCTGATATTAACGAATATCAAGCCAATCCTTTAAGCTTCATAGGCATGAATCATGATCACCTTGTCTGTCATGTTCCACTACTTATAGTAATCTTCCAATAATCTCAGCCCTCATGTGTTTGGTCAGCTCATCCACGGATGGTATCAAACTCAGGTAAAGAGAGCTATATGGACAACCATGCTGAGGTGGTGTCAGCACCCCTGCTCCTTCCCAGGATGAAAAGGTTGCTAATTTCCATGGCGAGAGCTGTGATCATACTCCATTGACCCATGCGTTGGAGTTACCCCTCTTACTACTCTCCTCCATCTTGGTCGTCCGGCTATCAATCTTATCCAATGTCACCTATCATAACATCAAAACCTTTCCATTATTTGTCTTAGTTTCCTCACAACATCTCTTCTTGATTGTCACTCACCGTTTCAGGACTAAAAGGAGTCCTGCCTTTGGTGGGTATATACAATTTTGGTATTATTGACAGACTAGCGGCTGGAATTGGGCAGGTTATGTGCTGTAAGGTATGGGCAGGTATAGGGCTGGTTTGCAAGTGGATTGAGTGGCTGATACCGGACAGTACAAAAATCAGATTGACTGCACAATTCTAATCTCAGATTCATAGATACATTGTTGTTGAAATATGACCATTGGATATTTTCATTTTCTACTGTCCAAAAAAAATGTCCACTAATACCTGCCTGGGGTTTGGGCTAACGGCTAGCATCGTGGGTTTGCTCTCCACAGACATGGTTTCGATTCCCCTCCCCGTGATTTACCTGATGCACGTGGTTTGCAGGTTATTGCATGCATCCGCAGGAAATAGTTTCGCCTTCAAAAGGGGCAGGGACACCCTGTCGTCATAAAAAAAAAAAGTCCACTAATCTTATGGTTGGTAAATAATCTAGTTTGATCTGTGATACATCTAAACTGGTATTCATAAGTTGGATGGTTTAATTTGAATAACTTGTATGCCACGTATGCAGATTCTAAGTAAATTTATAGGTTGCCTACATATCATCCATCACTCTTCAAGAGTATCAAGGTTTTTCTGAAATTAGCATGGACAGTTAATAGGATGGTTTATATGCTAATAATGGACTGAGGTATGGGCTGCATCTGTGGCTTGAGGCTCCTAATGGACAGATCGCATGGGTTTGGTTTCCAGGCTTGGGATAGACAGGTTCTAGGCCGGCAGGTTTTGGCCTTGGCGTAGGTAACTGCTATATTTGAAGCTTAGGCTAGAATTGGGTTGGTTTTAGAGACGGGTTATGGGTGGAATTTAAGTGATCATGTTATCGAGGACTGGTTTAGTCAGGTTAACTGCAGGTTTTGCGTTGGGTCTTGGCTTAAGTTGTGGACAGGTCGAGTTTAATATTAATTGACAGATACTGCAGGGCTGAAGGTTAAGGGCCTGTTTTTATGGCTGGGTTTTACTATTTAAGGGTTAAGGATTATGGACGGTCTTGATATGGGCTACGGTTGGATTTATGGATTGTTAATTGGCACAGATTGGAGTTTTAAAGGGCAGGGTACTGACTGGTTTAAGAAGCTAAGGTTTCAGGTTAATTTTTTAACATGATTAGTAAGCTGTGACTCAAGGGGGATGAAGACTGCTGTAGATGGGTTGTTGACTGGGTATAGTTAGGGCTTGTGGGTGTATCAGGGGTTGTGTTCAGGGACCTGGGTATTGGGAAGATCGTTTTATGCTTTTGGGGTAAAATTGGGACTTGGCTTGGGGTTTGATAGTCTATGAATGAGGAATTGGGTTGGTTTAGGGCTAGTGCTAGGGTTAATGCAGTGGGCAGGTTTGGGGAAAGATGAAAGTTAGTTTAATTTGGAGAGTTGGGTATGCAATTGGTGAAATTGGGGGAAAATCGGAAGTTGGGGTTTTGGGTTTAGGAATTTTATGTAAATGATAGAAATTAGGGTTATCTTTATACAATTGGGAGTTTTGGGTAGAATCCGAGGCTTAGGGGGTGTTTGGATTTGGGGGGGCATATGGATGACCTAGATATTTCAATAACTGGGTATTGCTATACCCAAGTATTGTAATTGTTGGGAATTATCATCACTTTGTTTGGTTAACATCTTGGAGTTGGTGATTGTGAATCCCAAAACTTTTAATACTTACTTTTGGTTCAAGTATGACTTGGAACTATAAGTTGGTATTAACCAAACTATAAAACGGTCTGATCATTGATCTGGACCGCCCATCACGTGTCCAACCGTGATTGCCAAACCCTCCAATTTTTATTTTTATTTTTCAATTTTGTTGAATGATCCTCATTGGCACGTAGGGCACTAGAAGATGGATGGTGGCAAGGACATTGGCAAATGTGGAACATGTAGAGTGCTTAATGTTAAAAACAAAGTGGGTCCTTGGAGATGGAAGGTGGTACATGTGGGCGCTTGAAGATAGTCGGTGGCACATTGCCACTTGTTGAGTGTGTGAAGTTAGATGGTGCCACTTCTTGGGTGCTGAAGATGGCAGCGGCATATGTTGCACGTATGTGAGCTTGGGGCATGCTTCACATTTGCACATTCGTGGCACTTGAAAATGAACAATGGAAAATGTCGTGCATGTGACAAGTTTAAGATGGATGGTGGCACAAGTTGCACATGTGGTACATTGGCACTTGTGGGGTGCTTGAGGTTGGATGGTAGCACATGTGACACGTTAGGAGAAGGGAGAAACCATAGGGAGACGGGTTGTCTTCTCCTGGTTTCCTCAAATTCCAAGGAATTATCTTTCGTAAGTATGGAAATGAAATGAAAAAGAAAGTGATTTTTATAAAAATGGCCCAATGGTTTGACTGATGCTAGCCTTTGATCCCTCTTTCCATTGCCTTATTTTTTGGCCCTTTGGCAGGTTTTAAAACTCTCAAGGGACCAAAGTGCCACTGCTGCAAGGCTGACATGCGTACGATGTTAAGTGCCGAAGACGTTACAAGGCGTCTTTTCAAAAGTGGGGAGTGGGTCCCACTAAATCATGATTGGGCCCTCCAAGGAAGATTCGATCCGCTCATTTTATTTGGGGATCCTGGACCTTCGAAAAGTATTGAGTTGAGTTAGATCGAAGCCTTCTCTGGCCCACAAAATTCATTAACGTCGGGTGCTCATTCACAAATGTTTCCTTTGTTACGGTCCACTTGTGATGAGGTTTTCCTCTATTCTTAGGCCCATGCCCTGAAATTGAATCCCTAGTCAAATGGATAGTGTGTATTTTACTCACGATGACACCCTGGCCCCATAGAAGCTGTCCAGATGCCATTTTGTGGGGTTAAAGCTGTCGTTGGGAACCAATTTATGCAAAAAAGTATTTTTTTTTTTCCAAAGGGAGACCACTACCTATTTCGACTATTTGAACTATCGATTGTGGGGCCACTTCACTCTTCAACTAACCTTCGACGACCATTCGACGTTGTCTTTGTTGATTTCCGACTCTTTTTTTTTTTTCAAATTTTTTTTTTTTGGCGGGGTATCAGTTGGAGATGGTTATGCGAGTTTGATATTGGGAAAATGATTGAAGTTTAGGAGTTTAATGTGTTACCATTTGTAGTTTGATGAGAATTTGATATTGGCGGTTGTTTTTCATGGAGCTTGTTTTCTTTTGAGTTTGATGGGAGATGCCCGGTAAAAATGACAACATTCACATCGACGATCCCGTTGAAAATGCACAACAACGATCTTATGCACAAGGATCGTCGTTGTGCACAAGGATCACCGTTGTGCGTAGGATCTCCATTGTGCACAGGATTGCCATTGTGCATAGGGATCACTGTTGTGCACATGATCGACATTGTGCATAGGGGTCACTGTTGTGCAAGGGATTGCCATTGTGCACAAAGATCACTGTTGTGCATGCACAGGGATCGCCGTTGTGCACAGGATCGACATTGTGCATAGGGATCACCGTTGTGCATAGGGATGAACTTTGTGCACAATGATCACCGTTGTGCACAAGGATCTCTGTTGTGCATAGGGATTGTGCC
The DNA here is from genome assembly GCA_030180095.1 of Magnolia changhungtana. NCBI lineage: Eukaryota > Viridiplantae > Streptophyta > Magnoliopsida > Magnoliales > Magnoliaceae > Magnolia > Magnolia changhungtana. Next base: position 9,087,923 of record JASAUF010000573.1, on the reverse strand, counting down.
ATTGTAATGCACAAGGATTGTTGTTGTGCATTTTCAAATAGATCGCTATTGTGCATTTTCAAAGGGATCGCCATTGGGCATTTTCGAAGGGATCGTCAACGTGAATGTTGTTATTTTTATCGGGCTCTCCTCTATCAAACTCAAAAGAAAAAAAAAAAATAATGAAAAACAACCGCCAATATCAAATTCCTATCAAACTACAAATGGTAATACATTAAACTCCCCAACTTCAATTCATCTCCCTATATCAAACTCGCATAACCATCTCCAACTGATATCCTGGAAAAAAAATGCTGATTTTTCCGAATGGTCACTAGAGGTTGGCTGGAGAATGAGGTGGCCCCACGGTCGATGGTTCAAATGGGCCGGAATAGGTGGTGGGCCCCCTTGAAAAAAATCCCCCCATTTGCAAAAATGGGTTTCCGACGGCGTTTGGCCTTACCAAAGGCTATATGGACAACTTCTATGAAGTCCAAGTGTCGTCGTGAGTGAAATCTACATCGTCCACTTGACTGTGAATTCAATTTCAGGGCATAGGCCCAAGAATGGGGAAAATCTCATTATAGGTGGACCACAATAGAGGAAACAGTTGTGAATGAGCGCCGAACGTTAATGAATTTTATGGGCCAGAGAGGGCTTCAATCAGACTCAACTCAGTGCTTTTTGTGGATCAGATCTTCCGTGGAGTGGGGCCCAATCATGATTTAGTGGGACCCACTCCCCCACTTTTGGAAAGACGCCTCATAACATCTTTAGTACTAAAAAAACATCTTTAATACTCAATGTTGAACGCATTTCAGCCTTGCAGCAAGGGCATTTTGGTTCCTGGAAAGTTTCAAAACTTGTCAGAGGGCAAAAAAAAAAAAAGGCAATGGAAAGTGGGGTCAAAGGCTAACATTGGTCAAACCATGGGGCCATTTTGATAAAAATCCAAAAAAGAAATCTCCACTTTGAAGAGGCTCTTTTCCTTTTTATTTTTTAAAAACAAATAATGATATTTTATTAAAGAAGATCCAAAGATCAAGGATAACAATGGCAAAATGCCTAGGCAAGAAACAATTGAAATGACAAGAAGAACCCAACTACCATTTAAATGAGTCATTTAACCAAGGGAGCTGAGAAACATCAAAACACTAAGATCCCTAGACCCTCCTAATCTCCAAGATAGGCCATCCCCTAAACTAAGTTCATGTTGCTGCCCACTTGGAAATGGAGCCACTAATCCTCTTTGAGGGCTTTGGACTCTGGACATCCTCAAAGATGCTTTGTCTCCCCTTAAATATTTTCCAACAAATAGTGAAAGGGACCAGGTTCCAAAGGATCTTTGAATCGCCAAACATCGGTCCGGGAGTCCAACTAATGAATTCATCTTCAACTGACTAATTCGTCACCCAAGACAAGTGACTTCTCAAGAACAGAATTCCAAATCTCTACCGCAACTGGGCAGTGGAGTAACAAATGGGCACGTTTTCTTCATTCGACTTGCACATAATGCATCTATCGCACATTTAAAGTTGCTTGTCAACCGTGAGGATCTCTTGTCTAATAGCAAGTTACATTAATGCAGAGACTCCAGGGGGGTTTTGAAGTTACTGTTCATTTGGTGAAACATGAACCTCGCATGGAACTTCCTGATCTGTCCCATACCCAGATTCTGTTGACTTTCAGCTCTGGATGCAGTTTGACACCATTTAAGATGGATAGGAGGGCCTGCAGATCATCCATTTGAGAACAATATTCTAGGAGAAGAGTCTTTCCTTATTGTTTTGAAGGATCCCCCAACCTACAATATTCTTTTAAATCTCTCTTTTATTCTCCTCTAGATACAAGGATCCCCACTCGAGCCCGGTGTGAAAACGTTATTGCATTAGTCACCCCCGGTGAGGAGTCTCGAACATGAGACCACCTGCTCTGATACCACTTTGATGTAGGACAATTAGCCACTTGCTCTAAAAGCTCGAACTGATAGAGAGTGGCGAATCAATCCCTTTATCTCATAGCCCAGGCTCCACATCACATGGGTTATGATCTCGGCCAAACCTCCTCATGGGCCCCACTTCACATGGGTTCTGCTTCACACGGGCCACCCACTCCGAGTGTGTCCCCGCATCCCACAGGCTACCTCACTCAAGCCCGGTGTGAAAATGCCCTTGCATTAGCAAGCCTTTTATCCATTCTTTTGAGCACTAGGTCCTACATGGATCTAATTCCAGTGGGAGCCCCAAGGTATGTTAATGGAAACTCTTGGATCCTACAACACATCTTATCTGTGGGATCCAACAGTCTATCCTTGCTAACCTCAACTCCTGCCATGGATCTTTTGCTTATATTGACTTTGAGGCCCAACACCACCTCAAAGCATCTAAGGATGAGCTTCACGTTCTTTACTTCTCTAGACAAGGCATTACAGAAAACCATTCTGTCATCTGCTAACTGTAAATGGGATAATGATAGACTTCCTATCCTAAAGGTGTGGATGATACTGCATCTTTCCCCTCTCGCAACTAAAAAACCTCTTGCTTAGGCTCTTTGCCTCTCTTACTCCCTTCTCACCACATAACACACATCCTACCATGTTTTACCATAAACCTGTTTCCCCTTGCAGTTACCTTTGGTTCTCGCATCCAGTTTCCCATTTTCTTTTCACACTACTAGCCTACTACTGTAAGTCTGTAATGACTGTTGTAAACTGAGACTCTTCATGCGTACATTTTTCGCTATGGAATCTATGCATCCTACACGCGAAAAGTAGCATTTATTCTTAAGCTTCTATATTACAAACTTTCTAATAATAAGTATCCTATCTAGTTCTCTGTCTAGCTTTCTATATCCGCCTGAACCTTCTAATAACAAAAAACTTACACTTTCTTGCTTTTATATCACCTACCTTCTAATAACAAGTATCCTATCTAGTTCAAGCCATTGTCTACAACTCGGTGACTCGACATGAAACTCGGCTGAGTCAACTTGACTCGAGAGATTTTGAGCCGAGTCACTGATATACTTGCTGTGGAGCAATGTCGAGTTGGCTCGCCAACACAGTTGATTTGACGTGACTTGGCATGATTTGAATCAAGTCACTTGCTGAGTGAATGCCGTTTTATTTAAAAATACAAAGTGGGAAGAAGAGACTTGAACACTTGACCTGGTGCATGAGGTATGCTCGTCAATGCTACGTTGCCATTTGCTGTTTTTTGGTGACAAATCAATCCACTTTTTAATACTCATAACATTACAAACATGTATTATTAATCTAAAATCTTCTTAATTTAATTATTAAATATCGAGTTGTTTTGAGTTGATCTTTGGGTTGAGTCGACGTGGATAAACATTTTAAAATCTTCTTAATTTAATTATTAAATATCGAGTTGACTATTCAGGTTGACTCGGCCTGGATAAACATTGAGTCGAGTTTTTGGGTTTTCGAACTATGGTGTGAACTTATGTAACAAGAACATGATACTCTTATTGAAATTGTGAATTTGTGACACGATATGTTCCACGCATCTGTTTATCAAATTATTTTCCACATTCATTTGTCACTATAAAATTCCAACTTATAAATGCAGACGTGGCCTCACTGTACTGACATAATTTCTAACCACTGGTACTGTAGTTTCCCCTTTTGTCCAAGAGTGCACGCTTGCAGAAGTTGGTTGCTACAAGTGATGAAAATGATGATGAAATCCACATCCCTGACATTCCCGGTGGCCCGTCTGCCTTCGAAATATGTGCCAAATTCTGTTATGGCATGACAGTCACCCTCAATGCATACAATGTGATCGCAGCTCGATGTGCGGCTGAGTACCTAGAAATGCATGAGACAGTTGAGAAAGGGAACCTCATCTATAAAATCGAAGTCTTCCTCAACTCTAGCATCTTCCGCAGCTGGAAAGACTCGATCATTGTCCTTCAGACAACAAAGTCTCTGATGCCATGGTGTGAAGAATTGAAGTTGGTGGGCCGCTGCATCGATTGCATCACATCTAAGGCCTCCATTGATACATCCAAAGTCGACTGGTCTTACACCTATAACCGAAAAAAGCTTACATCGGAGAATGGCATTGAACCACAATGGAACGGTGTTAGAAAACAGCAATTGGTGCCAAAAGACTGGTGGGTCGAGGACCTGTGTGAGCTCGAAATTGAATCCTACAAGCGGGTTATAACCTCCATCAAAACCAAGGGAAGAATTTCGAGTGAGGTGATTGGGGAAGCTCTAAGAGCTTATGCATCAAGAAGGCTCCCAGGCTTCAGCAAGGGATTGATTCAAGGTGGTGATAACGTAAAAAACCGGTCATTGTTAGAGACCATTGTCTGGTTATTGCCTATAGAGGCTGGGAGCGTTCCATGTAGTTTTCTTCTCAAGCTGTTAAAGGCAGCGAGCTTGTTGGATTCAAGTGAAATGGCAAAGAGAGATCTGGTGAGGAGAATAGGCCGACAGTTAGAAGCAGCTTTGGTGGCTGATCTTTTGATTCCGGGACCTGCAGGGGAGACTACAATGTATGATGTCGATGTGGTTCAAAGCATTGTGGAGGAGTTTGTGATGCAAGAGCGGAGTGCTGGAACAGACCTGACAGTGGAGGGGGAGGTGGAGGAGATTCAGAGCCCTGCAACTGTATCAAGTGCTTCCAAGCTTGCAGTGGCAAAACTGGTAGACGGGTACCTTGCTGAAATTGCAAGGGACCCAAATCTTCCTCCGTCAAAGTTCATTGATCTCGCGGAAATGGTGTCAAGTGATGCACGGCCTGCTCATGACGGTCTTTATCGTGCCATCGACATGTTTCTAAAGGTAGTTTCTTGATTTTGTTGAATTTTGATTTTCATTGACATGTTTTCCAGTATTGGATTGTGACACATTGCTCGGGCTGAAATGTATACAGTACCTTTCGGTTTCAATTGGGGTTTCAATTGGTACAAGGGCGCTTCATTTAGATATACAAGTGTTGACATTATGCACCCTGCTGGGTATAGCCAACACACTGAAAATCTCCCAGATGGAATTGGATCTCCAATCTGGGGTATGCAGTGCATGGGCCATCCATGGGGTGGGCCATAATGTTGACATTTTGGATCACTGAACCTGTGCCCCCGCTTGTAGAAGCTGAAAACCCAAATGTTACAGTACAAACGTTTGACCCAAGCGCTGTATAATTCCATGTTTCCATTAACAGCATGTTATTTTGGTTGAAGGATAATCACTCGGGAATGAGCAATCCACATTCTGGCTTTTGCCGAGCCCAAACAAACCTCTACGTAGCAAGGGATATCCAGCCTGCATCAGGTGGGCCCCTCCATGTAAATGACCTGGCCCCAAAAATAGGCTGGTTGTTCATCAGTGGGCCACAAATTTACTAAAACAATGGACTGTCTAGAAGATGTATCAATGATTGACGGTCAATGTATATGATTTTGGTAGTTCATCTTCGCAGTGGGGCCCAGCGATTGCATGGATTTCCATACACACGCGTGCTCCCATCAGCAGTTAGCCTCCTGATGGCCCACCCATCTCATCCTGATTCTCTGTGTAGGAGCACACTGGACTCAGCAAGAGCGAGAAGAAGCGGATATGCAGACTGATGGACTGCAAGAAGCTGTCAATGGACGCATGCATGCATGCTGCACAAAATGAGCGGCTACCGTTACGGACGGTAGTCCAGGTCCTATACTTTGAGCAGGTGAGGGCTGCCACTTCATCTGCAAGCGGCACTCCCGACCTCCACGGGAACATCCGGGTCCTACACCCGGGGGAGAATGGTGGGTCACACGGGAGCTCAAGATCGGCAACGACAAACACGGAGGAGGATTGGGAAGTAGCCCGGGAGGAGTTCAAGTCGATGCACTTGGTAGGCGATCAGAACAGCAGCGATATTAGTAAAAGCAGTGACGACAAGGGCAGCAGCAAAATGAAAGGCAGAATCTTCAGGTCAAAGAAGATCTTGAGCAAGCTGTGGTCGAGCAAAAGTGGGCAGGGCGAGAACAGCAGCTCTGATACGTCTGAGAGCCCGGGATCGAGTTCTGCCAACCTGGAGGAGACGAAGAGCACTCCCTCTAGAAACAGGAGGCTTTCAGTCTCTTAATAGCAAGGGTTTAAAACTCTGATTTAGGAATGCGACTTGTTGTGGGGACAAAATCATTATGACTCGTCCAATTTCCAGCGACTCGGTTCGTACTCGGCAGAACTGAGTTAGACTCGGATGAGTCGATGACATAAATTCAAAGTGGGTTAATTCCTTGCACAGTAGGGTAGTAGGAAGAGAAGTAAGCATTGCTGACATCTTCAGGTTATAACATGGGATCAATGCAGGGAGTTTTAACAGGGAGAAGGGATAAGATGTTTTTCATTTTATTGTTATGATGGTGTTGGCCCAGTTTTGATGTACCATAAGAAACAAAGGAAATGCTATGCTTGGTTGGTTTTTATTTTTGGCAAATGCAGAAGCTTTGACAATTCACGTGTTTCCGACTGACTCATGTTTGATGCTTGAAAATTTTTGTAGTCTGTTGTGTTTCATTTATGATTGGGTGATGTAGGATGTGGCACAGATACATTGCTAGGATAGTTGGACAAAAATGTGGACCGTAAATTGATCATAACTTTTGATCTGGGTATCGTTACAGGACACACTACTTATCAATCTTTATTGTAATAGGCCATCCGGGTCGCATTTATTCATTTTGCCAGAAAATGCGCGCTTTCAACTCAAAAAGAAAATTTAAGAGAAAATTACTATTTTTAGTAATTTCGATTTTTGTAATATTTTCTTATTTTTAGAGTTTTAGATTTTTTTTTTTTCTTTTTAGAAGTAACTTTTAATCATGATAGTACACTTCAAACAAAAGTTTATTTGAAAATTTTATTTTTAGAAATTAGGCTTTAGAAGAGTTTTAGTAGAATTAGGATTTTTATTAGAATTAGAATTTTACTATTTTAGTTAATTACGAATTTTGTTTTGTTTTGTTTTTTTAAAAAAATTAATGGTGTAACAGACATATATACATTATACACATTAGACAATTATCAATCAATTAAATTATTATGAATTTTATTAAAATTATTTTCTATTTTCTCCCTCCTAGATTCGAGGTGTCACTGTGAGGAGTCTAGAGAAGTTACGCGGATTCAGAATAGTTATTCTCTTGAGGAAGACAGTGCTAGACCTCAACACGTCCTTCCCTGCATCATTGGGCCGCATGATTATTTGACTGGTGTGACTTTTGGGCCAGGTCAAGCACATGGCTAGAAGCAATTGCTGTAATGTTGTGGCTGGGGATGGTCGATGGAGGCATGTTAAGGTTGCCATTTGACTGAACCGCACCTTGTCCGAAGGACTTATTTCAAGCCCCATCTTAAGCCTGGGCTGCAAGGAAACTCCCCCAGGCAGAGCCAGGCCAACCTCTAGCCAAAGACAGTTTTCATTGAGTTTGGGCTAGGCTGGCATGTAAAGCAATTAAGCAGATGCAAGTCCAGGTACAGCCCAATTACTGATTAGACCTGAAGCTCAGGCCTGCATGCAAACCATGACCCTCCATCAGCCCAAACCTGGCCCAAAGAATGATGGACCAGACCTGCCCAATCCAGTTACATTTTGGGTGTTTTGGAGCTTAGCAAAGCTTAATTTCTACATGCAATTTTTACTGATATTACCTAAATTGCCAACTCCCCTACCTTTGGTAATCCGACGATCTTCATTACCGGTCGTTTGTGATCAAGATTGCTAGTTTTACCGATCCGAAATTATGGTTCTATACCCGAGTGAAGACTAAGTTGTAATGTAAGTCTATTTTTAGAGTCTATGAATTTATATTTTGATTTATGCAACAGAAGCATGGGTATATCTACTATTGATTTATGCAACATCATACTCTCTACTGTATAAAATGTGAATAGCGATGGATAATTTTGCCCACAAAATAGTCCATAGAGAGTCGATAATCTTGGGATTTAAAGGACATTAGATGGGATTTCCAACTTAAGTGAGTGTATTTAAGAAATTTACAGATTGTGCGTACTCATCAACGACAGCTCAGATTTTTATCCTCTCTACGTGAAGAGATGCAAACTCGAACTTTCCGATGCGAGTAGCCTGCACTTACTGTGTACTTCACACCCACCCTCTCTCTCTCTCTCTCTCTCTCATGTAATGTTATACATGGCAGTAATAATATTCATCATTTCATGCATATATTATAATTTCAATTTATCATATGATCCACATGATCCTATCTTAGTTTACTATTGATGCAGGCCCAATTCAAATGAAAACCTAGCCCATGAACCAGGCATAAGCCACAAAATCTAGCTAATAATTTCTAGCCCAAGTGATTTCATAATGTGTGACTTTGGAACCATGTTGCATATAGAAAAGGGAAAATTTTGAATTTAAGTAATCTTGGTATTTTTTTATTTTTGAAACTTGTTTTATTTTGTCTTTAAATGCATTGGGAATCCATAAATTTTATTAATGTATTTATAAGAGGTGGTTGTAATTGGTATATATAATGACCTATTTGCAATGAGAAAAAAATATAGTTTTTGAATTAAAAAATTATTTCCTACAAATTATCAGTTAAAAAGAGAGTTGTGTAATTCTTATTTGGTAGTGAGTGATTTCAACTTAGGCAGAGTGATTTCCAGTTCATCAGCGACTGATGGTTGTAGAAATTTTTAATTTTAACAGGTCTATTACTTGCCATGTTTTTAGTACTTCTAGTTAATGAATTATTTTTATAATTTTTATGATAATTCATTGTTAATTCTACTTTCATCTCACAAAATTTCATTCCATTCTAAATTCCAAAAAAATTATTAAAATTCTTAAAATACTAGCTGTCTGATGATTTTCTACACAATTTCAAAATGTCCTAAAATCACCCATACTCAGGTCTGATTTTTATTTATTCTTTATTTGTCTTTGAAACAAGACTCATTAAGTTTCATTTTAACTTTTGAATCAGCAGAGTTGCAGATTGTATTCTAGAAGATACACTATTTTAAAGTTCATGTATTTAAGCTGTCAATTGTAACCTATTGTGATCAAATTGGGCTGCATCAACCACACATTAGAGGCAATAGCACATTGCATACCATGTAGTGCAGGGAAAGGGCCCATGATTAGGCTAATTTCAATTTGTCCATGGCCTACATTGCATGCAAGGCTGTAAATGAGTTGTACATGGTTCCCATAGAAAAAAGGGCATATCTAGGTTTAGGAGTGGATCCCTCTTATTAATGCCCTAAAGGTATAAACAGGTTAGAGATAGGCTGATCAAGGTCAAGCGAAATCTGATCCGGTTACCAATTGGATGCAAGGACCCAGATCGATGTCGGACCCGATAAGCCGGGTTGCCACGTCAACACAACCTGCATTTCCTTGTATATCTCTTACAAAGTGACCGAACTTCCATGTTCTGGCTCAAACATTGGAGGGTAGCAGTGCAAGTGGGCTGTCTCGACCAGATCGTCATCGGACCCATTTGGTTATAGATCTTAAATTAGAACCACTGTCTTGGGTCCAAGTCCAAAATTACAGATGAAAAGGCTACATTTGGGGATGGCACCACTTCAATAGACAATGACAACCAAAGCCATAATTGCAATTCCATGTGTTTTCAGGTTGGACTCGAAATTTGGAGGTTAGCCTCTCACTTTGAATGGAGTGGGCCTGCCCTTCTTTCGGCCATTTACTATCTTAAAATCACTTTATGGCACTTCAATCAAATCGAACATCCAAACGCAGCCTACTTGTCCAAATTTGGACTCATGACAAAGGACTAATGTCAATTATCAGGCATGTGAAGCACATAAGCTATGCATTATGTAAGATAGTCAACATAGCATTATCTAACACCTTTTTTTTTCCAGACATATAGAGACTTTAAGACTTCTAAAGTAACTATGAAGAAAGTGCTTGAGCCATTGTAGATTGGACTCCTTAAAAAACAAGAAAAGAAAAAGAAAGTGCCCACTTATTTTGACTAGAACTACTTATCTAAGCTCTCCCAATCATGGTTAATGTGCCGTGGTAAATTCGTACGGCGACACAATAAAAATTATCAACTTGGGAATGTTTCAAAAAAGACTAGCTTTTAACGGTTTGGATCATTGATGCATTCCATTAAACAAATGCATTCTATCATAATGCTTTGTGATACATTCCTCCGGAGATCATTTTTAGCTGTTTGGGAACACAGAATATAATGGACTGGACATTAAGTTCCATGGAATCCTAATTTACTTTATTCGAGAAAAGGTATAAGATTTAATTTTGAAAAGATTATAAATTCAATATTGCATTAAAAAGTATTAAATTGATTTATGAGTGTTTGAAAATATCTTGGAAAAACCACAAAAATAAAAGTATTTATTTTTAGCATAGATTTTTTTTGGGCTAAAGTATATATTTCAATAATCCTATTACAATTATTATGTCAAATGTTATATATACTAATATGGAAACCGATTTACTTTAAAGGCATCCAAACACAAATTTTGGATTCAAGTATTTTCTAACTATAGGCGTCCAAAACACAATTAAGGATTCTAATTTACATGAATTTCATTTACTATTGGATTTGAATTCCAATATATTTCAATTAAAAGCATCCAAACAAACCCTAAAATTGGAATTCGATATAGGATCAATTTCAATAATAGCGTACATGTTAGGATAAATTCACGGAGTAATGTGATAAATTGCATTACAATACGTCCAAACGATATTTTGAACCATGATCTCAATCTTCTAATGCCTAACCCATGTTCTACATGCATTCCTGCCCATCAAATCACATTGACTAATTGTCTAATATAAAAATGATGGGACTGAGACATCCATGCAAGAAAAAATAGGAATATATTGAGTTGTGTCGTTGAATTTTTCTACCTTGTGAAAGGGAGAAGTTCCTTCCAAACATGTGTAACTAGCATTCAACGACTTTCAATATAAAATCCAACATTTTGATTCCTACTTTTGACGTTTATACTATTTTATATGTTAAGTGATGTGAAAGGTGTTTTGTAGGCCTACATTGTCAAAGAGGTGTGGAATTTTTTGTGAGACCATCACTATCCCGAGGTTAGGAATATGTATTGGACGGTCGGGATTGATTCGGCTGAGGCCGACATGTACGGTATGATGGATGTCACATCAGAAGGGACTAGAATTTGGATTTGAAATCATCCATCTACGATCCAAACATTTATGTGATGGGACTCCTCGTGGATGGGGATAACTTAAAATCTATAGGTCGGGATCTTTTAACCCTTTGATTGTACGGACAGTCATCCCAACCCATTACTCATTATATTTTTCTTTACAAGAGTGTGACATGCGTGACGCATGTAATGAGAGAGAAAGGAAAACAGAAGAGGAGAAAACATGGCGCTAGTTTTAAAAAGAGAGTCAGATATAAGGGCCCGATTGGCCGGGAGGATTGGAAGGGATTGGATGGTATTGGAAGGGATTGGAAGTTAAATCCCGGGATTGGCCGGGGGTGCGAAACAGACTAGGTGATCCCTGCCTATGTAATAATTATGTTTTTTTGAATGACATCTCACCTAATCTTTTCCAATACCATGAGCCAAACACAACCTTATAAACAGATTAGATAGCAAATATGCATTCGGTTAAACCTATGGTTCACTGGGATTTGGATCTACTTCATTTTTTGGATCATTGATGAATTTTCAATGCGGAAGGAGGACCTGGATATAAGGCACATATATTAAGATGGGCTCCACAGTCTACAGTAGAGCTACATGGGTCGAAGCAAGGCCGCGAGACATTTTTGTTTCCAACCGTCAAATCAATTAACAGCAATCCATAGTCAAGTGGGAAAGTAATATTTATTCCTGCCCATGATGGAGCGGTTTGAGTGGATCCCTCATCCACCTAGGCTACGAATCCCTAGCTGTGGGCTCACTGTGATGTATGTGACTTACATGCATGCCGTTTATCCATTTTGAAAGCTCATTTTAGACCATTATCTAAAACATGGAGCACATACAAATCTTAAATGAACCATACTGCAGGAAGTATAAGTGATTGAATCCCTTAAAAACTAATTGGGGCCACCAGAATATTTATTTGCAATGTAACTTGTCACAAAGACTTGAACGAAGAGACCACACGAATATCAATATCAGCTTGATCTAAAACTTTCGTGGCCTACAAGAAGTTTTTTGTTTGGCACATTTTCAACTTCGTAAAATACCATTGACACTAATTAAAACGTCTTGTTGTGTCCTTAAGATATTCAAGACCCCCTGGTCAGTGAAAACTAATTGCAAGTTAAAAATGTACACAACTTACTTCCATCATTACACTAGAGATGACGCAAATCAACTCAATGAAGAGTAACCCAAAAAAAAAAAAAAAAACCCTATTTCAAGAAAAGCTAATATGTGTAATGTATGTAAAGGGGGAAGTGGTGTATAGGGCTATACGTGAACTGATTTAGCTCGGTTAGCTTGCTCGACTCAACTCGAAAAAGCTTGATTTGACTTGGTTTGAAATTGAGTTCGAGATGAGTTGAGCTGATTTTTTGAGCTCGGAAAAATTTCGAATCGAGTTCAAGCTTGGTCGAGCTCGACTCGACTCAGATCGAACCCTAGCTCAAATCGAACTCGGATCGAACCAGTTCGGTGACTCGTTTACTTTGATATTGATGTCGCTCACCAAGTGTTTGACGAAATGACTTAACGAAGTGTCAACTGGTGGCAAGGAAGGTATGTATATGAAACAAATACGTTTTTTCTCGATTTTGATGTTGCCTACAAGGTGCCTACAAGGTGTTTGATGAAATACACAGAAACCGTTCTTTACCACCATTCATGTCCAGTGTGTTTGTGGAAATCTTCTGAAGCTGAACGCTAACTCGGCTTGATCTTGGCTCGAATTGGCCTGAGTTGCTGATTGAACTGAGTCAAGTTGTGCCAACTTGACTCGGATCATAATTAAAGAAATAATATTGTAAGAAGTAAGTCTCTTTTGATAGTATGTTAGTATAAGAAGAATCAAACTATGATAAAAATTTATTTGTCTATACAGGGACAATGTCTTAATCAGATTTGTCCTTATAGTGCTGCTAACAATGAATGGCCTTTAGTGCTAAAATAGACCTATTAGACAATTCTATCCATCACTTTTCTTCATCTTTTCGCAATAAATGTTGATTGATGCTTATTCTTACTTACTACCATAGTTTTGAGGACCACTCATCAAATGAGGTGTATTCCGGTCCATTTTACAGCCAAGATGTTCTATATCCATGGGCTTAAAACCTTTCTAGTGGAGGTGACTTGGCTGCGCCCCAAAACTAGCAATGTGGGTGTGACCTTGACACTAGGGCCCACCTCGACATATGCATCTTATATTCATGCCGTCCATTTGTTTTTTTTTAGCTTATTTTAGAGCATGATAAAAAAAAATAATAATAAAGTGGATGCAAATTTCGGGTGGACCATACCACAAGAAACAATGATTATTGACCATTAAAAACCTTTTGGGGGCCACAAGTTTTAGATCAAGCTGATTTATTTTCCTTTCATCCAAGCCTCTGTGACCTTTTCAACAGGTTAGATGATCAATAAACATTATGGTGGACCTTAGGAAGTTTTTACTAGTGGACATTTAATGACCGCCATTTATTGTTGTGTGGTCCACCTGAAATTTATATTTGCTTTATTTTTCGGGACCATGCCCTAAAATAAGCTGGAAAAACAGATGAATGGCGTAGATATAAAATGCATACATCTAGGTGGGCCCTACTGTTAGGGTTGCACCCACATTGCAGCCAAGTCGTGCTCCTTCTCATTTCCTTTCATATTATATGGGTTAAATGTTTATAATAAGGCAAGTGCAAGATCTTGAACTTGTAGGGCCCACAGATTGGTGACCCAAACCGTTGATCTGATGGTCCCCACTGTGGATAGGGTGTGCACTGGATATCTCTTAGGGTAGATGATCCCAGCCATTCGATACGATTGCCTTTAATTAGATTATAGATGGTTGATAGAAAAATACAGAGAGAGTCCACATTCATGTGAAAGGCCGAAAGGTTAGAATCTTCCAATATAAGTGATTTCCGAACCATGTCCATCCTCTGTACGAAGTGGGGTCCACAACATGACAGTCGTAGTGCATAAGCTTGCAAGTGTTACAAAATGAAAGTAACTGAAGATAAGTGGGCACTATGTAAAAGAGACTCAAAACACATGGGTCTTCACATCTTTTTACCAGACAATCCAAAAGCAAGGGAATCGAATGATCTTCTACTAGTGGATGTGCAGACAGTCTGCATGATGGGCCCCACTATAGATGACCCATGTCTCAAAAATCCTTCAAAGTGATAATCATAACCGCTCATCTTGGTGGTCCCCAGTATGTTGAAAAGAAGAAATATCGCAACGGTCCACATTCAACTGATAAGGACAAAGATTGGATGGCAAGGATCTGATATTTAGGAGTTTTCCAGGCATGATATCAATGATCTGGATCAATCAACCATGGAATCCACTTGCACAAAACCAACCTGATGAGCATTCCTGATTATATCGTGTAATACCATAAAATTCCTAATGGATAGAAATATTTTTTGAACCTTTTAGAAGTCAGGCCAGTTTCGGGTCCACCATTTTGGACCCATTTAGAAGTCCGGTCTGGTTGGGTTGGGGTCCGGTCGGCTGTCTTGGACAACTTAAAATTGTCTATATATGGAAATTAATGGTACTATGAGTCTATGAGGTCGAGCCTTGTGGGCCCCACTGTGATTTGTAATGGATATCCACGTCCTGCGTTTGGTAGGCTCTCTCTAGGCTATGGGATGTAAAGAAAATTAGTGGTATCTGAAACTCAGGTGGGCCACACCATTTAAAACACACCATTTAAAACTGTGAAAAATCATGCTTTAAACTGTGAAAAATCATGCACTTGGGTGAGGCCCACTTGAGTTTTGAAATGTCCTGAAATTTGTTGGGGCCCCTCGTTCAAGTGAGATTCACACAATGGATGACTGATGCCCAAACCACATCTCATTGAGCCTTAAATATAATTAGGAGGTTTTAATGGGCAAGTATTTACTCTCAACTGTTATCTATGGTGTGGCCCACCTAAGAAATGGATTGGCCTAATTTTTAGGCCCATGGCTGACCATGGAAAGATGCATATAATTTATAGGATGGATGTTCATCACACATCATGGTGGGACCCATAAAGCTCGACCTCATTGGGAAGCTCCTATGAGTTTGACATTATAGTATCTTTTCCTGTATTTGAGAGAGAGAGATGCTCTAAATGGGAACTAGTTCTTTCTCACGTTATTATGACCCACCAAATTTTTAGATAAGGCCAACTTTTAGGCCTTGGGAATTTCACTTCATTTTGTGCCCACATCAAGTGCCAAAAAAGTACTCACCTGTTCCCATGTGAACGGGTTTCCATGTGAGCGCCTCTCTCTCTCTCTCTCTCTCTCTCTCTCTCTCTCTCTCTCTCTCTCTCTCTATATATATATATATATATATATATATATATATATGGTTTAGGTACTATGCACTCAGCTCACGTTAAGCTCCCGTGAGGTCGAGCTGTGTGGGCCCCACCGTGATGTGTTTCGACCATCAACACCGTGCATTTGATGGGTACCCTTTAAATTATGGAATATCCCAAAAATCAGCCATATACGGAACTCAGGTGGGCCATACCATCTAAAATTATGTGAAGACACCGTTAAAACATATAAAAGCACTTGGTGGGGCCCACCTGAGTTTTGCATGCGCCTGAAACTTGGTCTGAACCCTCATTCAAGTGGGACACACATAATGGATGGGCTGGATTTGCAAACCACATCTCGGTGGGCCCTCAAAAATGGTTATGAATGTTTTAATGGTGCACGGCCCCTCTCCACTTCTGTATGTGGTGTGGCCCGTACAAGTCACGGATTGACTTGATTTTTTAGACCTAGGCCCACGATGAAATGGTGCATCTGACTGATGGGGTAGATTTTCGAAACGCATCACGGTGGGGCCCACACAGCTCGACCTCATGCGACGGACTGCATACCTTTTTCCATATATATATATATATATATATATATATATATATATATATATATATATATATATATATATATGGGAATGCTCAACCGCACACCTTCTTACGTGAGCACCCATGAGCACCTTTGCAAATGTGTCAAGGGTACGAAATCTAAACGGTCCACATGATGCGGCACCCCTTGAAACCGCATAAGCCCAACTTTCAGTCCGATACAAAACTCTGGTGAGCCATGAAAAAAACAGAAACAATTTTCTCCCTTGATTTGTGTTTCTCTTTACTATGGCCCACTAGATTTTTGGATCAGGCTAGAAATTGGGTTCATAAAGTTTTAAGGGATGCCGCATCACGTGAACCGTTCAGATTCCGTGCTCATGATACATGTGCAAAGGTGCTCACGAGTGCTCCGAAAGAAGGTGCACAGGTGATATATATATGGAAAAGGTACTATGCGCTTGAGCGTAAAGCGGTCGTCCGTGAGGTCGAGTTGTGTGGGCCCCACCGTGATGCCGTTCAAAGATCCACACTGTCCACCAGATGCACGAGCCCGTGTCATGGGTGCCCACCACGGCCCAAAATCAACCATCCACGTAACTCGGTGGGCCATACCATCGGAAAACATAAGTATACACGCAAAAAATTCTGTTGGGCCAAAGCACTTGGTGGGCCCCACCTGAGTTGTGGATACCACAAAACTTGGTCTAAAATTACATTCAAGTGGGACACACATGATGGATGGTGTTGATCATCAAAACACGTCTCGAAAGGTCCCCACAAATGGTTTTGAATATTTCAATGGTGCACAGCCCCTCTCAACTTCTGTACGTGGTGTGGCCCACAAAAGTCACGGATTGACTTGATTTTCAGCCGTGTGGGCCCCCTCTGGAATGGTGCATCGTATAATGGGTAGATTTTCGAAAAAGCATCACGGTGGGGCCCAATTCAGCTCGACCTCACGAACTACTGCTTTACGCTCGAGCGCATAGTACCTTTTCCCATATATATATATATATATATATATATATATATATATATATATATATATATATATATTGAAATGCACCTAGGATATGGAAACTCATGAGCACTTTTTGATACATGATGTGAACCCAAAATATGAACATGTGAGTTCAAAATTTGAACGGTCATGTGAGGCAACACCATATGAGACTCTTGAGGTTCAACTTTCCATCTCTGCCAAAACTCCAGTGGGATATGACAAAAGGAAACTATTGCCTCCTTTGATTTGCCACTTTCTTTGTTATGACCCACCAGACTTTAAGATTAGGCTAAAAGTTAAGCCCTAAGTGTTTCATGGAATGCCGCGTCAAATAGACCGTTCAAATTATAGGCCGTTCAAATTTTGTACCCATGACACGTGTGCAAAGGTGTGTAGGTGAGCATGAATATATATATATATATATATATATATATATATATATATATATATATATATATATATATATATATATATATATATATATATATGGGAAAAGGTACTATGTGCTCGAGCTTATGGGAACGTCCCAAGAGGTTGAGCTGTGTGGGCCCCACCGTGATGCATTTCGAACATCTACCCCGTCAGTCAGATACATCATGCCATCGTGGGCCTAGGTCTCAAAAATCAAGTCAATCCGTGACTTGTGTGGGCCACACCACATACAGAAGTTGAGAGGGGCTGTGCACCATTAAAACATTAATAATCATTTTTTGGGCCCACCAAGATGCGGTTCGAAAATCCAGCCCATCCATTATGTGTGTCCCACTTAGATGAGGGTTCAGACCAAGTTTCAGCAACATTTAAAACTTAGGCGGCCCCACCAAGTGCTTTTTTATGTTTTTGGCATGTCTTCACATGATTTTAGATGGTATGGCCCACCTGAGTTCCGTATACGGCTGATTTTTGGGATATCCCATAATTTAAAGGGGACCCATCAAATGCATAGTATTGATGGTCGACATGCATCACGGTGGGGCCCACACAGCTCGACCTCATGGGAGCTTATAGTGAGCTCGAGCGCATAGTACCTTATATATATATATATATATATATGTGTGTGTGTGTGTGAGGTCGAGCTGTGTGGGCCCACCGTGATGCATGTCGAACATCTACCCCATCAGTTAGATGCACCGTTCCATGGTGGGCCTCGGGCTAAAAAAATCCAAGTCAATCCATGACTTGTGTGGGCCACACCACATACAAAAGTTGAGAGGGGTTACCCTCCCATTAAAACATTCATAATCATTTGTTGGGCCCACCAAGATGTGGTTCACAAATCCAGTCCATCCATTATGTGTGTCCCACTTGGATGAGGGGTCAGACCAAGTTTAAGATGCATCCAAATTTCAGGTGGGCCCCACCAAGTTTTTTTTATATATGTTTTAGGCATGTCTTCACATGATTTTAGATGGTATGGCCTACCTGAGTTTACGGCTGATTTTTGAGATATCCCATAATTTAAAGGGGATCCATCAAATGCACGATGTTGATGTTTGACAAAAATCATGGTGGGGCCCACACAATTTGAGCCTCCAATGAGGAACCCCCCCCCCCCCCCCCACAACACACACACACACACACACACACACACACACACACACATATATATATATATATATATATATATATATATATATATATATATATATATATATATCCACGGCTCATGAGCACAGTGAAAGAAAGTCTTCACTGGGGAATTGTCATTGCTTATGGACCTGAGTGATCCATTCATGATTAGGATGAAGTTCGGTGAAATTACATGGCTAGGCCACATGTAGAGTTGGGCAAAGGATGACTCAACTTGGCAAACTTGACTCGTCCGACTCGTTTTGATTTGACTCAATTTGAACCGGGTGGGTGAGTCAATTCGAATCGAGTTGACTTTGTCCAATCCGAACTCAATTCGAGTCGAGTTCAACTCACCCGGTTATTCAACTTGGCTCAACCTGAAATCCGACTTGGTACTGACCGGACTTGATCCGAAGTTCGACTCATGGAGAGGCTGCAATTCTGGCAAGTGAATCTAGTTTTTGAATTGTGATTTCACCTCATGGATACCCGCTCCGCACCCAACCTGACTGGGTGCTGGCTTCATCCTACTTGGTACTTGTGACTAGGTCGGACTTGGTCCGGATTAGTCCATGCCAGATCTAGACATGGATTGGGTCAGGCATGCTGTACTCGGTACTGAGTCAGGTCAAGTTCGAGTCAAGCTTATTTCAAAACTGAATGGAGCCGGGTCAGCCCTAACTCAGTCCGACTGGACTCAATGCCCAGCTCTAGCCACATGTATGCAAGATAGCCTATTGACACACCACTCATTTATCAAAGGGGCACACGTGTGAAATCTAATCCATACATGGGGTGGTCCTGTACAGGTAAATGCCCTTATTTGACCCCTATTGACACAAAACCAAAGTCCAAAAGACTTGATGTGTACCAAACCCGATGAGATATGAGCCTGCCTGGCAGGACGTGAACCCAATCACCCATGTAAAGCTACTCTAGGACCCGACAGATTACAGCCCTAGTATGAGATCAAAAGAGGATTAGATTCCCACCATAGTTCCATTTAGGGCGTGTTTGGATGTCTCACTATCCTCTCCCAATCCAAATGCTTGTAAGCGTCAGGAAGCCTCCATAAAGAAGGTGCTTTCTGTCTAATCCAAACACCTGCATATCAGGGTTCTTTACACCCAATTTCAGTAGATTACCATCCAGGAATCCAAACACACCATAAGAATGGCAATCCAAACACGCCCTAAGAAAGGTGGTGATTCTTGAACCGTCCAAATCATCAACCCAATTGTGGATGGTGCATACCAAAACGTCACACTACTAACATTAACCATATCTGATTTTACCCTTGAGTTTAGACCACTAACTATTTTAATTCCAACCATCCATTCAATGGCCACCAAATGGATGGTTAGGATTTCTTAATGAGTATAATTTTAGAGATATAGTCCCAATAACCATACATGAGTGGCACATGCAAGAAGTATCAAATCATATGAAGGAATCTCTGTCCTTGCTAGAAAGGTGGAAGAAAGAAAGCAAAGCACTGAGTAGAAAATAATCAACTTGGGTAGGTGAGTTTTCCCACCTTTGTGAAAGGAAAGAAGCTTTCTAGACTTTCTTTAACATTCCATCAATCTTTGTACCAACTTGACATTCAAAAGGGCGCGTTTGGATGCTCAATTGAACTGAATTGCAATTCATGATAGGGACAAAGGCTAGAGCTGGCCATTGAGTCGAGTTGGACCGAGTTAGGGCTGACCCAACTCGATCCGATTTTAAAATAGGCCTGACCTGAACTCGATCCGACTCGGTACCGAGTTCAGCATGCTTGACCCGATCTGAGTCCGGGTCTAACCTGGACTGATATGGACTACCGATTCCAACATGCTTGACCTGATCCAAGTCCGGGTCTAACCTGGACTGATCTGGACCGAGTTGGGTCGAGTTGGCACCGAGAGAGAGAGAGAGAGAGAGAGAGAGAGAGAGAGAGAGAGAGAGGAGATGGGGATGGGATGGTGGGTGGTTGCCGAGCTTGGAAGATGAGGAGCATGAGAGAGGGAGAGAGAGTTTAGTATCGGGTTAGGGTCAGGTGCATTAGGTAAGGTTAGAGATAGTTAAAAATTAGGTTATCTATACATACCCAAACTCGAGTTGAGTTAGGTTTCAGATTGAGTCGAGTCTGACCGGATTGAGTTTCGGGTCGAGTTGGGTCAAGTTACTGGGTAACTCGAACTCAACTCGGTTTGAAAGCCTACTCGGTTCGGACCAACTCACCCATTCGGTTCAGGTCAGGGTTTGAACGAGTCACAAGAGTCAAGTCAGCCGTCCCATGCCCAGCTCTAACAAAGGCCACATTTAACCCATAATGACAGCCTTGTCCTTAATTGGAAATTCCATTACTTCGAAGACAGTAATTACAATTTGGCGATTTGGGTGCTGCCATGCTTTGGCCATTGTTTACCATTTGTTGAATTGAGTTACTGCAATTCAATTCCATTGAACATCCAAACACATCCTCCATGGAAGGAAATAAGCTTCCTAGGAACTTTCTTAACATTCCATAATCAACATAAAAACTTGAAATTGAAAAGGATGTGTTTGGATGCTCAATTTAACTGGATTGCAATTCATTAAAAGGGAAAATACCATATTGTGGGGTGGCATAATTTTTACCCATAATGACAATCAAACCCCTATATGTAAATTCTACACCTTTGAAGTTGGACCTGAAATGATAGTAATTACAATTTCGGTATCATCCAAACAGTCCATAAAGATGTTTGTCCATGTTTTTTCGTCGGTGGATGCTTCTATAGCAATAGTACATATATGATTAAGACGCATCGGATAGAAATGGAATCAAGCCTGTTGGAATTTAGTAATGTTCAGATGGGGACATTTTGGTAATTAAATGATAGAACTTGGGGTGGGACATTTTGGAATATAAACGGTAAAAATTGCACTCGAAGTTCATGTGGTTGGAAGCTATGTGGGGCCTACAGAGATGGCTATGACAAATCTCTCCGTCCATCAGTTTCTCAACCTCACAATAGTGCAGAATTTCAAAAATTAGCCAGACCCAAAACTCAGGTGGGCCACATGACAAGAAAGAGTGAGAATTGAAACGTACACCGTTGAAACCTTCCTAGAGTCGACCATGTTGAATATATCCCATCCAATCTGTTCCAAGGTTCTTACCACTCGCACAAACTGTAGAAACAGATATATTACTGATCTAAAAATTCCGTCGGCCCCACAGTTTTCAATGGTGAGTGTTCTGTCATCACTATTTCGGTTGGTGTGGTCCACTTGAGTTTTTTTTATGCTTGATATTTGGATCCCTGTCCTATTGTGATCTTGAGAAACTGATGGACGGAGTAGATTTGTCACGGTAATATCTGTTGGCCCCAGATAGCTTCTGGGCGTTGGCACATCCTAAAAATTGGGCAGACTGCACATGCAATCAATGGCACGTGCATCACGTGGTTTCCTTTCCTGAGGTAGTTCAGTCATTCTAATGTTGTGTGATTAGTCCATCAAGCTGAATCTGGATTAGCCCAGCTCAGGTATCAGCCCATGGGCCCAAATCAGGCCCAAGAACTGCAAAGAGGCCCACGGAATTTCACGATATTTTTTGCAACCAAACGCACCCAAATAAATGAAATACATTTTAAATAATTATAAGTACAAGAGACATTCTCATGGACATGTTGCATGTGGACTCATTGACATCCACATCACATATATACAGTCCAAAAGGTCCAGTTAAGTATGCACAGGCTACAATGTATTGATCAGATTATCTAAATCATTCAACGGCTGTAATTAGTGGTAATGGATGCAAATGGGTAAAAAGGTTCGTTTGGTAACATGTCCGGAATCAATGTGAAATGAAAAGCAACAAAATCACGTGAATTAGAACCCTCTCAAAGGTTAAGAATCCAATGCAAATGATAAGAAGGTTATTTTTTAAAAAGTGGGTTAGCTTTTGTAGCCAACCCAAGCTAAGAGTTTTCCAAATTTTGACAAAAATATATATTTCAATGAATTTATTATAATTATTATGTCAATTATTATATATTAATTTAAAAATTAATTTACTTAATATTCCAATTGCAGGTATCCAAATACAATTTTTGAATTTCAATATATTTCAAGTATAAGCAGCTAAGCACATCTGTATATTCTAATTCATATTAATTCTATTTACCCATGTAATTTGAATGCTAATGTATTGCAATTACAAGCATCCAAACAAGTCATTAGTGGCAAGCAAAAATGGATGGACAAGATCGTTGATAGAAGAAGCGTCAAGTCATTGATGTTTAGGACGATTGCTAAGATCTTTGAATGGTTATAAAAGAAAACTATAATGGATGTAATGAATGTCCTGTATAGTATAGTTGATGTGAATGCCAATGAGTCCAAATGCAACTACGTGCATGGAATATTTCCGTACACACAGTAGTACTACTGCATTTCTCTTAAAATAGTTCTAGACCGTACGTTAAAGAATATAAAATAGCAAAACCATGTTAACCGAGTCAGCGTGTCAACCCGTGGAGTCATGATGGTTCAAGACCGAGTCACATCCATGAGCGAGCCATGGAGTTAACTCAAACAACTTTCAAGTTGAGTCACCAAGTTTTGAGCCCAAATCACAATTGGGTTTTTCAGTTTTCATCCCAATTGAGATTTGGGACGTGCAAAATCCATTGTCAGTCTCTGAAACTGAACTTTCCAAACATACACAATCATGGCTGAATTTTTTATTTTTTATTTTGCAATCAAACGGTTCAAGTTATGGAGTACCCAAACGAGCACATTAAATAAGCATACATAAGTATATATATAGGTGATCGGAGTTAGAGTTTAGAGCTGTACATGAGTCGAGTTAGCTTGGTCAGCTTGCTTCACTCGACTTGGAAAAGCTAGACTCGCCTCGGCTCGAAATTAGATTCATTCTGAGCAAAGCTGGTTTTTGGAGCTTGAAAAAATTTCGAGTCAAGTTCAAGCTTGTCCGAGCTCAACTCGACTTGAATCGAACCTCAACTCGAATCGACTCGGATCAAATCAGTTCAGTGACTTGGTTATTTTGATATTGACACTGCTCATCGAGTGTTTGTTGAATAACACAACGAAGTGTTGTTTCAAGTGCATGCATTTTTCATGGGAACAATTGGTGGCAAGGAATGAATGTATACAAAACAGATCACCGCAAAAAAAACTTAACATTATAAAACTATCATCATATCTTAATTTTGATGTTGGTCGTTGAGTGTTTGATGAAATACCTGTAAATAGACGTCACTATTTTGCATTAGGTAAAAAATTGAAAAAATATACCGCGTTTGATAAAATGTCGCACATGCTTGAACTCAGATCGAATTGGCCAAATGTTGGAGGACTAAACCGAGCCGAATTTGAACTAGGGAGCCCAGCCGAGATGAGTTGTGACAAGCTCCACTCCGGTTGAACGTGCGTACAGCTCTAAATTCAGAGTACTAAACATAGTCAATGCAACATCCGTGCATACACAGAAAAAGTGTGTCTGCACTACGCACCCATGCACAGTAGCACAATGAACGCAGATACAATCCACTCACGTACAAAACCGTAACTTCCGATGCATATCAAAATATCTATCATTGTATTCAAGAAAGGAAAGACATCAAAGACAAACACCCTTCACAAAAAAAACTGTACGGCGTGACTCTTATGTGAGTTTTACACCACTTAAAAAAATGGAGGTGACTCATCCTCCTCACATGTGGAACTGTTATACGGCTATCTAGTTCAACCAATTTATGGGTCCCACTGTGGATGGGTAGTATATCCAAAATCACACTTATCAAATAAATCATAACCATCCAATCAGTTGTGAGAGATGGATGGTTGAAAAGCATTAATGTGAGGGGTACAAATTCCCATGAAAAAAAGAAGAAGAGATGGTTAATGTTATCTTCTCTACAGTTGGCTCAGTGATTTGGACGGTGTGGATCTGCATAAATTGCTCTTTGAGTCTAGCCCAAACGAGACACACCCACCCAAGAAACTAGCAATTGTAAAGCTACATGGCACTGTTCATTGCTACAAAACCACGTCATGGAAAGGAAGGGGAAAGGCAATTCCATTCACGAGTTATTCAATACACCGGTGGAGCACCTAAACCTGTACACATGCGTGATCCACAAGTGAAACTAGGCTTGAATATGACAAAATCAGAACCGTTCAACACATGGGCCTATCGTGAATTTACAGTAGCTAGACAAGATCCAAAATGAATATTTGATCATATAGGTAACCATAAGTAGATAATCAAATAAAAAAAATCTCATCAGTCCAAACCCAATGAAGCCTCCGATCAATTCTATTTTTGGGTGGGCCATGATTTTGATGATTGCATGTGACCCACTTGTATGGAATCATGTGAAGATGTATTGATCATGGTATACATTGATGGATTACCATTATTTTTATTATTATTATTATTTGGTCTTAAATCACAGCCAACCCCACCTATCTCTCTCATGATTTTAGTGCAAACACAAAGAAGCTAAAAGGAGGAGAGAGAATAACAACCCACCCACGTCTATCCTTCACATCAAACGCACGGCACGCTCGTGCACCAAAAACAGCCGTAGAGAGAGAAGGAGAGAGACAGCAGCGAAGAAGAGAGAGAAAAGGTTAAGAAAAAGAGCATGAAACAAAAGGTACGCCGACCACCACCAAAAAGAAAAGATTGTAAAACTGAAAAAAGCAAAAGATAGGAGGAATTCATGCGGCAACTTGGTTCTTGTTAGGCTCGAACCGTCGACATAAAGGGCCCACCAACCAAGAAATCGCTGCTCACAAAACGACCTATGGCCTATGGGAGGCCTCTTTCTACAGGAACTTATTGCATGCGTTCCCACTCCCACTCATCCAATGATTACCGTACGTTTGAGTTGTGTGGGGCCCATCATGATGTATGACTGCCATCCGACCTCTTCATTAAATGCACCCCTGGATGTTGATGACGACCCAAATCCAGCTTATCGGTAACTCAGGTGGGCCACACCAATGGAACTATGGAGGACGAGTCCTCTGCTATTACGTCAATAGGGATTTCCTGATACCCTAATCTTCATTGGTCCATGTCACCACTCACTTAAAAACAAAAAAAAAAAAAAAAAAAAAAAAATACGCCAAACCTTAGGGTAACAGGAAATCCCTGTTGACCAGATAAGTGAGGATCCCAACTCATGGAGGACATATGACTTGGTTTCCTTACTGTAGAACACATCACCGATGATTGTATTGTGTATACGTGGCAAAGCTATGTGGGCTCCACAATGATTTATGTGTTTTATCCACACCGTCTATTCATTTTTTCAGATGAATTTATGGCATAAGCCCAAAAATGAGTCAGATCCAAATTTTAAGTGGAACACACCATGGTAAGAAGTGTGGACAATGACACCCACAGTTGAAGCCTTCTTAGGGCCCACCATTATATTTATTTTCCATCCAACCTATTCATAAGGTCACACAGACCTGGATGAAGAGAAAAAAATTTCTGTGGTCCCCAAGAAATTTCAAGTGGTAGGCGTTCAATCTCCACTGTTTCTTGTGGTGTGGTCTACCTGAGCTTTGAATTCACTTCATTATTTGGTTTGTAGATTAAAATTATCCGAAAAAATGGATGGACGGCATGGATAAAATATGTACATCATGGTGGGGCCACAATGCTTTGCCATGTATACACAGTACCTATTGGTGCTGTGTTCCACACTACGCAATCCGTGTCCATTGGGAAGGGGATGCTTACCTAATAGAAACTTCGGATGTTGTTTATGTGCCATCTAACCCATTCATCAGGTGCGTCCCACCATCATGACTTTACATTTCTTCCTTTCTTGTGTCCCACTGGACTTATTGATAGGGATGATTTTTGGCATGTAATCTCATCATGGGGAGTCTCACCATATGAACGGTTTGGATTCTGCAAAAAGATTACTGGTGAGCCCCACGAAGCTCCAATAGAGGTAACCCTATCTTGAGTGACCGAAATAGCCCAGTAATAAGAGGAAAGCTTTGATATGCTGGCAGTGTCTGATGGATGATACACATATACTTAGAAATTACTTAAAATTGCATATGTTGTATACATATAATTCAAATTGAACTGTCCAATTTATGGGTCATTGTTCGGATATATCGTGAACTAAAATTTACCATTATTTGATTATCCAACTATTGGATGGGTGGATATTTATTGGTCGGTTAAAAAGGAAAAATCATCTCCAATTTCAATAAACAAGTGTACACGTATCAGAGATCAGGACTGTTCAACCTATCTGATTTTGGGTCCATGACTTGAAAGACAGCGAGTTACAGAATTTGGATCAATGTATGTGACGTGTACAATATCCGAGTGCCTGAGTATCAAGCGTCAAGCGCCTTCCCGAGTATCAAATAATCCCACGTGTAATAACTGTGGTTTGGATTAGGAAATATCTAAAATCGGTAGATCCTAACCGTCTAATATTTGGGTTTTTTTGTCCATTGAATGTTGACTGGTTGTAGGGCACCAACTGAAGGGCCAGGATCCTCTAATCTGGAAAGTTTTGGATTAAGAGAAATGCAGGCATGGATTGGATTAGAATGGGAGACCACATGCCAGCTGCACACGTGTGAAATATCCTGACAATTCATCAGGCGACCACATCCATTTTGAATGGGCCATTGCCACAAACTCAGATCAGTACCCTTATCGTGTAAGCAATGCTCGTACCTCGAACATGTACTATTGGTTGGTTTTAAATGTTCGTACGTGGGAGGCAAACCTGATAAGTAGAACGGCCTGAATTTTGGACTAGGTTACATTGATCGTGGATCTTCTTGATGAACGGCATGGATTTTGCACACGTGTCACGATGGCAGTGCCTGATACTACTTTAAATGAGTGTCCTTAGAGAAGGGGGCGTTAGGTGAACAGTTGCTGGGCTAGAGCACTTTGAGAGTTGAGAGTTCGCTACGGATGGTCGAGCGCTATAGCAACGAATCGACAGTACATGTGGATAGTGCACATGGGATAGCTGTGGGCCATCTGAACCGTCCAAATCATGGGCCACTTAGTGGACACACCAAAGGCGAAAAATGAGAGTGATCAATCAGACAATTGTCAACATCCACTTGGTGGTCATTGAATGGACGTTCAAGGTATTAGACAACGGTCCAAAATCAACAGGAAAAAATGAGATTACAGTGGCCCATAATCACAGGAATGTCCAACCATTATGTTAACTAATCAAAAGTGCTTGCTGGTCACCTTTTCCTTACACGTGTGCGTGAGCAGCAATTTCCTTACACGAGTGCGTGAGTAGCATTTTCAATTTCAGGGTAGTCAAGGAAAAATGATTGAGAAATTTACGACCGTGGACCCCACCTTTTATCCAACGGTTTTTTTGAAACAATACAAACTTAGAATACGCGTTTGGACCTCCTTGTACGGACTCAACATTTCAGGACGAAAATACCCCTCCTTTCACGGCTGCGGCTTTTACTCTGCCATTTCCACTGCTTTATTTTTTCCTCCCCATTTCCACTGCTTGCGTTTCCTCTCCCTTTCCACGGTTGCTTTCACTGCCATTGCTTTCACCGCCGTTGCTTTCACCCCCTTTACTCCTGTGTTTCCGGTAGAAAGACCCCAAAAAACCCTTTTTGTGGGCCCCCCTCAATCGCATTTTGTCTTCTTCTCAAAATGGTCGGTCCAGGGAAGAAAGCACTCAGCCAAGGTATATTTTAAACTTAGTTGGCCCCACATTGAATGTATGTAATTTCTTTTTTAGTAGAGGAAAAGGTTCTATACGATCGAGCTCATGGGAACTCCCCACGAGGCCGACCTGTGTGGACCCCACCATGATGTATGTCGAACATCATCACCGTGAACTTGATGGGTCCCCTTTAAATTATGGGATAGCAAAAAAATCAGTCCTCTTCGGAACTCAGGTGGGCCATACCATCTAAAATCACGTGAAGACATGCCTAAAACATATAAAATTACTTGGTGGGGCCCACTTGAAATTTGGATGTGTCTGAATCTTGGTCTGACCACTCATCCAAGTGTGACACACATTATGGATGGGTTGGATTTGTTAAACACATCTTGGTGGGCCCAAAAACATAAATATGAATGTTTTAATGGAAGGTAACCCCTCTCAAGTTTTGTACGTGGTGTGGCCTACAAAAGTCACGAATTAACTTGATTTTTAAGCTCTAGGCCCACCATGGAATGGTGCATCTGACTGATGGGTAGATTTTGACATACTTCATGATAGGGCTCACACTGGCTCGACCTCATTGGTAGTTCACATGAGCTCAACCATATAGAACCGTTTTTCCCACATATGCGTATATATACACACGACACATGTGCATGCATGCCCACCCGTGCGTGTGTGTGTGTATGTGTATATATATATATATATATACACACACACACACACACAGTGTTGAGCCCCAAATTGAAGCATAACAAAGATCAAGTGGACCATACCACGAGAAACAATGGTCATAATGAATTTCCAGTTTGCCCGACTGAATTTCTAGTTTGCCCCACCTCAATTTCATGCTTATCCTGCCGATTTTCTAGTTTGCCGTGCTGACTTTCTAGCAAATAGTCGCTCAATTTCATGTTTGCCCGCTGATTGTCTAGTTTGCCCCATTGAATTTCATGTTTGCCCATTGATTTTTAATTTAGCTCGTTGATTTTTTGTTCGCTCCCATTGTACTAAGTAAAGCGAGTTGGGCATACATTGAATGTATGTAGTATATCCACGCTTGTCCATCCATTTTTCCATCTAATTTTAGCGGTTTAGCCCCAAATTGAAGCATATCAAAAGATCAAGTGAATCATACCACGAAATAGCGAGGGCATAATGATTTCCACTGTTGAAACTTTAGTGGGCCCAACAGTGATGTTTGTTTGTTATCAAACCTAATCATAAGATAATACAGATATGGATTAATAGAAAACACAATTATAAGCTTATCCAAAACTTTTGTGGCCCCTAAGAAATTATCAACATTAGAAGTTCAATTCAAAATATCCCCGTGGTATGGTCCATTTGAACATTGGATATGTTTAGATTTTTCGGCTAAAGCCACGAAATTATTTGTTAAGCTAGCCCCGATCTTTTTCATGTTTGCCCATTGATTTTGTAGTTTCCCCGTGATTTTTCGGTTTGCCCGTGATTTTCTAGTTTGCCCATTGATTTTCTAGTTTGCCCGTTTTTTCTAGTTTGCCTACGATTTTCTAGTTTCCTCCATCGATTTTCGGTTGCCCGTCGAGTTTCTAGTTTGCCCGTGAGTTTCTAGTTTGCCCATTGAGTTTCAGTTTCCCATGATTTTGTAGTTTCCCCATTGATTTTTTCGGTTTGCCGTGATTTTCTGTTTGCCCACGATTTTCTAGTTTGCCCATTGATTTTTCTAGTTTGCCTCACGATTTTCTAGTTTCCTCCACGATTTTCCGGTTGCCGTCGAGTTTCTAGTTTGCCCATTGAGTTTCTAGTTTGCCATGAGTTTCAGTTTCCCCATTGATTTTGTAGTTTGCCCCATTGGTTTTCCAGTTAGTCACTGCATGATAGCATTCAAGTAATATCTTTTGATTTCACTTGTTTCGGCCTGCGTTTTATAAATTGTTTCGCCATAAAATAAGAAACGGTCTCTCCAACGCATAAATTGTTGGGAGTTCACCTTCTCATCATCCTTGGTAAAATGAAGTCCACCACGGAGACATTCATAAACCGCCCCACCGTAGTTCTTGGTAGATAACCTCAATTTTGGTTTAATAGTACATCCCAATAGTGGACAACCATACTTGTTCAATTTATCTCTCTCAACTTGGATGCCATGGGGCGGTCCTTGGAAAGTTTTGACATAAGCAGTAGGAATTCGCAGATCCTCCAGACGGAGAGCTCGTAGGGTTTTGAACCCAAATACATTACCTACAATGGAAGTAAACATGTTAGTAACAGAACCTTCTTCAAAAAGGTCTAAAGGGTAAACTACATAAGCAATAAATTGACTTTCCTCCCCAGGAACGGGCTCGATGTGGTAACATCGTCCTTTGTAACGATCAGTAGGTAAGTCTATCGATCCACAAAGCTGTCCATGTACTAGTAGAATACTCGACAGCTATTGCAGCCCCTGCTTCCTCAGGCGGAACTCCGGGTTGAGGAGTTACCCGAATCTTTGCTAAGATCTCAGTATCTTTGGTTTCATATTCAGGAGTATAATAAGTCAATTTGTACTCTTTAACACCAACTTTGAATCCAACACTTGCTTTAGTCTATGTTTTTGGTGACATAAGTCCCTCCCTACAACTCATGAATTAAGAATTCTCAGAACGACAAGGTCTGCTGGACATGGATTAGGCGTGAATGAAACCTTTCACAGCAATCTTTCACAAAACTATCAACTAATACTATCAACTATCAACAAATTAGAATGGTTCGTTATTAAATCATGGTCATCCAACCCAGGAAGGAAATGATCTTTACATGGAAATGAAAGAATCTGGAGAGGAGCGAATAAACAAAATATTGCAGAATCAAAAGTGGCTCTAGTCTATGGTTAGATGAATCAAAATATTGCGTAATCGGATTGCGTACTACCATTGTACTACATAAACTCAGTTGGGCCCATTTTCAATGTATGGAGTATATCCACATGCGTCCATCCGTTTTCCAACTAATTTAGCGGTTTAGCCCCAAATTGAAGCATATCAAAAGATCAATTGGATCATACCATGGGAAACAATGGGCCATAATGATTTTCACCGTTGAAACTATGGTGGGCCCAACATGATGTTTGTTTGTTATCAAACCTATTGATAAGATCATACTGACATGGATCAATACTCTAAAGAGAATTATAAGCTTCATTCAAAACTTCTGTGGCCCCCAAGAAATGATCAACATTAGAAGTGGAATTCCAAATTTCATTTGGTGTGTTCCATGAAATTATTTATTAAGTTTGCCCCGCTTCTTGTCTAGTTTGCCCCGCTCATTTTCATGTTTGCCCCGCTCGTTTTCTAGTTTCCCCCACTCTATTTCATGCTTGCCCCGCTGATTTTACAATTTGACCCACTGAATTTCTTGTTTGCCTTGTTGAATATCTAGTTTGCCCCGCTGATCTTTTAGTTTGCCTCGCTGAATATCTAGTTCCTCTAATGTAATTAAGTGCATGTGCTAAGGTATGTCTATGTCTCCTTGTATATAACATGATGTGGGGTCTAACACTGTAAAAGCTACAAACTTGAACAGATACATGCCTTGACTCCCAGTCATACGGCCATGTGCCTATGCTGGCCGAATAAAGGCAATTGTTCCCTATCTTTTATGCTGACAAAGCTACATAACGTTGTGATGTGCTACGTTGACTAAGCTATACAACCTTGCACCAATAAGCTACGTAACCTTGTACTAACGAGGAAACTTATGAACACCTCATTGAGTGATCCTTGTAGCCGATTGCTCAATGCTAGTTGTCTAAGCGGCGAGCCTATTGTAGCCGATTGTAGCTAATTGATCCTTCAATATCTTTGGCTCATGTGTATCATGCATATTACAACTTTCTTGGTAGAACTTATAATCAAAGGTATTTTCCTTTGAAGGTAATTAAGGGCATGTGGCAAGGTATGTCTATGTTGTGATGTATAAATTGGTATATCTTGATGAGAATCAGCGGGGCAAACACTAAAATCAGCGGGGCAATCAGTCGGCCCAACAGTGATGTATGTTTGTTCATTATCAAACCTAGACATAAGATCATACAGACTTGGATTAATAGAATATACAATTATAAGCTTGATCCAAAACTTTTGTGGCCCCTAAGAAATGATCAACATTAGCAGTTCAATTCCAAATTTCATTTGGTGTGTTCCATTTGAACATTGGATACGTTTATAAGAATTACCCCGCTGACTTTCTAGCTTGCCCCGCTGATTTTCATGTTTACCCCGCTGAATATCTAGTTTGCCCTGCTGATTTTCTAGTTTGTCCTGCTAACTTTCTAGCATGCCCCACTGATATTCTAGTTTACCCTGCTTAATTTGTATCATGCCCGTCTGATTTGATATACGATGTTTTACTTTGTGAATTTTATGTTTGATATGTATTTAAAATCATCTCTGCAGGCAATGAAAATTCCGCCGACAACTCCAAGCCAACATGTAGGTGTACATTGACATGGTGGTTTGACAGGTCAAAGGTGGAGTGGAGATGCATGACAATCGCCTAAATCTATTTAGGCAATCCCCTTTCGCCTTTTTATTGCACGTTACATCCTTCAGTTTTATAGGGGCTATATTTCACCTACTTTTACTAAGATACAAAGGTGATTCAGTATTTGAAATCAAAGGGAGGCGATTGCAGTTTTCCGAGATGGACTTCGCCCTCATCACCGGTCTTAAGACTGGAGATCTTACCGTACCCAAGAAAAGGAACACTACGCGTACACTACGAGACAAATACTTTAAAGAATATCCAGTATTAAAGAAGCACCTAATGGGCGTGTTTGATAGACTAGTTGATACCAATAAGCATGAGGACGTCGTGAAGGTTGCCCTACTTCTAGTTGTGGAGTGCTTTCTTAGGGGAACCGAACCGAAAACCATGTGCAATATGGATTATATGCACTTGGTGGACTCGTTAGAGGATTTCTATATGTATCCTTGGGGTAGCTTGGGATACCTTACAATGTTGCAAGGAATCGAATTTGCCCTTGCCGCATCAAGTTCCCCTCGGTACACTGTATGTGGTTGCGTCCTTCCTCTACAAGTAAGAACACCTTTTCTTCTGTATATGTTTTCCCTCTGTAGTCATCTTAGAATTTTTAACCTGGTGCAATTTCATTCTAGCAGGTATGGGCAGTAGAGATACTACCAGCCCTACAAGAGTGTGTTGTTTCGTACGTTCCCCATCAAATTCCACGCTTCATTCAATATCGAGGCTGGAAGTGTTGGAGGTACAACAGAATACATGCTATTGTCCAGAGTAAATCTGTAAGTTTATATATGTCCAGCAATTACTTTGCTTAACTTGACAACCTTATCAATTTTATATTTAACATTACTCCTTGTTCTTTTGCAGACTTCGGTAGTGATGAAATTAGAACCAACCCTACGCGAATGGGAAACGGATGCCGTTCGTTCGGTGCGTGACAGTTTTCAGGTGATATGTTATACAGGTTGAACTATTTGTTTTTTCTACATTTAGTAAATTTATCCTTACTCTGACATATCCATCTATACATTTTGAAGCTCACTGAAACTCAAGAAGAAGATGAGGAGGGTAACGAGATTGATCATAGGGAGGATGATGATGATGAGTCAGATGATAATGAAGAGAAAGGTGTGGAGGAAGAGGGACCGAGTGAGGGTATACCAGTAGGGGGTGTTGTGAAGAATGTTATTTTTATTGAGGAATTTCGGATTGAGAGGGAGGAGTTAAAGAGGGAGAGAGAGGAATTGAAGAAGGAGAGGAGCGAATTGAGAAGAGAGAGGGAAGGGATGAGACGGAAAGAAACAATGATTGATGAAAAAGAAAATATGTTACTGAAAGAAAAAGAGCAGTTGAGGATGGAGAAGGAATTATTTTTTGAGGAGAGGGAAAAGTTAGCTAATGAGAGGGAGGAGTTTAATAAGGAGAAGGAAGGTAGTCGTACAGAGAGGGGATGTTTTGTAATGGAGGAGGAGGTTGAGGAGTTGAGGTCCACTTCGCAACCCGTTTATGAAAGGAGAACCAAAAGGATTCCGAAGCCGTCATATTACAAGATATCTCCGTACTTGTCCTTGTCTGCATTCGATACAACTCCTGGGCCAGTTCCTGAACCCGAGCAAGTAACAGCTTTTGCAACTTCTCCGGTACCATTTCCTCTACAGATGGATCCTTTCAGATACTATCCGCACTGAGGAGGTGAAAGAGGCGAGAGTGGTATGAAGCAAACAAGGGCATGGCAGCGGGAAATGGTTCGATACGATATGGTGAAGGATGCGTGGGTTGATAGCGAGGTAAGCATTACTAATTTATTCTCTGTATGCATTGATTGACATGTAATTATGTGTTATTTTAATCTACGACTAACATTCTACTATCCCATTGATTAGGCTATTGACACATACATCGAGTTCCTTGAGAAAAGCGAATCGACCTTTCAACAAAGATATCATCGAGATTGCAAGTTCGTCCCACGTATTTTACGAATCTTGTTTATTGCGTTAATCTGTAATCTGTTTAAAAATTTAATTTTCTTACATGTATTGAACTTTCATCATGTTTGTAACAGCAAAGCCTTGAGGGGTGTTTGCCTGTTTTGATTGCATATCGGGACTCCAAATCGGCGTCAAAACGGGCCGAGCTATTAGGTCAGATGAGTACGGCCTATGCAATTGCTAAGCACCGGGATAAACCATGCGCCAAGGCAATCTGGTGTTATGAACGGGTAATGCACTTGTCATAGAGCATCATCTCTTACTATTATGTCTTCTATCATTTTTCTAATATATTATTTTGACAATGATGAACAGGTCTATCGCCCATCAATTACGAAAATTCACATTGGTTTACATTAGTCATCTACCCCGGCAAGAGAAATTGTTGTTGTCGATAGCTTGTACACGAATTTATCGCCAAGTACAAGCAAAAGATGAAGAAGATGATGATGCGCTTCCCATTCTCTTCCATGCCCGGAGACAAAGACCGCGCTTGAAGGGAAGAAGTGGACCGTTAGAGCCGATGAATCTGCGAACAAGCAGGACAATGGTTATGATTGTGGTATATTCGTAATGAAATACATCGACATTTTGTGTAGCGGTCTCACCTTGGCGGGAATAGACATGCAAAAATTCACCGCCGATTGGAGGAAGTCAATAGCGTACGATTGTTTGTCTCTACTTTGTAGATGAAATTTGTCCATGGCATGGGCAGAATTTTGGAAAGATGTTGTATACATTGTTGAATATACATTGTACGTCATGATGTATAGCATACTTTGTAAGTTTTGATGTATATCATACTTTGTAATTTTGGTGGATAGCATACTTTGAAGATTTTTTGCATATTCACAGGAAATGTAAGTTATGATGTATAGCATACTATCCGGGCTTACTGCTGAAAGTTGGGCGGGTTCAACCCGACCGACCCGACATTGGGTTGGGCTCGGGCAGGATATTTCGGTCTGCCTTAAGCTTGGGCTATACAAACACCAACCCAATAAATCTTGGGTTGGGCTCGGGTTGCCCGACCCAACCCGAACCCGATCAATATAAAAGTTACTTAAATTTTATAATTGAGTGTGGATCGTTTGTGTCAAAGGCACACTAGTGATGTCGAGTCTCATTTCTCCATGTCATTTCCAAGGGACTCAAGCCAACAAGATATGCCAGATCTCTCTCTCCCAAATAGACACCATGCTATGCTACATGACTTTTAAAGGAGTAGTTGTCTTATATTTAAGCTTGTCTTTTAAAGGAAAAAATGAAGTTGTTTATAATGAATAGTCACATATATAATTAATACCATTATAGATACAGAAAATAAGTCCTATATTGATATATAATAAACTAATGTAATAACGAAAATATTAGCATGTATATACCCGACCGAGCCCCCTCGGGTTGGGCTTGGGTTGAGAATTCCTAACCCGAGATTGGGTTGGGTTGGGCTAGGGTTGAGGTATAGGAACCTTGGGTTGGGTTAGGGTTGAGCACCAACCAATCAACTGACACCACCATCAGTTTGCCCCGCTGATATTCCAGTTTGCCCCGCTGTTTTTCTAGTTTGCCCCGCTGATATTTCAGTTTGCCCCGCCATTTTTCTAGTTTGCCCCGCTGATATTCCAGTTTGCCCCGCTGTTTTTTCTAGTTACGCCCAGCCGATATTCCGGTTGCCCCACTTGTTTTCTAGTTTGCCCTACTGATATTCGGTTTGCCCGGCCGATATTCCGTTTGCCCATTTGTTTTTTAGTTTGCCCCAGTGATATTCGATTTGCCGGCTGATATTCGATTTGCCCATTGTTTTTCTAGTTG
The DNA here is from genome assembly GCA_030180095.1 of Magnolia changhungtana. NCBI lineage: Eukaryota > Viridiplantae > Streptophyta > Magnoliopsida > Magnoliales > Magnoliaceae > Magnolia > Magnolia changhungtana. The sequence goes on along the minus strand of JASAUF010000573.1, from coordinate 9,051,274 downwards.
CCCATTGATATTCCGCTTTGCCCGCATTGTTTTTATAGTTTGCCCTGATATTCGGTTGCCGTGATATTCGGTTTGCCCATTGTTTTTCTAGTTTGCCGTGATATTCGGTTTGCCCTATTGATATTCCGGTTTCCCATTGTTTTCTAGTTTGCCACGATATTCCGATTTGCCCATTGTTTTTCTAGTTTGCCCGTGATATTCCGGTTTGCCCTGCCATTGTTTTTTATAGTTTGCCCTGCCGATATTCCGGTTGCCGTGATATTCCGTTGCCATTGTTTTTCTAGTTTGCCCGTGATATTCCGGTTTGCCCGTTGATTCATACTATAACATATAACCTAGACCTAAAACCTAAACCTAAACCTAAACCTAAGACCTAAATGTGTTCTCAAATCCTCAACCTAAACCTACACCTAATCCTATTCTCAACTCCCTAACCTAAACCTAAACCTAAACTTGAAAACCCATAGCAAAACCCGATCCACGAACCCATTCCTAAACCTAAACCTTAACCTATTCTCGATTCGTCATTGATATAACCTATAGCCTAGACCTAAAACCTAAACCTAAACCTAAACCTAAAGCCAAAATGTGTTCCCAAATCCCTTAACCTAAACCTACACCTAATGCTATTCTCAACACCCTAACCTAAACCTAAACCTAAACTTAAAAACCCAAAGCAAAACCCGATCCCGAAACAAAACCCGATTTCCTAAACCTAAACCTAAACCTAAGACCTAAACGTGTTCTCAAATCCCTCAACCTAAACCTACACCTAATCCTATTCTCAACTCCCTAACTTAAACCGAAACCTAAACTTGAAAACGCAAAGCAAAACCTGATCTCGAACCCGTTCCTAAACCTTAACCTATTCGCAGTTCCCTACAGCTATAACCTATATCCTAGACCTGAACCTAAAGCCTAAATGTGTTCTCAAATCCCTCAACCTAAACCTACACCTAATCCTATTCTCAACTCCCTAACTTAAACCGAAACCTAAACTTGAAAACGCAAAGCAAAACCTGATCTCGAACCCGTTCCTAAACCTAAACCTTAACCTATTCGCAGTTCCCTACAGCTATAACCTATATCCTAGACCTGAACCTAAAGCCTAAATGTGTTCCCAAATCCCTCAACGTAAACCTACACCTGATATTCCAGTTTGCCCCGCTGTTTTTCTAGTTTGCCCCGCTGATATTCCAGTTTTTCCCGCTGATATTCCAGTTTGCCCCGCTGATATTCGATTTGCCCGCTATTTTCTAGTTTGCCCCGTGATATTCGATTTCCCATTTGTTTTTCTAGTTTGCCCACTGATATTCCGCTTGCCCATTGCTTTTTCTAGTTTGCCCGGCCGATATTCCGCTTGCCTCATTGCTTTTTAGTTTGCCCCGATATTCCACTTTGCCCCGCTGATATTCCAGTTTGCCCCGCTGTTTTTCTAGTTTGCCCCGCTGATATTCCAGTTTGCCCCGCTGATATTCCAGTTTGCCCCGCTGTTTTTCTAGTTTGCCCCGCTGATATTCCAGTTTGCCCCGCTGATATTCCAGTTCCCATTGTTTTCTAGTTTGCCCCCGATATTCCGGTTGGCCATTGATATTCCGTTGCCCCATTGTTTTTCTAGTTTGGCCCGCTGATATTCCAGTTTGCCCCGCTGATATTCCAATTTGCCCCCGCTTTGCCCACTGATGTTCTAAATTATCATAATTCCTTATGGTATGGTCCACTAGTGCGCAAGGTTCTATGAGGAATTTTGACGCATGAATGAACGTGATGACGAGAAATACTCCGAATCCACGGAGCTTCTCTGGACTCCTCACAGAGACTTCTCGAATCCACGAGGAAGGAAAGCAGAAAATAGAAATCATTTCTAATAACATCGAAACTGATTAATTCTTTGAAAAAAATGAGTTCACAACCCTTTAAATAGGGATACCAAGCAATAGGAAAGTAATCAAAATCAAACTACAACTAAAACTCCTAGAATTCACGACTTACTATAAATATCAGCGGGGTGATGTCTATTAGTGCGCAAGGTTTTCAGCCAATAATAGTAAGTGTCCTATTTGGCATCCCCAAACTGTTCTCCTAATTATTCTAAGCTCTTTTCACGTTGCGTGCAACTCCTAAAGCCCGACGGATGAAGAGTTATAATCAAACTAAAACTTACAATTAATAGCAAAAACGAAATTAAAACAGGGAAACGACCGTCGATTTAGGGTTCTTTCGCAATTCCGAGCGTCGTAACCCGGTATATCTGGGTTGGTTGGCTAAAGTAGCTCGTTCTACTCAAAATCATATATTTTACGTCAGCTAACTTATTCAATTAGAATGTGAGATGCGCCCGATTTAAGGTCCGATGGTCTGGATCACTTCTGTCGCCGACCGTGCCTTTTCTGATCCATCCTAGCCATGAAACTGTCTGCGATCCGCTCTACATCAAATCTGAATGAGAAAATTAGAGAAGTGGACCCCACCTTTCCGCCAGACGGTTTTATGAAAGAAGACAAACCTTCTTTTGCAACTCATTTTGTGGGCTCCCTATATCAGCATTCTGTCTTCTTTTGAAAATGGTCGGTCCAGGGAAGAAATCACGCACCACAGGTATATCTGACACTCAGTTGGGCCCACACCAGCCTTGTGGCTGGTGGTCGGTGCTCTGTGGGCCCCACCAATCACAATGTGTTTCATCGTTTCCGTTCATCCATTTTTACAGATCATTTTAGAGGTTTATCCTAAAAATAAGAGGGATCTAAATCTTAGATGTACCACACTACAGGAAAATAAGAGGGATCCAAAAAATCAAGTGCCAAAATGAATGATATTGAGAAAGACTTGTGCTAGCATATGTTACTTAATAAACTAATAGGGAACGGTTACGAATTGGAATTTCTTGACACCCAGTACATGTCCCCATCTTAGTTTGCCCCGCTGATAATTCACTTTGCCTCACTGTTTTTCTAATTTATCTCGCTGATATTTCACTTTGCTCATTGTCATTTTTTTGTAGTTTGCCCCGCTGATATTTCACTTTGTCTCGCTGTTTTTCTAGTTTGCCCCGCTGATATTTCAGCTTGACCCGCTATTTTTCTAGTTTGCCCCGCTGATATTTTAGTTTGCCTCGCCGTTTTTCTAGTTTACCCCACTGTTTTTCCAGTTTGCCCCGCTGTCCATCCGTTTTCCTAACTTATTGTAGTGGTTTAGCCCGAAATTGAAGTATATCAAAAGATCAATTGGATCATACCATGGGAAACAGCGGGGCATAATGATTTTCACCGTTGAAACCATAGTAGGCCCAAGAAAATCATCCATGTCTGTAACAATGTAACAGACATAGATTCCATGTATGAATGGGCTTGATTTGTTGGAGTGTGTGTGTGTGTGTGTGTATAAAGGTTCTATGAGGATCTTTAATAGGATTGTAAGGGTCATTTTTAGTTTTCTATTTTGGGAAGAGAAAAAAATGATTTACGATAAGATTTGTAATTCGATACAATTCAACCCTACTACGATTTGCGATACGATAACGATTTTGACAACATTGGTCACATGACTCACATCACTTGCATTTGATTATAATGATGATTTTGCTGCATTGTTTGTTTCCACAAATCATGCTTAAAATGGTGGTTTCCACAAATCATGTTCAATAAACACTGTTTCCTGTAATGTGGTCTAATTGAGATCAGGAAATACCTCATTTTTTGTATAATAGAGGAAGTGTACTGACATGGGTGTGTACAACAAACAAATCCAATAAAATAAAAAAGATTTTTCTAAAAAAATTGAAACTATAGCAAGTAGCAATCCTCGATATAATCGACAGATCAACGATCTAATCGATAACTGGCATCGATATATCGACAAAATGTAGATTCCATCGACTTATCGCAATATCAGATGTACCGTCGATTTAACCTTCATATCGTCGATTGTATCGACAAAAGTTATCGATTATATCGATATATCATCGATTGTATCGACATAAGTTATCGATAAATCGAAATGATGTCGATAATATCGAAATCGTTCGCCATTTGTCCAGCAAGTACTCTATGGAAGTTGGTTTTCCCTCGATATATCGACACAACGTCGATATATCGACGAGATATTGAAATCGATATATCGAAAACGTATCGATAATATCGAATTCGGTCGCCATTTGTCCAGATAAGTATTCGAGGGAATTTTGTTTTTCATCGATATATCGACATAACGTCGATATATCGACGAGATATGGAAATCGATATATCGAAAACATGTCGATAATATCAATTCGGTCGCCATTTGTCCAAAAGTAATCCCCGAATTTACGTACTTCATCGATATATCTACATGATGTCGATATATCGACAGTACAGTATATCGATATATCGAAAACATGGCGATAATATCGAATTCGGTTCGGAATTGTCCAGCAAGAGTTGGTTCACATTTCTAACTTATCGATATATTGCTGATATCTCGATATATCGATGATGTAACTTATCGATATATCGATAAATTGTCGACAGAATGTCGAAAAATGTGTATGATGGAATCGACATATTGTCGATATAATCGACGTAAGTTATCGATGTAATCTGCATATGAGCGATGTAATCGTTATAAGTGATCGAGTAGATCGTCAATTTGACGATAATAAAGGATCCCATAGTTATAAAGGTCCTGAGGATATATCGACATGTTGTCGATATATCGATAACATGTCGATATATCGATGCATTGCGGTTTTCAAAAAAAAAATGTAATAACTGCTTTCACCAACCGGCAGTTATTACACCATCAGGACGTTTATTTGGACTCGTTCTTCTCTAAGCTTCCCACACTTCGTCTCCAGCGGATTTCTCCCGCCAAGTTGCACTTAATCTTTGGGCGATTTCTCCTAATACGATCTCGGTAAGTCTGTGTTCTTTGTATCTGGTCATATTCATCTCTATTTGTCTTTTGTGGTGTGATTCACTTGAGCTCGGTGTGGGCCCACCTGATAAGAAGCTCCCATATGAGTCCGCTGTGGAAACGGATTGGCTACTCCCCCTGCCACCAGTCAATGGCTGCTGGTCGGTGCTCTGTGGGCCCCACCATGATGTATGTGTTTCATCCATGCTGTCCATCTATTTTTATAGATGATTTTATGGAATGAGTCCAAAACTGAGATATATTCCAATCTCTAGTGGACCACATTACAGAAAACAGTGTTGAATGAACTTCGACCATTAACAACTTTTAGGGGGCCATAAAAGTGAGGGTATACCAGCTGATCTTTGTTTTTTTCCCTTCATCTGGGTCTGCATGACCTAATCAACTGATTGGATGTCAAATAAACAGTACAGTGGGCTTAGGAGGATTTTAATGGTGGATATCAAATCACTATTGTTTTTCTGTGGTTTGGTCCACCTGAAATTTATATTCTCACCTGAAATTTATATTCTCTTGACAGTCAACTCCCCTACTATTACTGTTAAAGGTTACATATAACAGTGTATCCCACTATGGTCAAGTGACATCCTTATCATGCCAAAGGAGGGATGATGGATCCTTTATCTTCCAATCGGGTGTGCCCGACCAGACCTGCCACTGGTTATCATATGGCCTGGTTCCAACTTGACCTTTTCACTATCCCGTTTAAGAGCAAAAGCTAGAATATTTTTTTAATTGACCTTTTCACTATCCCGTTTAAGAGCATTTGTGGAATAGGGGTGGCAAAGGACTGTGCAGCGTTGGCTTTAGTCTCCTAAGGGCCCGTTTGGATTCACCCTTTGAAGGGATGTTTGAGGCTTAAACACCGCCTTTTTTTACAAACAGTCGTTGATGTTGTGCAATTGCATGCACTTTTTTAACACCCATTCTCATCTCCCGCTTGATAAAATTTTACTTTAAATGCTCACTCAGATTAGTGTTTTAATATCTTAGTACTTATAATTCGTCACCATAATCATCATTATAGCTAACTATTTGGGTTTGGGCTATTTTGGTATTTGTAATTGCTATATTATTTTTTATATATTGGTACACAGTTTCTAAATCTGATTATATATTTTTAATCATGTCTTTGATATGTTTGGGAATGGTTGAGCCATATCTAATACACATACTCATGTTGTTTCATATCTGAAATTACCCTGATGGCTTTATAGGATTAGGATATTTCGAGTAGCCATTAGTTTGGTCTATTTAGGAACAGTAGTAGTCCTAGAGTGAAGATCCCTATAAAAGGAATTGATATGTGCGCACGCATGCACACACATCATCGCCATAGCCATAGCCATAGCCCAATTATTTGGGTCCATTTTATGAAGACCCGTTTAAACAGCAATTCTCATGATTGCTCGGCGAAAATTTGATGATCAGCTGCCACTCCTTTCATTAACCCTTCCTTACTTGCACCAGGGACTGATTGGCTTAAAATTTACTAGGAGAGGTGAAAATAAATGCACAGAAACACAAACACAGACAAACATAATTTGAGAAGAGTGTGTAACAAGGAAAAGAGATGGAGCTGCCATGGAGATGACTTTTGTGATAGAAAGTGATAATGAAGGACTTCATGAACTCTAAAGTAGCCAACGAGATAGTAGATGAGTTCTCCAAACGTGGTCATGGAGATAAAAGGGTTTGTACTTAAAATTGACACTGAAAAAGCATATGGCAGTTTCTATTGGGCCTTTTTATTTCGAGTTCACTTATGATTTCGACAGGTATATATCGACATAATTTCGAGTTCACTTATGATTTTTTTTTTTTTGAAACAGACAATATCATCGCTACAGATAATGGCAAAGGATAAAGGGAAAAAGCCTATACTTGGAGAGTCATCCAGGGGAGCTAGTCAAAAAATTCGATCCAGACGTAGACAGAACAAATGGAGGAACGGACCTCTCCAATCGAGTCGCCGGCTAGGCGAGCTCGTACTCGACGAGTGCTCCAATTCAGACCCCCATCCGAACAAGTTATCCAAAGAGGTTCCTCCTCCGCTGCGAACCTGTACGAAAAATTCCGTGTTCGGAAAATTGTATACGAAAAAAAAATCGACCGAGCGTCCATCCAGCGGTTTGGAATTATTGAGATTTTGGAAAATGTTGGGTGGAGTAAGATCTTAGATTTTGGAGGGACGGTTCGAAATGAGCAGTTCTCATATTTCTATCATATTGTCACTCTCCCGTATTGCACCCTCCTTCCTTTCGGTGACCATTGGAGAGAACTCTGTCACCATTGATCTTTGGGGTAGTTGCACATCTTTTGGGGATTCTGTCACATCTCGAGGATTAACTGATCACGACATCGATGACCCAACTGCATGTACGGTTAGCAATGACGAAGTTTTTTGTAACGGTCAGGATGTTCCGTGGAATAAGGGTAATGCACTGAGATCATCGCACATGGAATTCAAGTATAAGGTGCTACACAATATCTTTTGCACAAATGTTTATCCGAGGGAGTCGAACAAAGTCGATATTACTTCGTATATGTTAGACATTCTATACAGCATCTGTCATGGTATTCCTCTCTGTCTGCCCACAATCATTACTCAAATGATCGCCGACAACATAGCGACCACGAGAAGGGATGCCATTCCATTCCCACACCTTCTATGTTTACTCTCCCGTCATGTAGGGCTGATGCCCACTACTGACAGACCCAGACCCGTGAGAATGTTTACAGAAAACAACATCAAGCGCATGAAAGTGGGGAACAAAGGGGCATCGGCATCAGTGAGGCGCAGTGAAGCTTTGATGGGAGAGACAGAAGAAGAGGCAGCGGAGACAGAGGCTGCAGAGACGGACGCTGCTGAGACAGAGGCAGCCGACACCGAATATCCCACGGAGGGAGAGCAACGTGAGGAGGCAGGACAACCATATGGTCGTACCAGTCGAAGGATGCCGTACCGCAACCGCCGGGCATATATTGTTAGGCACATGGATGAGCAGGATAGACGGATGTCACGATTGGAGCGGTTTTCTGCGGCCATCCAGAATAGTATCAATCGGGTCGAGCGTAAAATTGATAACCTTATTGCCACAATCACCTGCCGGCGTGATGATGTTGCTCCACCGGGTGCCGGTCCGTCCAGCTAGACTAGATTTACACATGAATGATGGCTTATGCATCAGGTATCTTTTTGGTAAGCCAAGCCTATAAAAATTCATATTCTCAAACTGTTTCTTTAAATCATGGGTGAATTTTACTTTGACTGATGAAGGGATGTTGATTTTAGTGCCCAAACTTGGGGATCTTATTTTGATTACTATATATGGTGTTAACGTGAAATTTATTTATGCACTTCATGTTATGTTGCATGTTCTCAATTTCATTTACATAGCTGGTGTTGATGGATTTCAATTGTGTGCATATGTTCCTTCCTGACAACTTTAATACATCGACATTACCAAATGATTTCTGATAATGTTTACAAAGTACACTAAAAGAAAAGGCGATTTCCCAATTGCTACTCAATGTGAAATTGTGAAGTTGGATTCGTTCACTCAAACTTTGAAATGAACTACGTAATTTTATTTTTTGGAGTCCCAAAGTGTTTGCTAGTGATCAAATCTGCCTTTATAGGTTACAGTGCCTGCATCTTCGCATACGGACAGATAGGCACCGGAAAACATTAGGAAAGGTATGATTGCCCATTGATGAGAACTAAAGGGTATATTTGAACTTTCAATTAAGTTCATGCAATCGGTTTGTGGAATCCTTCTAGAGAGTTGTATAACTAAAGGTCATATTATTGTGACTTCTGATCTAGTTGCACGCGGTTTTGATTAACCAGATGTCACCCTTATTATGCACGTCACATCGAATATGGATAATTTCTTTTTACAATATAAGGAGGCATTTTAGAATGCATATATAGATAGGTGTGATAGGGAAGCACCCGCTTTTTTTTTCCATCAAGGGAGTGAAAGCTACGCCGACAAGCGGCACAGCATGAGTTGAGCAAAAAGAAGGGGTATTTTTTTCTAGAAATTCAAAGTCCGCATGTGGAGCTCTAAGTTGCAAAAGAAGGTTCGTCTTCATTCACACCTACATGATGGCTTGGAGATAACGGCATCTTCTTCATTGCCTGCACCGATGGATTGAAAAACATTTTATAAGAAAACATTGGGGCAAATCGGAATATCAATGGCAAGGAGACTAAAAAAGCAATGGCAACTGGAATATCAAAGGCAAACTAGAAAAATGGCGGGGAGAAATCAAATATCAGTAGGCAAACTAGAAAAAGCGGGGCAAATCGGAATATCAATGGGCAAACTAGAAAAACAATGAAGGGGCAAGCGGAATATCGATGGGGCGGATTAGAAAAACAATAGGGGCAAATCGGAATATCAATGGGGCAAACTAGAAAAAGCAATGGCAAAGCGGAATATCAATGGGACAAACTAGAAATACAATGGCAAAAACTGAATATCACGGTGGCAAACTAGAAAAATGGCGGGCAAATCGAAATATCAATGGGCAAACTAGAAAAACAATGAGGCAAGCGAATATCAATGGCAAACTAGAAAAACAATGAAAAACTGAATATCACGGGGCAAACTAGAAAACAATGGGGACAAATCGAATATCAAGGGGCAAACTAGAAATATGGCGGGACAACCAGAATATCGTAGGGCAAACTAGAAAAAACAATGGGGCAAGCGAAATATCATCGGGGCAAACTAGAAAAAATGACAATGGCAAACTAGAAAAACAATGGGCAAGCTGAATATCACGGGCAAAGTGAAATATCTGCGGGGCAAACTAGAAAAAGCGATTCTTGTTCAAACTCTCCCTCTTCAATTAGAATGTTTTCTCCCCAATGCATGTTTGATTTTCCAATTTCATATGAAATGCAAAGGAGCCATCATTACCATTTCCCAGTGTTTGTTTAAACATAGATTATGGCTCGTATATCGATAGTCAATTACACTTGCAAAGGATGGAGGTAATGTTATATATAATCCTTACATTTTCACACTATAAAACCACCATTTTAAGCATGATTTGTAGAAACAAACAATGCCGCAAAATCATCGTTACAGTCAAATGCAAGTGATGTGAGTCATGTGACCAATGTTGTCAAAATCGTGACCAATGTTGTCAATGTGACCAATGTTGTCAAAAAGTCGGAAGATCGTCGCCAGGCCGTCTTAAATCTCGATCCCCAACTCCCTGTACATTTACCCGGTCGACCGGGTAGTAACCCGGTCGACCCCACTTAGGTATAATGTGCCAAAATGGGGTCGAATCGTTACCGATCTACCCTATCAACCGCAAATGTCTAGCGAGTTGGGAAGAATGCGACGATTTAACCGACTTTTTTTTTTTAAAAATTTTTTTATTAAATTGTAATATATATATTATGTTAAATTTTAATTTTTAAGTCGATGGCATTCATTTACACCTTTGTGAACTGAAGGAAATTACCGTGAATTTATAGAAATTGTCGTGCAATGAATAAATTTGAATCGTGAAATGAGGGGAACTGTCTGTGAAATGCATGGAATTGAAACTCAGTTCACGGAGGGGGAGAAGTAATCGGACAATCAGATCTGCTCGGATATTACAAGGAAATGATAAATGAGGGACTAGGAAACTATTTTTACTATATAGGTCATTTTATTTTGAACAAGCTACCGCATCAAACTATCTAGAACACTTATGGACATTCTTTGAATGATCTGACCCATTCTTGTTCCCTACATCGTTTGGAAGCCATCATCTGAAATATAGTGCTTCATTCATGATTCGGCCTTCGAACATTGGATACATATGAATATGAGTCTCTAAATATTCGCCTTCATACACAGATCAGCAGTCCAACAAGTGCTTCTTAAAATAGCCCAGATAGTATAGAGTTCATAATATGATTAGATATAATGCGCGATTGCTTTGCATTGATTTCCATGTACATTTTCCTTTTCAACGAGTCAAACGGGACAAGCAGAAAATACAGTATGCTATACATCAAAAAACAAAATAAATTACAAAGTATGCTATTTTTCAGGTATGGGAAACTTGCACTTTCTACGATTATGCCCAGTTTGTTTGCATCGCCCACACTTTGTTGTATTTGATTCCTCTCCACGAGATGGAATTCTAAGCTTTTGGGTCTTCCAAATTGACCTCCTTTGTCCTGGGGTTTAATTTGCGCACAATACTCCTTAAAGCCCACTGAAATTTCATCCCACTCACTCTTGTCACGTACTGGGTAGACCGATTCGTTATACGTAGCTATGTAATTTTGCACCGTGTAGAATGGGGAGCAGTATGAGTAATGAAAGAGATTATAGTTTATACATGCTGACAGGACATGCATACAAGGGTACCCCTTCACGTCAAACTCGCGACATGTACACGAAAACTCACTGAGCTTGACTGTATCATTATAATCTCCCACAACATAATACTCATTTCGAGAAATAGGATGACAGCGAACATCTCGCGCCTTCTCGCACAAGATCCCTTAATCTTTGCTCCGCCCATGGAGTCAATGGCCCTACAAACGATGCCGCAGATTGTCTCCTCTTATAAAACAACTCTTGTATCTTCAATCTAACCCCTTCTATCAATTTCGTAATGGGGTATTCGCGTGCTTCTTTGAAGAGGGCATTAACACACTCGAAATGTTTGTAGTAACCAAGTTGAATCTTTTTCCGGAAAATGCGAAGATGCCCATCTCTCGTATCCGATTCTGTCGACCATGCATGTACTTGTGGGATTGGCCATTTCGATATCATGCATTAATTTCTCAAATTCAGCCACCCTACATGTCTTCACCGCCCTTGTAAGTACATCTCCAATGACTTGTCTTTAAAGGTGTCCACCAAGTTTCTGTAAATATGATACGCACAGTACCCATGAATTGCACGTGGGAAGACTTGGGGAACCTCTTTCAGTAAACCTTTATGTCGATCAGATATAATAACAAGATCCTCCAGAGACCCTATCGCATCGCTAAGGTAAGTAAGGAACCAATTCCAACTACTACCGTTCTCTGATTCCCCAATGCCAAAAGCAACTGGAAATATATGGTTGTCCCCATCTAAGGCCGTGGCGATGAATAGAACACCCTTGTATTTGCCCTTTAGGTGTGTCCCGTCAATGGCTAATACCCTCCGCAATGAATTTTGAAAACTTCTAACACATTGACCGAGCGCAACAAAACATCTTTCGAACCTGAAAGTCTCTTTGTTAACACGCAGTTGCAATCACTGTCCCTCAGGTTGACCGTCCTCAACTCATGCAAATACAATGGGAGTTGATTGTAGGAGTCTTCATAAGACCCCATAACTTTGATTGATTGCAAGCTCCCTGGCTGCCCATGCTTTCCTATAATCGATAACAATATTATACTTCTCTTTCATGGCGAAGATAATATCATGTGGCCTCAACCCCAGGCGTTGCTCGATGCGGTTAACAACCAAATCACATGCTAACTTACTGCTTGCTTGTTGATGATCACTCCTCATCCATGACATGCCACACGTGTGATTTGCCGTATAAGTCCGTATCTTGAAAATCCCTGAATCACCAACGCGTGATGCATGAACCCTCCATTCACATCTATTTTCGAAGCATACAACCGTAAATCTCCTAGAATTTGAGTACAGTACCCTGTACTGAAATTTATTTTGAAGGGCAAATAGGCTCAAAACATGCTGGCACCGACTCTTGTCCTTGAATGTTTGCCCTTTCGCTATCTCGATCGATTCACTTAACAAATCCGTATATTCCAGCATTGCTGCATTGGTGAATGCAGCATCATCAAAGGGCACCGGAAGTTGGCGGGTGTTGAAGTTTGATGTTTCGGGAAGGTCTGGATGTGGGATGTTGTTTTCAGGATTGGTGTATCTTCGGGCTGTAGATGATGACGGCAAATCTGCTATTGTTGCTAGAGGCGGTGCCATGTAATCACAAATGAGGTCAAGGTCACGTGCATCACTAACTTGGGCACTAACAAATTTTGATGTTTGGGGCGGTTCGGGCAGTAGATCATTTGTTCCTCCTACTTGTAATGGATTTGGCTTATATTCAAATTCCACACCATGCTCTTCTCCATCACATGTCAACGTGTGTTGTCATATTTATGTGTTGGATTGTCTCGATGACCAAAGGGATAAACTTTTTTCGAATGCTCCAACCGTGTTGCCAGGAACTCTTTCACGTCATCGTCGTCCTCAAGTATGGTTGGAGGGATTGATTTATTGGAGCGAGGGATACAAAACTTTCATCCGAATATCACAATCTGTTGGTGTACTCTTAATAATCTTGTATATTCGATAGAAGTTCCTCGTGCGTAGTATCAACATCTAGCGAAATAGTTTTCGTACTTCCATTCGTGTACATCCATTGCTTGTTTTCACATTCTAACTCCCCGCCATAGCAACAGATGATTCTCGTACCCATAATCTGAAATCAATACAATGACAACTTATCAATAAAACATTAATCAACGGAAGCTTGCCATAAGACAAAACTCAATTAAATAGTAGAATACCTAAAACTCGCTTTCCTTATATATAACAATGATACAAATCTTAAGGAAATAAAGAGTAAGTGGAAAAATGCTGCGAGACAATGTACAAATTAAGCGTGGCAAATATGAAATTCATAGAGGGTAAGCATGATATTCAGGAGGGCAAACATGAAATTGAGCGAGGTAAACATGAAATTCAACGACCATAGCATGAAATTTACCGGGCCAAACTATAAAATAAGTTATGCAAGCAAACATTTAATCAAATGTATGTAATCCCCATCAACGCATAAAATTCAATAAGCCTAATGCATGAAATTGATTAAGTCTAACACATGCGCATCAACTTGCATTAAATTGACCTTAGCTACCATCAAATAAGTCCATCAGTAAATTCACCGCGCTACCATGAAATAAACAACTAGAGCTTGTATGGATTAGGCGTTCAACGTTACGAATGATTTCATATGGTGCTCGTTTAATTTTGTGACACTAGCTATCATTACATTGAGTGAGGCATGCATGGAACTTGATCAATGCAAACTAGGAATTGATCGAGGAAGTATGAAATTTCAATGAGACAAACTAGAAATTCAATGGTAAAGTCGAAAATCGTAACCAACTTAGAAAATTAGCGGGCAAATAGAAAACAATGAGGAAACATGAAAATCAAATGTGAAACTAGAAATTCAAATGGTAAAGTCGAAAATCGTGAATCACTTAGAAAATTAAGCGGGCAAATAGAAAACAATGAGGGAAACATGAAAATCAATGGGGGAAACATGAAATTGAGCTGGGCAAACTAGAAAATCAGCGGGGGAAACATGAAACTCAATAAGGGCAAACTAGAAAATCAATGGGTGAAACATGAATAACAATGGGCAAACTAGAAAATCACCGGCAAACATGAAATTTGGCAAGGCAAACATGAAAATCAATGATAGGCAAACATGAAAATTGAGTGGGACAAAGTAGAAATTGACTAGGGCAAAAATGACAAAATTCAATGAAGAAATCCGAAAAATCAGCAAGGCAAATTAGAAATTGAACAGGGCAACCAGAAAATTGAGCGGTACAAACTATAAATATAGCATGCAAGCAAACATTGAATCAAGCGAGCATAACATCATATTGAGCTAGACAAACAATATTTCGAGCGAGCATAGTATGATATTGAGCTGGGCAAACATTAAATCGAGCGAGCGTAGTATGATATTTAGTGGGGCAAACATTGAATCGAGCAAACATAGCATGATATTTAGCGGGGCAAACATTAAATTGAGTAAACATAGCATGATATTCAGCGGGGCAAACATTAAATCGAGCAAACATAGCATGATATTGGGCGGGGCAAAAATTAAATCGAGCGAGCATAGCATGATATTGAGCTAGGCAAACATTAAATTATGCTATCCTAGCATGAAATTTATCGATGCAAACATTAAATTGACCTTATCTACCATTAAATTGAGCTGGGCAACCATTAAATTAAGCGATCCTACTATGAAATTGATTGAGGCAAACAATAAATTGACCTTATCTTATCTACCATGAAATTAAGCTGGGCAAACATTAAATTGAGTGATCCTCAAGGCAAATATTAAATTGACCTTATCTTATCTAGCATGAAATTAAGCTGGGCAAACATTAAATTGAGTGATCCTAGCATAAAATTTATCAGGGCAAACATTAAATTGACTTTATCTTATCTACCATGAAATTAAGTTGGGCAAACATTAAATTGAGCAATCTAGCATAAAATTAACGCAAGGCGTAAACATGAATTTCGGCCGAGCATAGCATGAGATCAATCGAGCCCTAACATGGAATTGAGTGGGCTTTAAATGGAATTCAATGAGTTTCACATGGATTTGACCGATCAAAGCATAAAATTAACTAAGCCTAACACATGAATTTGAGTAAGCCTAACACATGGAATTGACCGAACTTCGCATGCAATGCAATTGTACTCTTGGAGCATTTAAAAAAAAAAAAAAAAAAAAATCTATACCACCAACTACCATAGTACAGTCAAATGTAGGTTGAAGAGAGGTGCTTTGGAGTGACGAGAATATTTTGAACCTTTCCAAGGATTGCAAGTGCGGCCACTTACGTGGGATTTCACGTAACCCTAGCCAAGACAAAAAATGACAAACGTAAACGTAGAATGATGATATCTAGATGATTCATGGAGAGTTCGATGAGAAAAATGTAAAGAATAACCTCCATACGTTGGTTTATAGTTGAAAGGAGTGAATTGTTGTTATGTTGAGGAGGTTTTTTCGTTAAGGGAGTGAAAGCAACTAATGAAAGCTAGGAAATGCAAAAACGGATTGCTACTCACCCTACCACCATCCAATGGCTGTGGTCGGTGTTCATTGAGCCCTACCATGATGTATGTGTTTCATCCATTCCGTTCATCCATTTTTACTGTTCATTTTAGGGCTTACTCCGAAAAATGAGAGGATATAAATCTCGGTGGACCACACCACAAGAAGATAATATTGATTGGATATTGACAATTAAAATTCTCCTAAGGCCCAATGAACTGTTTATTTCACAAGAAATCTGTTGATTAGTTCATACAGTCCTAGATTAAGGTAAAAACCAAAAATCGGCTTCATCCAAAACTTTTATGGCCCCCTAATGGTTTATAATGGATGACGCTCATTCAACACTGTTTCCTGTAATGTGGTACACTTAGATTTGGATATACCTCATTTTTTGGTCTCATATCATAAAATCATCTGAAAAAGTATATGGACGGCATGGATGCAAAAAATACATCATGGTGGGGCCCACAGATGACCGACCATCCGCCGTTAGGCTGGGGCACGGGAGTACCGAACCTGTTTCTGCCAAACGGAGGGGTATTTTCGTCCTGAATTGTTGAGACCGTACGAGAAGGTCCAACCGCGTATTCTAAGTTTGTATTGTTTCAAAAAAAACCGTTGGGTAAAAGGTGGGGTCCACAGTCGTAAATTTCTCAAAATGATTTTACTCGGTAGTTTAGGAAACATTTTTACATATGTATAGGTGTATGCGGCCTGGCCCCAGCGTCTCTCTTACTGTGGAGCCCATTTTGATGTATGAATTCTATATCCAAACCGTCCATTTTTTTATTCAGCTCATTTTAGGGAATGAGACAAAAACTGATAGCTCCGAATATCTGGTGGACCATATCAAAGGAAAAAGTGGTGATTGACCATTAAAAACTTGTTGTAGATTACAAAAGTTTTGGATCAATCTGATATATTTTTTTCCCTTCATCCAGATTCAGGTGACTTTATTAAAAGGTTGGATGGTAAATAAAACTTAGGGAAACATTACAGTGGGCCTTAAGAAGTTTTTAATGGTGGGGTGTTCATTCACCATTATTTCTTATAGTTTAGTTCCGATCTACTTCATTTTCTCTGAAATGATATGACAAGATGGATGAACTACGTGGATATAGGATACATACATCAAGGTGAGCCCCACAATAAGGGCTCACTGTCTTGGGGTGAAGCCCAGGCACCTAATCCGCTCTCAAATCAAACCGCCCAACCTACTCGGTATGGAAGCTAACTCATGTCTGCCAATGGAAAACAAAAGCTATGTGGGCCTTACCATGATGTATTTCTAAATCCACTCTGATTATCAGACCATGATGTATTTCTAAATCCACTCTGATTATTAGTTGCATGAATCGATTTTAGACAACGGATCAAAAACTACCACATATAGGTGGACCACGCGATTGGAAATACTATACAGGATAATGCACCCACTCTTTAATTATTATTATTATTTTTTTTTTTTTTTTTTTTTACACACGCACACACACCACACACGCTAGTGGAATATTAGCACCTATGGATCCTTACTCTTGCTCGGGTGGTTGTTTTCCTTGGTATGGCCCCACCTGAATCATAGATTGTTCTGATTTTTGAGCCACGTACTTAAATTTTGTGTAGCATATAATGGCTTGAGTGGATTTCATATTATAATTATGGCCGGCCTTGTAAAAAATCAACAGTCAATGTCTCTCTTTGAACTAATTCTTTTGATGTGGCCCATGCGAATCACAGGGTCAGCAGGATCTTTTAGCGCCAGGCCTAACATGGAATTACACATTTATTAGCCTGAAGTACATTTCACTTGTAAATCATGGTGGGGCCTGTAAAAAATGGGGCTCTGCTCGTATATTGAAAACAAAAAAAAAAAAAGAAAAAAGAAAAAGAAGAAGAAGAAGATGGAATTTTATGGTATGCCAAAACCACCATGACGATAGATGTGTAATCCCACATTAATCAGGTTGACCTATAACTCAATGGGCAAGGTTAAAGGAAACAATTGGGAAAGACATGTCGGCCATTGATTTTTTACTAGGCTAATTGTGATGATTATGTGAAATCAACTCAAGCCATTAGATGCCAGGCGAAAATTTTGGCATGACAAAAAAATAAAAAATAAATAAAAGAATAATCTATGATTTAGGTGGGTCATACTGACGAGAACAGTTTGGAGAGTGTGCGTTTGTATACACCCCACTCCAAGCTTATAAGCTGATTGAGTTTGAACTGATCGATGGCCAACAAAACCCTAATTTTATAGACTTAAATCCTAGGAACCTGAGTTGTAAATCCTAAACTTGACCTAGTCAACCCATTTAACCCAGACAACCCAGTCAGCCTAGTCAACATAATACTAAACCTTAGAAACCTAGAACCCTAGAACCTTGAGTCAGCTCGATAAGTTGACTGACCTAGTCAATTCACCTGGTTAGTTTTCTCAGTCCAACAAACTAGTCAACTCACCTATTTAAGCCCAAAAGCAAGCCCAATCGAAGTACCACGCAAAACTTCAAAATGACGTCCTTCATAGCAGAGCCTCCACACTCTTGGGCGAGGCTGCCTGCCGAAGCAGGGAGTCTAAGTGGGAACCGATTGTCTTTCTATCTCTTTCTTTCATTTTGTGATAGATTATTCACCCCTTACTAGGTAAGAGATTTTCTAATTGTTTTTCTATCTCTTTCTTTCATTTCTTATATTTTGAGCCATTAGGGTTAGCAACCCCCTTTTGTTTCTTACAAATCCTAATATCATATTAGTGTTGAGTATATTAGGATTTTGAGTTTCAATTATCGATTAGGATGGTCTATACTCTTGTGGGAGTCGTAATCGGGCTTGGATCTGTTAGAGTTTTGGTTGTGCATCGATTCTGGGTTTCTATTTGTCGAACTGAGTTGAGGGATCATTTCAATCGAGTTAGTTAAGCCATAATCCATTGTTTAACATTTAATTACGATTAAATTAATATAATTAATGATAGTCTTGTACTTTAATTTAAGTTTGTAGTGTTTTTCCTAAATTTCCGACCCTAGGGCCGGATCTGAGTCAATGATTTCGATTATAAGGTAAAGATCTACCCTTAAGCTTCTACCTGACATTTTAGAATAACTAAATGTACTTGTTTGCTATTTGGTTGATAATATGCTTGAACGACATGAAACTCTTAACATTAGAATTCTTCGATGTCGAATGCTAAGAAATTTTAATAAGATTAAATTGTCTTGTTGTGGTGGATCAAGATCTACAAATTATTTAAATATGCGGATAGCCGGTTTTAGAGAGGCTGCTATCCTAGGCTTATACGGCCGACCGAAGTTGAATACAGATGATCAATAGTAGTTAGAGGTACACAGGAAGCTTTACGACCAATGCCGGTTTGCAGGGGTCTTCTGTAGTCGATCGCATTAGTTTAATGTTAACACGATCATTCTTATGCTTTAGTGATTGTATAATATTCAATAAAATTTGTAATACCATCATTACCAGTGATTTAGTCTACTCATAAACATTAGTGTGTTACTATCCCACAAAGACTCATGAGCCAAGCATGGTGGTATAGGACACCGTGTTCGAGCTGTTAGCCTGTGTTAGGGTGACAAGCCATTCCGTAGTGACCAATGAGCATTGATAGAGGTGATAAAATATTAGTCGAACAACCCCCATCAAATTACCCGGAAGATAGTTCCATATTAGAGTACCGTTTGAATGACCGGGCGTGAATGGAATTGGGTGACGAGCCATTTCATCTGTATTGATTTAGTTTTCAGTGACAAGTTTGCACCTCTAAATTGATTGTTCATACTCGGTGTTGGGTGACGACCCGTACTGTATTAATACCTTAATTTAGATCAAGGGACACTGATAAGGAGCCACCACGTGCTGCAACAAGCCACTTGATATGGATATTGACTCGTGATATAACGCCGATATCTTAGCTTTACCAACATGTTATATGAATTATGACTAATAATCACTTGGCTAATTATGCATACCCTAGGATAGTTTGCGATTTGGCGTTGGAGCCGCTTGTGATGGAGTGTTGCCATTTGCGAAATAAACATTGAAGTCGCTTATGAGTGAGTAGTGGATTGTAAGGAGCATGCATCAATTCATCATAGCATTAATATATTTACCAATTAGATGATGAAACTGTTTGTTTGTTGTGCCATCTTTACTTGCGCTTAGTTGTATTGGTAATATGTGTAACTTACTTAGTAGCTATGCGTTAAAGATAACATGCTTAAATGTATTACATGTATGAATATGTATTTGTTGTGAACCTGCTAATCACTAAAATATTTCAAGTAATAATCTTGGGGATATTTCTTCATCATGTTGGCGTTTGACTCCTCCTATTTGACATATGCAGATAACTCAGGAATATGACTTGTTGGTGGTGCACTCGGGGCGCCAAGTAGATCTCTGGCATCTTCCCCGCTTAGTAGTTGTTCTTCTATTTCTATTGCAACTATTATGGTTCGTATAATTCTCACATGGGTAGTCACCACTTTTGGAACTGTAACTTTCGGGTGTTAGCCCTATATTTTTGAATTTTATATCTCTACCTCGCTTTAGTTCCGCTAAGTTGAAATACGTTACTCTGATTATTTATGTGTGAAATGAATGTGAATTTGAAGGAGGACACATGTACATTTTATTAAGTTAATACCATAAACTCGGGATCAGAATCTATGTACTTGGGTGCCAATTTTTAGGGCGTTACATTGAGATATTATTTACTTTTTTAAAATGATGCATTGATGTTTTTAGAAATTTTGGGTTTTTTTTTTGTTATTTTTGGGATTTGTAAGCTTTCTGATTTTTTAGATTTTTACAAATGTTGGTCCTCGAGCAAGATGGCGCTTCGAACTAAGGGCTAACCTGATTCGACCTGGGATGCACATGTCTATTTACATAGATGTTTTTTTTTTTTTTTTTGTGGCCGGCTTTGTTATGCATTTGGCCTACTAACCCAGTGGTCAGGGGAATTGTAAACCAAATTAGGCCCCGTACACCCTCCCCTTGGGAGACAGGGCCTGCGAATGAAGTGGTGAATCGTCTCTGTCATGCCTAATCATCATTATGAAACGAGGACTGTGGGATAAATCCATTTAAATGCAGTATGCTCTTCTTCATTCATGAAGTTGTGACGTTTCTCGGGTTACTGCAATTGTGGTGGGACCATGATGGAGGTCCAATCAATATGAGGTCATTCTAGCCCCTTTCCCTCTTGTAAGTAGAGCGAAGCTGAGGGAACAAGAATATGACCCTGATTTGGTTGGATGGAATTTGAGAGATTAAGGTTGTGGTTGTGACTTGGATGAGTGAGAGTGTGGTTTTGTTTGGCTGGATGGAATCTGGATGAATGTCCGAATGGAAGATTCAGACACTCATGAACTAGACTAGAGTGAAGGGAAAATAGTGACCTTCTTGCAGACCATTCCCTTTTCTTTTGTTCTCTAAGGTGGCTATTTTGTCCGAAGGAAGAGATTCATATCCAGTCTCGCTTTTCTTATCCTTTCTTATACCTTGATCACTTTGGCAATATCCTTTGATAGTTTTCAATTTAGCGTTCAATGGGAGAAAAGTCGGGGCTAGGTTCGAGAGAACACGTCATTGGCACATGGTCTACTACCTCAAATAGAAATCTTTGACATGGATTGTCTTTCTTTAGAGCCCAGACATCAATGACTGAAATACTAGGCTCTTCTGGATAAGCTGACTTGATGGGAAAGAGTTACTCGGGATCTTCCACAATGGACAATACCTTGTCGCCGAAGATGTATTTGACTCTCCAGTGGAGAGTATAAGAGACAACGCCTACCTAGTGTATCCATGGTTTACCAAGGAAAATGTTGAATGATGATGGGATGTCTAGTAACTAGAAAGAGATGGTAGACGTGTCTGGACCGATTTGCAATTTTAGGTCACTTCTCCGGAGCTTGCCTTCGGGAGTTATCAAAGGCTCTAACATTCATGTTACTTGGTTTGAATTTAGGCGGGTCCAGTACTAAGTACTGGTAGTTCAAACTGGGCAAACGTTAAGACTTGAACTATTGTCAATTAGGACGAGCGGAATGCTACAGTCCTTATGAGTGACAATTATGTTCATGGAATGCCTATGGTTGCAGCTTCTGGTGGCAACTCATTGTCAAAAAAGGTGATGGCTTGAGGGCAAGGAGTTGACCTATCATGTGTGCAACGGTTTTGAGTGGGGCATCCTGAGAGATATGTTCATCGTTGAGTGTTTTGACAAATATCTCTCGATGTGCCTGAGATGTATAAAGGAGTTTCCACATAGATATGTGAGTTGGAATGATTTTGAGCTGAGTTTCCACATCAAAAGTGATTTTGGTGTTGGAAGCCATACTTGTGAATGGTCATATGGGTATATCTCCCTGAATGCATCGTTGATTCAGATTCATGTTTCCCACTTCCATGCACTCTAGGTAGTGCCATAAGACTACCTTATTTCTATATACCGGTACCACCCTTCCTTGAAGAACTAAAGGAGGCTGCGATGATGCAGATGTGTGCTGGAGGGAGACCAATGCCTGATGATCTGGTTGTGGCATTAGGCTTGCCCCTAGTAAGAAAAGAGCTTGTTGCTGGTGATTAGATTTGACCGAACTTATCAGAGTTGACTCCTATGGCCTGTTAAATGGGGAGAAGTATCCTCCTTGCAATGTAACTATTGGAGGGTTGATGTATAAGACAGTGGATCTGGTGCTCTTCCCATGCACACCATTGGTTGTTGGTCCTAAGATGTACCCTGATTGTCGCCTGAACTGGTTGGTGAGTTGGGTATTTCTAGTGTTCCGCCCATGAGCACTGCTGGTTGTTGGTCCCAAGGTGGATCCTGATTGTAACCTGAATTGGTGGAAAAGCTAGGTGGATTCGGTGCTCTTCTCATGAGCACTACTGACTGCTAGTCCCAAGATGAACTCTGATCGTACCCTAGATTGGAAGAAGGGTAGCGCCCTTACAAACCAAGGGTTGGTCCCATCGTTACTAAATGGATGTGGACTAGTTGATTGGAGTAAGAATCCTCTCTTGAGTCAGCTGGGAATGCCCCTTTGAGAGATAAGAAGGGCGAATTTCAGGTCGTAATTCTGGAACTGCTTGGCTTATGGGGATAATCCCCTTGAACGACATTGATTGTTGGAGTTATTGATGTACATGTACTTGTTGAATGTTGTGGCGTAGGATTCTACAATATGATGTTGTTGCCAGCAACTACTTGGTTAGGGGGCATGATTGTGATTTTCTTGTAATCGATTAAGTTTTGGATCGCATGTTTTAAAGAGAAATAATGTTCTGTACTCTACCTGCACTACCTGTGCACCCTGCTGAAAATATGAATATTAGCAGTCTATTTGAATGCTTCCAGCGCTTCCGACCTTCCACCTTTGTAGGCACTCACAGGCCCGAGGAAGCCGAATACTGGTTAGATCGCATCTCTAAGATGTTAAAGCCGCTGCACTGTACTGAGGCAGAGCAAGTTGAGTTAGTTACGTATACGCTCGAGAAGGAGGCTAGTCTTTGATGGGACAGCATTCTACGAACCGTTCTCACAGGATACGTGTGGACGTGGAACGCGTTTGAAACTCGATTCCATGGAAAGTACTTCCCCCTCACTTACCGTAATGAAAAGGAAGATGAGTTCCTTCACCTCCGACAGGGAGGAATGATCATGTCAGAATATGAGAACAAATTTACGGAGCTAGCCAGATACACTCCTTTGATCCTAGCAAATGAGCCGATGAGAATGCGACGATTTTCAGAGGGCTTGCGGCCTGAAATCTGCATTAAGATGTGTTGCACTAGCATTCTCAACTATGCTGAGCTAGTGAACATGTCACTGCGAGCTGAGCAGGATGGAGACAGACTGTCTCGCACCCGTTTACCAATGGGCCTGAGGCCTTGACCTGATTTGCCGAACCGACCGTTCCTCAGCAAGAGGCCACGTGCAGATTCACCTCCCAAGCTTATGGCTCCACCAACCCAGCAGAGGCGATCAGATCTGTGGTGCACCTACTGTAAGAGGATGGGCTATACAGACACCTATTGTTTTACTAAGATGAGGGACAACGGCTTCAAGTCACCTCAGAAGATCAACCATCAGCACCATAAGTTATATCTACTCCACCTCTAAGATCGGCACCGCCAGTATAGCCATTTTACCAAGCACCTGCACCTCGAAATAGGCCACCTCAACGACCTATGGTAGCGTAACCAAATCGTTCTCAACAAGATTGTGTACATGCACTAGTAGCTGGGGCATCTGAGACAGCAACTGCAGTGCCTTTAGCCTTTGAAGTCACTGCCCACATTCAAGGTACACCTGTATTTCTATTGGTGGACACCAGGTCCACTATTTCGATAGTATCATGCTTTATAGTCAAGCGTTTGGGGTTGAACACCACCCTTATGATTGGGGTGAGAGTCCTTACCGCGAAAGGGACTTTCTCCGACGCTACTAAGCTTTGTAAAGATTGCCCGATAGACTTAGGGAGTAGAACGGTGCACATTGACCTGATTGTCACCCCGCTGCATCATTACGACGTCATTCTCGGCATGGATTCGCTCACCGAAATGAAGGCGGAGATCGATTGCGATACCAGATTGGTGACTTCCAATGCACCTGAGGGCACGACCTTTACTTTCTCAGTTCAGGTCAGTTGGCCCTACCACATAAGCTGTTACGCTTCCTTATTAAAAAATGTTGATGGTCCGACACTTGGGGACACGCTTGTAGCCCAAGATTTCACGGACGTGTTCAGGACGATACCTGGACTACCTCCTCGGCGCGAGATCGACTTTACTATCGACCTTGTGCCTGGTGCGACACCTATTTCTTTATCGACGTATCGCATGCCTCCATGTGAAATGGAAGAGTTGAGGACATAGATTTATGATCTGTTAAATTCAGGTTTCATGCGACTGAGTGTATCTCCTTGGGGAGCACCTGTGTTGTTTGTTAAGAAGAAAGACGGATCGCTGCGATTGTGTATTGATTATCGCAGACTCAATCATATCACAGTTAAGAACAAGTATCCTCTGCCCAGGATAGATGACCTGTTTGATCAGTTGAAGGGAGCACAGTATTTTTCTAAAATCGACCTACAGTCCGGGTACCATCAGTTACACGTCAGAAATGAAGACGTGCAGAAAACAACATTCAGAACCAGTTTTGAGCACTACGAGTTCCTCGTGAT
Source organism: Magnolia changhungtana (assembly GCA_030180095.1). Classification (NCBI taxonomy): domain Eukaryota; kingdom Viridiplantae; phylum Streptophyta; class Magnoliopsida; order Magnoliales; family Magnoliaceae; genus Magnolia; species Magnolia changhungtana. The sequence goes on along the minus strand of JASAUF010000573.1, from coordinate 9,026,267 downwards.
GCCTTCGGACTTATAAATGCACTGGCTGTGTTCATGGACCTCATGAACTGCATGTTTCAGGTAGCCGCGGTACAGGACTGGGAGCAGCTCGGCTCCATTACCAAAGTGAGGAGCTTCCTCGGACTTGCTGGCTACTATCGCCGATTCATTAAAGATTTTTCCAAGATAGCCAGACCATTGTCTCAACTCACTCAAAAAGATCTTAAGTTTGCTTAGAACGGGAAAGTAGAAGCAGCCTTTTAGGAATTAAAGGAAATGCTGATGTCCATACTCGTGCTAGTATTGCCAGAGTAAGGGGTCAGATATACTATATACACCAACGCGTCTTGTATTGGTTTGGGTTGTGTACTTATGCAAAAGGACAAAGTGATTGCCTACGCATCGCAATAGTTGAGGAAACATAAAGAAAACTACCCCCACACATGACCTGAAATTAGCAGTGGTCATTTTCACATTAAAGCTCTGGAGACATTACATTTACGAAGAGGAGTTCGATCTCTTTTGCGACCACAAGAGCCTCAAGTACATATTCATGCAGAGAGACTTGAATATGAGGCAACGATGTTGGATGAAAACCTTGAAAGACTTCAAGTTTGAGGTCTCCTACCATCCTGGTAAGGCAAATGTTGTGGCCGATGCGTTGAGCCGCAAGAAGACAATAGAATTTGCTGCTCCGCTGATGATAGAAAAGTGGAATATGGTAGAGTTTGTGCGAGACTTCAAATAGAAGCTTACAGTAGAGGAGCCGTTCGAGAGCGTCGCACATATCCATGTACAACCACTTATTGATGACCAAATCATTGTGGCTCAGAAGGAAGATGAATTGTTGGTGAAGATGAGAGAATGAGCAAGTGACAGTGAGGAATCTGAATGAAGGATTGACTTAGATGGAGGTTTGAGATATCGTGGTCGTCTGTGTCCCGAATCTCCATGGTTTAAAAAGGGAAGTTCTGAATGTTGCTTACAATTCAAGGAAGGCGATCCATCTAGGCAGTACGAAGATGTATAGAGATATGAAGCATTCGTACTGGTGGGACAACATGAAGGCTCACATAGCAGATTATGTATCCTGTTGTCTCATGTGCCAGCAGGTCAAGGCCGAGCATCGCTGACCTCCTAGTTTACTTCAGCTCATGCCCATAGCTGAATGGAAATGGGATTTCATATCTATGGATTTCATTTCCTGATTACCAAAGACGAGGAAGGAACATGACTCCATTTGGGTGATTGTGGACTGATTGACAAAATCAGCTCATTTCCTCCCGATTAGAGTTTCAAACTCAGCAGATGATTTAGCCAAGCCGTACATCAAGGAGATTGTATGGATGCATGGAGTGCCTATAGAGATTGTGTCGGATCGAGACACGCGATTCACGTCTATTTTTTGGACTCAAATCCAAGAAGCAATGAGAGTGCAACTGAAGTTCAATACCGCATTCCACCTACAGACCGATAGGCAAACGGAACGGGTAAATTAGATACTTAAAGACATGTTGCGAGTGTGTGTGCTTGATTTTAAGGACAGTTGGGATGACTGTCTCCCCTATGTCGAGTTTGCTTATAACAATAGCTTCCAAGCAAGTACTGGCATGGCTCTTTATGAAGCCCTGTATGGACGACCATGTCAAGCACTACATTGTTTGGCAGAAGTTGGCGAGAAGAGTTTGGTTGCCCAGATTCAGTACAGGCGACTTCAGAAAAGATCGACATTATTAGGCATCGACTTCTTGTAGCCCAGAGTAGACAGAAGAGTTACACTGATACCAGACGGCGATAGCTAGAATTTCAAGTTAGGGACTACGTATTACTGAAAGTTTTCCCAATGAAGGGAGTCCTTCGATTTGGCAAGAAAGGGAAACTCACACCGAGATTCATTGGCCCATTTCAGATTATAGACCAAGTGAGTGTGATAGCATACCGTCTCGCTTTGCCCACACAACTCGTAGGCATGCATAACGTGTTCCACGTATCAATGTTGAAGAAATATGTTCCTGACCCTTCCCATATTATCAAATGGAAGCAAGTACAGTTAAGCGAAGACGCTACCTATGTACTGCAATCGACATGTATTTTAAATAGGAAGGAACAGGTGCTACACAGTAAAGTTATCCCGCTCGTGAAGGTATTATGGACTCACCACACAGAGGAAGAGGCTACTTGGAAAACAGAAGCCGAAGCCCATAAGGACTACCTCAGATCCTCGAGAAGTACGAAAAGGTACTAATTTCGGGGATGAAATTTTTCTTTAAGGGGGGTAGATTGTAACGTCTTGAAAAAATCTGTACAAAGACCCGAGTACCACCTCAGCCAGAAATCCCTAAGGACCGTTTTCTATAGAAATTAGACTAAAATTTAGTTAAGTACTAAATTAAATAATCGATGGATTTGGCTCGAACCACTATCTATACAAATGGCAAGACCCAAAACCGCCATAATCACTAACTCAACACTACTTGAAAACCTAGGAGGAATCCCAAAAGCCTGTTGCTCTCGGGAGCACATTGAAACTCCATATTGGACCTGGACCGCACGTCGAAAGTCCGATAACCGCAAAACTATAGGGTTATGACCGTCTTATTGGGCTTAACATCCATCACAGGAATCGAGCCCAAATAATATCCATAAACGCACAATTTGAGCCTTAAGCGAAGTGTGTGAGAAACACGAATATCTTTAGAAAATGAACCCAAACTTAAGTGAATTGGACCATTCGCTTATGAGCTAAATTGAAGACTTCGGACCGTCAGTTTCTAGTCAAACTTCACCCATGGATCAGGAAAATTTTCCTACACATATCGGTATACTTGTGGCCCTGATTGAGTGACAACGATTGTTGAACTGATACAGGTCCGTCACGGTTAATCGGCCTATCCAAATGCGCTGAAATAGTATCCTAACTTAGATCCATTGTCGGGGGACTTACTCTATAACATAAACAAGTAATGGACCTCCAGGTGAGTCCCGTTTGCCTGAAACGGACACCCTTTGGCTATAACCCAAGTACACCATGGCCCTGGGGCCATTTACATCACTTTTGAGCCTATATAAGGCCCTTAAACCACCCCTTCTCTCCCTCATACAAATTTCCTAGAAACCCTAGGAGAGAGAGAGAGAGAGAGAGAGAGAGAGAAGGAGAGAAAAGAGGAAGGAAGAAAGAAGGGTGCTTGGAGATCGTTGTTGGGATCCTTTCCCATAACTCCACACACCGATTCGCCTCTCTACTACGCTACTCAACCCGGTTCGACTACAATTTGGGTAAGAAACCCTAACCCTAATCTCAATTTAGGAGCCCAAATAGAGTAATCGACATGATAATTAACCTATTTCAATGTTTAGGTAACCGTCGTTCTGTATTCGGGGGTGTACGATTCGAACAGAGTCCGAATTGAATATTCCGATGAAAGGTGCGGACTATAAACATTTAGGTTATGGTTTTTAAGGCTTTCAATGTCAGCTAATGATTTATGTCTGACTTGATTGCTACCATATTATTTTAGATACAACGTATTCGATATAGTACGCATGTGTGATCTCTGTTGAAAAAATACGCATTCCATGTGTTTGTTGAAATGTTTGAATGAACTTGAAATTATGATTTTGTGCTTGTCATGATATCTAGTTTAAGATCCATGTTTGTTATATGCGTTATAGCGTATGTTGTGTAGGAAGTTGCTATAGTTCATGTCATAACTAATCTAGTCTATGTATTTGGTAATGTGTAGGCTAAGTGTTTGATAAAATGTCTGAATGAGAAATTATTTGATAAATTGTATTTAACAAGGGTGTTGAGATAGGATTCTCAATTACCTTAACTATATGTATAATTTTCTTCACGTAACCTTAATTTCGATTACGCAATTTATGGATGAATTGCAATGTTCGGTAAAATGTTCATATGTTTGATAAAATGCTCAAATGAGTGTTGTACTTGGATTGTTTGTTAAATACTTATATGATTATCACATATATCCACATGCTATGTCTGAGTAAGATTGAGACTACAACCTAGTCCAGGCAATCGGTAACAATTCTTAGTTGAGTGACCGAACTAGCTTTGCCACAGTAGATACGTTCGAGGAATCCGGGTCATACGACAATTATCGACAGTGGTTAGGCCACGTAGAGTGTTTATGTGCTACATGTCAATTAATTTGGTGTGCGCCCGTACCAGTTGAACTCGTCAAATAACTGATTGGCTTATTGCGTGTTTACCATGTATGGACACTACTGTTTGAATCTAAGGTACCACTTACAATTGTAAAGCCCGTTTCAACCATGGTACCACGATCCGCTAAGACTCATGAGCCAGGTATGGTGGTACGGGACACCGTGGTCGAGCTGTCGGCCTACTCTGGGGTGACGAGCCTCCCCGTAGTAACCAGTAAGCAACCCAAACTCGTGAGCCGAATACGGTGGTATGGGACACTGTATTCAAGCTATCAGCCTATGTTCAGGTGACGAGCCTCCCGTAGTGACCTCAAGTATAAACACTTGAATTTTCCTATCCACTGCTTTCATTAGGAGTGGTGCCCTACAACTTGCCTATCGTATGTAACTAACTAGGATTGACGACCCTAGATGGATCCCTGCTTAGGTTAATGATATAAAAGGATGTACCTTAGCTTCCTGAATCTGCTATATGAATAAGCCTAATCAATTACTTGGCTAACACGACCATGCACCGCATTGCATGTGCTTTGGCGAGGAAGCGCACGTTTAGGGAGTTTGCCATGCGGGATCATTAGATGAAGTCGCTGAGGGAGTGCAGGCGAGGGCATGCATCATTCCTGCATTAACAAGAGTAATTAGGAAGTGATTACTGTATTGCTTTATCATTACTACTTGATTGAATTGATAACATGTTAACCTTTGCCTTATAGTACCACTGAGTTGATCACTCACTCCCACTCTGGGACGGTGTTTTAAAACACCAACCATATTCTGATTTAGATGCAGGTTATGGATAGGCTTACGCGACAGAGCCAGATTTCATAGACGGGGAGGAGGAGTTCTCCTACGTACAACTCTCAGGCGGGTCTGTGTAGATCTAGAGCTGCGTAACCGGAATTACAGGGATACATGGATTAGTTGGACACTTTATGTTTTTGTCATTTTGTAAATTTTGGAAACAATACATGTAAATATTCACCCCAGTTACATACTTATACTCCAGAGGTTATAAATCACTTACTTGTTCAAATATGCATGTTACAGTCTTCCGCTTGCTTAATCAAATTACCTCCGGAGTATGATATGTTGTTTTAGTGTAATCTCACTCATGTTTAATGCACAAATATAGACAACATTTAAACATCATTATCTATGTTGCATAAGTGATGCATTGGATCTCGGGAGTTGAGCTTTGCTCGACCCTCGAAATTCGGAGCGTTACACAATGATTGTAGGATGGTTTAACTCTCTCACATGAATCAGAATATATTTCTCTCTCTTCTATTCTTTTTAGTGAATAGCTCTAGTGTGCCTAGTTATAAAAAAGGAAAGAAGAGAAAAGCTTAAGGGATTTTGCAAAGCTTATGATTACTAATGGTTAAGTCAGGTCACCTGACTTTGCCTTTGCTTCTGGATCTCCCTTCATATCCCTATCTATTTCTTTGCTTTTTACCCTTTGTTGTTCTATTGTCTTTCTCTTCAAATTTTTTTTTTTTTTTTTGAAAAAAATGAAAAGAAAAGGCGATTAAGTGAAGATAGGAATGTAAAAAGGGACCAATGTAAGATTGAAATAATGGATGCTTACAGGAAAAGTAAATAGGACTAGTACGTAACTAAAATGTTAAATAGTTGCCAGAAAGTAAACTAAACTAGCAAATATATACTAGCATGATATTGGAAGTTTGAATGAATCCCTTCAAAACGTATAGCTCGGCGTTTCAATTCAGGCCTTTAACTATGAGCAATCCCCAACAGAGTTGTTATTCTATGAACACTTAAGGAAACTTTCCCTCGGGTTGCCCACTAGGCATTTGGGTCGAACCGTCTAATGGTTGCATGAGTCGAATGATGGATACACACACACATTTATTTGTGGTGATAGATATATGACTAGAATCTATTTGGATTTCTGATGTGACAAGATTCAGATACTCGGAAAGTCACAAAGTATACATCTTTTATAAACCTAAAATATTATATGCTAAGATAATACGAGCAATAGCTTGTGAAAGTACAGATCTGTATTTATCTAAATTTAGTGAAACCCATAGCTAAGACCTCCATACCCGAACCTCGCGGAGGGGTTAAGAAGAGATTTTAATGATTTTAGGTGCTTCGTTGAAATATGTAGTAGTGTATGAAAGACTAGATCTGAAGTCTATTTAGATCCAGTAGAACCAAAACTAACACCCCCATACCCGAACCTCACAGAGGGGTTGAGAAGAGAAGCTAATAATTATACTTATACCGTTCGTAATCCCTCATGCAACATGCTCATATCATTGAATGCTGAGCCTCGAGGGGTGTGCACTTGGTTTGCAATAACTCAATATGGTTTTGGATTGTATACTGCATTTTACAATATTTATAGAATGGTTCAATTGAGCACCGTTTTAAAGTCATCACTAGCCAAAATAAAGGCTCCAGAATCTACGGTAGGCTATAATCCGTCGAATCATATTGAAATCGGGAAAACCAAAGAATTCCTGACTCGAGTAACTACAGGTTTGATCCGCGCCATGGATTCTGGGTAAGCACATCAGTTATGGAAAAGGAAGAGATTAGACACCCTTTTATCACTCGTGTGAAACACCATACATTTTATGGGCCCCCATTTAGGTTATGGGATATCCCAAATATCAACCGGAACTCAAGTAGGCCATACCATCTGAAACCATGTGAAGACATGCCAAAAACATAAAAAAGCACTTGGTGGGGCTCACCTGAGTTTTGGATGCGGCTGAAACTATTCCAACCCCTCATCCAAGTGGGACACACACAGTGAATGGGCTGGATTTGTGAACCACATTTTGGTGGGCCTAATAAATGATTATGAATATTTTAATGGGAGGGTTACCCTTCTCAACTATTGTATGTGGTTTGGTCCACACAAGTCATGGATTGACTTGATTTTTAAGCCCATGGCCCACCATGAAATGGTGCATCTAACTGATGGGTAGATGTTCGACACATCATGGTGGGGCCCACACAACTCGATCTCATAATACCATTTTCCATATATACTGGAGCTTAAGTAGCTTATGTAATGTAACTTATGATCCAAGCTACGCGAAGCAGCTTATGTGAAGTAAGCTTATGGTCTAAACCCAGCCTTACAGCTCCTAGTTCATATCATTGTCATATATAATATTCATTTCTACAGTATAGTATTCTTTGTCAATAGCATAAGCTTTTTATATATTATATAATATTGAAAAAAAAAGGGTAATTTTTTAATATAGACCTGATGTAACACTCACCTTTTTTTATTTGACCCGAAGAAAACCTACCTAATCAAACTAGACCTCTACCCGTACTGACGAACTTATAAAAACAAAAATATCCTTACTTTTTTCAGTAGCTTTATCCTAAAAATTAGGAGTATTTTTGTCCAAAACCATCTTTCCATACCCTAAAAATCTACTTTAGTAGCTTATATTTTCGGGCGTAAAAAGAAAAGAAAAAAAAAAAAGGCATACAAGGAAAGAGTCTACCGTGTTAATTTTTTCCAAAAAAAAAAAAAAAAAAAACCATGAAACCTCATTATTAAAAAATAATAATAATAATAAAAACACCCAAGTTCTTGAGTTGAATCGACTCAACTGAGTTTCTAGTTGAGTCGAAGCTCCAGTGGGAAGGAATCGTGGTAAAAATGTCCGGTCGTCCACTCTCCTGAAGTGATTACATTCCAACCACACAATAAAACAATCCATTTGTATTGATGCATTTGTCATGACATGTACCTTCCGATACTGTAGCTTACGATCCATTACTGTGCACCTGGATTCGAATGTAATGACAGCAAACGGGATACAAAAATGATACATTTCAATGCAGGGTCCGCATCCTGACAGAGACTTTTGCATTTATCGCACCACACGGAAAGCTTAGTTTGTACAGGTCCATTTGTACGGGAAGCGAAATGCCTGCCGCATGATATTCCTATTGACATGACGTGCCATAAGCTCTGTGAGGCTCATTGTGATGTATGTAGTTTATCTACACCGTCCATCTCTTTATCCATCTCATTTCAGGTCCTAAGCCCAAAATTGAGACAGATCCAAAGCTCAACTGGACCACACCATACGAAACGGTGTGGATTGAATACCTACCATTGAAAATTAATTTGGGTCCACAGAAGTTTTGGATGAAGCTCATATTTGTGTTTTCCACTCATCTAGGTCTGTGTGACCCTATGAACAGATTGGATGACAGATAAACATCACGCTTGAAAAGATTTAACGGTGAGGATCATTACGTTCCTATGTTCCCTATGGTACGGCCCACTCGAAGTCGAGATCTACATATTTTTGGGCTCATGCCCCTCAAATAAGCTGGCTAAACAGATGGACAGCTGTGGATAAAACACATGCATCACAGTATCAGAGCGGGCCCTATAGAGTCCTGCCGACAGGTATATCCCTGATGACCGGATGAGATTTTCGGAACATGGGGCCTTCAATTCAAGAACCATCATCACATTAACGGTTAGGATCACTCAACGATGGACCCCACATCAATAAACATGATGTAGAGTTCTCATTTTGTGATAATAAATCCAAAATGAGATGGGATCCAAAAGACCAAAAGTCACTTGCAATAAGGCCACATACTCCCAAGGGATATTCCATTTTCACGTTGCCGCAATTTCAAAACCGTTACAAAATGCAAAAGACCAAAGGCCCAGATACTCCACAACCGCCACCCCACCAAAAAAATACCCCAACTTGGATAAAAGCCAAAGCCCACGTTTCTACACCATCTAAAACTGGCCATCATTGTTCGGCAATCCAGACCATCCAAATCTCTGTCCTACATGTGGATAGATCATAACTGAATATTTGCACGGATAAGTTAGTATTAACCGTCCATTTGATGGCCCATTAATTGTGTGGTTTGAATTGATTATCAGTGTGAATAAACTCAGCATATCCAATCTCAGGTGGACCACACACCATTAAAAACCTGTTTGGAGAGGCCATCGGAATGTTTATTTGACATCGAACCTGTTGATAAGGTCACACAGACCTGGTGAACAGACCACAAAAATATCAGGATGATCTGAACCTTTCGTGGCCCCAGGAAGTTTTTAATGGCCAATAACCACGGTTTCCTGTGGTGTGTTCCACAGGAGATTTGGATCCACTGCATTTTTGGACTCTTGCCCTAAAATGAGCTGGAAAAACAGATGGATGGAGTGGATATAAGATATTGATGAAGATGGGCCCCACAATAAGGGATCCATCGACGGCATCCCAATCTATGTGTGGTCCACCTGAGTTTTGGATCCACTGCATTTTTTTTACTGTTTTCCTAAAATGATCTGGAAAAACAGATGGATGGAGTGGATATAAGACATTCATCAATATGGGCCCACAATAAGGGATCCACCGACAGCAACCCATAGATGAAACAAGATATCTCGACTCTCACCAGGGCAACCGATCTCAAAAACAAGAAAAGGGCAAAAATGTCATTTTAACGTGAAAAAATAACATTCCTCAAAATGCCAAAAAAAAAAAAAAAAAAAAAGTACACCCATTTTACATGTGACATTCCATCTCGTGTTTTTTCTCTCTCTCAAAAAAAAAAAAAACCGTTACAAGAGCTTTAAGAAGATTACCAAAATACCCTTAAACGATTTTTTAAAAAAAACAAAGAAAAATCTATTTTTTTTCTCAGCCATTCTTTTCAGAACTCTCTTGGGTCAACAAAAATGGACGGCCCAGGTAGTGACTTAGTCCAATCACCGAGGGCCCCATCACTATAATCTTCCCCGAGCCGCTTCATACACCAAAGATCCTCTGCGCATGATAGCCTCTTCCAGTGTGGAATCCCTAACCTAAGCGGCTCGCAACACGCCACCTCCGTCGCCACCACACCACACCCACTCTCCTTCGCCATGTTGTGAGCGAACCCACACAGCGCACGAGTCAGACTCACTGAGTCGGGTCCTTCACCACCTAACCCGTAGAGCAAATGCAACCCGAATGGCCGAAACAGCTCGGGAACGGATGGTATTCTCAGACACGGGAAAACCCGGTCCACGAACCGGCTCGTCTTCGCCAGCCCCTTCTTGAACCGGGACGCGCCACGGACCTCGAGCCGGAAGACTTCCTTGCTGTTCCAAATGCTGAGAACCGCCCACGACTCGGGCGGGTCGGCGAGGAACTGGTCTAGACCTGGAAACGATTGGGAGGATGATACGGCGAGGAAAGTGCCGAGGCTGAGGTTGTTGTTGAGGACTGAGTCGATGTCGCGAGGGAAGAACTCTGTGGTGGAGAAGCGGCGTCGGTAGAGGTTTTCTGCTTCGTTGGGGGAGAGTCGGAAGATGTTGACTCGGCTCGGTATCCTGACTCGGTGGGCGAATACAGGCTGCACGAGGATGGAGGGAGTACGGAACTTGGCGTATCCACAACGGTCGGTGAACAGCTTCACTGAAGCTTCGTTATCCTTGTCGGTCGCCATGTATGAATACTCGGCTCCTTTGTCTCGGAACCAGTCTTCCATGCGAGAAACGAGCTTCAGCCCAATACCCATTCTCCTGCAAAAATGGCAGAAACGAGAGAGATTTGAGAAAATGAGATATGGGTTTTGCTTGGATTTCCAAAAGCTGAGATGGTGTCTTTTATTTCTGGAAATGGTGTTTGGTACCGGTGAGAAGGAGAGACGCGAAGGCCGAGTATATAGGCTAGTTTGGTGTAAATCGGGAGAGGTACGTTGTTTTCGGCAGCGTTCTTTCCATTTCTAGAAAGCTTTTCGCCACAAGTGACGGTCTTGATGCATCCTCGGATTAATCCAACGATCTCCTTTTCTTCACCCATCTCAGCTACCTGATATTATATAAAAATAACAAAAAAAAACCCACGTCAAAAACAACCACGGCAGAGAGAGAGAGAGAGAGAGAGAGAGAGAGAGAGTAGAACCAGCATGAGAAAAGCAGGAGAATGGCGGACACGGCAAACAGGATCGCCCATCAAATCCGTGAAGAGGGACATCTTTCCACTGGGGCCCACCTCACACCTTCTTTCAACCATTTCAACACCATAGCAATCTCTCTCCGCATCAAACTCCCTTACCACAACACCACCCACACCTTTCTCACTCATCTCTCCAACCCCAGAAAACCCAAATCAGAAGAATACAGAAAAAAGAAACTGCTGCTGCTCCTGCTGTTACAGCTGCTGTAGCTGAACAGAGAAGATAAAGAAAAAAAAAAAAGCAACCGCAAATACAGCGATTTTATGGAAGAGAGCAAACAATCATCAGCCCTTCAATTGCAGCCTTTTCCTCCGCTCCCGAATCACGTGAAATAGCAAGCTACAACAGCCAGAGCGAGAGAGAAAGAACCCAGAAAATCTAATCTACTTTAATGGGATAAATACCCAACGAGCTTTCGTTATGGGTGTTTTGCATACTTAAAATCTCAACATCTATCTCTCGTTGTAGTAGCTTTTTTTTTTTCTATCTTTTTCCTCCTATGTGGTAGTGAGTGGATTATCATTGGGGGAGGGTTGAAAGGGGTTTAAATAGAGAGAGGAATCGAGAGAGGTTGAGTTTCTCTCTCTAGGAAATAAATGATATTATCACTAGGAGAATCGACGGTGGAGATTTGGCGGCGATGGCTGCGCAGACTTCCGCTGATTTTAATCATTCTCTATCTACGGAAGGAGCGACGCTTCCCATCATCGCTGCGCCCCACCTCTGTAATCATTGCATTTCATGCATGTAATGTATGCATGCATGCATACATACATGTTGCGGTGATTTGGACTTATTATCATGGTATGTATGTGGGAAGGAAATGGTATGTATCATGGATGTCGTATTTTTTATCGGGATTAACCGTTGAGGGAAGAGGACGACGTGGCGAGACGCTTGCCGTCCGTTTCGCGAGATTGAGGTTCCAGTTTTCTTGGCTATGGGCTCCTGACGCGTGGACAAGTAGGTCGGCTCTGATACGCGGGCTTTTATTTGCTTTCTTTTTTTCAGGGCCGTGATTCCGTTGTTCGATATTGCCGATCCCGACCGTTGATTTTGTTGTCCCATCATTTTTGCATCTCATTTCAGGACATGGTCTAAAAATAAGGTAGATCCATAGTTCAAGCGCTGGGGATGAATGGAACATAAAAATATCAGCTTAGATCCAAAAACTTTTATGGCTAGTAACTTATTTTCCATGTAATTATAGACTCAAGCCTTAATCTATGAAAATGGACAGATAACGTGTATAAAACACATATATCTTGATAGGTCTCAAAAACCTTAGGCATATAGGGCCACTAGCAAACTCGGTACTTAAGAGGTCACTATTCTAATAGCATTGTGAGGCCTATCATGATGACCGTTTGATGTACACTTCATCCAACGTGTCCTTGTGATATACATCCAATCCATGAATATCAACTTTGCAGTCTTGGGTGGGAACTGATGGCTGTAACCCAGCTGAAATTTTCATAACTCATCTCCTATAATAGAGTTCAAAATCTGAACCGTCCACTTGATGTAATACCCTATCAAACCTCAGAGCCTGAGACAAATCAAGGGAGTAAATTATTTCCTTTTGCCATGTCAAAGTAAAGTTTTAGATCAGGTTAAAAGTTCGACTTAAGGTTTCATGGGTGCTGTACCACATGAACAGTTTAAATTTTGCACTTATATCATATGATATGAGTTTTAAAAAAGTTTTTATTAAATCTCGTGAGGATCGGTGCATAGGTGAGCATTCCTGTGTATATGTATAGAGAGGGAGGAATGCTTACATGCGCACCTGTGCACACCTTTGCAAACATGTCATGGGCACAGGATCTGAATGGTAAACATGATGCAACACTCTCCTAAAACCTCAGAAGCCTAATTTTTAGCCTGATTCAAAACTCTAGTGGGCCATAGCAAAGAAAAATGCAAATCAAGGGAGGAAGTTGTTTCCTTTTGCCATAGCCACTAGAGTTTTGGATCAGATTAGAAGTTGGGTTTGTGAGGTTTTAAGGGGTGCCACTTTACGTGAACGGTTCAGATTCTGTGCCTATAACATGTAAGATGTGCATGAGTGCTTATGTAAGAAGGTGCGTAGGTGAGCATTTCTCTCTCTCTCTCTCTCTCTCTCTCTCTCTCTCTCTCTCTCTCTATATATATATATATATATATATATATATATATATATATATATATATGCTCATCATTCGGCTCCAGTCCTCACCAGAACTTTTCCATAACTGATCTAGTACGTTGTGAGCGTAAAATTAACCTTTCATATGATGTAGCACCCCATGAAACTTAGGGCTTGACTTTTATCAATATAAAACACTAATAGAAGTGCAAGTGCAATTTAAAAAAATATATATATTGACTAAAGGGGGTGTATACTTACCTTTACCTCATTCACAAGGTGGCTTCATTGAGATGGAAGAAAATTATAAATATCAACCTAATTCAAAGCATGTGTGGCTTGAAAACAAAGAAAGTGGAAATAGTTCAATCCTCACTACTTTTCTTGATGTGGACCACTTGAGTTTTGAATTGGCTTGATTTTATAAATCTAGTTTTCATGTGAGTTCATGGAACTAGTAAGTCATATCGATATAACATAAATATCAAGGTAAGCCTAATTGTCTATTGGGTGCGTCGGCCAGGTAGGCCATAGTAGAAAAGTGTTAGTAGATTTTAATTTTTTTGGATTTTAAACATGACAGGCGCATGTTGCACTTTTTATCACCTTATTTTAAAATTAATCTAATACAATAAATAATTGTCTCAAAAGCAAGCTCCTTTTATTTATCGTGAAAGTACATATGTGTGAAAATGATGGACAAATAAAAAAGAGATGACTTTTCTATATTTAACATATATGTTTTGCACACGGTTCAGAGAGTAACCTGAATTTTGGGGCCAGGATATGTTCACGTATTATTTAACTGATGGATGGCTCAGATATCACACGTGTGGAAACTTTTGGGGTAATTCCATGTATAGTGGTATTCATCAGATCAAGGGTCTGGATGAGCCACGAGACATCAAAAATCTAATGCCACCTCCACATTTCAACGGCTGGATTCTGAATTTGCTCAGCTGGGCCCTACTTTTGATTAGAATGGCGGGACCTACACATTTCAAAGGTGAGAAATACTTAGGCTCGTCCCTCAACGTCCATCGTTGTGACTTGGCCTTTCTGCCGTGCAAAGTGATGATCCAAACCGTTCATTCAAAAGGCCTGGCCGCATACATGCTGCATTACAAAAATCCCTGGAATCCTCACCGCCTATGCAAATGTGAGTTAGAAACTGATTCTGCGGACGGTTGTTTCCTTAATTCGTGTTTGTTAGTGACCCACCTTTGAATGGACGGTCGGATCTTGGACTGGTGAGATTTCGGGGAGCGGATTAGCTGTTACCCGGGTAATAGATTAGTGGGTTACCTTAACCGTGTGGAGCCCACCTTGATGAATTTACTGTATATCCATGCCATCTATCTGTTTATTCATCGCATTTTATCATGCGATTTGAAGATTCAAATCTCATGTGGACCACACCACTAGAAACAGTGATGAATTACCATTAAAAACTTTTTGTGAGCCGCAAAAGTTTTGAATCAAGCTGATCTTCATATTATCCCTTAGTACAGATTTTCTTGATATTATCAGCAGGTTGGATTGCAAATAAACATCACAAAAATCTTACAATGGGCTCTTTAGAATTTTTAATGGTGAGGCACTCACTCACCACTATTTCCTGTTATGTGGTCCACCTGAGAAACTTTTATCTGGCTAGATTTTGGGACCCTATCCTAAAATGGACGATAGAAGCGGATGGACGGTGGATATACAAAAAATCGTAAGGTGGACCCTAAAATAAGGGTAACAGCCAGTAAGCTATCATCCGGTAACACCTAATCCATGAATAAAGTCAGTGAGGTCCACCATAATTTATATATTTTATCCTCTCTGTCCATCCAGTTTATCGGATAATTTTAGGGATTGAGACCACAAATAAACATATCCAATGTTCAAATGCACCACACAGTCTACACTACTGGAAACAGTTGAATATTGAACGTCTATGATTAAAAAATTCTTGGGGGCCATAGAAGTTTTGGATCAAGCTTATATTTGCGTTTTACCTTCATCCATGTCTGTATGATCTTATGAACAGGTTGGATGATAAATAAACATCATCGTGGGGCCTAGAAAGGTTACAATATTGGTGGAAATCATTATCCCCACTATTTCCAATAGTATGATCCACCTGATCTTTGGATGTTCTTCAATTTTGGGCTCAACCCCTTAAATTAGATCGAAAAACGAATGGCAACGTGGATAGACCAAATACGTTTAAGCTAGGCCCAATTGAGTTTACTCACTACGGTAAGAGCGAACTGAGCAACTCAGTACACAATCCGATTTCCAGACTTAGCCGGCGGTTAATTTCTAGACCTAGCTAGCAGTGTCCAAGTCCTTTGTAGAGCCACAACAATTCATTTTGACATATCATTTTATAACATGAGTCCAAAAAGGATATATATAAAGCTTAAGTGAACCACTATATATATATATATATATATATATATATATATATATATATATATATATATATATATATATATATATATATATATATAAAAGCTTAAGTGAACCACACCACATTCGGGGAAAAGTGGGGATTGAAAACCTTACCATTGAAAATTTCTCGAAAGCATAAAAGTGGGTATAAGTGTATGTAATCTTATGAACACCTTGATGTTAAATTAACATTATTATATGGCTAAAGAAGTTTTCAAGGATAAGAATTTAATCCCCATTACCTCTCTTAGTGAAGTCCACTTGAGCATTCAATCTACTTCTTTTTAGGCTTATGCCCTATGATAATTTGCCAAAATAAGTGGATGACATAGAAAAACATATATATCAATATCATGGTGGCCCACAGATCCCCTGACATGATTGTCTGTCTCTAGCCACGGCTGGGCATGGTTATCACCAATCCCAGTCTCTTCTAAGCTTACTCAAGGTGGGCTCCAATATTTCAAAAAGTGGTACCCAGGACCCCTACATATAGGATTCCAACGGTCCACCATCTATGTTGATGATTGTTACTTATTACTGCAATTATCTACTCCAAGAAGGCTATTATTATTGCTAAGAAGGTCTCAAGTCCAACTAGCTGGACCACAAGTTATGGTACATCCAGTGTATAACTTCCAACCTGTTAAGTATATGTAGAATCCAACCCTTCCAAGGTTAACCACATATTGATAAGTAGTAAAATGCAAGTGTGGTGCACTCGATGATTGTTTATGGCCTATTTTTGCGACAGGTGATTCTAATGATGGGGCGAACCAATTGGACGGGTTAGATGTCCGGCACACATGAAAGGTTGGAAGTTATCCGTTGGGTAGAATGTAAATCTCGATCCAACGTCTTGAATGATTACATCCGTATGAACGTGAGTTTCCATGCGTTCGAACATCTGTAGGACCCACTGTGATATGTGGGATAAACCGTACATCAGGTGAGACTCATTATTTCACCGTACATCCCTATATCCAGGCCGACTCAAAAGTCAGTGAAACGACACCACCGGGTACAATATAAAATAAAGACTAAAACCTTCAAATTCATGTGGTGTGGCCAACATTAATTATTCGATGAACTGAATTGTGGTTTATCTCTTAATCCTAGATGTTCACGTATGATGAATGGATCAGATGGCCTACATATAGCACTTTGGCCCCACGCAAAATCTGGGAGTTTCTATGGTGTAATTCCTCACTCCATTGTTCTCTGTTATTCCCTGTTTTGTGGCCCACATAAATCTTTTATCAAAATATTTTTAGTATATGTTATTATCATGTGGGTTTTAAATTTTATTGACGGTTTGGATGTCATAGAAACTTTACGGTGGGTCCCATATGCCTCGAACGTATGGGAGCTTTTATACGTACGGGCGTATGCGATCATTCTTCGAAGGTTTCAAAATCTTTCTTTAAATGCCGCCGAAAACCGTTTCGACAATGATTTGTATTCTCTGGGAATCGCCACAGCCATGACAAATACCATCACAGTATTTGGTAGTACGGGAGACGACGGAAAATCTATAGCTCTCACGATCTATGCCGTTCATGGGCACAGCCCTAGGTGAGGGGAAATGATTTACTGGACCCTACACAACCAGATCGATCAAACAAACCTAATCCATCCGATTTGGATACTCTCCAGTGGTTGGGAAGAGCTAAAACTGATCAACGGCTATCATTCACCTAGAAAAGATTACGGATACTATTGACTGCAACAATCTGATATGTGTTGATGAATTCGTGGCCACACGATCGAAATGAGGCCCACGTGTATGAGATTATAGCCACTAGTCCGGAGATGCCATATCTAAAATAGCGTCAGAATAATCATCATGACCACACATGTTCAAAATCAATGAACAGTTGAGCAAAATGGATCAATGGTCTTACTTCTTCGCGGATGTGTGGCCCACCTGTTGTTCATATTTCCTGATTTAGATGCATGTGGGGACGTTGCTTGTTGAATTTGGACCCTTGACCATTTTCCATGTGAGCCATCCATTTTATGGCAACCGATCTCATGGTTAAAATTACATTTTGAATGGTATCTTTTTCGGATGTGATTAGTTTACAGAGGGCCCACTATTTGAACGGATTAGAAAAGGAGACATCTGTGCCATGTCTGCGGCGGCTAAATGCATGCGCATGGATCTTCATACTCAGGCAATGCACGAGATAATTACTACCGCAGGAAGCCGAGAGTGTGGATCGTGCTGTTGGTGTGTGGGCACGTTTTATTTCTTCGTGACGGTTCGCGCGAATACAGCCGGACGTACCGCAATATGATACGTCGGGACTTTTCGGTTCTGTGTACGGGTTTATTCCACGCCGTCCATCTATTTTGCCAGATTGAACCCAAAAATGAAGAAGATCAAAAGCTCAAGTGTATCAGACCGCAGAAAAGATGGTGATTGAACACCCACCGTTAAAAACCTCTTGGGAGCCACACAAGTTCTGGATTAAGCCCATAGTTGTGTTTTCCTTTTATGCAGGTCCGTGACCTAATCAACAGGTTGGATGGCAAATAAACATTACGGTGGGCCCTAAGAAGGTTTCGATTGTGGGTGTCATTACCACCACTTTTTCCTTTGATGTGGTCCACTTCAGCATCGGATCTACTTAAATATTTTAATTTCCTGCCTTAAAATGAGCTGGCAAAACGGATGAACGGCATGGATAAAACATATACATCATGGGCGGCCCCGCAGAGCTGAACAACACCTTCCTGTGTTGGGTCACCACCCAATCCGCTTCCCTTTGAATATGGGTCATCATTCAATTATCCAAACCGTTCATGCAACGAGTCTAACTCTCAACAGTGAAAATTCTACAAATAGAAGCTCGCAACTGGACTATGCTATGGTAATTTGGCTCTTTTACTTTAAACATCAACGGTCATCATAATGTTTGTATAATTGATTATCCAATTTAAGATGTTTTTTAAGGCATCACAACGTTTTTAAAAATTCTTTAAAAAAAATTTTTTAATTAACTTATAATATCGATTATCCTCAATCTATATTGATGTTTTTAAGGTTATGATGGGACAAAAGAGAGCCCTATGGAATAAACACTTTATAGTTACGAGCAGGCGATCAAGCTGCCGATAGTCATCACCTAGCAATAAAATTTAGGGAAGATAGATCTCAAACCCAAGAAGTCAATTATCCACGCCGTCCCAGTGGCACTTGCAAAGTGTGGCTCACCCCAGCCCACTAGTCTCAGAATCTGGCACTCTTAATTGAAACTGAGATATAAAACATTTCAGCCATCGGATCTCTTCCACATTTGCGGTGAAGGTCTAATATATTTTTTTACGCCCGTCCACCAAATCTGGGACCCGATCGTGGAACGGTAACCGTTGATCGCGAATCGGACCCGTGCAATCAAACTCCATATCCGATCGCTCCCAAATTTTGCATGGCCCTTCATCGGGCCATGGATCACCTATCCCGCAAGTTTCATGGCCATAGGACCACCAGAACTGCTCCAATCACTGAAATAGGCCCCACAGGGCCACTTAAAGATCGAAATCATATGCTTAGACCTCATTGTCGTTCATCCGTTTGTTCCCAAACTTTGCATGACCCCTCATCGGGCCATGAGACACCTACACACCAAGTTTGATGGCCAGAGGGGTGTTAGAGCCGCCCCAACACCAATAGGGAGTCCTATAGGGCTATTTTGGAAATTTGTGGAAGCTTAGGATCAAAAGACCCAAGTTTAGGAAATAAACCCTAGCTCTCTCATATCTCCCTCATTTCCTACAACCACCAAAGAGAGAAAAAGGGAGAGCAAGAGAGAAAGGAGAAGAAATTGTGAGTGAAGGAGAGCTAAGGTGGACCTTAGATCGAGGTGGGGCCCACAGGGATTAACCCTTTCAATTCTCTATCATTCCTCCAAAGGAAACTCTCCACTACAATCTCAAAGATCGTCTGTGGGTCGTCTAGGTAAGATCTTTCACCCCCTTCTTCTTGGAAATCCATGTATTAAGAAGGCTTGGCTTGGATTTCTCACATGCAAGGGTTTCTTTTAGGGATTCCGGCCGATTGACCTCAAAGCTCTCTTTCCTAGGACGTTTTCCCAATCTCCAACGATCCATAGGTGAAGACTATTGTTTTAGGTGGCCTAGCACCAACTTTAGTACGAGCTTAATGATTTTGATTGCTTGAGTGTTATATTTGAAATTCTAGAGAAATCCTATGAATTTATATGTTTGTTGGAATGGTATAGATGTGCTTGCTTAGCTCTCTCATGATATTGTTCTTGCCTCTCACATGATTGTGTGTATGGATGATCACATGCTCATGTTTTGTTGGTTTTCCCATATGTTGTGGTTCATAATATGTATGATTCATTACTCTTGTGCACATGATTTCTTGAGATGGAGGAAGTGCTTAACTTCCTCATAAATCTACACAACCCACATGCACTTTGTTTCATAATAGCGATAGCTTACTTGTTAAGAGTAATTGTTTCGTATGCTCGAGATGCATGAAAATATGATGTTGATATGCTAGTCGATGACTTGGATAGTGGTATGCTATGAATCCCCTTCACCCTCTTGGGTTGGTAAGGAACATGTGAGAGACGATAGTCCCATCGGTAGGATTACGCTAAGGCTAGATCCGTGGATTGGGCAGGCGTGTTCGGGTGGCTGTAGTTTGATTACATGAGTCCCTTGTGCCCGAGGTCACTTGTCTCATGCTCGCCTGACTCGTGCGGTCTAGCCTACTGTCTGACCAACTTTGTTGTTAACCTTGTTTGCTCACCTATATATGGAACCTTGAACACCTTACAACCATTGTAGCCTATTAATAACTAGATTGCATTTGGTCCATAGTCTCGTGAGCCAAACATGGTGGAATAGGACACTGTGACCGAACTGTCAGCCTACGCTGGGGTACCGCTCCTCCCCTTAGTGACCGCGAGCGATTTCTTTCTCTCGGCATTCCTCATGTGCTCAAAGTCGGGGATGAGGAACCCGACAGGATCACGGACCGCAGGGTCTCGACCTCACGCGTTGATGAAGCCTTAGCCTCGCAACCAGTTTAGGACATTGATACGTGGAGTGTATCAGATTCCCCAACCTGCTGAATGAATGAACTTAACTAATAACTCGGCTAACACGATCACATTGCATCGCATTAGTTAGGGTGACGGCTTGGCAGACGAGTTCGCTCTGAGGGAGTGTTGCCATATGCGATCGTTAAATGGAGTTGCTCGAGGGAGCGTTGTGGCAAGGGCATGCATTATATCATCGCATATCATGCATATTTAATAAGAGTTGTAGGTGTTGATGATTGACTATTTTTCATTAAGTTCATATTATAATTGATGTATGTTATAACTTGAGACTAATAGCACCCACTGAGTTGATCACTTACTTTCACTCTGGGATGGTGTTTTAAAACACCAACTAGACCCTTCTATAGCTGCAAGTGATGAGGAGCTTGGGGAGCCTATCGACCCGAGCTTAGACGAGGAGGACGAGCTATCCTAATTTCAGTTGATGGGCGGCTCTCCATCGGCTTGATGAGTGGCATTTGGATCACTGAGTTGTGAACTCAGCATTATTTTTGGGACGTACTATTCTTTTACGATTTTGTTGAGTGACGTCACGTGCGACCCCTTATTCTTTTGGACATGTATATATGTATATATTTGATCTCTTTCATTTCAGTAGACTTGTGTGGTTGTGCTTCATGTTCCAGGAATTTCCAGGCTGCGATGTGACGGGATTAATCGCATATTAATGAAAACCGGTCATAAGTGACCCCGGGAAATCGGGAGTTGAATATATACACGACCCCTCGATTTTCAGGGCGTTACATTTCCACCAAAAGAGAGCCCTATGGAATAAACACTTTAGCTCATCCGAAAAAAAAAAGAAAAAAGAAGAAGCTATACACAAGTGGTATCGGTAAGAAACCACACAAATTCAATTAATCAATCATACAAAGCCAACGAAACCATTAGATCATTTAAACACTGAGTTTAACCTTGTGATTTTTCACATACGACCTAAATTTAGTCGATATATCACTGACTAATAAAGACAACCACATCTAAATAAAGATGTACCAAAAGCTGAGACAAGTAGGGATCATATCTTAATTGACAAACCAAACCGACCTAGTTATCCTTTTAGCATAAGAACTAACGGTTTAAGGTGATTATGATCGAATCGTCATTTTCTCTAATTACGAATAGACCACTTTATGAACTTACCTAATCCAAACTAACCTAGTTATCCTTTTATCGTAAGAACCAATGATTTAGGGTGATTATTCATTGTACACAAGAAATCTCGATACCTAATTCATTCCAGAAATGCCCTGATTATCCAAACAAACTCTATACTCTTTGTTAGTGGGCCACTAAACCTGAAACTATAGAAAGATATTCGTCTTAGTGGGCTTGACGTCCATCATAAGACATCGAGCCGAGATCGTGTCTCGAATTACTCAACTTGGACTTGCAAGGTCAGTGCATGAGATGTACAAATATCCCTGAAATTAATTAAAAACTTAAGTTACTTGTCTGCGTTCGGTCTTTGCCCAAATTGTGACTTTCGGACGGTTAGATCATGACTAAATTTAAGGTTACAATCTAAGTTAATACATTGCACATATTCGTATAGCCGCGGCCTTGATCAACCATCAATGACCGTTAAACAGACTTCTGATCATACCTGTCGATCAGCGCATCCGAATAGCGGGAGAATCATATCCATATGTAGATCATCATTAAGGCTAACTATCTTATGGTGTATATCAACCCTACACCCCGTAATGGGTCCAAAGGTTAAAAACAAACTTCCATAGGGTTAATATAATGAAAACCTAGCCCTAAGGCCATTTGCACCACTTTTGGCACTATATAAAGCCTTTATTTGGGCACTCCCTATTTCCATACAAATTTTACCTTAGAGAGGAAGAGAGAAGGAGGGAAATCTTTGAGTGTTCTTGATGGATTCCCTTCAACAAAGCCCCAACTTCGACCGTTCTCTTCCACCGAATTCATCCCACTCGCGATCGAGAGGTAAGAAACGAACCCTACTTCCAAACCTAAGTTTTTCTAAATTAAATTGCATGAGTCTCACCTAGTTACTTCAAAATTGGTGTATGAATTATTTTTCCCAAAATCCATAACCCTAGTAGCTCAGAATGGGAAATTCCTTCTTAAAAGTGCGGACCATTATCTCTAGGTTATCTTTTATCGACCCTTGAAGGTCTCAGTTAATGATTAGATGATTGTATATGAATTTGTATATGCTAACATGTTAATATTTTGATTTTCCTATAATATATATTATTAGTTAGATATGGATACTCATATGCTTAATGAAATGTTTGAGTTATGTAATGTGTTGTTTTGTAGATGCTCATATACTTGATTTAATACTTAAGTGGTTATATTGCTTTATGCATACTCGTATGTTTGATTTAATATTTTAGTCAATATAGTAGTATCCTATAAATCCTCGCATGTTCGATGAAATGCATAGGTAGTTGTGTAGTAGAACATATGATATAATTTCGTGATGTACCGTTTATTCCATAGTGACACTTAGAATGGGTTGTTTAATCGACCCGGGTTGAACACAGACGACTAACTGTAGCGGGACTACACGGGATGCTTGCATCCAATGCCGGTTGCGATGAGATTCTTCCAGGTCAATCAAATTAGTTATTTAGCCAATTGATCATGTATATTCACAATGTAATGACATGACTAAATTGAATCTAAGATACCTCGTTACCAATGGATGAGTCCATTCATAACCATTAGTGTAATACGATCCTACTAAGACTCATGAGTCAGGCATTGTGGTACGGGACACTATGTCTAAGCTGTCGACCTACGTTGGAGTGACGACCCTTCCCATAGTGAGTAGTGAGCACTGATGAATGTGATAAATCATTGTTCGAATGGCTTCCATGAAATTACCTGGCCAATGGTTCCATGTCAAAGTACCGTTCGAATGACCCGTACATGAATGAAATTGGGTGACGAGTCATTTCCTTATGGTGATTTGGTTTTATATGACAAGCTCGCACCTCGAAACTGAGTGATCATACTCGGTTTGAGTGACAACTCATACTATATTGATTATCATACCTTTGAGTATCAAGTCGTACCTTTAGAATCGTTGATTTGTGAGATGAATGGGTGGTACCTAAATTTGGATCGAGGGACACTGGTGAGGAGTTAATAGGTGTTGCAACGAGTCACGTGATCTGAATTAGGAGTAGTGATATAACGTCGGTATCCTAACTTCGCCAATATGTTGGATGAATGAAACTTAATAATTACTCGACTAACATACTCATTCACCACATTACATTAGATGGGATTTTGCAATTTAACGTTGGAGTCGCTTATTAAAGAGTGTTGGCATTTACAAAATAGGCATTGAAGTTGCTTGTGATGGAGCGTTGGATTGTAAGACGCATGCACAATTTCATAATCTTATTCGTGCATTTAATAAGAGTATTAGGAATTGTTTGGTTTCTTATTTTATCATTACCTGCGCTGATTGGTTTGATAACATGCGTAACTTAGAACTAATGGAACTACTGAGTTAGCTACTCACTTTTACCTAAGACGGTGTTTTAAAACACCAACAAGACATATAATCGATGCAGGTACTAGTAAGACTTCAGACGGGTAGACTTAGAGCGGCTTGTGCCACCACCGTTATGTTTTGAAGGATTGAGCGTAAACTGAAAACTTTACATTTTAACCATCTTGGATATGTATATTGTGACTTGTATAATCTTCATTTAAGCAGATACCACTTTTCAATTGTACTTTGACTGTTTGCCCTATATTTATTAATTTTTGTTATCTCTACCTTGCTTTGGTTCTGTTAAGCTGAATTGTGCAACTCTAATTATTCGTGTATATACTTAATGTGAATTAAAATAAGAACACATGTATATTTTATTAAGTTAACACCTAAGAACTCGGAATAGGAGTCTATGTACTTGGGTGCCGATTTTCACGGCATTACAACACATGAGATAAAACCTCTCCACATGTATCAAATGTTGTTTTGCAATGCCAAAGAAGTACTCACAAGATATGTGCTAACATGGCATTCGTGTGCGAGATCCGGTCCGTGTACAAGGCGCGTCTTTATGTGATTTACCTTCCCCCGAAATCCAGTATAATGCACAAATCACGTGGGCCCACATTTATCTGTTTGATTGAGACAGTTGGTGATTCTTTCCAACCGTCTTTTTTTTTTAAATCGTATGTCGCACCTAATGGGTGCATGGACCTTATTTATAGATCAAAGCATGTTCATGGTCGGCCCCACTTGACGATTGGCCCAGCTCCGGTCCACGTGTGCAAGTTGCTACCGAATCTATTCGCTTCATCGCTCTTCAATTATGTTATGCGCTTCGCTTGCGCCTCACGCCTCCATCCACGTGCTCCATGCACGTTGCACGTGTGCCACATGTGCCAACCTGTCGTGCTTTTGGGGGACCCAATATTCAAGTGGGACACACTCCCACACCGTTAGTTCTCTAGAAAAATTTGGAAACGGATTGCCTACTCCCCCTGCCACCATCCAATGGCTGATGGTCGGTGCTCTTGGGCACCAACATGATGTATGTGTTTCATCCATGCCGTCTATCTATTTTTCTAGATCATTTTATAATTTGAGATAAAAAATGAGGTATATAACGATCTCAAGTGGACCACATTACAGGAAAAAGTGTTGAATGAATGTCAACCGTTAAAAACTTTTTGGGGGCTATAAAAGTTTGGGATCAAGCTGATCTTTGTTTTGTCCCTTTATATGGGTATTTATGACCTAATCAACAGATTGGATGTCAAATAAACAGAACAGTAGGCCTTAGGAGGATTTTAATGGTGGATATCCAATCACTGTTGTTTTCCTGTGGTGTGGTCCACCTGAGATTTATATCCTTATAAAATTTTTTGGGATCGATCCCTTAAAATAATATGTAAAAATAGATGAACGGAATGGATGAAATGCATACATCATGGCGTGGCAAGGGGAGTAGCCAATCCGTTTCCGAAATTTTCAGTCCATTCAACTACTTGACGGCCCACAGCACTGCAGTAACGGACGGTGAGGAAAACTTCCAATGTTTCTCTCTACATGGTGACCATCCTGAGTTCTCGGCCGTATGATCTACATGATGGTCTTACCTGATACACGGCTTAAATTTCTTGCATACATGACAGGTTGGACACGTGTCTCTGAGAGGATGAGCGAGTGTGGAAGGATGAATTCATGTGGATATATTAGATCCATCCCATCCATCAGGTACCCCATCCCATATTAGAATTTACATGAAACCTCTAAATTCATGTGATGTGGTCCATCTGAGTTTAAGAATACCGTAATTTTTGGAGAGTAACTTCATCTTGGTAAGAAGAGTGATGTGAATGGATTGGATGGAATATATAAATCATGGTGGGCCTCGTATACAATTAACTGTAGGTGTTACATCCCAATTATCCCTTATTGTGTGGCCTACCTGAGTTTTGGACCGAAACAAGTTTTGGTTGCCAAGGTAAAGATGTATCACAGCGCACCTGATGGACGGCATAGATCTCATGCACGTTCTGTTCCATGATTTGTTAGACGTAGGCAAGCTACATATAGGACCGACCGTTGGTAATTACTGAGGGACTAGTAGCTCCACATTTATAAATAAATTTTAGAGCTGTACAAGAGTTGAATTGAGTTGTGCTCGACTCGACCCGGCTCGACTCAACTCAACTCGGCCAATAGTTGATCCAGCTTGAACTTGGCTCAACTTAGTCTTTGAGCCTGATTGGTCAGCTCAACTCAATTTAGTCAGCAGCTCGAGCCAGTTTGAGCTGAGTTCGAGCCTATAGGACATTTTCTCATACATATAGAGTGCACTTTCAATTTCTCATAAGTATACAAAACAGTAACAACACTTTACATATATTTCATCAAACACTTGATATACGACATTTAAATTAATATATAATTTAATCATGTAAAGTTTTTACTTTATATTTTTGCAATGATTTGTTTCATATTCATACCTTCCTCACCATCAACCAATCCTGTGGACAATGTATGCAACTGAAACAATACTTCATCGAGTCATTTCATCAAACACTTGGTAAGCAACGCGTCAACATTAAAATAACCGAGTCATTGAACTAATTTGATCTTAATCAATTTGAGTTGAGGTTCGAGTCTAGTTGATTCAAGCTCGGACCAGCTCGAAATTAGCTCGAAATTTTTTCGTGCTAAAAAAATTAGCTTATACTCAATTTCATATTGAGCATTTTCCAGTTGAGTCAAGAGAGTTAACCGGGCTAACTCGGTTCATGAACAACTATCCACAACACCTCTTTAAGGCCGCGCATGGAACATCCAAGTCTGTGGGGCCTACCACGAGCTATATGTAAAATCCATTCCGCCTATCATATTCTATCATTGATGTTGTATGTAAAGAGAAAGTATCATGAGTTTCGAATGATGTTACTTTTGGGGAATCCTCTTATCCTATTGTGGCATATCAGATGAACGGATTGGATGGCATGAAAGCACTGCAGCAGGCTCTATAAAAAATTAATAATGGATTATTATGATTTCCGGTTTCAATGGTTAAAATTAGCCAGTATACCTAATGAACGGGTTGGATCTGATGAAAGTTACGCCCTTCTGCTTCTCTGTTTGTGAAAGTAGCTACGCCGAAGCAATTTCACACATGTACGGAGACAACTTTTTGGATGATCTGATCCAGTAATTAAGAGACTAGTGGGCCACACATGCATATAAACAACGGTCTGTTTCAAAAGATTTGATAAACGTCCACATTCAATCTGCTTGATGAGTGGACTTTATTTCTTGTGGGTTAGATCAACTGCACCATGGTGCAGCTTGGGTCTTTTTAAAAAATAAGCATGAGTGTATCAAGAAATAACATGTGTTAGACACAATTGCTATTTTAAGAGAGTGTAGTAATTGTGCAAAATGCAGGTCAACCACGTGTGAGGTGGGCCGTGGATCAAGATCTGCCGGTGTATGAATGTTAGTTGTGCAACAATCTACCATATCATTTTCATTTTAAATGAAATTAGTTGGACAATTAAGAGAAATGGCAATCAAGGCCAATTTCCACCATTTATTTATTTATTTTTGTAGAAATAAACAACAAAAATTCCGTTTCATTTGATCCACTCAATGTCTTGAAAACATCATTTACAAGAAATCATCATTCTTTTTCATAAATGAAGCAGAATTCAGTGGATCCCCATACCCACCTGTGGGACCCACCCAGTGGGTCCCTGATAGTAGGGCCTACTATGATGTATGTGCATTGCATCCGTGCCGTCCATCCGTTTTCGCAGCTTATAAGTTTAGGGCATGATCCTAAAAAATGAAGCAGATCCAAATCTTAGGTGGACCACATCACAAGAAACAACTGTGATTGAATACTCACCATTAAAAACTTCATGCGGGCCACTGGAATGTTTATTTTCCATCCAACCTGTTGATAAGGTCAGAAATAGCTGGACGAAGGGACCATACAAATATTATCTTGATCCAAAACTTTTGTGGCCCTCGAGTAGTTTTTAATGGTCAATCACCATTGTTTCCTATGGTGTGGTCGACCTGACATTTGGATCTGCTTCATGTTTGGGATCATGCACTAAAATAAGCCGTCAAAACGTATGGACAGCATGAATACAAAACACATGTATACATCAAGGTTGGCCCCACAATCAAGGATCCACCCACCTTAGTGTGAACCGAAGCGGCATCCTAAGAGAAAATCTCTTAAATATAAATTTATAAAATTAAGAGAAGACTCTTACTCTTGTTGT
This sequence comes from Magnolia changhungtana, assembly GCA_030180095.1. Lineage (NCBI taxonomy): Eukaryota > Viridiplantae > Streptophyta > Magnoliopsida > Magnoliales > Magnoliaceae > Magnolia > Magnolia changhungtana. The sequence continues at coordinate 8,997,671 of JASAUF010000573.1, read as the reverse complement.
TTAGACTATTGACCCGTCAACATTTCGATAAAAAATTAGACTCCAAATCAAACAATGGAATCAATATTGGATTCTATCATTTTGCATTTTCTAATTAGGATTCCATAGAAATTTTCCTCATATGTATTATAGACTTCTCTTTGTCAAATGAACCACCTACAACCAGTTATGAGTTAACCTGCCTTGCAACCCTTATTATAAGACTATTCTTTTTATATGATATCTTAAAAGATTTTTAGTAACCTAAAAAAAAAAAGTTTTTAAAGATGAAACATAAGTAATAACCGTATATGCTCTTTATCACAAGATTATGTATTTAGGTAATTTTGTAGGGCTGTATGGAGCATGTGCTGTTATGCCACTATAGATTTTTATTCTGAAATCAAAACAACTTTAATACACTTATAGAGTAGAATAATTACTATGTGAAGCCCACCAATGATGTATAGGTGCGGTTTAAATTGTAAATTGGTTTGTCCTATTGGATTATTTCGTTGAATCAAATAAATTGTTTAAATTGAAAATAAAAAAGAAAATAAAAGAAATGAGATAGAAGACTTATAGAATTGACTCGATGCGTGACGTAGGTCTGTAACGTCCTCGATTTCTGCTACTGAATTTTAAAAAATTCTTAAAAATTTTCAATATAACTAGCTTATGTTGTTACTTACTAACCTTTGACACTTGAGATAAGCCTATATGTGGATGGTACCAATAAAAATCTATACAAATCCGATAATCAATCGTAAGAAGCTAACGAATCCGCCCAATCAGGTAAACCTCGAGTCTAACCTTGTGATTTGTTCATCTAGGAGCCAAATCTAACTGACCTATCACTGAATAAACAAGACAATCACAAATAAATAAAGACTTATCAAAAGTCGAGACAACTAGGGGTAAAATCATAATTAAAAAATCAAATTAATTCAGTTACTCATTTAGCCTAAGAACCAACAGTATAGAGTTATTAGGATCGAATCGCCATTTTCAATAATTACAAATAAGTCATACTATGAACTTATCTAATTCAAATTCTAATCATTGCGCACAAGAAATCTCAATACCGAATTCATTTCAGAAATGTCCTATGTAACACTCTGGATTTCGGAGGCCGAGTAAATACCCGACTCCTGATATCCCAAGTGCCAATTATGTTTTGCGGAAGGGGAGCGGATTAGATACTAAACGCTTCAGTAGCCAAAAGGCTACTGAAGTGACGTGGTGAAACATGATTGGTTGGATACCAATGGTCTCTTCCTTGCAATGAATGCTCATTCAATTGGACATTCGTTAGACATCTTTCAACTTTTAATACTCATGTGGGGGTGGCTAACAGTGATGTGTGAACTGACAGTGGGTGTACTAACAAGCTAACAAATAAAAAAAAAACTTTTAATACTCATGTGATGGTATTTTTGTAATTTGCAAAGAATGTGATTTTTAATTCTTTAAATTCTATACCGTATTAGGAGTAGATATGTAGAATGATCCGAACCGTCCATTTATAAATGATCCATATAAAATAGCATGGAAACACTGCTTATCAGATTTCAGTGAATCCGATCTCATCATGTTTTTTTGTAATAATATCTAATGGTTGCGATTTTTATACAAATATGCATTACACATGTCTTGTATGGTGTAGAAATTGGGAGGGCAAAATTTTCATCATCCTGAGTAGAGTTTTGCACGTGCGAGTGATCTTAGGTGGGTGTATCTTGAATGAACAAGAATCTGGACCAATCACCAGGTAGGAGGAGATGGACTCTTGGCTACTGAAGCGTTCACTATCTAATCCACTCCATTTTATATGGACCATTTTCTAGGGTTAGGAGAACATAGACTCTTGTGTAAGAGAAAGGAATCATCATTCATCAAGCCCACTTAGGGGTACATAGATTGTGTCTCCTATCTCCACGTAACTCAATCATATCTCTTCATTTGATTGTTGGTTATTACCTTTTTCTACAAAAGTCTGATGTACCACTGTTTTGATTCATCTCTCATTTTCCTCAGTTTAAGGAGAGGCCATTCATTCATCGGGCCCACTTGGGGTACATAGAATGCATGTGATCATTATTCATTCTCAATTTTCGAACTTCCGTCCATCATCCATCAACAATTATAAAGAAACAACGAAGCGTCCACACTCAACATGCATATTTGGCCTACCTGATGATTTGTACAGAATCTTGCCCGTTCAAGATGTACCCACCTAAGATCTCTCGCACGCGCGAAACTCCACTTAGGATGATGAAATTTTCGCCCTCTGAATTTCTACGCCATACAAGACGCATGTGCAACACATATTTGTACAAAGATCATAACCATTAGATATTATTACAAAAAATCATGATGATGATCGGATTCATTGAAATCTAATAAGCGATGTTTGCACACCATTTTATATGGACCATTTATAAATGGACATTTTAGATCATTCTACATATCTACTCCTGAATTAAAAATTCCATCCTCTGCAAATTACTAAAATGCCCTCACATAAGTATTACAAAAATAGGAAGATGTCTAAGGGAGGAAGATGTCTAATAGAGCGTTGAAGGAAGGAGCATTCGTTGATTCATTGTAAGGGGAGAGACTCCAACTAATCATGTTTCACCACGTCATTTCAATAGCCTTTTAACTACTGAAACGTTCAATATCTAATTCGCTCCCTTGCGGAAGCGGGGTTCTTTCATACATTTTCATCTGGCATTTAAGCATTCATAGAATAAGCTAAACAGTGCAATATACTTTGCAATAAGTGCAATTAAAGCAGATAAATCAACTAAACACATATGACATGAATATTTAGAGTACAGGTCCACGGCTGGGCCCAATATAAAGTTTAAAAAATCTAAAAATGACAACATGATGTCCAATTAAACCCAAACGCTCAACACTCTCAGTCGAGAAGTGCGCCGCCTACATCGGCCCGTCCGAGAGCTGGAAGTAAGAAAACTACACCTCCGAGTCCATGTACGCCTCCTCCAACACATCGGCCTTAGTAACCCCTGCATTTACATCAGCGTCTGGTTGGTATTTTAAAACACTGTCCCAGAGTGGGAGTGAGTGATAAACTTAGTGGTTCCATTAGTTACAAGTTATGCATTTATCAAGCCTATTGGTACAAGTAATGATAAAGCAACATAAATACCAAATTCCTAAGTACTCTTGCTAATGCGCATTAATAAGATTTATGAAATGATTCATGCACTTAGAGTCCAACACTCCTTTCACATGCGAATTCGACACCTGATTCGCAAATGTCAACACTCCCTCAACACGTGAACTTAACTCTTGATTTGCCACAACCTAGTCTAATGCAATGCAATAGATGGTTATGTTAGCCGAGTGATTAATTAAGCCTATTCGTCCAGTATATTGGGAAAGCTCGAGTACGTTCATTTTGGTCATTGGTATTATCTGAATCACTAGGCACGAGATGGACACAGTGTCCCTACGCATGTATTACTTGATTCGCCTGGGTTCGTCACTTTCAGTTGAATGCATACGAAAGGCAAGTTATAAAAATAATGCTCATGGTCACTATGGGGAGACTCGTCACCCCAACGTAGGCTGAGAACACGGACACGGTGTCCCATACCACCATGCCCAGCTCACAAGACTTAAAGATCGTATTGCTAACAGTTATTAGTAGACCTTCTCAATTGGTATGAGTGTATCCTAGATTCAAGCAGTCGTGACCATACATGGTGAACATGTAAAGTTAGTCGGTTATTAGACGAATTCGATTGATTCGATCGACTACCAGCGCATCCAGCATCGGGTGCAAATGCCCCGTGTAGTCCAATTACTGTCGGTCGTTAGTGTTTGACCCGGATCAATCAAATATGTTTAGGGTGGCCAACCTAATTCGGGCAACCCATATTCGGTAAGTTGCCAACTAACCCGACTACTCTTAGTCTTATTTACCAGTCCAATGTAATTAACTAGCATTAGAGATCATGAGATTCAAATATGAATATCAAGTCCATCAATCGACTCATTCAGACATTTCATCGATCATACAGGCATCACTAAGCTAAAATTCATAATTTATGGACGGAAATTGAAATACGCATAAGTTATCATGCATTTTCAAATTAACAAGCACAAATCATTAATTGAAGCATAATATTTGATAAGCAGGAACCTAAAAATAATGGTCCGCACCTTGGGTAGATTCGTCAAATGTGAACTCGCTCCTAGGGCTAGGGCTTTGTGGGACGGTTCATCGATGCCCTATATTAGTACGATTAGCTTGTAAGGATTCATGCAAGCCATTTCAAGACTCAAATTTCCTAAAAGGGACTCATGAATTTACCTTTAATCGTCATTAGGGCAACTTCGGCAGTGTGGTGTGGTCGCGGCTACACTGCCGGCTAGTAGGGATGAGGCATGTCTCCTCCAATCAACCCCTCTCACATCCCTTCCTCTCTTCTCCTCTCTCTCTCTCTCTCTCTCTCTCTCTCTCTAGTTGCAGTGAAAAAATTCGTATGTGAGTGAAGTGGTGAAAATGGAGGGCTATTTATAGTGACAGAATGTGGACAAATAACCTTAGTGCCCATTTTTCCATTAAATTTGTTATAGGGGAGGGTGTTTTCAACTTATAGGGTCTTTCGGGGGCCCACTGGCTTATCTACACCATAGGGCAGGTACCCCGTTATGGGATCTATGTTTTATCCCAATCGGACAACAATCGAACGCTTTGATTAGCCATCGGGGCCCTACTTACGATTGATAGTCATCGATGTTCAATCGAGGCCACAACTATACGGATATGAGAAGGAAAATATCTTTAACTCATACATCAAGTTTAATTGCGATCTAACAGTTGGAAAGTTATAACTTCATAAAATAGTAGAATGTCCATTTCACTTAAGTTTCAGGCTTCAACATAGGGCATTTACCTATTTCAAGCACTCAGCCTTTGACTCAAGTTGAGCAATTCTAGGCACTTTCTTCATTTTTCACCCGCAATGGGTGTCAAGCCTGGTGAGAGTGATATTATTCTATAGTTTCGGGACTAGTGTCCAACTAACGAGTGGTTTAGAGCTTGTTCGATAATTGGAGCATTTCTGGAATGAATCGGGTAGGAATATTTCTTGTGCGCAATGATTAAGATTTGGATTATCCATGTTCATAGAGTGGCCTATATGAAATTAGCGAAAATGCGATTCAATCATGATCACTCTAAACCGTTGGTTCTTAGGCTAAATGAGTAACTAGGTTAACTTGGCTTGTTAATTAAGATCTGACTTAGCTTTAGGTAGTGTAAACGCTGAAAATTGGCACCCACAGAGATATATGTTTGTTTTGGGGCTGATCGGGCTCATTTTTATTGATGATGTAATAGACTTGGAGTCGCCACTAGCCAATTAACTCAAAATCCTGCAATCGATTAGAATCTGCAGAATATGTAAAGCTAGAGAATCCGGAGATTCTTACTTTAAGTTGACTCCTGATCTGTAATTCAGGATTCTAAGTAAGGGCCCTCTGTTACAAAGAGGAAAGGTGTTCGACACCCTCTCTGCCCATATAGATGTACGGTCTCTACTTCGTATGGTAAAATAGTCTTAAGGGATAAGATGATAAGATTGAAATGAGACTATGCCAACTCGAATTTCTGATGTCGTAAGGTCTGAAATTCTCGCAAGTCACAGAGCATACGTCCAAGGAATGTCTAGAGGAGTTTTAAATAAATGTAATGATGCTAAAATACCATTAAAAAGGTACTAGGCTACCATGAGCTTTTGGTGTGACAGAATATAGAGTTTTGGAGCATACATTCAATGGCAAACTAGATAAGCAAGGGGGTTGAGAAGGGAGGTAATGATGCGATATGAATGCTAATGACAGATGTGACCCTTGGCTTGCATTGAAAAAGGCTTGGATGTTTTGGTGCACTATGGTTGGAAGGTTTGGCTCAAGTGAGAGTGAGAAGCTAAGGAGATGGCTGAGGAGGCTAAAAGGATTGGGGCTTGAAGATTCAAGCACTCCTCACTCTCACTTGCTTACTCTCTCTCTTTCTTTCTCTCTACTTATATTTGATTGGTGATTGTGATGATTGTTGCTGGTGAGAAATGAAGTGAAGTGAAGGATATTTCTAGCCTTTTAGGATGGTCTTTTGGTAATTTTAAGGACTTTGGAGGGTGAATGATGATGTGGCGGCTTGTGATTGGTGGAGAAAAGGGTAGTGCCATATAACACTTCCTTATAGGTTTATAAGCTTGGTAGGATGGTAAATAGGGTGTATCTCAAGGTAAAACTAGTGAAAAGAGTTGACTTTGGGAGGGAGCAACAGTTGTATCTTAGAGGGGCACATCTGTCGAGGTGAGGCACTGTTGTTTCCGAACTTCGGCTGGTGGGTTCTATTTGGGCCCTGGGTGCGACCCAAAGCCCATTTTAGTTTTTCAGTTTAACAATGGCTCGGTTGTGGCTTGAGAATGGCTCGGTTATGGCTTGAAAATGACTCAGTTATGGGTAATGGGATGATTCAGGTTTGGTTAGGGTTAGGTTACGGTCTTAGGTAGGATGTGGGGTTCAGGTTCAATTCTTAAGGATCATCCATGCTTTATCAGATTGCTAGCTAGCCTAGGTGGGGTGTCTACAGGTAGGTCTTTATTTAGTTACAATTGTCTCGATTAGTCAGTGATAAGTCAGATACATTTGGGACCTAGACGAACAAATCATGAGGCTAAACTTAAGGTTTATGTGATTAGGCAAATTCGTTAGCTTCCTACAGTTGATTACTCAGATTTGTATAATTCTTTATTGGTACCACCCACGGATAAGCTAACATCGAGTTTTAATGGTCAGTAAATGACAACATAAGTTAAATATATTAAAAATTTTCAAGGGTTTTTTAAAATCAAAAATAGAAAAAATCTAAGACGTTACATCCTAATTATCCAAACAAGCTCTAGACCGCTCGTTAGTGGGTATTTAAACCCGAGACTATAAAAAGACATTCGTCTTAGTGAACTTGACGTCCATCTCGGGACATCGATTTGAGATCATGCCTCAAATCGCTCAACTTAGACTCGTAAGGTTAGTACGTGAGATGTGCGAATATTCCATAAATTAATCAATAACTTAAATTAATTATCTACATCTGATTTTTGTCTAAGTTGTGGCTTTCAAACTGTTAGATCATGACCAAATTTAGGAAAACAACATAAGTTAATACCTTGCACATATCCGTATAACATCGACCCCGATCGATCATTGCTGACCGTCGAACTGACTTTTGATCACACCCGATGAGTCGATCGTATTAATACGTAGATCACCACTAGGACCAACTATCCTATGGTGTGTATATATATATATATATATATATATATATATATATATATAGAGAGAGAGAGAGAGAGTGAGGTCCTTAGTGTTTGCTTGCACTAGAATTTATTCGACAAAACCTAAGCTATTACCGTTTTCCTCTATCGAATCTACCCTTACGCACGTTGGAGGTAAGAAATGCTTCCTACCTCCTAGTTAAACTATCTCACGTTAGATTATATGAATCTTATCCAAGTTTCCTTTCATTTGATTTGGAATTGGTGTTTTTTTCCTTAAAACCCCAATCCTAGAGGCGTTATTCAAGTTTAGGTCACAAACTTTACACTCAATCCTATAAAGGAAGAAGTATAATATGGACTCTATAATTAACAACTTGTCAGATTGAGCCCCTTTATAGCGCCTTCTTGAGATGATTTTTCAATGTTCTCTCGTGGTTGAATCGGCTTCTCAATTGCTCACACGTTCGTCGATGCCGATGATTTAGCTTCACAATAAAACGCCTTTCATGTGATGTACCAATGAGGTGACAAATGTGGTAGGAGTTGGGTTGAATCTCCTACAATTAAGGTTTTTACTTGATTCCTAGTAGAGATTCACCTACATGGGTATTCTAGAGGATATAAACAATGATATACCTATAGGCTTTGTATCTAATCTCTAGAAAATGTTAGAGATCAAGTGCATCTTCATAATGGAGGTTGGAATTCTCATTAAAGTGGTAACATTCAAGAATATAACTTAAATCTCATAAGTTTAGAAGCTTAAGATAAGGGATATGAGTAGAAAATCACCTAAGCTCTAATGACACACAAAACTCATCCATTTACCCAAGAATTGAATACTCATTCAATAGAAGAAGGTTTCTAATGGCTAGTTAACGGCTCTATCAATAAGATCGAACTGTCCTTTGATCCCATCAAAAATTCAGGAATAATCTATTTGGTTGCTAGACTATTTTTTCAATCATATCGAGCTGGCCTTCGATGTTATCAAGTCTCATCAACAGCCTGTTGATAAGATCGAGAACCACTAAAAAAATATTATTTTTTGCTACATATTTACAATTGCTTTGCACCTTTAAAGCTTATCTAATTAATATCATAAGGCTATGGGATGATCAAACAAGGGTCTACTTATTAAGAAATCAATTATGTAGAGGTTAGGTTGTTTTGAATCTAAGATTAGGGTCACCAAGACACATCATGATTTACTTGTTCTTCACTCATTGATGATTCATGTCCTTTTGTGTTTTTAGTCTTCAACTTCCAAGGGTTCGACTGACTCATTGACATATTAATACACATGATTGACAAATAGGTGCACTAATAGTAGTTAACTAGATTAAGTGGTGGGGATCAAATTTGGTGGATCAATGGCATAATTGTTGCCCCCACTTTGTAATCTAGCTCGATTCATAATTTAGAACTCACTAGCCCTAGTCGAGTCCTGTTTTCTTAGCTTTTCACTATCGTCGCCTATTGATATACTTTGGATATCGTTCAAAGGGGGTTCAATAATAGGATATCACGATCACTCAGTTAGAGCCTACTAATGTGATGTGCAACGAGTTGGTCTTTTAAGTCAATGAGATCTTTGCATGACATAAGTTGGTTGAATTTTTTTGTATATTTATCCATGATCCAATTTTCCTACCATAGCATGTATAGTTAGTTGTTCATGCATAGTTTGTACGTAGTTATATGATAAGATCTTATAAATGAGTTTTTATCTTAGTCTAAGAGATTCCATTGGCCTTGCCTTGACATTGTCGGGCAACTTGCACATGATCCTGCTATGCAAATGCATGTTCCTTAAGCCAAAGAATATTCAGCTTAACCTATTTATCTTCGGAAATCTCCTTGTACTCATGCATGCGTTCAATGACGCTAATGGTGGGATTTATCGAAGATGCATAGAGGAATATGATTTTCTCTAAATTCGAAAAATAAAAATTCCAATCCCAAGACCTTCTAAGTACAATCATGTATAATTTGTAGAATATAAAGTTTAACTTGAGAATGTTGGATTTCCCTAAAATGGAAAGTCTATGGTATAGGATGATCCGATGCCGATGACGACCATCTAACGTAAGGTCTCTCTCTGATCTATCTTAGTACCAAAGAGTTTAGATGAAGCCAACCTTTTCCTTTGGTAGGTGCTAAGAGAAAAGCAGGTCATCCACCCAAGTGAACCACATGCCCAAGCATGATTGAGGAAAGAGAATATGATGATGATGTGGAAGTAATCCTCTCTCTCTCTCCATCCCTCTCTCTCTATAAAAATCTCTCGTTGTCTTTCTCTTAAAAATGTCCCAAGGGGGAGACATCCAAAGCTTCTTTATTGAGCTCTCCTCTGGGATAAGATTTATATAAAGAGGGAATTCAGGATTTTAGGGATACACCAAGTATGGTGCTTCGCTACCCTACTTACTTCTTTATAACCTAACATGAGGGAAGTACGTCAATCCACTTCATACATGGATATACTCATGATCCAATCCATTTATTGTCATAACCATCTACTAATGATTGTATCACATGCTAATTAAAAGTGGACCATCAGATATGGGTCATCAAGTTATTATTAAGTATAATCAAAGTAGTTTTAACAGTTAAAATAAAACTTTAACAATCGAAACACTTGAAAACATGTTAAAAGCATTTCAAGTGCTTGGCTTAGGAAAAAATCACTTGATGAGTCCCTCATTTATCCAAATCAAAGTAATAAACATGTTCCCAGGCAAACCAATAGATCCCTTATTGGCCTATGCAAGAATCAATGGGTCCTGATGGAAGTACGCGACTACATCCACTTTCTTAACTCTTGCATGGACCCTGTAAGAAGATTCAAAGTAGACCAGTTAAGATCGTGATCCTTACTCATCCCTAAGTCTAAGAGTTAACCATCATTCATGCATCATCAAGTCTTGACCTCATGATCATAGTTCAAGGTAATGGGCTCCTAGATTATTAACTTAATCTTGATCCACCAATGTGGGTGACCAAAAGTTTGAACTTGGATCTTTTGTTCATGGCTCACTCACACTCCCATGCAGCATAAGGGCAAGGCATAAACTGACACCAACTTGGTCCCGAAATGGAGATTGTCTATTCTAACCCAAGTCAACCTCCTCACATAAGATGATCATAAATATCATAAGTTGATGTCCACAGGTGTGTCTCACGTACTCGTGATGATAATGGTCTAATAAGATATTGGGATCAATGGATCATGATACTTCTTCTTCAGTGACCATCATATCCAATCTCAAGTTTTCAAGGATTGCCAAAGGAACCACTTATCAACAAACCATAATATAAATTTAACATTACACACTAAGAATTATACAATTGTCCACCAAGGACTTATGGTCAGCGATCTAAGGCTAAGATCGCCCTAATCATAAGCACGTGGCCAGTAGATTATGGCTTACGTTGGTTTTTCATGACATTATCTTCAACAATTAAGACAATCAATAAACTATTTGAAACTTCATCCATTATAAAATTTAAAATTTTCAACCTTAATCCCATAATCTATATGATGACCTATATAATAGCAGGTGGAATGGCCCCTCCATGTGGCTCTTATTGTGGAGTATGGTCACGAAAGGAGTTTATCCTCTCATTTCTCTTATAACCCCAATTCTTCCACTTGCCTGTAGAGTCTAGTATTCTCCTTGGCTTGTCGAGCAATCATTTCATCATTTGATTCAATGATCGGATCTTCATCTAAGGGTTAACCATCATTCATACATCATCAAGTCTTGACCTCACGATCACAGTTCAAGCTAATAGGCTCCTAGATTATTAATTTAATCTTGATCCACCAATGTGGGTGACCAAAAGTCTAAACTTGGATCTTTTGTTCATGGCTCACTCATACTCGCATGCAGGATAAGGGAAAGGCATAAACTGACACCAAGTTGATCCCGAAATGGAGATTGTCTATTCTAACCCAAGTCAACCCTTTCACATAAGATGATCATAAATCTCATAAGCTGATGTCCACAAGTGTGTCTCATGTACCCGTGATGATAATGGTGTAATAAAATACTGGGATAAATGGATCATGACACTTCTTGTTCAGTGACCATCATATCCAATTTCAAGTTTCCAAGGATTGTTGGAGGAACCACTCCTCAATAAACCATAATATAAATTTAACATTACACACTAAGAATTATACAATTGTCCAACAAGGACTTATGGTCATCACGATCTAAGGCTAAGATCGCCCTAATCATAAGCATGTGGCCAGTGGATTACGACTTACGTTGGTTTTTCATGACACTATCTTCAACAACTAAGATAATCAATAAACTATTTGAAACTTCATCCATTATAAAATTTAAAAATTTCAACCTTAATCCCATAATCTATATGATGACCTATATAATAGCAGGTCAAATGGCCCCACTATGTGGCTCTTATTGTGGAGTATGGTCACAAAAGGGGTTTATCTTCTCATTTCTCTTATAACCCCAATTCTTCCACTTGCCTTTGGAGTCTAGTATTCTCCTTGGCTTGTCGAGCAATCATTTCATCATTTGATTCAATGATTGAATCTTCATCTATGGGGCCAACATCCCTTCCCCATCTACCCATACTGACTTTAAAAGACACGTTAATTACAATAAAACTGAATAAGGATCCATGGAGAGAGTTACTTGAGGAATGAAGCTTTTTCTTATACTAGTTGATGCCATCTAGGGCTGTACACAAACCGAGTTAGCTCGGTTAGCTCGCTTAACTCGACTCGTAAAAGCTCGATTCAACTTAGTTCGAAATTAAGTTCGAGCCGAGTCGAGCTGATTTTTTTAGCTCAAAAAATTTTCAAACTGAGTTCAAGCTTGCCTGAGATCGACTCAACTTGGATCGAACCCAACTCGAATTGAACTCGGATCGAACCAGTTCGGTGTTGGCTGGTGGCAAGGTGTTTGATGAAATACCCTTTTTTTTTTTCTTAATTTTGATGTTGTCTACAAGGTGTTTGATGAAATACCTGTAAAATCGTCGCTGGTGTTTTACATATAGTGAGAATTTAAAAGTGCAGTCCATGTGTTTGTGAAAATGCTGCATAGGCGAACTCGGCTCGATCTTGGCTCGAACTCAGCTCGATCTGGCCCGAGCTACTGACCGAACCGAGCTGAGCTAGCCAGTCAAGCTCAAGGACCGAGCCGAGTTCGAGCTAAGGTCAGCTAATGGCTGAGCCGAGTCGAGCTGTGCCAAGCTCGACTCAATTCGACTCGTGTACACCTCTAACGCCAGCCTGATTGACACGAACTAGTAATGCACGCAGCCGAGAATGATATCTAGCAAAAGACACCATGTGTAGGCACATTGGGGGCTTATATATGGCCCAAACGGAGGGACCCATAGGAAAACCAAGAGCTTTAGCTATCTCTCACAGTACTCACACGAGCTAAGAAAAGGAAAATCTCGAAAATTTTATATATAAAAAATTAACGTGTAGGGTCCTATTTATTAACAAGCTTTATAGAGACTTATTTCTCATGCAAACTTTTTTCCTTAACTCAAAATAAGGAAGATTTACTCTCCACCAATCAAAGCACTCTCGTAATTCTAAGGGCAAATAAGAAAATAAGTAAAAATAATTATCGAACTAAGGGATAAATCATAAAAAGAAGGAAAATCATTTTGGGAGCCATCTATGAATCAGTTCCAATTTAAAGAGAGATATTTTAAGTGGCATACGTGATGTGTGGACATATCTCCTTGGTAAAATAAATAAATTAAAAAAAAAAAAAAAAAAAACATTTTTGCATCCTAAAGGATTAAACCTCCAATGTATGGACTTCCTGCCGCTGCAACCATGGTGCAGGGAAAAGCCATTTCTATTTCCCAACCTAGTTTTCAACATGCACCAAAAAACTATTTTCATGTTCTGGCAACAATATTCTACGTAATGGGTCTCCTGAGATTGTATTATCTTGCCTGCTTTAAATTTGAACGTATTGGACCGCTTGTACTCTTGCACCAAACATTTTAGTAATCTCATCCGATGATCTGACGAAGAAAATGTGAGTTGTAAGTCCATTAGCTGGCTCTTGGGTATAGATCAGTTTCACCCAGGTCTGCTCTTAATCAGATCAGTTCATCTTTCCTTCTATGGTTAGGATGATCCCATCACAATCAGTGGCATGCAAATGGATGGACAAGATCGTTTGTAGAAGATAGCAGACCGTTTAGATAGATGATGTGGATGCCGACAAGTCCACATGCAACTAGATGCATAGAAACGTTTACGTACACTTAGCCGACTTAGAAATCTCAATACCCAGCCATTAAAAGAAAAAAAACAAAAAAAAAAAAAAAAATCAAAATTCAAAATGGCCAGCCACACCAAACTCACAACCTCCTTCCCTTTCGACTCTCTGATCACGTGAAGGAACAGATGGTCACGAGTAGTACATGATAAAAAGAACCATCTAAGGTTTTCACGGATGGCTTGCACTGGTGTTGTGTGGTACACCTTGTGGGTGGGGTCCAGTGTTTGTCTCACTTACCTATAGACATCTGACACGTGAGAGGCTCCATAGCCATTGGATTCTTGCCAATACATGATTGGACCGACACTTTTGACACGTGAGGCCGGTGCACGTGTCTCCTACGATAGATGTAAATTTCTTTTTGTGATTGAATTTAGTGGACCCCATGTATCATTTCCATTATATCATGTATCCCGTATGATGGAACCTCTCATACCTCCCATGCATCTAGATTCTTCGCTTATCATAAATAGGAAAACATGTTTGTTGTAATGTGATTGGCCACATCATCACTGATTCTGTTTAATGCGGACGTAGGATTTCTGAAAGCCCTTCCGGCACCGGAAACCTAGGTGAGCCCACCGTAATTTTTGTGAGAAATCCATCCATCCATCCGTTTTTGTTTTTTTTTTTTTTTTTTTTTTATCATTTTAGGACATGCCACCGAAAATGAGAAGGATTCAAGACTCAAGTCCGCCAAAAATGTAAATATTAAACGTCCATAGTTGAAATATTTATGGGGCCACAGAGGTCTTGAATTAGGCTAATATTTGTGTTTTTAGTTCATCTCAGTGGCAATGAATATGGATGGCTTGTACACATCGCTGTTGACTCGGGAAGGTTTCAACCGTAGGAATTTCCCTACCTACCTTTTCCTCTAATGTGGCCCACTTTAGTCTTGGATCCTTCTAATTTTTTGTATTAAATACTAAAAAGAGCTCACAAAATGGATGAATGGAGTAGATTTCTCACAAACATCAAGGTGGGCCCCACCTATGTTTCCAGGTGAACTTCGTGCTAGCATTATATGATGTGGACCTATCACAATGCATAGAAATAGATTTTTACTGTTTGTGGCAAGCAGAAGATCCAGATTCGATTTGAAGATTGCAAATATGTGGTTGCACCAAATATCACTCTTTTGGTTTACATTTGGATGCGCCCTGTGACTTGAAGATTGTGAATATTTAGTTTAGGGTGTGTTTGGTTGTAGCAAATTCGTTATATATGGTGCAACCAAAAGCATCCTTAATCAATAGGAAATGACAAAATAATTAGTGAGGTTTCCTAATGTTAATGATGAGAAAGTATTGTTTACTAATTGGGAGCCCAAAACCTTAATATGTATGTTAATAAAATCATGATTTGGCAATCTCCACTCCATTAGACTAAATTGCAATTCAATCTGATAGTCCATCCAAACATGCCTCCAACCCGAGAGATGACGATGATAGCCCTTTTGGGAAATTGAATGTGCCATGTGAATTGAAGATTGCCAATATTTAGTTTATGATGTGTTAGGTTTTAGCAAATTGGTGATATTTGGTGCAACTAAATGCACCCTTAATCAAGGGTAATTGACAAAATTAGTGATGTTTCCTAATATTCATGATGAGATCAAAGGATCGTTTAGATTGTGGAGTTACATAATTGAGTTAGGAGCTCAAAACAATTAATATGTATGCTAATAAAATCATGATTTGGTGATCTCCACTCTATTAAACTAACAATTGCAATTCAATCTCATAGTCCATCCAAACACACCTCCAATGCACAAGAGGAGAGATGGGGATCATAGGCTTTTTTGGTAATTTAATACTAAGATGATTAAACCTTGATCTTTTAATTCGCTTGGGTAACAATCATTGAAGAACTATCATTTCTATGCTTGACTCATTCTTCTGGTCTACATGTGGATGTGCCATAAGTTGAAGATTGCCAATATTTAGTTTAGGATGTGTTTCATTGCAGCAAATTCATGATATTTGGTACAACCAAATGCACCCTTAATTTAGAGGAATTTGACAAAAATATTAGTGATGTTTCCTATATACATGATGAGAATGTATTGTTTACATTGCAGAGTGATATAATTGAGTTGGGAATCCAAACTCTTAATATGTGTGCTAATAAGATCATGAATTGGTGATCTCCACTCTATTAGACTAACAATTGCAATTCAATCTGACACTCCATCCAAACACGCCACAAATAGACGAGGAGAGATGGGAATCATAGCCCTCGTTGGTATTTTAATACTAAGAGGATTAATTAAACCTTGATCATTTCTATCATTTGGAAAACAATCTTGGAATAACTATCATTTACCCGCTTAATAGAATATCAAGAGACGTAATTCTTTTTTCTTCTTGTGAGGGACAACAATGACGATAGCGATACTAGTTAATGACATGGATGACGGTGGAGGCATTGACAAAGATGATGAACACGATAACCAATCACACATGTATTGCATGTGATTATTGGTTTTAGATTTTTCCAAGCTTGACTAATACCTTTCTTTTTCTACAACTGTTCACATTTACCAATAAGAAAAAGGAATCAACCATGATGATCAAGCTAAAGAACCGCTCTCAATCTCACAACCAATAATTTTGAAATCCTTTCTCAATCCGAAAGGCACGCAACGCAATTGGAGGATCTCCACTGTAGAAATAGTATGGGGACCACCATTTTGTTTGAATGAGTTTGAAACAATAGGACTCACATTATCAATGACATCACTCACTCAATAAAAAAGAAAAACCTTAATATAGTCCACTATACAAAAAATAGAGTCTAAGTCTATATTAGGGGAAGAATTTTAGAATATTATTGAGATAATACAATGTGGGTTGTCTTCAGTATTACCATTTCCGCGCAATAATGAAGATATTAAAAAATGAGGAGAGAAAGAAAGAAAGAAACAAAGAAACAATTACAGACAAAAGGCCAGACAATCGCCTCGAAATGTCCACATGGAGGATCTTGCTCCCTCCCCACTAGATCCAGCTGCTGGCCCACTTTTTATAATGACAATGATCACAAAACACAACCAATGATGTAGGGCTGGCATGGAACCAACGTTCACATAATCAGGCAATGTCTCACCTAGAGCATATGGTGACTAGGCCACCTTCACCAGATCATGAAAAAAAAATATGAGAGATGTAGCAAGAAATGGGCAAGTAGGCAACATGTTCTACAATAATCTTGATTATTGTCTGCTAATGACAATGCATGTATGAAAGGAGGAGATGACAGGGTTGATAATAGCCGTTTATTTAAATATAATCAGATGCTTTGATTAATGTGGGTGTTTGTAGAAGTTGACCCAAATGACTTAGACAAATGAGTGGGTGGTGTGGGCGGCTCGAGGAATGATGGGGATTGGTTTAGAAAGGGAGATGGTATGGTCCTTGGTCCAAGGACATTGATAGTATACTCGGGTTTTTTTTTTTTTTTTTTACAAGTGGGTGGGCTATGGGATAATGATCTGGACGGTTGATATGATGAGCTTGATTGGGAGTGTGGAATTCCCTGAAATTGCACCTAGGTTCGGAGATCCCTAGCCGTCCAAGCTTTGGCCTTTTTTCCTTCCACTTTGGCCGCTCGGTAGACCAGCACCTTGAAAAGATGTAGATTCACTGATCTTGACCGTTGATTTTTTGGACACTACGTAGATGGGCCATACCCAGAAAACGGATTCTGATTACTGATTTGGCCGTTTACACCTGAATGCATATTGTCGCCGTGTTTCCCTTCTTAAATGACTAACAAAAGACACAATCTGCGATCATCTATCAACGAGTCCATAATTTCATCATTCATCTGTGGTAGTCGGACTGACGGTCTGGATCACTCAAGCATGGGCCCCAGTTGTACAAACTAAAAACCCAAGTATACATGTATTTCCTCGGTCGAGGATCCGGTAATTCCTCTTACTTGTAACCCTTTGTCTCATTTTTTCAATATTTTTTCCCTTGGTTTTTTTTTCAAAACCTTTGGACAAATGGTCTCATAACTTTGACTTCCAACCATTTCTTTTCTCCACACGTGTCACATAAATAGAAAATCCGATTCGTCAGAAAGATGAGCCATACCATGATCATAACATGATACAAAAATCAGGCTGATATACTCTTACAATGGGACACATATTCATATTCCATAGATAGACGATGGTATGACTCAGTGGATTAGTCCAATCCACCCAATAAGTAGATCTGCCGAATTTTCATAAAAAACCAATAGCTATGTTCTGGCCCATCTTTTGCACGGATCAGATATTCTACATGCATGCCATGTTGGCCATGAAAGAAATGGACGGATGTGAAAGTTCCTATACAGCTATTGCATGTGATCATTTCTCAAAACTTAGGTATCCATGACATGGACATGTACCACTAATGTCGTGTCATCGAGACCTTAAATTGACCATTTTTAGGGCACATCTGATATGGTCAAGGCCAACCAAACTTAGGTATAAAAAAATATAATTAAATGTGACGTGGGTTTTCATGTTAGGTCGTCTACACTATTTACATTTTTTTGGGCCACATTACAAGAAGCTGACCGGCATGACTCCAACGAGTTGGACTTTTCTCTTTTAATACATTCATTCCATGGTCATTGGTCGGTCAAGATGTTTGTTTTGCCATCATGTGTATGAGATCATAGCTTTCCATTAGATGGGCCACATCTTTTAGATCATAAATCAGGCTCCTTCCATTATGGTGGAGCGGAATAGGTGAAACCCCGGCCTTACCCAAGACATGCGGCCCCTTACCGTGGGCCCCACCTTGTTGAATGTATTATGTATCCACACCATCCATACAATTTTTTCGATCATTTTAGGGCATTATTCGAAAAATGAAGCAGATCCAATTAATTAAGAAAATGGAAGGCTTAGATTATTGGGATTTTGCGACGTATAGACCCGACGTACTACCTACCTTTTTTCAGTCGACTCAAAAAAAAACCTAAATCATCAAAGTAAACCTCTATTCACACCGGCGAATTCAGAAATACGAAAATACCCCTATTTATTTTAGCTGGTTTACTCTAATAGACAAGGGTATTTTTGTCAAAAATCCAACCTCTGTACCCTAAAAATCCAGTTTAGTAAAATAAATTTTCGAGTGACGTAAAAAAAAAAGGGCATAATACGGACTCATCCACTATGCTAATTTTTTCTAAATTATTTTTCCTGGCCATTTATTTGTTCTGTATGATGTTGCAATCTTTTTTTAGTGAATAAGTTTGAATTTTTATCCTAATGATGTAGAAAGTGTGGCCCATCTAATGGAAGGCTTGGATCATGTATCAATGTGCCATGTTGGCATGTACAATGGCGTGTGCATAAGAATTTGTGTACACGCGGGTGTGCTTAACAAAAATAGTCGGTCAAAGTCATGCTCTTTCATAAGCTATTTTTAATTGCTAAAATATTCTCCATTTTCTTAATTAATTAGCCAAACTCCCTTCTAGAATATTCAAATTAGAGTTTAAATCCACTTTTTTACAGGTAAACCTCTTTTTCCTATTTGTGGAGGTTTTCTGAAGTCCACTTTCCGTCGGTGGGCCACACTGTTTAGATCTTGTGGCCTATAGATTGGGTCCAACCACCCCTACGTAGATCCCAAGGGAAGTGGATTGGCAGGTACGTGTCGTGCCTCGAGCTCCGAGTTGTAAGAACAGATCAAAGGAGATTAAAGTTACATAGCCCCACATTGATGTATTTATTATCACCGTTCATCTAAAAATAGAGTTTCATTTTAGGGCATTATCCAAAAGATGAATCATATCATTTATAGCACATCGTAAATAGCAGTGGAGATAATAATTTTCACTGTTAAACAATTTGTAGGACCCACATAACATTTATTTTACATTCAATATATTCATAAGGTCACATATATCTAAATTAAGAGGAAAAACAAATTTCATATTGATCCAAAACTTCATTGGCCACAAAAATGGTTTCAAAGGTATACATGCAATCTCCCACTGATTTCTGCAGTGTGGTCCACTTGATAGTTATATCTGTCTTAGTTTTAGTTTCAAGCCTTAAGACGAGCTTGCCAAATGGATGAACGGTTGGGATATAATATATACTTCATGATTAGACCCATAGAACTTGCTGACGTGAATACAGTAGATATACAGTACACCAGCCAATCCGCTTCCGATCCCAATGCATGAAACACGTGAATGGATAGCAAACTTCTGTTCCACCCTCGGTTTGTTTCGTGTATTGTAGTCCATCTCAGGAGCTATATAGACGAAGGTTTTAGATAGAAGATCTAACCGGTGAGGTCACTTGATGGAAGGGTCGGATCTTTTGTATATATGTGATATTGGCCCATATGCTTGCGTGTAGATGAGCAGGGCTCTACACGCTCGAGCATTAAAAAAATGTATCTACCAAACGGAAGCGGATTCGCTGGTATATCACACACCACCGACCTGGCTGATGTGGGTACCTACGCTCCTCCGGCTCCGAGTCGTAGGAATGGTTCACAGGATATCAAAGTTATATGGGCCCCAGAATGATGTATTTATTATATCCGCACCGTTCATCCATTTAGAGAGATAATTTTAGAGTATTATAAAAAAAAAAATTGAGTCGTATACAAAGCTCAAGTGGACCACACAAAAAATTAGCAGTGGGATAATGATTCTCACCATTAAAATATTCACAGGGCCCACGATAACGTTTACTTTCCATTCAATCTGTACAAAATGTCAAGTAGACCTGGATGAATAGGAAAAAATAAATATCATATAACTTCTGTACGCCAAAAGGGTATCAATGGTAGACGTTTATTCTCCCACTGCCTTTTACAGTGTGGTCCATTTATCTTTAGATCTGTCTTATTTTTTGGATCAAGACCTATGACTATTTCTCCAAATGGACGGACGGTTTGGATATACCACATACCTCATGATGGGACCCACAGAACTTAGAGACGTCAACACACTAGCCACATCGGTGGTGTGTGGTACACCAGCCAATCGGCTTTCCTACCAAACAGGGTAGGAGTAAAAATCAACTCCCGAAATGACCAAAATATCCTTCTCATACTTCTTCCTCCTCTAACTTGGCAACTCTATCACCATATTTTAACCATCCATTTGATACCTATCAATCGGATGGTCAGGATGCTCGATCAGCACGATTTTAGAGATCTGGTCCATCGATAGTGTACCCTACCATTTGGATGGTTTGGATAGCCGTACATAGTGTCACGTGTGAGGAGGATAAGTGATAAGGAGGGAGGGGGCATTCTGTGCAAGGTCAAGGTGTCGCAAAATGTAACTTACCAAAGTGTCCTCCATATTTTGAAATGACCAAACACCTCCCTTTTATCCTTTCCGGACCAGCCGCACCCTCATTTAATTTTTGTTATAACTCGCCCCTTACATTTAATAAATGATCCTATCTAACCCTTCTTTTAAACAGAGCCACGTAACCATGTTAACCTTTTGTACAGAAAACTACCTACTTATCATAAAATTTACATTTTGCTACCTTTTTCAAAAAGAATTTTAGTAAGCTACCCTATTAATTTAAGTAATTATTAGATTTCTCACGGAAGTTAGGGTCGGTTGTGCGAGCAAAGGAGTGGGTATTTTGGGTGGGCCCCACCGTAATGTTTATTCAAAATCCACCCTAGCCACGGGGTGCCTCACTTCACATTAAGTCTAAAGCCTAAAAATCAGCTCCATCCATGATTCAAGTAGACCACACGATTAACATTGTACATAATAACCCCCATCCTCCAACCATTTTTCCTGGTGTAGCCCCACTTGAACTATGGATAAGCTTAATGTTTGAGTTCCAAGCCTAAATTTTGACGTGACATCTAATGGTTGAAGTGAATATCATATTATCATCATGGCGGGTTCCATAAAAATCAAGAGTGGACATCTCTCTGCTAATTTTTCCATTGATGTGGCACATTTGAACTAGAGATCAACCTATTTTTTGGCCTTGGGCTTAACCTGAGATTACACATCTAATGGTCGAAGTGGATGTCACATACATATCATGGTGGACCCGGTGGCATCACTCTCATAACTTTTTATAAAAACATATATTTGAAGGGAATTTTATTGGACGCCCACTGTTGACTTTTTATGGGTCCACTATTAAGCTTATGTGAGATCTACTCCAACCATTAGATGTGTAATCCCATTTTAGGCGGAAGAAGAAAAATTAAGTTTAATTGTGATTTAGATGGGCTACACTAAAGGAAATAGTTAGAAGAAAGATATCATACGGTCTAATTGAATCATAGGTAGGAGCGAGTGGCCGTGTGGTATGGGTGGGTGAGTGGGTGAGTGAGTGTTTATGGTGTTAGGTGGGTGGGTAAAATAAAAAAATCACATATAGTGCTGATATTTGGGCTCGAGGCCTAGCATGGGGTAATGCACCGGATTATCAGGATTGATTTCACATAAACATAACTAAGGGCCCCATCCGAGAAGGTATTTCAATGCTAATTAAATAATGGGTATGCTTTGTGAAAATATCTTTGAAAAATGTACCAAAATGTAAATTTTATACTCAATAGGTAGATATTTATAAAAATTTTCTTTTTATATCATTGAACTATGCTTTTCAATTCCATGTTCGTGGAGCTCTTGTCGTTCCGTTATAGAACTTGTGATTGAATTTTCCACTGAAAGGGCACCACTGTTCAGGTCTACAGTAAAATTAGATCAATACACCATACACTTCTTAAGGTGGGTATACTTGATTAATGGTTTGGATCTACTTAAAGATGGATAATTTGATCGAGCATACCAATGGACCCCACTTAAGTTGTGGTCACACTAAAAATGTGTTAGGAATGGTATGCTTCGTTACACCATATTAATGGGCACAGGAAATTAAGCGTGGAGTCATGATTGTAAGGAAGTTTCGATAGATTTTTTAACAAATAAATAAATAACTCATACTTCTGATTTATTATTAATAGTGACAAGGTCCCCACACCTATATACGATCACATTTGGTATCAAAGCTACTATGCATCAATTTTGGTGGATTAATACATATTGGTGAATCCGATCACTTATCTTATTGGTCATATCGGAGTTATCCATTCCTGGATTTTCATAGTCAAATTTGGGCCGTCAATTCATGCATATTGATGATCAGATCTGAGAGCCTAAATCTTAGGCCTTTTATTGCCATCTTTTCTTTGGAATTTTTTAGGCCCACCTGAACATTTAGACCAGTTGTTCCAATTTTATTTTATTTTATTTTATTTGTTTTCTATTATCTATGAGCCCATCAAGGCATTTGACCACTCTAGCATAAGGGCTTTAAAGCAATATATTTAATGGATCTTCCCTTAAAGCCATAAATTTAATAAGTATTGCTTTAAAGCCATGCATTTATTGTGTCTTCATATGATCAACAGGTTTCAAGCCATTTTTTACTCAAATGTTGGCCCCCTTTGGATCATCTAATCTGATTATCTTATTCTCCTCGTTGAGAGCTTCGAATAGAGTGGTCACTCACCCCATTCGGATTTTGAATGATGGAGATATTGGATGAATAATATTAATCACTCATTAAGTTAGCCGCATCTAATGTTTTAATAATGGTCGGATTTGAGTGGAATTTGGTCTAAGTAACTAAAATGAAATGATCTTTAACATGGGCCTGTCAAATTTTTTAGATTCTGTTTGGATCTGGCCAAATTGATCGTGACCATTTAAAAAGGTATTTTGAACAGATTTGATTCGTTTTGAATTAGATTAGGATAAAACTTGTTTCTTAGCCTAATTAGTATGTTCCGATTACATCCAACAGCTTGGCTTGACCTATGGATGGTCCAATTTTAGAGTTTTGATCAAACTATTTATTATATGTTGTTCTTTATTGTTACAATGAATTATATTTGGGGTTATAATTTTATATAAGTGCTTCGAACTAAATAAATAAACGATTGGTGGGTTTCACTTAATGGATGACTGTAGTAATTTAAGCATATATGTTATTGAGTTCTGATTTGGTTCAAAATAGGGCCATCACCTATCCTACATGGCTGATTTTAGTTGTTGACCTTTAAATTATCGATCAAATCGTCAATTTAGAAAAGATTTTGTCCAACCTTTATATGGTCAACATCAGTCATATTTTTGGCTAAATCATAGTACTTTAATATGATCCGTTGAGGGCAAGATTATATAGGCGATCCTAAGTCTAATTTTTTAAAATTTGAAATCGTTGTGTTAGCTATCACAGTGACCTTAATCAATGAAAATTTTATAAATTTTGACTCTTGATTATGAGATTCAATATTAGGATTGCATAGAGTTGCATTTGAGTTCAATGCCGGTGACAAAAATGCAAATGATTGCCGTTTGAAAGGACACAAACTATGTGGAGCAAATGATGATGGTGGTGTAAGGTTAAGAGACCCATTTCACCCACAGGTATTGAGTGTCTCATATTTACATGATTAACATCAATTAGCTTCATGTGTAGGAGAATCACTTACATGTCGTGACTTCATTCCACATAAGGAGTCGTAATGATGCACAAGACTCTCGCCATGATTGTATGGTTAGGCCCATCATCATCTTGCACAATTCAATTGAAAGCCTCAATCAATTGAATGTTAATCATTAATTTTATCTGATACTTAATTTATATTCATGAATAATTAAATGTCTTACTAATGTGAGTGTATTTGTAATAGAGATAGTCATGGGGTACATGGATATAGACCTTGCCCTGGAAAAGGATGAACCTTCTAAACCATTTGACATAAGTATTGAATCAGAAGTTGCACACTGCAGAGCATTGGTCAAATTCAACAATATGTATTTCAAAATCATAAAGCACTCAATTTCTGAAACAATAAAGAGTGTCATGCCTAAAACTGAGAAGGCCAAGGTTTTCATGCCTGAAATAGGAAACTTATTTAAGAAATTCGATGAAGTCGAAATGAATTCCCTTTTGAGTAGTTTAACTCACACATACTATAATGACCATGGAAACATACGAGAGTACATTGTAGAAGTAACCAAGATAGTCTCTAAGATTCGCTCATTCGGTCTTAAAATAGAGGATGAACTCTTAGTATACTTAGTCTTAAACTACTTACCTCCTCAATTCAATACGTTTCAAGTTAATTATAATACCCAAAAGGATAAATGGACATTAAACGAACTGATTTCTCAGTGCATTCAAGAGAAGAAGAGGCTTAGTGAGCAAGGTAAGGCATATCGTGTCTATTTTATAACCTCAAGACATGTACATGATGGGAAAAAGAAAATAAAACAAGGTTCTTATTAGCGACTTTCAGGTTCTACAACAGGAAATCAACATCAACCTGAATATCAATTGAGTAAAAAGTGGGCAAAAAATAATTACTTCATTTATAAGAATTGGGTCATCAGAAGAAAGACTGCATTAAGTTCAAACAATGGCTCGTAAAGAAGGGTGTGGATTATGTCTTGGCTTGTTTTGAATCTAATATGGCTTATGTGCCGACAAATTCTTGGTGGATAAATTCCGGTACAACTATTCACATTTGTAATTTCATGTAGGATATGCTACAAAGTCGCCCACTAACTACTGCAGAGTGATTAGTCTACATGGGCAACGACATTAAAGTGGATGACGAGGCAATTGGAATCTATAGGCTTAGGTTAGAGTCAGGTCATATATTGAATCTAGTAGATACATCATGCGTACTTTTTATAAGGTGCAATTTAGTTTCTGTTTCTCATTTAGATAAATCTGTTTATTTATTTAAATTTAAGAATAAAATATTTAGTACTTACCAGATTTGAATGTTATTAACACTAGTATTATGGTTAATAATGTATACCAATTGAACTTGAATACCTCATATGTATATAATGTGGATTATCTAGATGAAAATAAGATAAAAGCTAAGAGGAAAATAGATTGTGAAAATTTATTAATGTCGTGGTACAGACGATTAGGTCATATCTCTCACGAAAGATTGAAAAGGCTAGTGCAAAAAAAAATTCTTCATTCTCTAGACTTCTCTGACTTTAAAGTCTGCACAGATTGTATAAAAGATAAATAAAGTAGAATCAGGAAAAAATGTGTAATTAGGAGTGTGAGACTCTTAGAGGTGATATTTACGGATATCTGTGGACCATTCTCTATTGCATCCTGAAGTGGACAGTGATATTTTATCACTTTCATAGATGACTACTCTCATTTTGGGTATATTTAATTATCTTATAAATGAAATATTAGATGTCCTGAATGCTTTTAGAACCTATAAAGTTGAAGTTGAAAATTAACTTAAAAGAAAAATTAAAGTCTTCAAATCTGACCGTGGTGATGAGTACTATGGTAGATTTGACGAATCAGGTCGCAATCTAGAACCTTTTATGTAACACCCCATATCTTGATACTCGAGTGTTACCCCTAATGACCTTAGTTATAGGAATTTAAGAAAATTAGGCAAAATAACTTAAACTTCGCACCGCAGGTCGAGACTTCCGTTCAACGCCAAAGCTAACTACCACGATCCAAATGAGCCAAGTCGAACCCAACACCAGCCAAAAGGTAAAAACTCAGCAAAACCTTAGATTAAAACACGCTATGAACAAATCAACTTAGTCACATGGACGCAATACACCCATTAACAACATTGGGGGAATAAACTATGGCCAGCAAGGCACTTAAAACCCCTTGAATCTCGATTCAACCATCAAACCAAAAACTCGGACCTATCAGACCTTTGAATCACAATATATGAACAAAATGAGGCCTTGAATGGTATAATATGGCCTACCTGGGCCTCAGCCCCGCCCCAAACCAGACCGGGACCCTTGTAACGGGTCCCCAAGACAGTTGAACAGTGAAGATTAAGCACCCGAGTCACGTGGGGCCCCCAAAACTAGGCGCACGTACACCTCAAATGCTAGTACACGAGATGCACTGGCCGACCACTTGTGGTGAAATAGTGTTTGACCGAACTCAAACATAAAATTCTTAAAGAAGGTTCTCGCCACACACTGTTTTAAAAACGTTGGCTTTGAGCTTCTGAGTGGACCACCGTGTCCACTTTCCGGACAATCCGGACCGTCCACTTTATTGATGGGGCCCACCCCAACAAAACCGTATAAGGTGGTGGCCCCCCAAAATCAGACAAAGGGAATCGATCCCTAGCCGTCCGTTTTGTCATGGATAAACAAACGGCGATCGGACCACTGGTGCTATGGGGAGAGCGGCATCGGTTTACCCAGGGGATTGCCGACGTGTAGATGCCAGCTCTCTCTCTCCAACCAAAAGTGACCCAAGCAAGGAGGAATTACAGCGACGTTTTCCGTTTCGAGAAAAATCTGAGGTAGCCACCGGGGCCATCGCTTGGAGATTTGCAGAGCAAATCTCAGCTGCTGGATCTTCCCCCTCCCAAGGAGAAGTTCAGCCTCTCAGACTTCACACAGAAAGAGAGTTGAGAAAGGAAAGAATCAGAGAGAGAAGAAAGAGAGAAAACGGAGAGAGAAAGTGAAACAAAGGGCCGTTTTAGTGAGTTTGGAGCACATTGCCCCAACTCAGTTCGAGAAAATCGGACTAAGCCAAGTCAGTGTGGGACCACAACAACACCATTTGAGTGGGAAAAAGGGAGAGAAAATAGAGGGAGAGAAGAGAGGAAGAAGGAGAAGGAAGTGCGTGCGTGCCAACCCAAACTCGGGACGGATCCGACTGTAGGAAGTAAGAACTTCCCTCCACTTTGTTGGACTCACACCCTACTACAGGCCACACTTGGGACGAAGAGACCCGGCTATTTTAGGCTAAGCACGAACTAAATACAGCTCCTGTTTTGGGCTGAGCATGCAGCCCCTGTTTTGGGCTGAGCATGGCCTGAATGTAGCCATGTTTGGGGGCCGAGTATGGCCTGGGTACAGGCCTTGTTTGGAGCCAAACAATGGCGTGGGAATGACCTTAATCTGGGGGCTGAAACTCGGTCCTGGGACGGTCTACAAATAGGCTCTGTTGAGCTGTTGTACGCCTCAAAAATCAGGCTGAGAAACGACCGTTTTTCAGCATGAAAACGACCTTGTTCGGCCCATTTTTGGACGATGAAGGCGGTAGTCGTCGTACCTCCGTTAAGCACTAGTTTGGATCGAAAGTAAAAACCAGATATGGGTTGTGATCGAGCTAAGATGTAAGGCCGAAAGTGGTCTCCAAAACGGCTGAAGCAGGGACTACTATAAGGTGTTGTGCATGTTGCAAACAAAGGTGAACTGCATGTGGGCTTCACCAAAATGCAGGTGGGCCCTGCACAAATGCAGGTTGGCCTCACCCAAAAACTGATGGTTGCCCTAAGTTTTGGGCCCTGCACAAGTGCAGGTGGGCCGCACCCTGCGTCAACTGGTGGGCCTCACTCTACACGATTAGTGGGATATGTATGTGGCCCCCACCTTGATGATATAACTCGTACGAGCCGTCCAATAACATCAAGCCTTGGACATTTATTTCAAAAAATAAATATATATTAAAATATACACACATGCATCTGTACGTAATTTATAAAATATTATAGTACACAAAGCCCCTCTGATATGTGCAGCACGGTGCACATGGATTATATCTAAACCGTCCATCAATGGACGTTCCCATATCGTCCAGTGCTGGACATTACTGCATGGAAGGAAAGAATATATATATATATATATATATATATATATATATATATAATTTCAAAACATATACATGCATCTGTACGTGCATGAAAATTTTTAAAATATTATATAATATAAAGTATCTCAGGTGCATGAGGTATGGTGTATATGGATTACATCCAACCGTCCATCTGTTTTCCAAGTGGAACAGGTGGGACCCCATTGTGTATATCAGTCGTCCAACCATTTCCTTTTGACAGTAGATTCCACTAAATGGCTGACGGCAGTAGAATCCGTGAGACCTGCGTTGATATAATACTTAAATACATCTTAGAAACATATAACGTTAATATAATATTAGATACATACAGCACTGATATAATATTTATGATATATGAGGTGGCCCCATACTAATGATGAATCCAGATCATCCAAGATCTGGACGTATCCACCTTAATGCATTATTTATCCACTCCATCCACCTGCCTACAATCCAGGCCATCCGTCAGTAGCCTCTATGGGCCTGATCTGAGGATTGCACACCCAAACCATCTCTTTTTAGCCCCACCTTAATATGAACTGACTGTCCATCAATGGACTCCAGCGCTGCGCGCAAACGCCTAGGTCCATAGCTCAATTGGCAGACTGAGTGGAGATACATCGTTTCAACACTGGAGGTCTTGGTATCGATCCTTAGTAGGGGTGGCTAACAGAGAAACGGGTTGGTTACTCTTCGGCGCTCCGTGGGCCCCACCCTGACGTATGTGCTTCATCCAAACCATCCATCCATTTGGTGAACTTGTCCTAAGAGTTGAGGAGAAAGATAAAGGCGAACCCTTGTCAAATAGACCACACTGCCATAAACAATGGTGGGTTAAACATCCACTATTGAAATCCCTTGGGACACCAAGCTCTAGATAAGACAGGACCTGGTGGTCGTCCATGCAAACTTGAGAGAAAAGAAAACCCCATGATGGGCCCCCGTGGGATTCCAACAGTAGAAATCATGACCACCCTTACTGCTGATATGGCCTAAATAACCTTTTCAACCAAAAATTAATCCCTTGGTGTGACACTCTAACAGTGATCCCTTAAGTATAGCTAAGGGTGTAGGTGGGTGCACCCCATTCATAAGGCCCACCTGATACATATGAGGTCCATATGGGAGAACCTGTCCAAACCACTGGTAAGGATGAGCTTGAAACCCTGTTGGACCACCTTGATTGAATAAATACATGGTGGTCCTAACACAAGCCTAAAGGGCCTTATTGTTGCGTTCCTTTGAACTTTTGTACAAAGCCATAGAATTACTTGACCAATACAAGCTATAATTTTTAGGAGATTCTTTGAGTGACCCTGGACCACAAGGAGACTTAGACCAAGTCCTTGAACCCTACCATTTAGGTGATGACTTTTCCCTTGGGCTTTCCATTTCCAAGTTAGTTAAACCTAGTTTGCACCAGATTACCACTATTATGATACTTACTTGCACCATATGGTAGGCTTACATGCTAGAACAATGACCACTATTCATCTGACTTGGTAGAATATCATCAGTAGTTATAATCTCATGATGCTTTCTTACATGTTTTATTTGAAGTCACATGCTAATATGATTGCCTCTTTATATAACCTTTTGATGCTACACATGGAGGATTCCAAATTTTATGCAAGCCACACTTGGGATGTAATTAGACAAAATGTGTGGGGAAATAGGACCCTTAAACTGGTGTCATTTTGATCAAGGTATCCTATTAAAACATCCCAAGGTGGAGGACCTCATGAGCCAGGGATGGTGGTAATGGGACACTATGCTCGAGCTGTTGGCCTACGCTGGATGACGAACCCCCCGTAGTGACCATTAAGTTACTTAAATTGGCTGATTATAACTAGATTAATAACGGCTGGCTAATCATGCATTCATAGCATATTGGCGATGACGGATGGGTATTCTGGATGCTATAGCACGTGCCGTAAAGTTGTTGGGGTATCATTTTGCTAGCTCCTAGACCATCGACTATCGACCCCTGTTCCGACTGGATGATCATTCCCAGGTCGATGATTGCATGGGTGACGAGCCCAAGTCCGACTGGATGTGCATCCCCAGGTCGATGTGCATTCATGCATCCATGCATTTAATAAGACAGCATATTGCCTGTTTTGGATTACTGCTTGTTTTCCTTTTAACTATGTTTGTTAAGGCGGCGATGTGTCATCTTGAGAGGAATTTACACTGAGCTGGTCACTCATCCATCAACTATCCAACCGTACAGAATATGCAGGGATGGATATAGAGGATGTCGGTGCCGACCCTGATGGCGCGGTTGTAGAGTCCGAGGGAGAGTATTATGATGGCAAGCCGCAACAGGAAGCAGCAGCGTATTTTAGAGTTAATCAGTAGTTTTATACTTTAATTTCAGTAGTTTAGTATTTTAAAACTTATGGAAATGTTATAACTAAGAATCCCAGCTGGGCGGGTCAAATATTTGAGCTCTCATGATTATATGTGCTTCTTTTACTATCGCACTCTGAGTTTACATTTCGCTGGTTCTCTGATTTATAAACTCCCGGATTTCTGAAAACGAGTCTTATACTCGAGTTTTAGAAATCGAGGCATTACATTTTACTATGTATTATAGAATTATGACATTTTTGTCCAATACACCATGCCTGGAATTCTAGAGCAAAATGGTATACCTGAAAGGTGCAATCGCACCCTAATGGACATGGTGCATAGCATGATTAGTAATTTGACATTGCCAGAATCTCTACAAGGTGATGCGATCAAAATTGATGTTTGTATCCTTAATTGGGTCCCTATAAATGCTATATTGAAAACTTCTTTTGAGTTATAAAATTAGAGAAAACCAAGTCTCTGATACTTCCACATATGGGGTTGTCCTACAGAGGTCAAACCCTATAACCCACATGAAAGAAAACTCGACCCCATAACAATACGTTGTTTCTTCATTAGATACCTATAAAGATCAAAAGTTATAGATTCTACTGTCATTCCCACTTTATGAGGATTATAGAGACTGGGAATGCCAGGTTAATTGAAAACAGTGATAGTAGTGAGAATTAGAATGTTAGAAATATTGTATTGGATGAAGAACGTGTTGGGGGCCTTGCACAAAACCTTAGGATCTAGCCCTCCAAAACAAACCAGAATTATAGATGATAAAGTAATGAAAACAATCAATGCATCAATCACACACCACACAAGAGATTTTTACGTGGAAAACCCTCAAGGAGGTAAAAACCACGGGACCTCGTCCAGATCAACAATCCACTATGAAGTAGAACGTTACAAACTTCTTCACTCACGCAGGAGTGGATAAACAATAAGAGAAACAAAGAAAACGGAGAGATCTAACCTATTACGAGGACATAGAAGCGCTGAGATATATATTGCACAGTAGATAACCTCCACGAGCAGAACCTCCCTTCTATAAGCTTCCTCTCTCTCTTTTCCTCTTTCTCTCACCTTTGATAGCCCTAAACCCTTTAGCAAATCCCTTATAAAGCTTTAAGAAACCCTCTTGTCATTCTTAAAAAACTCTAGGCAACCCCGTTTATAGTTTTAGAAAACTCATTTCTGCATCCTAGTTGCGAAAGGACTTGCGACACGAAATCCGTGCAAAATCGCGGAACGAATCTGCGTAACCTCGACTGGTCGAACTGAGTCTACGACCGATCGAGAGCCACCTTCGACCGGTCGAGCACCTCCTTCGACTGGTCGAGCACTCCGGAGAAAAATAACCCAAACTCGCTGGACTTTGAGTCATGTCACGGCTCGACTCCCACGACTGGTTGAGACCAGCCTTCGACCGGTCGAGCAGGGCTCACGACCGGTCGACGACGGGTCAAAAAACCCATCAGAATGAACTATGATCCCCATCGCAGTCATTCCTAATAACGTAGATATACATCAAG
The DNA here is from genome assembly GCA_030180095.1 of Magnolia changhungtana. Classification (NCBI taxonomy): domain Eukaryota; kingdom Viridiplantae; phylum Streptophyta; class Magnoliopsida; order Magnoliales; family Magnoliaceae; genus Magnolia; species Magnolia changhungtana. The sequence continues at coordinate 8,965,501 of JASAUF010000573.1, read as the reverse complement.
TATTTAAGTATTTAATCATTACAAATCGCCACGATGAACCTCTTATGGAAACTCTCTGTGATGAGGGATCTTAGTGACACTTTCTTTCTCGTAAGCATTGAGATACATCATAACAAATCATGTGGACTGCTTAGCTTGTCATCGAGAGCCTATATCGATAAGGTACTCGAAAGGTACAACATGTAAAATTGTGCTCCTGGCCAATTGCCCATTGTAAAGAGCGATAAATTCGACCAATTATAATGTCCAAATAATGATTTAGAAAAGAATCGTATGAAAGATTTTTCATATGCGTCTATTGTAGGGAGCATTATATATGCTCAAGTCTGTATGCGACCAGCTTTTGCTATTGGAATGTTAAGCATGTATCTTTCCAACCCAAGGATGTAACATTGGATAGTTGTAAAGAATGTGTTACACTACCTGAAGTGGATAAAGGACTTCGCACTCACATATAGAAGGTCTGACCATTTGGACTTGATTGAATACTCAGACGCAAATTTTTTTTTACTACCTCGACACTAAGAAGACCACTTCAAACTATATTCTTATGATGGTTGGTGGAGTTGTGTTTTGGAAGAACACGAAATAGACAACAACAGCCTCATCTACCATGGAAGTTGAGTACGTAGCATGTCACGAAGCTATGAATTAGGCAATATGGCTACAAAGCTTCTACGGTTTGCGAGTATTGCAATATATCCCGAAATCATTTAGAACATGTTGTGACAACTCAACTGCAGTAAACTTCTCAAGTGACAACAAGCGTTCATCAAGATCGAAGCACATCGGCATCAAATATCTTATTGTGTAGGAAAGAGTTCAGAATTGTCAAGTGTTTGTGGAGTTCATCGGCACTAAGCAAATAATAGCGAATCCACTTACTAAATGGCTCCCTATCACAATATTTCAAGAGCATATAACTTCTATGAAAGTTATTAACCTCAAAGATGTATTCAGTTAGTAGGAATTTGATCCATTACGTACAGACATTTATAAAGATCTCATTTATACAACTTTGACGATTATATTTATTGAATTTGTTTCTGCTTTTCATTAAGTATGTGTAATTTTAGTTTGAGTAAGTGGAATTTAAGCATTGTCTTACTAGAGACATATAAAGCTTTAGGACCTCTTGAAGATAGGCACATTTGATCACACTACATGTGCAATCTTCATACCATACTTCCATGTCTTTGATCTATGTCATAAAAATTAGTAGTATTTGTGATTGTGATTCGTCTCACTTCGCAAAAATGAAATGTTGCAATGACTACCACGATCTAATACTACTAGTCTTGATGACCAGATCGTAAAAGCATTGCTCGTATTATCTGAATGATACATTGGTTGACCATTCAGATTTTTTATTTTAAAATGATAAAACATGTTTTGTAAAATATTTTCAAAATAAATCTTGGACATTGATCATTGTAGCCCAAGTGGGGAAATGTAAGACTTCTTCAAGTATACCTACTTGATCAATGGTTTGAATCTACTTAAAGATAGATAATTGATCGAGCATACAGGTAGACCCACTTAAGTTGTGGTCACATTGAAAACATATTAAGGGCAACATGCTTCATTACAATATATTAATGGGCATGGGATATTAAGTGTTAAGTCATGAAAGTAAGGGAGTTTCAATGAGATTTTTTTAATAAATAAATAAATATATAAAAAAAACTCCCACATCTAGTTTGTTATAAATAGTGAATGGGTCCCCACACCTACATATGATCATGGACACAAATCTTTCTCATCCGTTAGTATCCTCTAAAGGTATAAGGTGTTGAAGATCCGGTTTGTCCAACTCATTTTATGGCTTCACAAATAGGTATACAATTTTGGATGTGATTATTTCGATTTCCACAATCGATGCATAGACTGATCTCATATTCTACATTTTAGATAACATTTACACCTTCAGTGGGCCACACAGCATACTATGGGGTCACATCAAAGGACGCTTTTGGATTATATATTGTTACGCCCCAAACTCGGAAATCGGGCTCACAAAATTCCCGATCGCCGAATCCGGCGCCGACAGCCTCCGTAGAACCCCATTCTCGGCTCCCAGCGCCCATACGCCAGGTTCCGATCCTGGGATGCTACAAGGAGAATTTCTAATAATCAATTTGATTTGTAATGAGCACAACCACAAGCATAACCCATGAACAATAACCATAAGAACACCATCACAAAGTCCACTATGAACAAAAGCCTTTGAGTACAATGCGTAGGAAAGGGAAATACAAGATAGTGCTAATAACAAAAACTCTAGAAGCTCGGCTGCACACTCCAACTGCGGCGAGACTACGGCTGCGTCTTGGCGTCACCTGCATGCATCAATCGTGCATAAGCTTATAGAAAGCTTAGAGGGTGGTGTAAGTGTGTGCGCAATATGAGCGTACTCAGAATGCATGGTCAGAGTAATGCGGAAACATGCTGATGAGTACATGAACATAGTCAGCCGTACCAAGGCTATGCAATGCCAGATAAGAATACTATCGGCCATGCCAATGCCATGCGATGCATAATGCAAGTCAAGCATACTAATCCACATCCAAATCCTTATGTCAATACAGTTCTCAGTCTGGATAATCACCGGGGTCTAGTACACTCTACGCCAGCTTGCCGTCCCTATCCGGACGCACAACTGGAAGAGCGAAAGAGACCTCACTATCCGCCTGCCAATATCGGGCCTGGCTCGTCGATAGCAGACCGATTCCTCAAGCTGCTCAAACTCAACCTAGAAATTGCCCCCTCACTCAGGCGGGTAAGGTCACACCCCTTTTCAACCGACCACGACACAGTAGGAGACGCGGCCTCCTGGTATTCGGCCCTCATGCGCTCGTACATCCACTCGGTCTCGACGTTGGAGTCATCCTCGATACCATCGGGTTTAGGATTTTCACCCAGGGGACATCTATGGCGCCCTTATGCTAGAACCAAACATTTCCTGGATCAATCCACCCACCCACGATGTGTCTCAGTGGAGGCTATGGCCCCGGTGTCTCTAGGGCATACAGAAACTACAATCACACAATGCAAGTGCATGAGTCACACTACACCATGCAACTGGTCCCACGTAAACCATGCGCTCATGTAGGCGACTCCGCCTTATCGTGAGCCCATAAACAGTTCACCCGAAGGCATATGCTATGATTAGTCACTCCTCATACCAGTCATACATATGATGCGTATGATAATGAATCATGGATCTATACTAAACATGTATATAGGGATGGGCTCTGCGTATCACGAGATGGGCCTAGACGGCCTCACAAGACAAGTACAGTGGACCTATCAGTGGGCCTTAAGGAGTGTGACAATGTGGACATTTAACCAACATTATCCTTACAATGTGGACGTCAAACCAACATTATTCCCAAGGCATAGCCCGCCATAAAGTACCATTACACAAACCATAGGAAATCACACATTGCAATGGATCAATATACATCTCATTAGGCCTGGACCCATAGTCCTCAGATACATCAAATGGGCCATCTCATATGGGCCTTATATAAATCAAGTGGGCCGCATTAGTGGGCCTTATGTACATTGCAATGGGCCATAACCCATGGGCCTTTAAATACTTCAAATGGGCCGAATCAAATGGGCCTTATGTCTATACCAAGGTGGGCCTCAACAACGGCCACAAATATGCATCCAGGTGGGCCTCAACAACGGCCACAATTACTCATCCAGGTGGGCCTCAGTAACGGCCACAAATACACATCAAGTGGGCCTCAACAACGGCCATGTGGTTGAACAACTTGGATGCAACACATGCATCATGGTGGGGCCCATAGAAGCCCACCATCATATATATATATATATATATATATATATATAAAATAATTTATATATATGTAAATATATACAATATTATATATAATAATAATATAATATTATATATATGTATATCCACACACACTCACACACACACCCACATGCATACACACGTGCACACACATGCACACTCACGTGCAGCAGGGAGGGGGTCCCACCGTCCAGGGAGGATGGTGCGGACGAACACATACATCAAGTAGGCCCCACCGTCCGTCTGGACGGTGGGCATGTAACACATACATCACTGTGGGTCCCATGTGGGGCCCACTATAACGTTTACTTTCCATCCAATTCGCTCATAAGGTCACACAGACCTGAAAGAAGGGGAAAAACAAATTCCAGCTTGATCCAAAACTTCTGTGGACCCCCAAAAGAGTTTCGATGGTAAACGTTCATTCACACTGTTTCTTGTGATGTGGGCCACCTGAGCATTGGACAGACTTGAAATTTGGAGGGGACCCACCTCAGGGGGTGGTCCACCTCATGGATGGTGTGGATACAAAATATACATTATGGTGCGGCCCACGGCTGGAGCCGTGGGTTACTAGATCCGTTTCCGCTGACGCAGCGGCGTCTTGTCATTGACGGCCAATGAGAAAGCGCCGCACCCCTCATTTTATTTTTTATTTTTTTTTGAAGATCTCGTGTTTTTCCGAGGTTTTTCAGGTGTGGGGGCCGCGTCCGTCAAATCCACCCCAGCCACTAGTTTCCATGGCTCAATACCAACCAAACAAGCCCAATATACAGGGTATTTTGACGTATAGGAAATATTGGGGGTATTTTAATGGTGAAAATCGCTATTTGCTATGCTATGGCCCGCCTGAGGGTTAGATTAACCTCATCTCTTGGCTCAACGCTTAAAATGAAGTAGGAAAGGGGATGGACGGCTTGGATTAAATCTAATCATCAAGGTGGGGCCTACATGAGCAGCTCGCCCAATGAGCTTTGAATTCAAGCTAATATTTGTGTTTTCATTACAGTCCAGGGACGTCCCTGGACGTCTGGTCGTAACAAATGCCCAAGGTGGGTCCTACTTAGTTGGGCCACACAATGATGGGTGGTGTTGGTACAACACATAAGAAGTAGGCCCCACTTATAGGTGGCTTGGATACAATTCGTGCCTTAGGGTGGGGGTCCATCCAAGTGGGCCATACATTCATATCATCACGGAAAAAGAAAAAAAAAGGTAGGGAAAGAGAGAGAGAAGGAGAGAGTGGGACACGTATGATGGAGGGCTCCCGACACTATGGGCCCTCCCTTGAAATCAATCATACATCAAGTAGGTCCCCATACATGTGGGCCCATTAAATCAAAATCTAACGGTGGAGATTTCTTCTCCATTAAAATAGACGGTCTAGATGACCTCTATTCAAGCTAGGAAAGTAAACATCATGATGGTGTCCATGGAGAATGGCCCCATCATGGAATGATATTGATAATCAAGGTGGGCCATCGGCCACATTTTAGGGTCCAAAGTGAGATCCATACCATTGATCGGTAGGCCTCACTTGGCCCATCTAAGAAAGCATGAAAACTACCCTATCAAAGCACCCACCGTCCGTTCTTCTTGGTCCGTTGGAAAGCCGACCTCCCTGTGCTTCACTTTGATGGTGGGAGATGAAGATTCAAGGGCTAGGATGGAAGATTTTGGGATGGAAAGTGGGCCACACTACTTACTTCTCTTTTTCTCTCCTTAGAAAATTATGAACGTGTGAAGCTTGTTGGTTGCTTGGGATTTTCTTGAATTTGAGAAAGAGAGAGGTGTGATGGTTGAGAGAAGTGATAGGTGATGGATGTGAAGTGTACTTGACATGTATGGTGGAGTAAGAGAGAGGGTAAGAAATAGTTGACTTTGGAGAGAGAAAGCATGGGTTGCTTGTACTTGACATTGAAGTGATTGATTGATTGATGTGATTGATTGATTGATGGGATTGATTTGACATTGTGTAGAGATTCTCTTGGGATCGAGAAAGCACGGCGTTTCTTCGAAATAAACGCCGCTCTCACATCTTCGGTCAGGGTATCGGACGGTGCGTGAGTCGCGGCGTCGGAACCACGGCGACGGTGCGGTCGCAATGATACAGGTCTCGGATTAAACCGACTCGAATCTAAAAGATACGACTTACGATCGATCGCAACATCGATTATCAGTCGCGGATTGCTGAACTTCGACGGAAATGATCGCAGGATTCATCGGAACAGTACGAACTAGGATACAAGTCTTACATATACTAATTTTAGGCTCTGGATGATTGCATTTGCTGGATGATTTGGATGAAACGGACACATCATGGTGGGTCCCACACAGCCTTGAAACTCAAGTACCTTATAATATCCTCAATAGGTTCGAACACAAAATGCAAATTTACACCCTTACGTGAAAGTGATTTGGTACAATTCATTAGCAATGAATTATAGTGCATAGAGGTGTACACGAGTCGAACCGAGTCGACCTTGGCACAACTCGACTCAACTTGGCCACTAGCTGACCCCAGCTTGAACTCGGCTCGGTTTAATCAGCAGCTCGAGCCAGTTCGAGCCGAGTTCGAGCCAAGATTGAGCCTCTGCAGCATTTTCTCAAACACATGGAGTGCACCTTCAATTTCTCACAAAATTTAAAGCAGCAATATCAATTTACAAGTATTTCATCAAACACATAGTAGGCAACGTAAAAATTAAGATACAAGGGTATTTGTTTTATATCCATACCTTCCTCGCTACTAGACGACACTTCATTGAGTCATTTCATCAAACACTTGATGAGCAACATCAATATCAAAATAACCAAGTCATTCAATTGGTTCGATCCGAGTCGAGTCAAGCTCGGGCATGCTCGAACTCAAAAAATCAGCTCGACTCGGCTCAAACTCAGTTTCGAACCGAGTTGAATCGAGCTTTTTCGAGTCGAGTCAAGCGAGCTAACCGAGCTAACTCAATTCGTGTAGAGCTTTAATAGTGCACCTCACATGTTAGTAATGGAGATGGTACAATAGTATATCTTAACCATTTAGGCAATTGTTCCAATATAGAGGCAGTGGTTGTTTGGATGGACGGTGTTGATCGTTACAAACAGTAATCTAACACTCCGTTTGGCACCTTGGATTTGGTGGTAAATTGGTAGAGGTGAGCATCGAGTCGAGTCGGACTGGATTGGGTCCAACTCGACTCGATCCGATTTTTTAAAAACCTGGCCCGAACTCGATCCAATCCAGGATCGAGTCCAGCAGAGCTGACTTAATTTGATCCAAAGAATCCTTGCTGGCCTGACTCGAACCGAGTCCGACTTGGTATGGGAAACCGAATCGAGTCAAATCGAGTTGAGTCTGTCTAGTCGATTCGAACTGGGCTGAATCAAGATAGGGAGAGAGAGGGAGAGAGGAGAAGAGAAAGAAGGAGATGTGGGAAATCGGGAGAGAAAGGAGGAGGGAAATCAGGAGAGAAGAGAGAAAGAGAGAGAAAAAGGAGGAGAGATGGGTGGGTGCGGCGCCTCCTTCGGGTAGAGAAAGAGGGGTTAGGGTTTGTTCGGTTTAGGACAGGTAAAGAGATGGGTAGTAAAAAGTAAAAAAGAAAAAACATTATGTAAAAAAAATTTATATAGGACCCAATGGGATTGGGTCGGATCCATTCGGATCGGATTGGTCCTAATTGACCACGATCCAAACTCGATCCGATGTACAATCGGATCTGAGTGGTCCTACTCGATCCGCATCGATCCCGGCCTTCGGTTCGGTTCGGTTCGGATCGGGTCAGATTCTACCCGGCTCTATAAATTGGTGTATTTCAAATCAAAATAATTATTTTTTATGTTTGGCAACCTTAGATTTAGAGGTAAATGAAATCGGAGGTATTCCAAATATACCACTTTAACGTGTTTTGAAATCTCAGTAAAATGCTGAGATTTCATGGCAATATAAAGGAAATACATTTTCACCTCCTTTTTAAAGGTGAGAGAGTTGCACGCGTCACAAAAGTATCTTTAGGCTATTAATCTATTGGACACATGGCAGGATGATACCCCCAAACAATTCAATTATCTGTTGCAACACTATAATCACATCTATAGAATGATCTAAACCATCCAAACGTTGGACATTTAAATGAATGGTTAAAAAATATCAATGAGTCATTTATTTGTGATCCTTGCATTTGTGGCACACCTAAGGCTCGAATTTTCTCTTTTTTTTTGCCAAAGTATATATTTTGATGAGCTTATTATAATCTTTCTATCAAATATCATATATATATATATATATATATATATATATATAGAGAGAGAGAGAGAGACTAATTTGGTATATGAAAACTGATTTAATTAATCGAATCTAAATCATGTGAATATTCCGAAGACTTCCAATGCCCTCCAAATACCTGCCGTTAGATGAAAGATTTAGATTCTACTGCATTTTAACCCAACACAAACACATTTCAGGATTCAAAATTACCTTGATTCTAATGTAATTGTGATTTGAATTCAAATAGATACTAAATCTAACCTCTCAAACAGTCACTAAACATAGTTGTTTAGTGGCCATTAAATGTAATTTGATCTGCATCATCAATGATGGGCCCACCAAATTGATGATCAACAAATTTTTTGTCCTTTTTCTTAACGAGATTGTGTTAATGTGTTTGCATACTATGCCAGCTTACATCTATTAGGTGGGCCCCATCATGGTTGCGCGGCAGTGTAAAAACCAAGTTGTTTGAAGCATTTTTTTTTTTTCTATTCATCCATTTATTTTAGTATGCTGTGGCCCACCTAAGGTGTAAAATGATCTGATTGTAAGGGAGAATATCTAACTAGTGTAGACCATCATATGGAAATCTCACACACATGTTCCATATTAGCACGTGTGGCTGGTGCCAATGGGTCAGCTCCCGTGTGGAATTAATAAATGTTGTACCGTTTCTTTCGACATGGAAGGAGATGTACCTTCACCCCCGCCTGTCTCCAACCGGGAACGGGCAGGAGTTTTGAGTGGTCACTATGATGTAAGGGTTTTATCCACACCGTCCATCCATTTTTTTCACATCATTTCAGGATATAAACTCAAACTGAGGTAGATCCAAGACACAAGTGGACCACACAATGGGGATTAAACTCTTACAGTTTTGGATCGAGCTGATATTTGTGTTTTCTCTTCATACATGTCAATGTAACTTTATAAATAGGTTGGATGGCAAATAAACATCATGGTGAGCCAAAGGAAAGTTTCAATGGTGAGAATCATTATCACTACTGCTTCCTGTGGTGTGGTCCACTTGAGACTTGAGTCTGCCTAACTTTTCGTCATATCTTATAAAATTCCACGGAAAAATGGATGGACGGTGTGGATAAAACTCGTATATCACGGTGGCCACTCGAAGCTCCTGTCCATTCCCAGCTGGAGACAAGGGGCAGGACACCATCCGCATTCCTATGCCTGGAGCTGTGTGGGGTCCACAGAGATGTCAGTGACAAATCCACTCCGTCCACCTATTTTAAAAGACCACAATAGAATAGGAACCTAAAAATTAGGCAAGTTCAAAACTCATCTGGACCACACCAAAGGAAACAGTGGGAACCAGTCCACCATTGAGACCTTCCTGGAGCTGAGTCCATGACGTTTATATACCATCCAAACCGTTCATAGGTTTACTACCACTCAGATAAACTGTTGGCACAAATATCATCCTGATAGAAAACTTATGTCACCCCAGAAGTTCAATCCCCACTGTTTCATGTGGTACGGTCCACATGAGTTTTGGATCTTCTTGATTTTTATATTCCTATCCTATTGTGATCTTTCAAAACATATGGACGGAATGGAATTGTCAAGTACATCTCTGTGGACCCCACACAGCCCCAGGCACATGTAGGCAATCCGCTTCCCTTCAACATGAGGGGGCAAATGGATATATTTCCTGACTGTAGGGGTTGAGATGTAAAACATGTCAAAAAGGGGGGGTGGTTGGTCAGGGAAGATCGAATTAAGGGGTGTCTGGTCTTTGTTCCTTTTTTTTTTTTTTGTCATGGGGTGGCGTCCTGCTTAGAGATAGAGAGAGGTGTGAGGGGACAAAACCTGAAAATAGGATTTTGTGTACTTTGAAGGGAGACGTGTTTTAAGGGGTTGGGTAGCTGTCATTTATTTGTTTTGTAACGGGTCTATGTAGGGCTTGGGTCCGACACAAGGGTGCGGCCCTGGCTCAGCCGAATCCCTGAGATCATGCACGCCTGTCCATACATTGGGGCATATGCCCATGCCCATCACCCCTTCCAACCCATGTCATCCTTTCCTGTTTTTCTAGAGAAATACTTTCATACTCTGGCAGGTTCTGTCACAGATGAAATGTAGGTAGTAAGAAATTAGTGAGAAATTGCATACATTGAATCCAACTAATTTAAACATCTTTTCTCCATATTGTGGGTCCTCATTCAGATGGATCTTCACATCATCATCGACATCTAATTATCAGGATTCATGATAGAAGTTGTGATAAAAATTCGGTATTGATTGTCAACCTAACCCAACATTCTTTTATCCCAGCTTGGTATCATGACTTAAAAATTGCACATATAAATATCTATCTATAAGATTGATGGACCAGTAATGGACAGTTAGAAATAAAAATTATCCAATGATCTTATTTCAATGCACAAGCATCCACGAATAAGAGGTTAGGGTTGTTGAACAAATATAATTCTACGACTTTGACTTAGCGACAACGAAGTCTTCAATTTACTTATATATTTTTTTTAGTTAATATATGCCGCGTGTATTATTTTTAAGCATATTTCTTATCAAGTGTCATAAGTAGCCATTGAATCAATTAACTCCCTTTTGCGTTTACTAGATTAGTTCAATTCTAGTCATTATAATAAAATATAGGAAAGGATTCCGTGCTAAACACTTATCTAAGTTAGGCATGACCCATGATATGCATGCACAAGCCAATCATTATAAATTGGGCCCCACAAAACTCCAAAAGTCCAGTGATCCTAGCCGTTCAAGTGGAGAATTTATCTCTTTATAGTAATAGTAAGGGGTTTTATCTAAAACCAGGGTGAGAAAAGAAATAAATGATCACATTTTATTTTTTATTTACACACGCACACACACCCCCACACACTCACGCCACACGCACACACACCCCACACACGCACGCCGTGGGATTTCACCACCATGGGTGCTGGAACCCTTGACCCGGTGTTGAAACTCCAAGGAGTCTACCACCCGGTTAAGAGTCAGGACCCCAATGATCACACTTTATAGTATGTACAGGAGAAGCTAGTTTGGATCATAGCTACATTCATTGAATGTATGGAAAGTTGAAGGTTGGTGCATGTTTTCTACTCTGATATGATTTTGGGGTATGGATTGTCTACATTGGTACCCAGCAGATGAATGGTCCAAATCTATCACTTATACCACTCCAAATCTTAATGGAGTGGTATGTGGAAATTTTAAAATTGGACTTTAAAAAGATTTGTGTTTTACATATGATTTTTATATTTCACAATGCCCAAATCCTCTACATGTGACCACATCGGTTGGTATTCAGTCATGATCATGGTTTTAATATCCCCACTCGAATTTCCAATATGATATGGGCCGATATGAGGGACTTGTATTAGCCATGTATCAGCTGATAAAGGCTCATATTGCCCTTGTTGTGCGTATTTGGGTGCTCATATATAGATACGATATGGCTGTATTGTAACGGATATTAAAAATCATAATTGTGATAATCTTCTTATGGTAAAATGGAGTACCTTGTTGATGGAATAATTACCATTGAAGGATTTAGCAAGGATGTTATTTTGCTAAATTCAATTATTTTTGCCTTACTTTTATTGTTTAATTTTACTAACTTGATTAATAATATATTTAAATTTTTTATTTAATTAAATCAATGGTAGAATGATTTTAAGGATAGCTTTATTATTAGTTAATTGCTTTAGAGTGTTTCGTATTGTGACGAGAGTTTAATAACTACAATAGAATTAGGGTTTTGTCTATCCGATTTATACTTAGAATATTCTCGTTCTAATTTTAATCATTGAATATAAATTGGCTCTTTTTTATTATTTATGTGAAAATTCTTTTCAACTCAGAAAATATTAGGTGAATTTGCTTTGTGGCAACCCTAGTCACTCTCAATCTAATAGTTTAGTAAGGACTGGGATTGCCATATAGTGAGATCGATGCTACGTGCACACTTAAAAGTTACAAATTAAGAAATTGCACACATGGATGTAAGTAAATCAAATCAAATCAAACCATCTAAATTATGGTCCAAGTTTTAAATTATTTTGAATAAAAAATTACGTTGATTTAATTGTCTGATTATGGGATTGGTGGACACTTATGGACAATTAAAATTGAATATAAACAATCGTCTTATTTCAAAAAATAAGTTGCCAGGGACAATGGGTCCCACAATTCAATTAATTTAATTTTAGTTGATCGAATGCGACATATATAATTACATATCCAATAATCTTATTTCAACAAATAAGTTGTAAGGATGATGGGTCCCACAATTAAATCAATTTAATATTAGTTGATGTATGCCACATAATTTCCAAGTGCTCAACTATCAAACTTAGTACTCTACTAGAGTATCAAACAAGAAAATTAGTGAACTATCACATGAATTTGCCCAAAAGATAGGGTTGAGGGGATCTTTGGATGCAAGCCAAGTCATGTACAACACATGCTATCTTGTTTTGATAACATGTATGTGAATTGTCAAGCATCCTCCTTTTGCACACAAAAAAGAAGGAAATAAAGACAATAAAAGGAGAAAAATGAGGACAACGTTTATATTTAATATGACCATATTCAAGTATAGTCTATCAAAATGTTAGAGTAAAATTATAATCGCTAAAAGTCTCGGACGGCGCATGCTGGAATATTATGTTCCATGAACATATATCACATGTGTCAAATATTCTACATGTGTTTTTATCCATATTTAAATACGTACATGTACCACTTCTGCTACTATCAATCGTCAAGCATTTCATATGTGTCCCATCTATCCATAAGTATATACACATGCATCATGATGTTGCATGTGTTACCAATTATTCTACCACTCCATTTTCCAAGTGCTTGACATTAATCAAGATAGCATGTGATAGAATGTGTTGTATCATGTGCATCTAAGCAACCCTGTAGCCTAAGGGCGAGAATGGGCCAAGGATGGCCCAACAGCCAAGAATTCTAGCTTAAATCTGACCCATGATCTATGTTCTTCTAAGAAGTTGTTTGTTTTTCTAAATAATAGGTGTAAATGAGAGCAAATATATAATAATTACCTTTGAGCAGTGTTTAAATGAGAGGAAAACACGAATATAATTAATTTCACCTCGGGGTCAAATTCAAGAAATTGTAGAGAATAGTACTCGTAAAATCCGTGGGTCCCACCATGATGTATGTGTGTGATCCCTGCCATCTATCCATTTTATCATATTATTTTAGCGCATGAGTCCAAAATGAGGTAGATTGTAAGATCAAGTAGACCACACCACAGGAAACATGAAGGATAATGACATCCACCGTTAAAATTGAAAGCTTCATAAGGCCCATGGGGTTGAACGTTTGTCATCCAACCTATTCATAAGGTCACATAGCCATGTATGAAAGGAATACGCAAATATCAGCTTGATCCAAAACTTTTGTGGCCACCAAAAAATTTGCAAAATTAGGCATTCAATTCCCACTATTTCCCGTGGTGTGGTCCACTTGAGCTTTGGATCTGCCTCATTTTTTTGTTAAAGCCCTAAATTGAGTTAGCAAAATGGATAGACAGCGCGCGTGTGTGTGTATATATATATCATGGTGGGGCCCATAATTATTGGCAGTTATAGGTGTAAATAATGATGACTTATTTACCCTGAATTACGATAGTAAATTTAAAAAAAAAAAAAAAAAAAAAACAGCGCCTAGAGTCAACTCAACCCACTTGAAAATCATCCAGCTTGACCCGCCCTGACCCATTTAACAGGACTAACTTAACCCAACCTGCCAGGACCTAACTCAACTTAAGAATAGAATATGATGGTAAGGCCGCGCACAACATGTTTAGCTACTAAATAATATGGGTGGCAATGGACAGGTTGCCCGAATCCAACTTGGGTGACCTAGCATTGAGGGATGAGATGGGGCTTGAAATCTAGGCCTGATGTTCAAGCTAGGTTGAGCAAAGCCTAAAGATGAATATCTCAACTACTTTTCCAAGTGTATATTATATAGTACATAGCTATTAGCAACATAGACCACAGTATCCATCCAAATACTAATGTGACAGTCGTAACGTGAAAAACATTGATACTTTGGTAGTGTGATGGATGATACACAAACACCGATAATTTATCGAAATTGTAGACCCCACTTTAGATGGTGAACGATAAATGCTATTATTTTATTCAACTGATATAGTGGACAATTAGGCAAGGCATATGCTTCATTGATAAATAACTTAATTTGACATATGTATGCCATAGAAAATTTTTAATACTCTAAAAAAGTGTGAGCGTTCATAAAAAATTGTTACCAATCATATACTAATCACGTAGCATATATGTAACTTATCTTTAACTTATAAGGCTTGATAAGCTAAATGCATTTCCTGACTTAGCTCAACCTTAACCCTATGGGTTGGAGGACACAAATGGGTTTAAAAACCTATTAGACCTAGGTCATACGGCTCCAAGGCCGACCAGACGCCAACCTCAGCCCGGCCCATTGCCAACCTTAATGGATAAATGCCCACGTAAGATGATAATAGGAATTTATCTTATTCAATTTCTTCTTTATTTTGGTTGTGATTTCGAGTCAAGTCAAAGTAGGTCCTCTGACCCAACTCATTGATAATCTATTCAGCCAGTTAGGTCAGTTAGGGTTCAACCCAAGTGCAATCCAAGTAGGTTAGATTCCTAGCCCAAGACCCATAACCATCCGTACCCATAGCCTGTCATGCAACGATTTTATCTGAGTAGATTGTGATAGTACAAAGCCACCTTAAAAGGGCCATTTTCTTTTTATAGAAGGACGAAAATGCCCTTGAATGACAAATCTGTTTGGTCGGTCCTTACAAAGAAGAGTCGAAAAACAAAGAGGAGAAATGATTTTTTCCAAAACCGGGTACCGAAAATGACCTTACATTTAACAGCCCCTTTAGGTTAAAAAGGTTAGCAATATCTTTAAACTCACAGTGGAAATAAGCCAGCTTTTTCTGCCTATTTTGGTAATTTCTTCGAAGAGGTAGTATTTCTGAATTGGGTATTTTCGTCAGATGGGAGATCATGTCTCAGTATCCTTCTCGTAGAAATAATCCGATTTTTACAGGCATGATCCTTTGTACAGGAGAAAAGAGAGCGTAGCCACAGGGCTACCACTTTACGTGGTCCCGTTAGCTTCTATTGGTGGATGGGATGGGACAGCTCATGACATCAGGGGCCCACCTCCCTTTTGACTGATTATGGAGCTTCGTGGACCACCAAAACAAGTAGTTGTGTGGACCGCCAATCTTGACATCTTTGTACTGCATTCACAAACGCTTGTACGGCCTTCTTCCATTTCCTTCATTGGATGTATATATTCCACAGGACTACCCAAATTTGTACTCCGTAGATTTTCCACAGAAACTGCAGGTGCATATGGAGTGATCAGAAGCGTCCAACCACTGTTTTCCCCATTAGAAACAAATGATGAAGTTAGAAGATGGACGGTTAAAACTTAAGAAGGCTAATCACTTACAGTAGTTCAGCAGACCACCATACCGTCACTGCACTGCCACAATGCTAGCAGCCAAAAGACAATGGAACAGTAGGCATGGGCGAGTCAATCCGGATAAGAACAAAGATAACTGATGCAATACACTCCAATACCACAAGCTGTGGTACCGCACCTTCTTTCCAGCTACCATCAAACGTACATAGAAAATCATCTCCTTTGAAAATTTAGACCCTACGGTGAAGATCATCTCTAACAAAAATCAGATCATTCCACTTATCATATGGCTCACATCGTTTAATCAATGAAAAACCAATGGTCTGATTCAACATGCAAATGTGGCCCAGGTATTAAACGGATCAGACTGATTTTCGTTAAGGATGATAATCATAAGGGATCAATGGTTTTACACGGTGGGGATGTCCTGTACAAATGGCATTTTTGGCGGGAGAGATGGTAGTGTACCGTATATTATGGTACCTCAGTTATGAATAATAAAACCATGGGATACTGCCAAGTCATCATGACCATGAATACGTTGATGATGATGATGTGATGGGCATGGCATGAATGGATGATGATGATGGATCATGGGCAACATGATAGAAATGAAAGGCAGACGTTGAGTGGTCCCCCCATGAAAGGATGCCAAATGTCTGAACGACATGAAAAGCATGGGGATACCAAATTGTCCTATTCGTGTCTTTCCTTTGCTAAAAGCAAAAAAATCTCATCCTTTGCTCTTTATACATAACGACTTTGGAATCCCTCCCAAAAGAGTGATTTGGGACACCTTCCCATTGGATTTCCTTGTTTTATCATGTCTTCTTATGTTTTTTAAATCTTTTTAATCACTATGGGCTGAGCATGAGTCAGACACTTCCAGCTTGTAATCTATTTAATATTAGTTGGTGGGATTTGCTGTTAAAACACGTAGAAATTTTCACTTTAATTAATAAATATAATATTAAATTATTATTTATGATTTATTTAATTTGATTAATAAATATAAGATTCATTTGTATTTATAGTTTGTGTTGAGGTCAAAATCTGGACCACCCTCCACTTAATGCGGTGAACCCTCGATATACCCTGGTCCTGCACAAAAGGGTGAGCAAAGGAGACCCTGGCTAAGCTGGGGGACCCTCTGATGCCTAAGTCAGGCTACGGAATCTGGGTCTAAGTTAAATGTAAAGAGAGGGTGTGAGATATTGTATACCTATAGCCATGAGGTCCTCTGGTATTTATACTTGTGGGTTAAACAATCCACATCCGTCAATCTCGGCATGATTCACTCAATCAGCGGAATATTATGATCGTGGAGATATTATCCGTAATCTTTGAACCGTACGGCGTATCGTGTCTTAATGGTGCGTTTCTTTGGGCGAGATCGTCGGTCACGTCCGCATCCAAGTTGATTTCTAGACTCGGCGTACGAAGTACTATCACCGGCTCGTCCTCAGCCTCGGCACACGATACGCCCGTGCCTGGGCTCGGCCTCGACCTTTACGCATGTCATGTACATGCTCTGACTCGACCTCAGCCTCGGCATATGGAATATTAGTACCCCAACTAGGCCTCGGATCATATGGATATGAAGCTAAGTTCCAAAGGTCGGAGTCCGTCGATAGGTTACTGAGGTCGGAGTTCGTTGTTTAATGCTAAAAACGAAGATCAGGGATCCGCTCAACCATTCTCCTTCGGATGAGGACGAGGGTTCATGTTGGCGAATTAAAATGGCAGTTCCAAATCGTGACTTGGGAGTTGGCCCCTGATGTTGTATTCTCCTTTCGAAGCCTTATCATCTGAGGCGTGTAGCTCAGGCTGATCCTGATTATCCTTGCACAATTTTTTCAATAAAAGAAGCCCCCTACTCTCTAGGTCCGAGTCCGGATCTGGAGAGTAAATACTCGGAGAAATGAAACGACGTCTAGCTTCCCTAGCTCATGATGGCGATTAGAGTGATTGGGGCGTATTTAATGCGATTCGCACATCTCCAATCTCGCGTGCAGTGCAACGGTCGCATCCCTTCAGTTTCTGTCCTCTTAGTAAAGGACACGTGGCGACGATTACATTTTGCAAACGGCGGGATGAAGGAAACGGCGCCACGTGTGTCGGAGGAGCGAGGAGGTGCCTACGTCTTTAATGACTTTAAATGTTGTGAAGATTCCGACCTCGAAGCACAGGTACGGATATAACGCACTCTTCCACATGTCCCTTGGCACCACTGTCGAGCCGTATTGGCTTCTGGAATGGTCACTTACAATGATGGCGCTGAGCAATGAGGCGGCTACATAAACCCCTCCCTTCCTCGCTCTCACACTTCTCACGTTCTCATTTTCTCTGCTCCTTCCTTCCGAATCACCTTCTTCCAGAAATCACCTTCGCCGAAAATCACCCTCGCCTGAAATCGCCCTTTGCCGGAAATCGCCTTCTGCGGAGAAAGCATTTTTATCGCCAGATAAAGGATTCCCGACCATCGAAGGGGAGATTCGGCCCAACGGAAGACGTCGGAAGAAATCGCCTGCAACGCTGTGAGTCCTCCAACACTTAACGCATTTTTCCTTTATGTCGAGCAATTCTGACGAAATGAGTTTGGTCTGAGGAGCTGGTTCAGAGTCCGAACCAAAGACTTCAGCCTCGAGATCTGTAACATCCTGGATTTTCACTGTTTTGGATTTCCAAAAAAAAACCTTGGAATTTCTTTTATTAATTAACTTATAATATCACTTAATGGCCATTAGCACTCAATGTTAGTTTATATGGGGGTTGTACCAGTAAAGAATCGCATAAGTCCGATTAATTAACAGTAGGAAGCCAACGAATCCGACCGATCACTTAAACATCAAGTGTAGCCCCATGATTCACTCACAGAGGGCCCAAATCTAACCGACCCATCACTAATAAATCAAGACAATCATAACTAAATTAAAGATCCAATTGAAGCTAAGTCAGACAAGTCTCGGATCTTAGCTAATAGACTAAATGAACTCCATTACTCTTTTAGCCTAAAACTGATGGTTTAGACTAATCATGACCAAATCTCCACTTTCACTAATTATAAATAGGCCACACTATGAACATAATTAATCCAAACCCTAATCATTGCCCACGAGAAATCTCACTACCAAATTCATTCCAGAAATGCCCCGATTTTCCAAACAAGCTCTAGACCGCTCGTTGGTGGGCCACTAGTTCCAAAATTATAAAGTAATGTCTGTCTTACTGGGCTCAACGTCCATCGCGGGAGTCGGACCTAGGTAGTGTCCAGAACTGCTCAACTTGAGCTATAGGACAAGTGCATGAGAATTGCAAATACCCTAAAGGAGGAAGTTGGACTTAAGTAAATTGGGTTGTCTAAGGATTTCGGACCGTCGGTTTGCGACCAAACTTTACCCATGGAGTAAGGATATTTTCCTCCTCATATCCGTATAGCCGCGGCCCCGATCGACTATCGGTGACCGTTGAACAGACTTCTAATCATATCTGTCGATTGGTGCATCCAAATGGCGGGCCAATCATATACATATGTAGATCATCATTAGGGCTAATTTCCTACGGTGTATATCAATATGTACAACCCATATTGGGCCCTAGAGCTTAGAAAGACCCTCTCATAGGTCTAGTATACTAAAAACTCAACACTTTGGGCCATTGGCACCAAATCTGGCATTATAAAAGGGCCTCATTTGGGGCACCCCTCTCCCCATACGAATTTACCCTAGAGAAAAGGGAGAAAAGGGAGAAAGAAGAAAAGAAGAAGAGAGGAAGGGAGAGTCAAGGTGGGCCATAGATCAAAGTGGGGCCAAGGGAGTCTGATGCTTGCAACTCCTGACCTCTTCCCCAACGAATCCTCCACCACGACTGCCCATTCGATTCTGTTGATTGTATAGGTAAATCTCTCACCCTTTTTTCTTGAAACCCTTGTGTGTGTGAGAGTTTGCATGAGATTCTAACATGCAAGTTCATTGTCTTAGGATTCCGGCCGATTGACGCCGAGTTCGGCGCTTTTAGGTCATTTTCCAAGTCTCCAACTATCCATAGGTGCGGACTATTAACCTTAGGTGGCCTGACACCAATTATAGTAGGAGTTTAATGATTTTGTTTGTTTGGGATGTTGTATTGAAGAGTTTAGAGGAAACCTAGGAATGGTGTGTATGTTGGAATGGTATGGATTTACATGTTTAATTCTCATTTGATGTTGATCTTGCCTCTCACATGATTTAGTATATGGATGATTACATGCTCATGTTTATTTGATTTTTCTCATATGTGTTGCTTCATAGTGTCTATGATTCCTTACTCTTGTGTATTTGATCCCTTAAGGTGTAGGAAATGCATAACTTCTTCCCTAATCCACACCACTCACATGCACCTTGTTCATGATGTTGTAGTTTGCTTATCAGGAGTATTTGAATCGTATGTTAAGATGTATGCGAACATGATATTGTTGTACTAGTTGATAACCCTGATGATTGGAGTTGTAAATCGTCCTCAAACCCTTGGGTTGGTCAGGAAACATGAGGAGAGACGGTAGTCCCATTGGTAGGGCTACCCTGAGGCTAAACCCATGGATTTGGGCGGGTGCGTGTGGGCGGCAGTAGTTCAACTACATGGGCCTTTTGCGATCAATATTTTCCGTCACGTACTCGCCCGACTCATGCGGTCTAGCCTACTCACTGGTTAATCGTAATTGTTAACCCTGTTTGCTCACATATGTATGGACCTGGGACACCCTACAACCGTTGTAGCCCATCAATAGCTAAATTGAAACTGATCCATCGCCTCATGAGCCGGGCATGGTGGAATAGGATACTGTGTTCGAGCTGTCGGCCTACGCTGGGGTGACACGCCTCCCCGTTGGACTGCCAGCGATCCCTTTTTCTCGGCACTCCCCATGTGCTTGAAGTCGGGGATGAAGAACCCAATGGGATCAAGGATCGCCAGATCTCAGCCTCACACGTTGGGGGACCTTGGCTTCGCAACCAGTTCAGGGCATTGATACGTAGGGTGTATCAGTTTCTCTAACATGCTGGATGAATGGAATTAACTAAGAACCTAGCTAACATTAACATCGCATCACACTAGTTAGGTTGGCGACTTGGCAGTCGAGGTCGTTATGAGGGAGTATTGGACATACGCGATCGTTAGATGGAGTCGCTCGAGGGAGTGTTGTGGTGAGGGCATGCATCATATCATAATATATGCATGTGCATTAACTAGATTAGCTAGAGATCTGTGAATGTATTGTCTTTCATTAAATTCATAATATAATTGATGTTTGTCACAACTTAAGACTAATAGTACCCACTGAGTTGATCATTCACTCCCACTCTAGGACGGTATTTTAAAACACCAACCAGACTCTTCAATAGCTGCAGGTAGCGATGAGTTCGAAGAGCCGAACAGGGCTAGCATTGACGAGGAGGACGAGATGTCCTACTTCCAGCTGATGGGCGGTCCCCCATCGGCTTAGTAGACGGATTTTGGATCGTTGAGTAGTAGACTCAGCGCATTATTCTTTTGGGCATGCTACTCTTTTGTGATTTTGTTAGGTAACGCCTTGTGCGACCCATTTTATATTCTTTTGGACTTGTATATATTTGACTTCTTCCATTTCAATAGACTAGTAGTGATTGTGTTTCAAGTTCCAAGAAATTCCATGCTGTGCATTTAAACCCGATTAAAAGAAAATTAGTAAAAAAAATCAATATAAGTGATACCCGGAAACTTAGGAGTTGAGTGTATGCATGACCCCCAATTTCCAGGGAGTTACAAGATGGTATCAAAGCAATAGTTTGGAATCCATTGGGCCATGGGTCATGAACTCACTAACGCGTCTGCTGACTTGAGAGGATACGCAATAGAAGAAACGCAACAGAGACTTAGAATGGTAGGAACCCTCCTAGAACCGTAACCGGTAATCTTAAATGGACGATAAGGCTTCCAAGAAGTTATGATTGGGGAGTAAGAGAGGGTAGTGGTCCTAGAAATTAGTCCGAGAGACTTACAATACCTTAATCCGATGATAGGAACGAACCGGAACTAAATAATTAGATGGTCAAGACCACCGTCCAAGTCCAAATGAGCTAATACTAGACTAAATTTGATAGTTCTGACCCATTCGGGGATGAAGACATAGAGGTGAATGAAAATTTACAGAAATTAGTGAAACTATAGAAAAATAGGATTTTGACTGTTAAATGGGGGAATCTCGCGAAACCACTAAGCTCATTGTGTAGATCGGTTTCTCCTATCCCAAATTCATATATGGCACGTCGAATAACTCATTCCGGTTTGCAAGATATGCGCATCGGAAGACATCAACCGCCCAGGAAGCCAGAGGCCCACGTGGCCCTCGCCAGCCTGCGTTACCCCCGCCGGCCCGCGTGGCCCCCGCCCGGGAAGACAGAGGCCTGCGTGGCCCCCGCTGGCCTGGGTTGCCCCAAAAGGAATTTTCCTACATTTTGGGTCAACTTCAAACATACATATCTCCTTCGTTACAACTCCGATTTAGGTGATTCAAAAGCTAGATTGAAGCTTGATGAATCTAGTTTTACATAAAAATAATAAATAAAATAAAATAAAAATTATAATATAGTTAAAATTAATATATTCTGTCAACTATCCAAAAATTATCACTTTCAGACAGTGGTTACTTCTAGAATTTTTATAATTTATTTACAACTCCAAATGACATGAAATTTTGTGAGAAGACTTTAAACTTAGTGATGAAACATTATAAAAATTTTAAAAATAATTCATTTACCGAAGTACAAGAAATTTTACAAGAAATAGAGACATTTTGCAATCATAAAAAAAAAAAATCGTTAGTTTCAAACAAATGTCAATTCTAAAGTTTTAACAATTTTTCCATAACTCAAAATGAGATGAAATTTTGTAATATATGAGTAAACTTACTAATAACTTACTATAAAAATTTAGAAACTAGTTTAGTTACTGTAAGTATGAAAGACATTATAAGAAATAGAGGTATTTTAGAAATAAATAGAAAATCATTGGTATTGGATGGCTAGAACTTCTAAAATTTTCATAATTTTTATGAAGCTTGAAATAAAATACAATTTTATAGAATAAAATTGAAATTAATAATGAATCACTATAAAAAAATTTTAAAATAATAATTTAGTAGCTAAAGTGGCAAAGATTTACTTTCAAATAGCACTTGAATTGAACTAGATGAAGCAAAAATCCATCATCCATGGGATTGGTAATCTCATCTCACACTTTCCAACACAAGGCTCATTTTTCACAGCCTAGAAAGTTAATTTTAATCCCATCTCAAATCTCATTTCCCCAACTCATTTCCTAAACATTTCTCAACTCTCATTCCTCAAATCCATTTTCCTTAAACCATCTACTCTTTCACTCTTACTTCACCATCCTCCATTCTCCCAAATCTTTATAGAAAAGCCCATCTCCTTCTCTAAACCTCAACACATCATCCTTTTCAAACCCATCTTCTTTCCCTTCACATCTCTTATCTCTCTAACCCATCCCACTCCATCACTTTTACTCTTTTACTCCTAAAACCCATCTCAAACCCTATTCACAAATCCAACACTAAACCCACTTCATTTTTCCAAAACATTCTCATCAACAACCCATTTCCTTGTCAAGGGAAATGGCATTCCTAGCAACCGTTGCCTCCTTCTTCTCTATTCTGGTGATTCTTTCTCTCATGGGGAAGAAGCACCCCCATCTTCGCTCGACCCAAGAGAGTACTAGCATAACCTTACTGATAATTTATAGGTTGCTCTAAGTCGGTTAGGTCTACCTACATGTATTGAAGGATAATTAGAACTTTTGCTTGACTAGGTTGTATTTCCCTTACGTTTGGAATATCTATGCTGTAATCTATACTGTAGAATGTAACTGGCCATACTAATGACACTTTGAATCCAATATGAATGTATGAATTGCCTTGAAATTTTCTTGTCGCCTTATGAATGCTTGTATGTATGATTATTTTACTGCGTCCTTGTTAGCGTTATTAGCACTTCAAACTACCAGAATACCTTAACACTTTTGACTATTCCTTCATTCTTGAAATTTATGAAACTGAAGTGTAGTCTGCCTATAACCCACTAGCCCTAAGATTAAAATGGTAATTCATATAAAATTTTGTGCCTTTAGAAACTTTTTAGGATGATCTTTGACCATAGGCATATCAATAGATTTATTAACCCTAAATTTGGATATAAAATTAAAACAAGGACTCTCATAGACTAAGACCCAAATGACAACCTCATAAATAGGAGATTTAAACTTTCCAATGATGGTTAAATATTTAGATTAATCGGACTACGGAATGACAGAAGTATACACTTGCGAAGCATTCGTGGCTTGACCCAATTTTCAATCCTGGGTGACTATCAATGGACTCACTGCTTTGACCGATCAGAAGACCAGGATCTACCAGGACTAGGAAGGGATACAACGATCTTTCTGCCCTGGTCAGGCAAAGGATTGACGTATGGGATCAAAGCCTACCACAACTGTCTTTCCGTGTTAGCCCAATAATAAAAGAGTATAATATACCACCCTCAGGTAAACTTTATCATCAAACACTTAGTACGATAATCATGATTTTAACATTTGTTTTCAAACCTCAAAGGTGAAATTTTTTTTTAAGGGGGGTAAATAACAATGAGCTAGGCTAGTATATTATTATATACCCTAAAACATATATAAATCCAAAACCAACCAACTTAAGCAAATGAAATAATAATATCTATACTTATTACCCTTAGGCAATTTCGGGGACAAAATTGTTTTTAAGGGGGGTAGATTGTAACATCTTGAATTTTCACTGTTTTGGATTTCCAAAAAAATTCTTAAAATTTCTTTTATTAATTAACTTATAATATCACTTAATGACCATTAACACTTATTGTTAGTTTATACAGGGGTTGTACCAGTAAAGAATCGCACAAGTCCGATTAATCAACCGTAGGAAGCCAACGAATCCACCCGATTACTTAAACATCAGGTGTAGCCCCATGATTAACTCACAAAGGGCCCAAATCTAACCGACCCATCACTAATAAATCAAGACAATCATAACTAAATTAAAGATTCAACTGAAGCTGAGTCAGACAAGGCCCGGATCTTGGCTAATAGACTAAATGAACCCCATTACTCTTTTAGCCTAAAACCGACGGGTTAGACTAATCATGACCAAATTTTCACTTTCACTAATTATAAATAGTTTACACTATGAACATAATTAATCCAAACCCTAATCATTGCCCACGAGAAATCTCACTACCAAATTCATTCCAGAAATGCCCCGATTTTCCAAACAAGCTCTAGACCGCTCGTTGGTGGGCCACTAGTTCCAAAATTATAGAGTAATGTCCGTCTTACTGGGTCGACGTCCATCGCGGGAGTCGGACCTAGGTAGTGCCCAGAACCGCTCAACTTGAGCCATAGGACGAGTGTATGAGAATTGCAAATATCCTAAAGGAGGAAGCTGGAACTTAAGTAAATTGGGTCGTCCACTCTTATGCAAAGTTGAGGATTTCGGACTGTCGTTTTGTAACCAAACTTTACCCGTGGAGTAAGGATATTTCTCTCCTCATATCCGTATAGTCGCGGCCCCGATCGACTATCGGTGACCGTTGAACAGACTTCTAATCATATCTGTCAATCGGCGCATCCAAATGGCGAGCCGATCATATACATACGTAGATCATCATTAGGGCTAACTATCCTACGGTGTATATCAATATGTACAACTCATAGTGAGCCTTAGAGCTTAGAAAAACCCTCTCATAGGTCTACTATAGTAAAAACCCAATACTTTGGGTCATTGGCACCAAATCTGACATTATAAAAGGGCCTCATTTGGGGCACCCCTCTCCCCATACGAATTTGCCCTAGAGAAAAGAAAGAGAGAAGAGAGAAAAGGGAGAAAGAAGAAAGGAAGAAGAGAGGAAGGGAGAGTGAAGGTGGGTCATAGATCAAAGTGGGGCCAAGGGAGTCCGATGCTTGCAACTCCTCACCTCTTTCTCAACGAATCCTTCACCATGACTGCTCATTCGATTCCGTTGATTGTATAGGTAAATTTCTCACCCTTTTTTTCTTGAAACCTTTGTGTGTGAGAGGGTTTGCATGAGATTCTAACATGCAAGTTCATTGTTTTAGGATTTCGGGTGATCGACGCCGAGTTCGGCGCTTTTAGGTCATTTTCCAAGTCTCCAACAATCCATAGGTGCGAACTATTAACCTTAGGTGGCCTAACACCAATCATAATAGGAGTTTAATGATTTTGTTTGTTTGGGATGTTATATTGAAGAGTCTAGAGGAAACCTATGAATGGTATGTATGTTGGAATAGTATAGATTTGCATGTTTAGTTCTCATTTGATGTTGATCTTGCCTCTCACATGATTTAGTATATGGATATTACATGCTCATATTTGTTTGATTTTTCTCATATGTGTTGCTTCATAGTGTCTATGATTCCTTACTCTTGTGTATTTGATCCCTTGAGGTGTAGGAAGTGCATAACTTCTTTCCTAATCCACACCACTCACATGCAACTTGTTCATGATGTTATAGTTTGCTTGTTAGGAGTATTTGAATCGCATGTTGAGATATATGTGAACATGATACTGTTGTACTAGTTGATAACCTTGATGATTGGCATGTTATAAATCGTCCTCAAACCCTTGGGTTGGTTAGGAAACATGAGGAGAGACGGTAGTCCCATTGGTAGGACTACCCTAAGGCTAAAGCCATGAATTTGGGCGGGTGCGTGTGGGCAGTAGTAGTTCGACTACATGGGCCTTTTGCACTCGATGTCGTCCGTCATATGCTCTCCCGACTCATGCGGTCTAGCCTACTCACTGGCTAATCATGATTGTTAACCTTATTTGCTCATATATGTATGGAACCTGGGATACCCTACAACTGTTATAGCCCATCGATAGCCAAATTGAAACCGATCCACCGCCTCATGAGCCAAGCATGGTGGAATGGGACACTATGTCCGAGATGTCGGCCTACGTTGGGGTGACATGCCTCGCCGTAGTGACCGCGAGCGATCCCTTTTTCTCGGTACTCTCCATGTGCTTGAAGTCAAGGATGGGGAACTCGACGGGATCAAGGATTGCGGGGTCTCGGCCTCACAAGTTGAGGGGCCTTGGCGTCACAACCAGTTCAGGGCATTGATACGTGGGGTGTATCAGTTTCCCTAACCTGTTAGATGAATGGAATTAACTAATAACTTGGCTAACATTATCATCGCATTGCACTAATTATGTTGACGACTCGGTAGTCAAAGTCTCTTTGAGGGAGTGTTGGTCATATGCGATCATTAGATGGAGTCGCACGAGGGAGTGTTGTGGCGAGGGCATGCATCATATCATAATGCATGCATGTGCATTAACTAGATTAGCTAGAGATCTGTGAATGTATTACCTTTTATTAAATTCATAATATAATTGATGTTTATCACAACTTAAGACTAATAGTACCCACTGAGTTTATCATTCACTCCCACTCTGGGATAGTGTTTTAAAACATCAACCAGACTCTTCAATTGTTGCAGGTAGCGATGAGTTCGAGGAGCCGAGCAGGGTGGCATTGACGAGGAGGACGAGCTGTCCTACTTCCAGCTGATGAGCGGTCCCCCATCGGCTTAATAGACGGATTTTGGATCGCTGAGTAGTGGACTCGGCGCATTATTCTTTTGGACATGCTACTCTTTTGTGATTTTGTTGGGCAACGCCTTGTGCAACCAATTTTATATTCTTTTGGACTTGTATATATTTGACCTCTTCCATTTCAGTAGACTAGTAATGATTATGTTTCAAGTTCCAAGAAATTCCATGCTACGCATTTAAACCCGATTAAAAGAAAATTAGTAAAAAAAAATCAGTACAAGTGATACCCAGAAACTTGGGAGTCGAGTGTATGCACGACCCCCAATTTCTAGGGCGTTATAGGATCCGGGGAGTCCAAAGGTCCTCTCGAGGCTGCACCCCTTAGCACTTCAACCCCAGCCCAAAGAACCGTAAGTCAGAGGGCCAAAAGTCGAGGCAAGAGGCCAAGAGGACTCTCAAAGATCCTGCTAGGCGATCAAAGGCAGGTCGCTCGAGAGGAAGATTAAAACCATTAGTTCCTGGGGGCTCGATCCTGGTCGAGTCTCAAATGGCTCAACTTCATGAAGATTATCAAATCTCTGACTCGGTTCATATCTGAGCCCCTGCCTCCACAGACCAAACAGGCTCTCCAGCTGAGGGGGAGATCGCCATTTTTATCTACGCCCTCCAATGCGAGCTCCAATTTCTCATTCATCCATTCTTGCGCGAGCTGATAGCGCAGCTGAGAATCGCGCTGGAGCAGCTAGTTCCAAACTCCTGGAGAATCCTCGCCACCACTGTTGTCCTCTGGCATCGGGCGGATAACCAGAGGCTAACGCCGGAAGAGTTCCTATTTTTATACATGGCCAAGTTCGACAGATCAGATAAGACCTAGTGGTACTTCTCGGCTAGGCCTCCATGCATCCTGGGTTTGGTAACCCAACTTCCTTCTTCCAACAAGGATTGGAAGGGGAAGTGGTTCTAGGCCTTGGGGGAATGGGAGGCCCCTGCCTTTGAGCTAAACGGACTGTGGGTTCAAGTCCCCACCAGATTCGCCAACTCAGGTTGGGCACTTTTTTTGGTCGTATCGCATTCTTGATTCATCCTTTCATGTTCTAACACATCACTTCTGCTTACAGCTCAATCGAAGGGGACCCCCGACCTCTCCGCCTTCTATAAGCAACAGGTCGACCGGGTCAAAGTGATCCCTGCGGACCAGCGTGCATGGTTTAACCTCATTAACCAGGAAAATTTGGTCTTGTCTGGCTTTTGTAGAGTCCGGCCCTCTCTCTTTACCTTGAATAAGCAGGGTTAGGGCCTTTAGAGATTAATTCACTGACCTTCATCCATTCTGTAGATCTTATTGGGCTGACTCCTCTTTTTTTTCAGGGATGGAGGTAGGCGGTTCAAAGAAGAGAAGGCCCCCGCACCCTTCGATGGACGTCATCCTCTCCTTCGAACCAAGGATGAAGGTGACGCTGAGGAAGAGGAAGGCTTCTGAGGATGAGGCCGAGGCTGCCCTAGCTGTAGAACCAGCTGGAACCGAGCCTACCACAACCCCCTCTGAGGCTATTCCCGCCATTGCTTCGACCTCTGCCCCTGTAGCACGAGCTCCAGAGGCTCCTACTAAAGTCGAGCCTATTACGATTTCATCGCCTTCGGCAGAGGAGCAAGCCCCCAAAATTTCACCTTTTGCGGTTGCGAGCCCTTCTGGGGCAAGGAGAGAAGTAGTAGGGAGACTCTCGGTACGGTTGCCCTCGTGCTATCTGCAATCCCCCCCGCTGATGCTGAGGCCGAGCCCTTGGTCGGCCATGTTAATGCCCTCGTTGGGTATGCAAACACACCCGAGGCAACTGCCCAAGCTTCCGCGACCAGCAGGGTTGAAGGAGCTTTCACACCCTCTCCAGGGGTCCTACCTCCTGGTTCTCACATGGCTCAGCTAAACCCTTGGGCAACTAAGCATGTGCCAGAGGCGCAGATAGTCGACACACTCTCCCGCCACCATGTCAACTTCATAAACAATTATGCGGCTGTATGCTACCAATCGCTACCAATGATGCTGGAGGTGAAGGAGAGGTTAAAGGAGATGAAATGGCTGGAAGCAGAGCAGGCCAAGTTTGTGGTGGAAAAAGTAGAGCAAGACGCACGACAGGTCGCACTCGAGAATTAGCTGAAAGCTTCAGCTGCAGAACAAGAGGAGCTGAGGAAGGCTGTTACGGCGAGTCGGGCAAGGGAGCTTAGGCTCCAAGGTGAGGTCAACCAGCTCCAAGCCCGCCTGGACGTAGCTAAACCCCAAGTCATTCGTCTTTAGGAGTTTGTCAGACTTCTAGAGATTAATGTTGAGGATGTAGTGGACGACGCTTCACGACTAGAGAAACAACTCGAGTTAGCGAAGCATGAAGTTGCTAAGGGGTTGATTCAGCAGCGGGCTATTCTTGAGGCCGCGGCTATTGCTAACCAAGACAGATTGTGAAGTGAGCTCGAGGCCCGAGCTGCTTTGCAGGTTGTTGTGTCCGTAATAGCCTATAAGGAGTCGGTCGAGAGGGTCGAGGAGCTAGATAAACTGTATTATTTTGGCTACGATATAGACTATGATGCTTGCCTGGCCGAGGTCGCAGCAGGTGATGTCGATGGTGCCGAACCGGTCGAAGCAGACGAGACCGAGAACACCCCTCCTATCGCCGAAGTCACCGCAAAGGCTCAGCCCCCTAGCTCAGTATCTGGTCCCTCTACTCAGAGGGAATGAGACTTATATTTTTCTATATATATACAATTCTGGATGGTGAATTTTTTAACGATACTTTTTTTATCAATGATGATTTACTAGCCGATGGCTTGTTCGCATGTGTTGATTGTCGTGATGATTTTTAGAGTTTAATGTTTAAGGACCGACCCCTTGAGGGGCCAACACTCCCACGAACAGCGCGCTCAGTTGTTTTCATAAATTAATCGTTGTGTGACGAGCCGACCCCTTTTTCGGGGAATCGGGTCATCTTTGGACTTTTCCCTTGCGTGTGAGGGGATCCCTATATAGATTTTCGTGGGTTTAATGCTCCGACCACTTCTTGAAGGGATCGGTCTGTTAAGTTAACCTTTGCTTGTGAGAGGTAACTTCTTCCGTTTGTAGATATCTAAGACAAATTGCGTAAGTTAACGATGCAGAAAATGAACTTTTATTAGAGGCCCTATGAGGCCAGTAGATTTGAGCAATACATTTATTGAGGGCTTTCAGTGGCCAACAGTCTTTACGGATAGTAGATCTTCAAGTGCTCGGCATTCCAGGGATGGGGGAGCTATCGTCCCTCGAGGTCTTCCAAGTGATAAGAGTCTGGCTGGGTTGATCTGACCACACGATAAGGCTCTTCCCAGTTGAGCCCAAGCGTCCCAGCCCCCGACTCAACTGTATTTTGGAAGACGCAACGAAGGACTAAGTCCCCTGGTCAGAACTGCCTTGTCTTGACCCTTGAGTTATAGAATCGTGCTACTTGATTATGCCTAGCGGCAACTCGGAGTCGGGCGATATCTATGGCTTCCTCGAGCAAGTCGAGGCTTACTGTGATCTGCTCTGCGTTCTGATCTTCCTAGTAGTTTCTAACCCAAGCTATTGGGAGGCCAATCTTGACTGGGACGACCACCTCCAAGCCGTATGACAGCGAAAAGGGGGTCTCCCCAGTAGACGACTAGGCTGTGATCCGATATGTCTACAGGATAAATGGAAACTCTTCAACCCAGTTGCCCTTTGCTTTCTCTAACTTTATTTTCAGGTGGTGTTTGATGACCTTTTTACTGCTTTTAACTGCCCATTGGATTGTGGATGCCGAGGTGAGGAATAAGCCTTCGAGATGCCAAGCCCCTTGCACATGCCTCTGAACTTATCATTGTTGAACTGCTTATCGTTGTTAGAAACAATGGTGTGAGGGATTCCGAATCGACAAATGATATTCTTCCACACAAAGTCAATCACCTTTTGTTCGGTTATTTTTGCCATGGGATCGGCCTCGGCTCATTTAGTGAAGTAATCGACGCAACATTAGCAAACTTCACATGTCCTTTCCCTGTGGGCAGAGACCCAATGATGTCGATCCCACACTGAGTGAACGGTCACGGCCCACTCATAGGGGTCATTTCTTCTGCGGGATGTCTCGGTATCACTACAAACCTCTGACATTTGTCACACCTTCGGACATAATCTTTCAAGTCCTCTTGGATGGTCAGCCAGAAGTACCCTTGGCGGAGTATCTTCAGAGCTAAGGCTCGGCCATTGGAGTGATTACCGCAGATGCCCTCGTGAATTTCTTGTATCATGTAATCTGTTTCTTCGGGTCGAAGGTATCTGAGGTAGGGTTGTGAGTACCCCTTCTTATATAAGACCCCATCTAGGATAATATATCGGACTGCTCTAATCTTCAGGCGTCGAGCCTCCAGCTTCTCATAGGGGACCTCACCAGATACAAGGTAGTCATAGATTGGGTCCATCCAACTTGGTGCTGTCTCGACCGGGTTAATCACTTCTCGTTCCATTTGGTCGATGCTCAGGCTCTCCATGAATTTTAAGGGCATGATTCAAGGAATCTTTCCTTTTTGGCCGAGGCTAACCTTACTAGGGCATCGGCCCAAGAGTTCTCTGCCCTCAGAATCTAGTTGATAGTGCAACTCCAGAACCTTTCGATCAATTTTCGGGCTTCGGACAGATAAGCCACCATCCTGGTTTCCTTGGCTTCGTACTCGGTGAAGATATGGTTCACCACAAGTTGGGAATCACATCACATTTTAAGGGACTGAACCCCCAAAGTTGCTGCTAGTCTGAGCCATGCCAACAGAGCCTCATATTCTTCTTTGTTATTGAAGGCTCTGAAGCCAAGCCTGATGGCATATTGGATAGTTGTAGAGTCGGGTCCGACCAGGACGATCCCCACCCCAGCTCGCTTGGCGTTGAAAGACCCGTCGACATTAAGGACCCACCTCTGCTCCAACTCCAGATCTTTGACAGGTGATGAAACTGGTGGGGTCGATGAGGCTACTTCTTCTTTGGTATCGTCACTCGAGATGATGAACTCGGCTATGAAGTCAGCCACAGCTTGGCCCTTGATAGTAGTCCTCGGACGATATTGGATGTTGAACTCCTCGAGTTCTATTGCCCACTTTATCAACCGACCTGATGCATCTGGCTTCTGGAGAACTTACCTGAGAGGAGAGTCGGTCAGGACGACGATGGTGTGTGCTTAGAAGTACAGACGTAGCCTCCGTGCTGAAAAAATCAAGCTGAGCGCCAATTTTTCAATACTCCAATACCTCTTCTCAATGGGTACCATTGTTTTGCTTACATAATAGATAGGATATTGCTTATTTCCTACTTTCCTAATGAGCGCCGAATTGACGGCCAAGGCCAAGACCGCCAAATATAGGAGTAGGGGTGCACCCTCTTCTGGTTTCGACAGTAAAGGAGGTGAGCCAGGTATTGCTTCAACTCCTACAATGCCTGCTCGCATTCAGAGGTCCACTCAGCCTTCTTGTGAGCTTTCAGTTACTGGAAGAAGGGGAGACACATATCGGTAGCTCTAGAGATAAACTGTCCGAGCGCTGCCACTCGGCTAGTTAGGCATTGGATTTCCTTCGTTGTTCGCGGGGAGCTCATGTTGAGTAGCGCTCTTATCTTCTCAGGATTCGCCTTGATACCTCTCTGGCTGACTTGAAACCCAGGGAACTTGGCAGAACCGACTCCTGAGACACATTTGGCTAGGTTCAGCTTCATACGATACTCCTGGAGGATTGAAAACGTCACTCTAAAGTCTGCGAGGTGGTCGAATGTTCTAACGCTCTTAACGAGCACGTCATCAACGTAAACTTTCATTGCTTGTTCGATCTGCTTGGCAAACATCTGATTCACCAATCTCTGGTATATTGCCCCAGCATTTTTTAGGCCAAAAGGCATGACCCGGTAACAGTAGAGCCATTTGTCAGTGACAAAGGTAGTCTTCTGCCTGGATGGGGGATGTATCGGGATATGATTGTACTCGAAATAAGCATCTAGGGATGAGAGCAGTTCATGTCCAGCAGTGTTGTCCACTAGCTGATCGATCCAAGGCAGGGGAAAGCTATCCTTCGGACATGCCTTGTTCAAGTCCGAGTAGTCGACACAGACCCACCATTTCTCTCTTGCTTTCTTTACCAGGACCACGTATGGCGATCTAGTCCAAATAATGTATTTCTTTAATAAAGCCGACTCCGAGGAGATTGTAAACTTCATCGGCTATGGCTATATACCTCTCAGCATCGAAAGCCCTTCTCTTCTGTTTCACTGGTTTGTGATCCGAATCCACATTCAATCTGTAAACCATAACCTCGGGAGAAATTTTCAGCATATCCTCATGCGACCACGCAAAGACGTCCTTGTGCTATTATAGGAAAGTCAGCATCTTAGACTTCTGCTCAGAATTCAGCGATGTCCCGAATTGGATAGTTCCACTCGGGTCGGCTTCCTCAAGCGAGACGGTCTCTAAGTTCTCCAGGGGGATCTTCCGTGGTGTCGAGGACATTGACGGTGAGGGCCTATTTCATAGACTTTTTCTTACAGCTATTGCATAATACCTCCGAGCTTCATGTTGGTCCCCTCGGAGGTACTGACCCCACCTTCAGCGGGAAACTTCATCATCAAGTGGTATGTGAACACAACTGCCCTCATCGCATTAAGGGAGGGTCGGCCCAAAAAAACATTATGCACCGATGGCACATTGACAACCAGAAAGTCCACTAGAAGTATGACTTGGTGTTGTCCTTCTCTCGCTGTTACAGGAAGGGAGATCGATCCCTCAGAGATTACCTTATCTCTGGCAAAGCCGTGTAAAGGAGTCTTCACGGTCAGAGGCGCGACCTATCAATACCCATTCTCTCGAATGCATCCGAGTAAATGACGTCGACTGAGCTCCCTATGTCAACCAAGATGCAGAAGACTTTGTGATTGGCTATGGTCATAGTCACCATGAGGGCATCATCATGTGGATGCTGGATTTCACGTACATCATCCTCTGTGAAAGTTAAGCTGCAAGGGCTGACACGGAACTGTTTCTTTGGCCTTTTGGCCAAATTGACATAGTGCTCGGGGTCTGAACTCCGAGAGTGGGCTTTACGAGCCCTGTTCGAGTCGCCTCCACCAAATGAACCATCATAGATCGTTCGAATTTCCGCAGGTTCTTCCACTGCTTTGCTCGGCCGTTCTTCTTTCTGAGCCAACTTCTCCTCCTTAGTGTATCGGCGCAGATGACCATTGCGGATAAGTGTCTCGATCTTGTCTTTGAGATCCACACAGTCTCTTGTGTTGTGGTCGTGGTCGTGGTCATGGTGGAATTTGTTGTACTTGCGCTTGTCCCGATTCTCTGCGTCGATCTTCATGCAGACAGGCCAATTCAGGAGTCTCTGGCCTCTAATATCTAACAAAATCTACTCCGTAGAGGTGTTGAGATGAGTGTAAGAACGAAATTTGCCCTCGGGCCTTCGGCTCGGCCGACGATCACGAGGGGCTCGGTCATCAGGTTTTTTGTTGGATGACTGAGGTTCTTCATTCTTTGGTCTCTTTTCTTTTTACGATGTTTCGGCTGCTTGAATGTTCCTACGGGAGTTGGAGATTTCCTCAGCATTAGTGTACTTCTAAGCCCTGCTGATGAGCTCAGCCAAGGTAGTTGGTGGATTTTTTCCGATCTAGAAGGTAAACTTCCCTTCTTTGAGTCCGCTAAACATGGCTTAAAGCGTCATTTTGTTGTCATAATCTTCCACTAACAACGCCTCCTCATTGAAGCGGGCAATGTAATCCTTTAACGGCTCTTTGTTTCCCTTCTTGAGGGTGAACAGATGGGTAGTCGGCTTCCGACTCTTCTTACCAGAGATGAATTGGGTAAGGAACATTCTTCTGAGCTCTGAGAAGGAGCTGACTGATTTTGGTTTAAGTTGTCGATACCAACTCCGAGCAGACCCAGAGAGAGTTATTGAGAAGGCTTGGCACATCATGGCATCTGTGGCTGACTGGATCTGCATCCACGAATGATATGACTCCACATGCTCCGAGGGGTCTCCGGATCCGAAAAATTGGATGACAGGAGGCATGCTGAACCTCGACGGCATCACCTCATCCATGATTTTTGAGGTGAAGGGAGGCTCGGTCTCTTCCATCATCATCTGGACTGCTTTTGGGACAGACGTAGATTGCTATTTTTGGAACGCCTTAAACTGGTCTCGGAGTTCCTTGAACCATGCTTCCAAAGGGTTCTGATTCTCAGCTACTGTCTCTTGGAGGGCAACCGCCACCTCGGATGTTTTACCCCGCTTACTTCTCTCTAGCCGATGGCGGAGGTCAGTGGGGGCCAGAGCCGAAGTAGCAGACACGTAAGACTACTTGGCGTCCCGAGCGGGTTCTGGAATTCGGGCGGATCGCTCTTGAGGCACTATGTTGTGCGTAGGGTCGGGAGTGCGCGCGTACTACGCTTGGGAACCTCTAGCCCGGGAACTGATTGGGGGCGGTCGCTCTTCGGGTGCTGGAGTGACTTCCAACAGGTTTAGCGTTGGCTGCTGGTTCTGTTGTGCCTTCATTCGGATGATCTCGTCCTTCAGTATCTGGACTTCGTTTTACAGCGCCTTGTATTTTCCTCCTCGGCTCCGAGTCCATTGGGACGGTCCTATCGAATCCAACTCGATGTACAGTAGCGAAGAAGATTGGTGTTGCCTGCTAGGTTCAGACTCCACTACTATCGCTTTTTTCTTTCCTCTCGTCATTTCCGGTAAAGTTACTAGCTTTTTGTTTGCATTTCCCACAGACGGCGCCAAAAAATGTTTAGGTCAAAATCTGGACCACCCTCCATTCGATGCGGTGAACCTTCGACAGACCTTGGTCCTGCATAAAAGGGTAAGCAAAAGAGACCCTGGCTAAGCCGGGAGACACTCCGATGCGTAAGTCAAGCTAGGGAACCTAGGTCCAAGTTAAATGTAAAGAGAGAGTACGAGATATTGTGTACCTATAGCCATGGGGTCCTCTAGTATTTATACTTGTGAGTTAAACGATCCACGTCCGTTAATCTCGGCGTGATTCACTCAATCAGCGAAATATTATGATTGTGGAGATATTATCCGTAATCTTTGAACCGTACGGTGTATCGTGTCTTAATGGCGCGTATCATTGGGCGAGATCATCGGTCACGTCCGCATTTAGGTTGATTTCTAGACTTGGCGTACAAAGTACTATCACCAACTCGTCCTCAGCCTCGGCACATAATACGCCCGTGCCTGGGCTCGGTCTCGGCCTCTACGCATGTCATGTACATGCCTTGACTCGGCCTCGGATTATACGGATATGAAGCTGAGTTCCAAAGGTCGGAGTCTGTCGATAGGTTACTGAGGTCAGAGTTCGTTGTTTGATGCTGAGAAAGAAGATCAGGGCTCTGCTCAACCATTCCCCTTCGAATGAGGACGAGGGTTCATGTTGGCGAATCAGAATGGCAGTTCCGAGTCGTGACTTGGGAGTTGGCTTCTGATATTGTATTCTCCTTCCGAAGCCTTATCATCTGAGGCGTATAGCTCAGGCTAATCCCAATTATCCTTGTACAAATTTTCCCATAATAGTTTGTCTACTACTTATTTATACAAAAAATTTAAAAATATTATTTGTCAAATTTTTATTGCATTGTTGTTTAGGTAAAAGAAAAAAAAAAAAATTTTAATAACATTATTATTTCTAACATAGTTTTAAAACTTAATCGAGTCAACTTAACTTAAAATCTGAGTCACACATTTCACCACTCCATCAAAAATTCCCTCTACCCTTACCATACATCAACTTTGTAGCATCTATCGCCTGTCCAAGGTTGATCCTTGAAATTTGATGCAAACTTGAAACTTTTCAAGTAATCAAGAGGGTGTGAGATTAAGATGAAAAGTATTATCTCAACCTTTATTTTATTTAGCTTGCTCTTAAAAATCGTCATTACGACTTGCGGTAATGTACTCAGGATTGAATCTCATACATTATTTTTCTATTAAAGTAAGAGAAAGTGATGTTCTAAATTCTAATTCAAACTCAAAACTCTGCAGCCATCAACTTGGGCAGATATCTAGAAATGGCTGTTTGTATCAAATTTGCTGAAGACTTGGTATGAGCTAACTTGGCCTGTTGTCAACTCATGCTGAATCATTCAAGTCATATTGAATTGTTTTTTTTAATAAGAAAGTAATTGAGTTGAGTCAAACCCCAAATTTTTAAGTATCATAGATCATTTTATTACTTATGTGACAAATATGATATTTATTACTAAAAATATATAATTTAATTCTTAAGTATCAAGTTGAGTCGAATAAAGACTTGGCCAAGTCTTGAGTCAACTCAATTTGATAAACCTTCTAATCAAGTTTGAGTTTTTGAATTGTAGGCCATGTTACCGTGCTTGAGACACCACCCTATCATGATGGACGTGTTAGGTGTGCTATGATTTTTCCTTTATTGTTGTAAAATATTTTAGGTTTAACTTTTTGTATTTTATGTGCTGCATTTGCAATATGTGTTAAGTTGTGCATTTGATATATATATATATATATATATATATATATATATATATATATATATATATATATATATATATATATAGTATATTTTATTGTACGTTATCAAGCATCCTGCATGTGACATATGTATGATCATGCATGACATCCTGCATGTGACATATTTATGATCATGCATCTTTAAGTAGTTTCTGGGTACCACACATGCCAACATACATTTTCAAGAACCACTTTATATTATATATACTAAGTTTACAATGTGAACATGTATCACATGCGTCAAATAATCTTTATTGCAATATTTATATAACCAGCCTAGAACAGTATATGTAATTAGGTAGACAAGATAGACTAACTAGGATTAATCTTTTGCCGCTACCCAAATGGGTCATAAGCTCATAATCTCACACTTGTTACAACTTTTGATATTTTTATTTCAAACCATCCAATAAATGTCTACCATGTGATAGTGAAATAAATAAGCATAATTTTCAATTAGATGGAACCAGCTAAAAGGAGATGACACAGTGGAGCCACATCCAATGGGTGCGGGATCTGCTGAGGTGGGTGGGATCCGTTATTGAAAGCTCGTTCTAGGCCATGACCTAAAGCAGATCCAAATCTCAGGTGGACCATAGTACAAGAAACAATAGTAATTGACTATTAAAAACCTTGTGTGGGCCACAAAAAATTTGGATCAAGATCATATTTGTGTTGTCTCTTCGTCCAAGTATTTGCGACCTTATCAACAGGTTGGATGGCAAATAACATTTAAGTGTACTCATGAAGTTTTTAATGGTGAGGATTCAGTCAAGATTGTTTCTTGTGCTGTGATCCGACCAAGATTTGGATCTACTACATTTTTTGAATCATGCCTTAGAATGAATTTTCAGTACGGATGGATGGTGCAGATGTAAGGAAAATACATCGCAGTGGGCCCCACACTGCTCATCTGCAATATGGTAGAATCACAGTATATACTGCAAGGTGATGTGGTGACCCCATATGCAGAGTGCATGGATGATTTTTGTATAAAAAAACTACTTATATTAAACAATCCCATCCATTTAATTCGCGGCCATTAAAGTGACAGTAGAAAACAAAAATAGCCATCTGTTAAATATGGAGTGGGATATACTGTAGAAAAAGTAATAAATAAGTTAAATATGTAGTGGGATAAATGGTAGAAAAAGTAATAGATAAAATTCTATCATGGGTTTCATTTTTAAAATGTAAACCATTCATCTTTGTGTGACCCATCCTAACGTAGGCTAAGACATTAGCTGACTCGATACTTGCGTTCGTGACTCTGCCATATGAAAAGATGGCTCCTCACACGCGCGCACACACTACAATAAGTACTGGAACCCTCGACCTTAGTGTTGAAACTCTTGTGAGTTTACTTTTGAGCCATAAGTAGGACCCAATTCCAATAGATAACCTCAACCCATGATTTGGGGGTGTAATTTGACTTCTTTGAGTGTGAATTATGCAATTCCTAAGTAATTTTCAAGTGCCTGCGTATCATTGTCACGCTTTGCCAGAGTATTAAAGTTTTCTTTGGGAGGCAAGTTTGAGACGCTTGGATCATCCTAAGCATTAGTGAGGTTGACATTTTACAGTGGATCTTTGTTCATCCATGGTGAGGCCTACCTCTCTCTCTCATCTGGGTTGTAACTGGACTTGGATTTAGCATCTCTCAAGTCCAGCCCGGGTCAACGGTGGAAAAAGAGCCTGGCCCACCAGCTTGTCTGCCACCGAGCTACCTCAAGTAGGGGTGTTCATCAAGTCGAACCGAGTCTAGCTAGCCTCAACTCGACTTGGCTTGGCCACTAGCTGACCTCAGCTTGAACTCGGCTCGGCTCGGTCCTTGAGCCTGACTAGCCAGCTCTGCTGGGTTCAGTCAGCATCTCGGATCAGTTTGAGCCGAGTTCGAGCCAAGATCGAGCTGAGTTTGCTTGTGCAGCATTTCCACAAATATCTGAACTGCACCTTCAAAATCCCACTGTATGGGAAATAGCAGCAATGGTTTTCAATGTATTTTATCAAACACCTTCTAAGCAACATAAAAACTAAGAAAAAATGGTATTTATTTCATGTACATACCTTCCTTGCCACCAGCCACACTTTGTTGAGTCATTTCATTAAACACTTGGTTTTGATGAGCAACATCATTATCAAAGTAACCGAGTCACCGAACTAGTTCGATCCGAGTTCGATTCGAGCTGGATTAGATCTGAGTCGAGTCAAGCTGGGGCCCCGCTCGAGCTCAAAAAATCAGCTCGACTCGACTTGAACTCAACTTCGAACCGAGTCGAATCGAGCTTTTTCGAGTCGAGTCGAGCGAGCTAACCAAGCTAGCTCGGTTCATGTACACCCCTAAACTCAAGTGAGACCCTGAAACCACCGATGTGGGTGAGATACTGACCATAGGGGCCCACCTTGATGTATGCATTGTATATCCATGCCGTTCATCTATTTTTACAGCTTATCGTAGGCTATGATCTCAAAAATGAAGCAGATAAAAATTTCATATGGACCACATCATAGGAAACAGTGGTTAATAACCATTGAAAACCACATCACAGAAACAGTGGTTAATAACCATTGAAAACCTTTTGTGGGCCACAAAATTTTTAAATCAAAATGATATTTGTTTCTTCATTTCATCCAGATCTATATGACTTTATCAATAGGTTGGATGGTCAATAAACATTACTGCTAGGAAGCTTTTAATGGTAGGGGTTCAATGACCACTTTTTCCTGTAGTGTAGTCTACTTTGAACTTGTATCAGCTTTATTTTTGGGATCATGTCCTAAAATAAGCTACAAAAACAGATGGATGGCGTTGATACACGATGCATACATGGAGTTGGGCCCTACGGTTAGGGTCTCACCCACGTAGATGGCTCCAGGGTCCCACCCAAGTTGTGTGCTCGTTGTCCCTCTCTCTCATGGGCATAGCACATGTGGCACAATCCCCATTTCTCATCATGAGTATTTCTAATCCATTGGTCAGGTGGACCATACATGCTCAAAAGAATAGAAAATTAGAAAACTGAAGCTGAAGGCTTATGCATGTGTTGCCTAACTGATAATTGAAACAACAAATATGGACCCATGAAGTCAAGCTGGGCTGACCCATGTCTCGCCAAAATGACCTAAAGCCCAATACCATCCAGAAAATTGGACCAGGCCATACATTCATGATCAAAAGCCGATCCGGGCTCACCGGTGGACGCGCCGCCTTTTCCAATAGCCTCCTTAGGACTGACCAAAACTTACCATATTGGGATTTCTGGTGTAAGTGTAGCCAGCCACCTTAACTGGAACCATTAATCTGGTGGCCCCCATTATACATGGCCAGAATTGAACGCATGGGCATGACGAAGCTCCTGGGCCGGACAACATGGCCTTTTGAAGTTTGTGGACGGCCCGGCCCAAACCTGTCTGACCAGCAGCCAAATCCTAGGTAAATTGCTAACCGGCATGTATGTATAGCCCAGTCCTAGCCACATTCACATCTCCACACATGCTAATGTAGCACACGTGTCTAAGATCCAGTCCATCTATTAGGTGGCCCGTGACATGTAGATTGTTTGGCTCAATAATCGGGTTGGCCCCCTATTTGTTCAGCCCATGATGTACAAAAAACAATGGACGGTTGGAAAAAAGTTGACCACTGGTCCACATGCAATGTAGATGTGTGCCCCAACTGATGACGATAGGAGGAAATCTATACAATGGGGCCCACCTAACATGATACATCACTTGGAGTCAGCACACGTGTGCTGGGTTGGCACATGTGGGCCCATATGGGACTTGAGGATATACAAGTATGTGATATTAGAAAGTTTTAATTGAGTAATTGCAAGCCATCTGCATTCTTTTACTGCAAGATCATCAACCTGAAGACATTTGGGCTGGCCCATCAGGCTTTTTAGGCCCTGCCCATTTTATTTTGGGCTTGGGTTTTGCATCAACCTGAGGGCGGGCCTGGGACTAATATTTAAACTGTTTATAAATCTTGCTGGCTTAGGCTGTGCCTAGAAAACCCTTCGCCCCAGCGCCCGTTTAGAACTTTCAAGGCATTTTCATCATGGTCATGACTTGTTCGAATCCAGTCGAGCTGCGACTCGTTCTCATGTTACATCAACTTGAGGGTTATGCCAGGCCCGCCCTCAAGTTGCATCAACATGAGGATCGGCCTAGGCCTAATATTTAAATGGTTTATGAATTGTGCCTAGAAACCCTTCACCTGGGCAGCTCATTTAGGGCTTTCAAGGCATTTTCATCATGATCATGACTTGTTCGAATCCAATCGAGTTGCGACTCATCCTCGGGTTTCATCAACTTAAGGGTTGTGCCAAGGCCTGCCCTCAAGTTGCATCAACATGAGGATAGGCCTAGGCCTAATATTTAAATGGTTTATGAATCTTGCTGGCTTAGGTTGTGCCTAGAAACCCGTCACCTAGGCAGCTCATTTAGGGCTTTCAAGGCATTTTCATCATGATCATGACTTGTTCGAATCCAATCGAGTTGCGACTCATCCTCGGGTTTCATCAACTTAAGGGTTGTGCCAAGGCCTGCCCTCAAGTTGCATCAACATGAGGATAGGCCTAGGCCTAATATTTAAATGGTTTATGAATCTTGCTGGCTTAGGTTGTGCCTAGAAACCCGTCACCTAGGCAGCTCATTTAGGGCTTTCAAGGCATTTTCATCATGATCATGACTTGTTCGAATCCAATCGAGTTGCGACTCGTCCTCAGGTTTCATCAACCTAAGGGTTGTGCCAAGGCCTGCCCTCAAGTTGCATCAACCTGAGGACAGGCCTATGCCTAATATTTAAATGGTTTATAAATCTTGCTGGCTTAGGTTGTGCATAGAAACCCTTCACCCAGGTAGCTGGTTAAGGGCTTTCGAGGCATTTTCATCATGGTCTTGACTTGTTCGAATCCAATCAAGTTATAACTCATCCTCAGGTCGCATCAACTTGAGGGTAATATTTAAATGATTTATGAATCTTGTTGGCTCAGTCTGTACCTAGAAACCCTTCACCCGGGCTGTCGTTTAGGGTTTTCAAGGCATTTTCATCATGGTTATGACTTGTTT
Source organism: Magnolia changhungtana (assembly GCA_030180095.1). Classification (NCBI taxonomy): domain Eukaryota; kingdom Viridiplantae; phylum Streptophyta; class Magnoliopsida; order Magnoliales; family Magnoliaceae; genus Magnolia; species Magnolia changhungtana. The sequence continues at coordinate 8,922,658 of JASAUF010000573.1, read as the reverse complement.
GAATCCAGTAGAGTTGCGACTCCCCCGAGTCTAAGATAAATCAGCCCAAGCCGAGGTAAATCATGGTTATGGTTTTTTTCTTTCCTCTCACTATTTTCGGTAAAACCTACTAGCTTTTTGTTTGCATTTCCCATAGAGGGTGCCAAAAAATGTTTAGGTCAAAATCTGGACCACCCTCCACTCAATGCGGTGAACCTTCGACAGACCCTGGTCCTGCACAAAAGGGTAAGCAAAGGAGACCCTGACTAAGCCGGGTGACCCTCCGATGCGTAAGTCAGGCTAGGGAATCTGGGCCTAAGTTAAATATAAAGAGAGGGTGCGAGATGTTGTGTACTTGTAGCCATGGGGTCCTCTGGTATTTATACCTGTGGGTTAAACAATCCACGTCTGTCAATCTCGGCATGATTCACTCAATCAACGAAATATTATGATTGTGGAGATATTATCCGTAATCTTTGAACCGTGCGGTGTATCGTGTCTTAATGGTGCGTATCTTTGGGCGAGATCATCGGTCACGTCCGCATCCAGGTTGATTTCTAGACTTGGTGTACAAAGTACTATCACCAACTCGTCCTCAGCCTCGACACATAATACGCCCGTGCCTGGGCTCGGCCTCGGCCTCTGTGCATGTCATGTACATGCCCTGACTCGGCCTCAAATCATACGGATATGAAGCTGAGTTCCAAAGGTCGGAGTCTGTCGATACGTTACTGAGGTCGGAGTTCGTTGTTTGATGTTGAGAATGATGGGGTTTTTTCCCCGTCTTCGACCGGTCGTGGGAGGTGCTCGACCGGTCGTGGGAGGTGCTCGACCGGTCGTAGGTTCGAGCCCTGGCACGACTCGAAGTCCAGCGAGTTCGTGTTTGTTTTCTTAGTAGGGACCGGTTCGTGGAGAGCTACGACCGGTCGTAGGTGGTCTTCGTAGGAGAGCCAGTAGTCGTAGGTTACGCGATTGTTCACCCGCGATTTTGTAACAGATTTGAGTCCTTTCGCACTGGGATGCGGAAAGGAGTTTCCCAAAACTATAAAAGGGGTTGCCTAGGGTTTTTCTAGGTATCACAAAAAAGCAAGAGGGTTTCCTAAAGCTTTGCAAGGAATTTGCTAAAGGGTTTAGGGTTTTCAAAGGTGAGAGAGAGGGAGAAAGAGAGAGAGAGGAAGCTTATAGAAGGGAGGTTACTCTCGTGGAGGTTCTCTACTTTGCATCTACATCTCAGCGCTTCTATGTCCTCGTAAGTCGGTTAGATCTCTCCGTTTTCTCTATTTCTCTTATTGTTTATCCACTCCTGCGTGAGTGAAGAAGGTTGTAAACGTTCACTTCATAGTGGATTGTTGATGCGGACGAGGTCCCGTGGTTTTACCTCTTTGAGGGTTTTCCACGTAAAAATCTCTTGTGTGGTGTGTGATTGATGCTTTGATTTATTTCATTGCTTTATCCATAGTCTGGTTTGTTCGGAGGGCTAGATCCTAAGGTTTTGTGCAAGGCCCCCAACAAAGTGGTATCAGAGCTAAGTTCATTGAACGGGTAGGATCGGTTGGAATTATGGAAGGTGGCTCAAGGATGATCAGCCTCAATGGTTCTAACTGGACCATATGGAAGGCTAAGATGGAGGACTTGCTTTATTGCCCATATTCTCCAATCTCGGGCATATCGACAAAATCCAAGGATATGACTCCATGATGATTGGAAGAAGATGGACCGAAAGGCGGTGGGGTTTATTAGACAATGGTTGGATGATTCCGTGTTTCACCATGTGTCTACAGAAACCTCATATAAAGCTTCATGGCTAAAATTACAAGGGTTGTATGAGAGGAAGACATAGGTAATAAGATATTTCGATAAGGCGACTTGTAAATCTCAAGTTCAAGGATGGTGGTTACGTGGTTCCATATGAATGAGGTCGGTAATATAGTGAACCAACTCACCTCTATGAAGATGGTCCATGATTGCGGGCTTTACTATTGCTTAGTTCATTGCACGACCTTAACTGGAGACATTGGTGGTGTCTCTAATAACTCCGCGCCGGAAAGATATCCATGGAACAGTGTAACATTGTCTCTTCAATGAGGAGACAAGGAGGAAGTCTCGGTCTACTCAAGAGAGGCCCTTGTGACACGAACGGGGAGAGGAAAGAACGAGGAAGGGCGGGAAGGCCCGAGATAAATCAAGAGGCAAGTCGAGTAACAGAAAAGAGGTTGAATCTTGGAATTGTGGCAAGAAGGGCCACTATAAGCATGAATGTCGTGGTAAGAAAAACGACAAGAAAGTAAAAGGGAAGGAAGAAGAATCGATTCCATGCGGTCGCTTCGGATGGCGACATGGTAGTTATTCTTTCTACGATCACGATGTATGTCTCACGGCTACGAGTCGGGGCACCGACCGGGTGATAGACTCGGGAGCTTCTTTCATGCGACTGCCACACAGGGGACTCCTTCACAAGCTACAAGTCGTGACTATGGGGTGTGAAGATGGGAAATTCCCAGCGTATCAAAGATCGTGGGAGTTGGTGATATTTGTGTGAAAACCGATGTGGGGCACATTGGTTCTCGGGGATGTGAGGCATATCCCGGACCTTCGCCTCAACTTGATGTCGACGGGAAGGTTGGATGATGATGGCTATGAAAAGCCGGTTTGCTTGGTGGGCGATGGAAGCTCATCGAGGGTTCATTGATCGTGGCTAGAGGAAAGAAGTGTTGCACCTGTACAAGGCAAGTGTCGGTATGTGCAATGGTGGATTGAACGCGGCGGAAGATTCGGCTATTGACATGTGGCACAGGGCGTCTAGGCCACATGAGTGAAAAAGGGCTTCCTACTAGCGAGGAAGCAGCTCCTTCCGAACGTGACGTATGCCTCTCAAAACCCGTCTTGATTGTTTATCGGGAAACAAGATAGAGTTTCATTCATTAAAGCGCTTCTCATGTTAATAAAGTGCATGCATTAGATTTGGTTTATTCGATGTTTGTGGTCCTATGAGGACAAAACCTTGGGTGGGGCATTGTATTTTGTCACTTTTATAGATGATGCATCTAGGAGGGTTTGGGTTTATGCTTTGAAATCCAAGGACGAGGTCTTTGGTGTGTTTAAGTTGTTTCATGCTATGGTCGAGAGAGAGACGGGTAGATCATTGAAGTGCATCCGCACCGACAATGGTGGTGAATACATTGGCGACTTTCACGAGTGCTATGCAAGTCCTGGGGTATACGGCATGAACAGACGGTTCCCAAGACCTCCCAAAGGCATAATGGTGTAGGCTGTTTATGAATCGCACCATTGTTGAGAGAATCGTGCATGTTATCCCATGCGAAGTTGCCCAAGACGTTACGGGAGAAGCAATCAAGGCATTTGATAATCATGTCTCCATCGACCCGTTGAATGGAGAAGTACAGAAGGTGTGGGCTGGACAGGATCCATCGTTACATCATCTCGAGTGTTTGGATGCAGGGACATCCGTTCACGTACCAAAGGACGAGAGGTCCAAGCTCGATATGAAGATCGGCGTGTGTGTGTTCTTAGGGTACGGTGATGAAAAATTCGGTTACGAGTTATGGGATCCGCCGAGAGAAGCTCGTCGGGAGCGAGATGTGGTTTTCTTTGAAGATCGGTATATCGAAGACATTGGTAAGCCGAGAAGAAGAACCACCTAGTTCGGTGAGCTAGAGGACATGGATCCGATTACTCCTCCTCGTGGTGCATGACGGGGAGTACGGAAGTGCGAGAGGGACGAGGGAGTTCCTTCGGAAGATGGACCAGGGGAGCCCCCACTTGATCCACATTGAGCCACGGGTGAGGAGGTCATCTGGGACGGTATTCCAAGAGGTACTCGCCGCATGAGTACATTATGCTAACCTTATGGGGAGAGCCGAAGATTATTCGGCCCTACCGACGAGCATAAGGGGAGTGGTTGAAAGCTATGCAAGAGGAGATGGAATCCTTGCATAAGAACCACACATGATATGGTGAAGCGCCTCAAGAAAGCTCAGCAACAAGTGGGTGTTCGAAAGAAGGTTGAGCGAAGAATTCACGAGACGAGGTTCAAGGCCGGACTTGTGGTGAAAGGGTTTGGTCGGAGGAAAGGCATAGACTTCGAGGAGATATTCTCACCGAGTGGTGAAGATGACATCCATACGGGTGTTGCTTAGGTTGGCGGCTAGCATGGATCTGGAGATAGAGCGGTTAGATGTTAAAACCGCCTTTCTCCATGGTGACTGGAAGAAGAGATCTACATGCACCAACCGAGGGGGTTCAAGTCAAGGGCAAGGAACATATGGTGTGTAAGTGAGGAAGAGCTTGTATGGGGTGAAACAAGCTCCACGGCAATGGTACAAGAAGTTCGATTCGTTCATGTTACAATCATGGGTATGACAGAATCGGAGTCGGACCACCGTGTGTTCACGCGTAAGTTCTCGAGATGGTGATTTCTTAGTTCTTGTTATACGTTGATGACATGCTCATCATGGGAAAAGACATCAAGAAGATTGACAACTGAAACAGGAGTTGGGCAAGTCTTTTGCGATGAAAGACTTGGGCCCCATAGACAGATCCTAGGAATGGAGATAACCCGTGACGAAGCGGCGAAAGCTTTGGGCATCCTGAAGCGGTATATTGAGAAAGTCTAGAGCGGTTCAATATGAATGCATGGCCGTCCAAGACTCCACTAGATGGTCACTTGATTGAGCGACAGACGGTGTCCCAAGACGAAGGCGAGAGGTGGAAGAGATGCGAAGATACCCTACGCGTCACCAGGAAGTTTGATGTATCTTGCATGGTGTGTACACGCCCGGACATAGCATATGCGGTTGGTGTTGTCGGCCGGCACCTTGCCAATCTGGCAAAGAACATTGAAGCGCGGTAAAATGGATACTACGGTATCTAAGAGGCTCATCCAGTTGAGCCTATGCTATTGTGATTATGGTAAACTTGTGTTAGAGGGCTACACGGATGCGAGATATGGCGGTGACATGCCTCAGGGAAGTCTACATCGGGGTTCATGTTCACGTTTGCGGGGGAGCGGTTTCTTGGCGCAGCAAGCTACGAAGGTCGTAGCATTGTCGACGACGAGGCCGAATACATTGCGTCACGAAGCATGTAAAGAGATGCTTTGGATGAAGAGGTTCCTACGGGAACTTAGCACGAAGCGGGAGGAGCACGTGGTCTTGCGATAGTCGAGTGCTATACACTTGAGCAAGAATCCAAGTCGGCATTCCAAGTCGAAGCACATAGAGATTCGGTATCAACGGATCGAGGATACTTTGGAGCAAAAGGTGTTACTGGCTTGAGAAGGTCCACACGGACGATAATGGGTCGGACATGATGACCAAGGCTTTGCTCAAGGGCAAGTTTGAGGTTTGTAGAAACTTAGGCGGCTTGAAGAAGGTGGATCCCTCCCGGGTCAAAAGGGGGAGATTTGATGGGGTTTTTTCCCGTCTTCGGGTCGTGGGAGGTGCTCGACCGGTCGTGGGAGGTGCTCGGCCGGTGTAGGTTCGAGCCCCGGCACGACTCGAAGTCCATGAGTTCGTCTTTGTTTTTCTTGTCAATAGGGCGGTCGTGGAGAGCTACGACCGGTCGTGGGTGGTCTACGACCTGGTCGTAGGAGAGCCGGACTAGTCGTGGTTACGCAGTTGTTCCGCGATTTTGCGCGAGCTATGATTTGAGTCCTTTTCTGGGGGATGCGGAAAGGAGTTTCCCAAAACTATAAAAGGGGTTGCTAGGGTTTTTCTAGGTATCACAAAAAAAGCAAGAGGGTTTCTAAAGCTTTGCGGGAATTTGCTAAAGGGTTTAGGGTTTTCAAAGGTGAGAGAGAGGGAGAAAGAGAGAGAGGAAGCTTATAGAAGGGAGGTTACTGCTCGTGGAGGTTCTCTACTTTGCAATCTACATCTCGGCCGCTTCTATGTCCTCGTAATGTCAGATCTCTCCGTTTTCTCTATTTCTCTTATTGTTTATCCACTCCTGCGTGAGTGAAGAAGGTTGTAAACGTTCTACTTCATAGTGGATTGTTGATCTGGACGAGGTCCCGTGGTTTTTACCTCTTTGAGGGTTTTCCACGTAAAAATCTCTTGTGTGGTGTGTGATTGATGCTTTGATTTATTTTATTGCTTTATCCATAATTCTGGTTTGTTCTGGAGGGCTAGATCCTAAGGTTTTGTGCAAGGCCCCCAACAGAGAATGAAGATCAGGGCTCCGCTCAACCATTCCCCTTCGGATGAGGACGAGGGTTCATGTTGGCAAATCAGAATGGGAGTTCCGAGTCGTGACTTGGGAGTTGGCCTCTGCTGTTGTATTCTCCTTCCGAAGCCTTATCATCTGAGGCGTATAACTCAGGCTGATCCCGATTATCCTTGCACAAATTTCCCCATAATAGTTTGTCTACTACTTATTTATACAAAAAATTTAAAAATATTATTTGTCAAATTTTTATTGCTTTGTTGTTTAGGTAATTTGTCAAATTTTTATTGCATTGTTGTTTAGGTAAAAGAAAAATAAAAATAAAAACGTTATCATTTCTAACATAGTTTTAAAACTTAATTGACTTAAAATCTAAGTCACGCATTTCACCACTCCATCAAAAATTCCCTCTACCCTTACCATACATCAACTTTGTAGCATCTATTGCCTGTCCAAGGTTGATCCTAGAAATTTGATGCAAACTTGAAACTTTTCAAGTAATCAAGAGGGTGTGAGATTAAGATGAAAAGTATTATCTCAACATTTATTTTATTTAGCTTGCTCTTAAAAATCGTCATTACGACTTGCGCTAATGTAATCGGGATTGAATCTTGTACATTATTTTTCTATTAAAGTAAGAGAAAGTGATGTTCTAAATTCTAATTCAAACTCAAAACTCAGCCATCAACTTGGGCAGATATCTAGAAATGGCTGTTTGTATCAAATTTGCTGAAGACTTGGTATGAGCTAACTTGGCCTGTTGTCAACTCATGCTGAATCATTCAAGTCATATTGAATTGTTTTTTTTAATAAGAAAGTAATTGAGTTGAGTCAAACCCCAAATTTTTAAGTACCATAGATCATTTTATTATTTATGTGACAAATATGATATTTATTACTAAAAATATATTATTTAATTCTTGAGTATCAAGTTGAGTCGAATAAAGACTTGGCCAAGTCTTGAGTCAGCTCAATTTGATAAACCTTCTAGTCAAGTTTGAGTTTTTGAATTATATTCCATGTTATCGTGCTTGAGACACCACCCTATCATGATGGACGTGTTAGGTATGCTATGATTTTTCCTTTATTGTTGTAAAATATTTTAGGTTTAACTTTTTGTATTTTATGTGCTGCGTTTGCAATATGTGTTAAGTTGTGCATTTGATGCGTTTGCAATATGTGTTAAGTTGTGCATTTTATATATGTGTTAAGTTTATTTTATTGTACGTTATCAAGCATCCTGCATGTGACATATGTATGATCATGCATCTTTAAGTTGTCCCTCTGTACCACACATGTCAACATACATTTTCAAGAACCACCTTATGGTATATATACTAAGTTTTCAATGTGAACATGTACCACATGCGTCAAATAATCCTTATTACAATATATGTGTAACCAATCTAAAATGGTATGTTTAATTAGGTAGACAAGATAAACTACTAGGATTAATCTTTTGCCGCTACCCAAATGGGTCATAAGCTCATAAGCTCATAATCTCACACTTGTTACAACTTTGGATATTTTTATTTCAAACCATCCAATAAATGTCTACCATATGATAGTGAAATAAATAAGCATAATTTTCTATTAGATGGTACCAGCTAAAAGGAGATGACACAATGGAGCCACATCCAGTGGGCGCGGGATCTGCTGAGGCGGGTGGGATCCGTGATTGAAAGCTCGTTTTAGGGCATGACCTATGAAATAAAGCAGATCCAAATCTCAGGTGGACCATAGTACCAGAAACAATAGTAATTGACTATTAAAAACTTTGTGTGGGCCACAAAATTTTTGGATCAAGATGATATTTGTGTAGTCTCTTCGTCCAAGTATTTGTGACCTTATCAACAGGTTGGATGGCAAATAACATTTAAGAGTACTCATGAAGTTTTTAACGGTGAGGATTCAGTCAAGATTGTTTCTTGTGCGGTGATCCGACCAAGATTTGGATCTACTTCATTTTTTGAATCATGCCTTAGAATGAATTTTCAATACGGATGGATGGTGCGGATGTAAGGAAAATACATCGCAGTGGGCCCCACACTGCTCATCTGCAATATGGTAGAATCACAGTATATACTGCAAGGTGATGTGGTGACCCCATATGCAGAGTGCATGGATGATTTTTGTATAAAAAAATTACTTATATTAAACAATCCCATCCATTTAATTCGCGGCCATTAAAGTGACAGTAGAAAACAAAAATAGCCATCTGTTAAATATGGAGTGGGATATACTGTAGAAAAAGTAATAAATAAGTTAAATATGTAGTGGGATTAATGGTAGAAAAAGTAATAGATAAAATTGTATCATGGGTTTCATTTTTAAAATGTAAACCATTCATCTTTGTGTGATCCATCCTAACGTAGGCTAAGACATTAGCGGACTCAATACATGCCTTCCTGATTCTGCCATATGAAAAGATGGCCCCTCATAGGCACGCATGCACCACAGTAAGTGTTGGAACCCTTAACCTTAATGTTGAAACTCTTGTGAGTTTATTTGAGCCATAAGTAGGGACCCAATTCCAATAGCTAACCTCAACCCATGATTTAGGGGTGTAATTTGACTTCTTTGAGTGTGAATTATGCAATTCCTAAGTAATTTTCAAGTGCCTGCGTATCATTGTCACGCTTTGCCAGAGTATTAAAGTTTTCCCTGGGAGGCAAGTTTGAGACGCTTGGATCATCCTAAGCATTAGTGAGGTTGACATTTTACGGTGGATCTTTGTTCATCCATGGTGAGGCCCACCTCTCTCTCTCATCTGGGTCGTAACTGGACTTGGATCTATCATCTCTCAAGTCCAGCCCGGGTCAACGGTGGAAAAAGAGCCTGGCCCAAACCAGCTTGTCTGCCGCCAAGCTAACTCAAGTAGGGGTGTACATCAAGTTGAACTGAGACTAGCTAGCCTTAACTCGACTCGGCTCAGCCACTAGCCAACCTCAGCTCGAACTCGGCTCGGCTCGGTCCTTGAGCCTGACTGGCCAGCTCAGCTCGGTTCGGTCAGCAGCTCGGACCAATTTGCGCCGAGTTCAAGCCAAGATCGAGTTGAGTTTGCCTGTACAGCATTTCCATAAATATTTGAACTGCGCCTTCAAAATCCCATTGTATGGGAAATAGCAGCAATAGTTTTCAATGTATTTTATCAAACACCTTCTAAGCAACATAAAAACTAAGAAAAAATGGTATTTATTTCATGTACATACCTTCCTTGCCACCAACCACACTTCGATGAGTCATTTCATCAAACACTTGGTTTTGATGAGCAACATCAATATCAAAGTAACTGAGTAACCGAATTGGTTCGATCCGAGTTGGATTCGAGCTGGATTAGATCTGATTCGAGTCGAGCTGGGGCTTGCTCGAACTCAGCTCGAACTCATTTTCGAGCTCAAAAAATCAGCTCGACTCGACTCGAACTCAGCTTCGAACTGAGTCGAATCGAGCTTTTTTGAGTCGAGTCGAGCGAGCTAACCAAACTAGCTCAGTTCATGTACACCCCTAAACTCAAGTGAGAGCATGGAACAACCAATGTGAGTGAGATACTGACCATAGGGGCCCACCTTGATGTATGCATTGTATATCCATGCCGTTCATCTGTTTTTACAACTTATCATCATAGATTATGATCTAAAAAATGAAGCAGATAAAAATTTCATGTGGACCACATCACAGGAAACAGTGATTAATAACCATTGAAAACCACATCACAGGAAACAGTGGTTAATAACCATTGAAAACCTTTTGTGGGCCACAAAATTTTTAAATCAAACTGATATTTGTTTCTTCATTTCATCCAGATCTATATGACTTTATCAATAGGTTGGATGGTCAATAAACATTACCGCTAGGAAGCTTTTAATGGTAGGGGTTCAATGACCACTTTTTCCTGTAGTGTAGTCTACTTTGAACTTGTATCAGCTTTATTTTTGGGATCATGTCCTAAAATAAGCTACAAAAACAGATGAATGGCGTAGATAAACGATGCATACATGGAGTTGGGCCCTACGGTTAGGGTCTCACCCACGTAGATGGCTCCCGGGTCCCACCCAAGTTGTGTGCTCGTTGTCCCTCTCTCTCATGGGCATAGCACATGTGGCACAATCCCCATTTCTCATCATGAGTATTTCTAATCCATTGGTCAGGTGGACCATACATGCTCAAAAGAATAGAAAATTAGAAAAGTGAAGCTGAAGGCTTATGCATGTGTTGCCTAACTGATAATTGAAACAACAAATATGGACCCATGAAGTCAAGCTGGGCTGACCCATGTCTCGCCAAAATGACCTAAAGCCCAATACCATCCAGAAAATTGGACCAGGCCATACATTCATGATCAAAAGCCGATCCGGGCTCACCGGCGGACGCGCCGCCTTTTCCAATAGCCTCCTTAGGACTGACCAAAACTTACCATATTGGGATTTCTGCTGTAAGTGTAGCCAGCCACCTTAACTGGAACCATTAGTCTGGTGGGCCCCATTATACATGGCCAGAATTGAACGCATGGGCATGACGAACCTCCTGGGCGGACAACATGTCCTTTTGAAGTTTATGGATGGCCCGGCCCAAACCTGTCCGACCAGCAGCCAAATCCTAGGTAAATTGCTAAACGGCATGCATGTATAGCCCAGTCCTAGCCACATTCACATCTCCACACATGCTGATGTAGCACACGTGTTTAAGATCCAGTCCATCTATTAGGTGGCCCGTGACATGTAGATTGTTTGGCTCAATAATCGGGTTGGCCCACTATTTGTTCAGCCCATGATGTACAAAAAACAATGGACGGTTGGAAAAAAGTTGACCATTGGTCCACATGCATCGTAGATGTGTGCCCCAACTGATGACGATAGGAGGAAATCTATACAATGGGCCCACCTAACATGATACATCACTTGGAGTCAGCACACGTGTGCTGGGTTGGCACATGTGGGCCCATATGGGACTTGAGGATATACAAGTATGTGATTTAGAAAGTTTTAATTGAGTAATTGCAAGCCATCTGCATTCTTTTGCTACAAGATCATCAACCTGAAGACATTTGGGCTGGCCCATCACGCTTTTTAGGCCCTGCCCATTTTATTTTGGGCTGGGCTTTGTATCAACCTGAGGGCAGGCCTGGCTAATATTTAAACTGTTTATAAATCTTGCTGGCTCAGGCTGTGCCTAGAAAACCCTTCGCAGCAGCACCCGTTTAGGACTTTCGATGCATTTTCATCATGGCCATGGCTTGTTCGAATCCAGTTGAGTTGCGACTCGTCCTTAGGTTACATCAACCTGAGAGTTGTGCCCAGGCCCGCCCTCAAGTTGCATCTGAGGATAGTCCTATGCCTAATATCTAAATGGTTTATGAATCTTACTGGCTTAAGTTGTACCTAGAAATCCTTCACCTGGGCAGCTCGTTTAGGGCCTTCAAGGCATTTTCATCATGGTCATGACTTGTTCGGATCCAGTCGAGCTGCGACTCGTTCTCATGTTACATCAACCTAAGGGTTGTGCTTGGCCCACCCTCAAGTTGCATCAACATGAGGATAGGCCTAGGCCTAATATTTAAATGGTTAATGAATCATGCTGGCTTAGGTTGTGCCTAGAAACCCTTCACCTTGGCAGCTCATTTAGGACTTTCAAGGCATTTTCATTATGGTCATGACTTGTTCGAATCCAATCGAGCTGCGACTTGTTCTCATGTTACATCAACTTGAGGATTGTGCCAGGCCCGCCCTCAAGTTGCATCAACATGAGGATAGGCCTAGGCCTACTATTTAAATGGTTTATGAATCATGCTTGTCATTTAGGCTTAGGCATTTTCATCATGAGTTCGAAACCAATCGAGCTGCGACTCGTCCTCAATCAACCCTTCACATCAACAGGCAGCCTATGCCTGGTTGCATCACCCAAGCAGTTGGTTAAGGGCTTTCAAGGCATTTTCATCATGGTCATGACTTGTTCGAATCCAATCAAGTTGTAACTCATCGTCGGGTTGCATCAACTTGAGGGTAATATTTAAATGATTTATGAACCTTGCTGGCTCAGTGTGTACCTAGAAACCCTTCACCCGGGCTGCCGTTTAGGGTTTTCAAGGCATTTTCATCATGGTTATGACTTGTTCGAATCCAGTCGAGTTGCGACTCACCCGGGTCCGAGGTAAATCAGCTCAAGACGGGGTGAATCACATGGTGCCCATACTGGCCCAACTGAGTTGACTCGGACAAGTCGGCAATCAATGCTTCTCATGGCAAATTTCACATGCATGAGATGGTACATGCGTGGTGGGGCACACCAAGGATGGCCATGGGCCAGGTTCGGACCTTCTTTTTTTGGGCTTGTCATGGACCTGGCCCATGCTCAGGCCCAAGTTTTAGGTCTTGTGCCAGACTTGGATAGACCTTTGGCTTGGCCCACAGAGGGTCCATTGACAGCCCTAGGCAAAAGCTAACTCGTCCAAGTCCCCTGATTTGGGCTGATTTAGACTCGGTTGGTCTGAGTCGCTGGGTCTTTTTACCTTGTTTATCAGTCTGGAGTGGATTGGGTCAGGTCCCGGCTTATGCCAGCTTGGGTAGCTTATGGACTGTGATGGTCCACTATTTTTGGTCTCTAGAAATAAACAAGCTAAGGTAGAGGATTCCTGACCTGGGCCCCTCTTAAAGCATTTAGCTGATGATTCCTGACCGTCCATTAAGTGTCTTGCACGACCTCAGACTAATCAAGTCCCTTGCTGGCTGTGGGCCTACATGCACATCAACGTAATGAACGTGTCACTACAACTGTGATGTGCATCTCATGGCCTTTGATTTTTGTACACATCCAATGTTGTAACATCAGAAGTCAAAAAACCCACTGGACCATTTCAAAAGGGTCCACTGAACCATGGACCAAAAATAACATTTGGGTCCCAATAAATAATTAGGAGTTTGTGCAACTAGTTGTGTATGGGCCCAACATAGCATACATGTGGAATTCAAACCGGGATGGCCCAAAAATCAGGCCGATCAGATCCAATCATCAGGTAGGCCACATCATAGAAAATAACTGCCCAGAAACCTTGAAATTTTTCACATGGTGGCTTGAGATTTAAGAGGTGATTTGTAGCACATGTGCAAACTTGGTATCCTTGTAATAGATCCTGACCGCTCATCCCATGGGCGCAATCATGAAATTCACTGGGCCAAAAATCAGGCTGGTGTACTCAAAAGATGGGCCACGTGTGTATGAGGGAAATGGATTGGGTTAGAAAGAAGATGAAGGATGATTCATGCTCAGCATAAAAAATGTGGCCCACCTTATCAATGGACCCGCTGGACTTTTTGAAGGCTTCCGTTGCTCAATTGCTTCTTAGTTGTTATGACTAGTTATGAGAAAATTACGGCCTAGTTGTAAGGACATCCAGACCGTCCAAACTCTATACTAAAAAATTCACTAAGAATATAATATTACACATCTAATTTTTCGTCAGTTCTTAAATCAAATCGATAAAAAAAAAAAAAAATTGGACAGAGAAGAGAAGCAAAATCATGACAACAGGAGAAAAATACCTTAAAATCAATCCGACGATCGCTCGGAAAAGAATGTCTGTTGAATTGCACCGAAAGGGTAAAAAGAAAAACCCCAATACAAAGGAGGAAAACAAGCTAGACAATGGTTATATTTGACAAACATTTATAAATTGTGGTGACTATTAAACAAATATATGGCATATATGTATGAAAAGATAAACACTTATATTGATCTCATATTGGATAGAGAAAAGAAATGTGAAGTGCTTATAAAACATTCCACTCTTAAAAAATGCTTTTATTACGTAGTAAATCATCTAGCGAATATTCATCACTCCTTTGTTTGAGAGCTACTCATGTACCTGGACCTAAGAGGAATGTTCCCATATGATGTTGGATGTGAGCTTTATACACAATCCTTCTTTACGTGCACAAAAGGTGGGCCATGCCATGTAATGATTACTTGAAAAAATTTTGGACCAAGTCATTCATTGTGTGGACCACATTCGAACATTTATTCATATCGTAGTCCATTAGTTTTAATGGTGACCTGTAACCCTTGAGCATGCGATACTATATCTAAGAAATTATTCCATCTGGCCAATGTACTTCCTTTTATCTAGGAATAGCAACATGAACTAAATATCCTATCCATGCCAATAAATTCACTTCAAAAAGTTTTGACAAATGATGATTGAGACAAGATTAAGCATTTTTGAACCACAAAGCATTTTGTTTCCATTTATGTTGTAGGTGTAACCAACACGCAATTAAGGACTTAGCATATAGAAGTAGCATGCGTAATGAGTGGATTAAGTTGGTTTTCTCCCCGTGTGACTTTTTGCATGTGGACCATCTTTTGGATGCTTTGGATTTTCTATAAAAGTGAGAAGCTGGTAAGATAAAATAAATGTTATGTGGAAGTTCATGAACTTACATGTGCATTTCTATACTGACAGGACATTGATGCCCGGTAGTGTATGGGCATTAATGTGCAGGCATGTATTGTTGGAATTGTGGGCCACCGGTTGCATTATATAGCTGATTGGATCAGGTGAAGTGGATCAGTCATATTTGTTGTGGGCCCATCATATGGTTTAAAAAAAAAAAAAAAAAAAAACACATGCACTCGACACACACCCACGCACACCCAGTGGGATTTCACCACCTATGGGTTCGAACCCAAGACCTCGTGTTGAAACTCCTCATAGTCTACCCTTGAGGCAAGGATTGAATCCCAGCCCGACATATGTTGTCAATGACTCCAAACTCCCTATATATATATATATATATATATATATATATATATATATATATATATATATATATATATATATATATATATATATATATATATATATATATATATATATATATAGAGAGAGAGAGAGAGAGAACCCATCATACGTGATGAATCTCACGAATCAACCGTCCACATGAAGCAAAACCTCATGAAACCTCGTAATATGAATTTTTACTTTGATCCGAAACTTTGGTGGACCGTGAAAAATGTAACCGTTCTTTCCTTGATTTGAATTTCTCTTTGCTATGGACGGTATGGATAAAAGTTTTAGATAAATGTAAAACTTGGTCCTAGGGGTTTCACTAGGTCTTTGCTTCACATGAACGGTTGATTTGCATTTTTCACCACGTATGATGGGTTCTCAAAAAAGTTCGTCGTTATGTACGAACCGCGAAATGAGCGCATCTATATATATATATATATATATATATATATATATATATATATATATATATATATATATATATATATATATATATATAGAAGAGAGAGAGAGAGAGGAACGCTTTCCTTCTTAAGCATGTCATTATGTGCGAACTTTTCTCTTAAGGTAGACGGTTTGGATGAAGGCGCTCTTAGCGCGAGCCTAAAAAATTTTCCTTCTCTCGCGCCTCTTCACCCCTCTCTCCGAAAGATGCGGCGAAAGCCTTTTACATAAAATTCTTTTGCTAGGATGCTAGGTGGGTCCCACCAATATGTTAATGATAAATCCACGCCGTCCATACATTTTTAAAAATAATTTTATGATATGAACCCAAAACTGAAGTAGATCAAATTCTCAAGTGGGCCACACAGTGCTGATTGAACTCTCACCAATAAAAACTTCCTGGGGCTACCAAATTTTTGGATCAAGCTGATATTTGCTTTTTTTTCTATCATCCAGGTCTGCATGACCTAATGTACAGGTTGGATGTCAAATAAATATCACAATGGGCCCTAAAAAATATTTAACGGTGAGAATCATTATCAACGCTACTTCCTGTGGTGTGGTCCACTTGAGATTTGGATCTGCCTCAGTTTTGGGTTTATGCCTTGAAATGATAAGGAAAAATGGATGGACGGGGTAGATTTCTCAAAAACATCATGGTTGGCCCCACCTAGATTTTCAACGAACCTTGCAAATTGCGAGCGTAATTAGGGGGCAGATTTGATTCCACGTGAAAGTCTTTCGCAAGAAGTACCTGCGCAAGGATGTTGGGTGGGGCCCACCACCATGTTTTTGGGAAATATACTCCATTCATCTGTTTGTCAAGCTCATTTTAGGAAAATCGACCAAAAATAAGGTGGATCCAAAATTAAAGTGGGCCACACGAGAGGGAAAATTGGAGAAAGAAATACCTACCGTTGAAACCTTCCTGGGCTCTGCCTTGATGTTTATATGCTATCAAAACCGTTTATAAGGTCATTAACATAGGGATGAAGTGAAAATATAGAAAATTTATCCTTAAAAAAAAAAGCTTTTATGATCATAAAAATGTTTTAACGGTTCTCACTGAAACCCTACTATTTCCTCTCATGTGGCTCAGTCAAGTCTTGGATCCACCTCATTTTTTGCCGCCTATCCTAAAATTAGCTTGCAAAACAGATGAATGGAATATATTTTCCAAAAATATGGTGATGGGCCCCACCCAGCATCCTTGCTCACCAACTTCCTGCCAAAGGCTTTCACATGAAATCCGAGGTTGACGCGGATTGGATTTCCGTTTAGGCCGTGAACGCACTCGGCCACGCACAAGTAATTGTTTATCATAAGAAAAAAAGGCTGTGAATTTCCTGCCAAAGACTGGTAACCAAGTGGGGCCCACTGTGATGTTTGTGAGAAATCCTACGCGTCCATCCATTTTTTGAGTTCAATTCAAGACATGAAGCCAAAAATGAACCGTTTCCTGAGCTCAAGTGAGCCAAAAACATGATAATTGAACGTCCACAGTTGAAATATTCGTAGGCCACAGAAGTTTTGAGTCATGTTAATATTTTTTTATTTCAGTTCATCCCAGTGTGAATGAATTATTAATGGTACGGATGGCTTGTAAACATCACCATCGAAACCCAGGTAGATTTTCCTAACCACATTTCCTTTTAGTACGGCCCACTTGAGCTTTGGATACGGTTCATTTTTGGCATGGGAGGATTTCTCACAAACATCACAGTGGGCCCCACCTGGTTCCTAGGAACTTCCACGTCGGAGTTTACTGGTACGTGGCCAAGGGAAGCGGAGTGCGTACTGAGTAAACTCTGTGGGGTCCACTGTGATTTATGTATTTTATCCAGTCTGTCCATCCATTTTATAAGATAATTTTAGGGCCTTAGCTTAAAACCAAAGCATATCAAAGGCTAAAATCGACCACACCAAAGGAAACAGTGTGAATTGAATTTATACCGTTGAAAAATTCTTGGGGGCCACAGAAGTTTTGAATCAAGATTATATATAAATATTTTTAACCTTCATCCATGTTTTTTTTATCCTTTGAACAGTTTAGATGAAAAATAAACATCAATGTGGGGCTTGGAAAGGTTTCAACGGTGGAAATCATTATTTCCACTGTTTCCTGTTGTATGGTCCACTTGAGATTTTTACAAGCTTCAATTTTACGTTCAACGCCTAAAATTAGATGGAAAGATAGATGGAAGGTGTGGATAAATCACGTAAATTCACAGTGGGCCCAACTGAATTTTCTCTGTATGACAATCCGGTTTCATGGCCGAGCGGGTGCACGGCGGAAACGGAGAAAGATCCGTTAACGGATATAACGGAGTAGCATTTAAACCCAGGGAACATGCCATTGGTATCTAACCAATGGCATTTTGCCACATCACTTCAGTAGCGTTTTTGCTACTAAAGCGTTCAGTATCCAATCCGCTCCCGATAGAGAGATAGGTGACGTCACTCCAGTCGTCTCCGGCTCCTCGACGGTTTTGATGGCATATAAACATCAAGGCGGAGCCCAGGAAGGTTTAACGGTAGGTATTTCTTTCTCAAATTTTCCCTCTCATGTGGCCCACTTTAATTTTGGATCCACCTCATTTTTGGTCGATTTTCCTAAAATGAGCTTGATAAACGGATGAACGGAGTATATTTCCCAAAAACATGGTGGTGGGCCCCACCCAGCATCCTTGCGCAGGTACTTCTTGCGAAAGGCTTTCACGTAGAATCAAATATGCCCCCTAATTACGCTCGCAATTTGCAAGGTTCGTTGAAAATCTAGGTGGGGCCAACCATGATGTTTTTGAGAAATCTACCCCATCCATCCAATTTTCCTTATCATTTCAGGGCATAAACCCAAAACTAAGGCAGATCCAAATCTCAAGTGGACCACACCACAGGAAGCAGCGCTGATAATGATTCTCACTGTTAAATATTTTTTAGGGCCCATCGTGATATTTATTTGACATCCAACCTGTACATTAGGTCATGCAGACCTGGATGATGGGAAAAAAGCAAATATTAGCTTGATCTAAAAATTTGGTAGCCCCAGGAAGTTTTTATTGGTGAGAGTTCAATCAGCATTGTGTGGCCCACTTGAGAATTTGATCTACCTCAGTTTTGGGTTCATGTCATAAAATTATTTTTAAAAATATATGGACAGCGTGGATTTATCATTAACATATTGGTGGGACCCACCTAGCATTCCAGCAAAAGAATTTTATGTAAAAGGCTTTCACCACATCCTTCGAAGAGGGGGTGAAGAGGCGTACGAGAGAATGAAACTCACTTTTTTAGGCTCGCGCTAAGAGCGCCTTCATCCAAACCATCTACCTTATCCTACGATTAATAGGAAAGTTCGTACATAATGACGTGTGAACCGGTGCGTGTAGTCGTTCCTCTATATATATATATATATATATATATATATATATATATATATATATATATATATAGAGAGAGAGAGAGAGAGAAAGAGAGAGAGACACACACACACCAAATGCCCACTGCACACTAGTTCACATGGAACTCATGTGAACTTTTTGAGAACTCATCATACGTGATGTGAGTCCCAAATCTGAAAGGTTCGTCCACGTGATGCAACACCCCATAAAACTCCTAAGGCCCAGCTTATATGTGTGTGTGTGTGTGTGTGTGTGTGTGGAAAACGCTCACCTGCGAACCAGTTCATACGTCCTACGTACGAACTTTTTTGAGAACCCATCATACGTGATGGGGATCTAAAATTTGAACCGTTCATGTGAAGCAGCACATATGAAACCCCCCGGGCCCAAGTTTTACTTTGATATAAAACTTTGATGGGAAATGAAAAACGAAAACAATTTTCTCTCTTGATTTTCATTTCTCTTTGCTATGGCCCAAGAGAATTTTAGATCGGGGTGAAACTTTGTCACATAAGGTTTTATGGGATTCTGAATCACATGGACCGTTCAGATTAGACACCCATGGCACGTGTGCAAAGGTGCTCATGTGCGTAGGTGCGTAGGGAGCATCTCTCTCTCTCTCTCTCTCTCTCTCTCTCTCTATCTATATATATATATATATATATATATATATATATTGGCATGCTTACCTACGCACGTGCACACATGTGCACTTTGTATGTACACATGTCATGGGAGTCTAATCCGAATGGTCCATGTGATGCTGCATCCCATGAAACTTCAAGGGAGCAATTTTCACCGTGATCTAAAACTTTGGTGGGTCATAACAAAGACAGATGCAAATCAAGGGAGGAAATTATTTTTTTTTTCAATGGCCCACCAAGTTTTGGATCAAAGTATAAGCTAGGCCCTAGGGGTTTCATGGAGTGCTGCATCACATGGACTGTTTGGATTTGGGACTTACATCACGTACGGTGAATTCTCAAAAAGTTGTGTGTGTATATGTGTATATATGTGTGTGTGTATATATATACATGCACACACACACACACATATGTGTGTGTGTGTATTAGATCAATCCACTGGGATATTTGATTCATATTCAAAAGGCCTCACGTATTACCCACCATTCAGATTTTTTAAGCCTACTACCCAAGCCATCTCGATGAGCTCATTAGCGGTGCACATTGGAGATAGTTTGTGTGGGGCTACCTTTAGTCTATGGGCCTTCATATGTCCTTTCTAAGCCAACTTTGGTATTGTAGAGCCCATCTAGATTTAGTTTATGTTCTGTGTTTTTCTTTGGTGTGAATTATTCAACCATAGCAATTTGATCATGTTGGAAGTCATTCATGGCTGCTAGTTGTTTCAAACATCATGTCATGCCTTTATTGATAGATAGTTTGTTGGTTGTGAGTCATCCATCTGTGGCTGACGAGATTATCATGGTTAACAGCGATTGCCTATATTGTACTATGAGAGGGGATCTAGTTAAAGTGCTTTTGGAGTTGGTCTGACCATTTTGCTACAGGCACAACAGACCTTACAAAACCAACTCATGTAATCAAGATATTATGGTGACATGGTTGTATACTACATGAGTTGTTACTTTGATTGGCTACAGGCATCCTATGCTACATTTGAATGAAGCAAAATCAAGATAGATTTGGTGATTGAGGCTAACTTGAAGACATTGACTCACAAAATTAAGAAATCTAGACATCTAGATAATACTACATGTTTGTTTGAATTTGTAGTTTAGATTGAGATATAGACCTTTGTTAACTCTAATATGAATATAAGATAGTTCATACTATCACATGTGCCGGAGTGATTGGCTAGTCCATTCAACAGCTTGGTAACAATGTAGGGAACATTCAAAGAAAACTTTCATGAATGTGTAGGATTTACATGAGTTGCTTTTTTGGATGGAGTATGGTATTAGAAAAGGGACTCAAATATGTTCTATGGATGCTCTTTTTTTATCATTAGAATTATGATTATTGACTTTGTATTCATATTAAGGTTCTGGCAAACTATGTAAGACAATTTTAGATTGTAAATTGTAATATGGTTATTTGGTTGATAGATATGATTATACATGAATTGTTTTAAAACAACTAGATAACCTTGAAAGGTATATAAACTAGTACAATTGAAACTCTTTTAAGCTAAAGAGCATATTTAATTTTATTGTCTAAATCAAATTAAGGTGTAAGCTATTAGTTACTTAAGCCTAATTTTTTAGTCAATGGACAAAATTATGAGCATCATACATATCCAGTTTTAAGAGTTCAAAGCCAAATTAAGTGACTAGACAAATTACAGATAGTGTCTTTCATGGCATGGTTTACCCATCTCTTTATCTATGGAATATTGAGAATATCCATTAAAGATAATGGATTGAGTAGGATTTTAGTTTATAGGAATTAGTGAGTACATTGGCTATATGTTCCATCAAAGTGGTCATGAATAAATATCAAATCAATACTTAGATTTAAAGGCATAACGTAAGCATCGTATGTTAAGGATCAATAACATGATGTTTTGTGTCCAGATAAGTGGTGTTTGACCCAATGAAGTTCGTTGTTTGATTGAAGCCAAATAGGATGGAGTGGATGGTGTTAACGGTATAATATCAAATAGTTTATCTTCTCACGATTGCAGTGGACCACTTGGTCTTGTGTTGTGGACATTTAGCCAGCTTCATATTGTAAAGACCGTTCAGGTGCTACAATTTCAACCAAAAGTTATGGAACATGATGATGCATTAAGTTTCACAACGAGATTTGATAATTGGCCCGTCATCTTGAATAATCTAGTCAACTATCCCGTTGATTAGATAAAGTTTAGTACAATAAATTTTTTTTAATTTATGCTCTTGGTTTAATGAAGTCTTTCTTCTAATATGAGCTATTACACCTTAATTTTGTGTCGCAATCATGAATATTGAATATATTCTCTTCCATTGAAAAGTCTTTCTACTTTTAATAGTACCAACTTTTTGAAATGGAATGAGGTATTAGAAATTACCCCTTGTTTGTATGGAATTAGACTTACTATTAAATGAAAACCAACTTTAAAACCAGTCCTATATGTGATATTGCTAGATGTAACAGGTGGAAATGGGTAAATAAGCTAAGTAATGATATGAGATATTCCATTTCTGAATCTTTTTGTGGGAGCATATCTGAAAAAGAAAACATGAAAGAATTCATCGAAAAAAAAATTTTAAAAAGAAAGAAAGAAAAAAGTTCACCAAATTGATAAGGCAGATACTATAACAGTTCTTACGACTCACTCAGCCTAGAATGATGAGCTCATAAAGCTTATATCTACTCAAGAGATTGAGAATTTCGTTTAGATTGCAAACTCCAATAAGTCTTCTAAACCGGATGGATTTAATGTCCATTTCTGTAAGGTTTGTTGGCCTATTTTTGGAAAAGACATTTACGTTGTTGTGAATAGTTTCTTTAGATCATCTAAACTTTTTAAATAACTTAACAATACGCTAATCGATTTAGTTCTCGTATTGAAAAACTTGGAATCCCTGAGTGATCTAAGTCCATTCTCCCTGACCAACAAGATATATACAATCATTTTTAGAATATTAGTAAACCAAATGAAGGTAGTCATGCCCTTGATTATCGGTCACTCCCAATCTGCCTACATCTTTGGTCATAATATTTTTAATAATATCTTACTCAATCACGACCTCATTAGGGGAATCCATCTTGAGAGAGGAGCGCCTAAAATATTCGTTAAAGTTGACCTTAAGTCATTCGATTATGTCAATTGGATTTTCTTATTAGAGTTATGCGTGCCATAAATTTTTCATATTTTTGGATTAATTGGATTTATGCTTGCATCTTCTCTCCTTCTATCTTGATCAATATAAACGAGAAGATGTGTGGTTTCTTTAAGAGCAATAGGGGCCTCGGGCAAGGTGATCCTCTATCTCTCTTTCTCATTGTTATTGTTATGGAAATGTTTTCTACTTTTATTAACAAATAGTGTTAATGGGATGATTGGAATCCCTTTCAAAACAGAGACCTTGGTCATCTTTCGTCTTTTATTTATGAATGATCATATGATCTTTATTAGCACAAACCTATTATCAGCTTATAACCTCATTAACTTATTTATCAATTTCACTAATAATTCAAGTTTGCAGGTTAATCCTTGTAAGTGCGTTTTGTTAATTTGTAGGTCATATAAGTGTGAATATGTTATTATAGACATGCTTAAAATGGGAGAAGATGACCTTTCCATTAGAAATCTTGGTCACTATTTCTTTTCCATTAGGCTTCACATTATGGATTATCGGCCTTTAGTGGACAGCCTTACTAGGAAGCTTAATTAGTGGGCAGAAAGTTTTTCCTCCTTTATGTTGGGACTCATATATTGCATATTTAACTATTAAATTACATTAGTTTTCTTACATTTAATTGATCATTTAATTTAATTATATATGTTTTTATCATGCGAGGTCATTCGAAAGCCTATGATGAATATGTGCTTAAAATGATAGATTTATAGCTCAAAAGAAGATAATGAAAAATTGAAAATTTTGAAGTCATTAATGAAGAATTCACATGCCAAAGATCCAAAGAAATAAAGTGAGGAGTGAAGAGAATTGAAGATTTGAAGTGAAGAAAATTAATCCTGAAAATTGGCCAGAAAAATCATATTCTAAAACTTCAAGTGTAAAAAAAGAAAGTCCTAAAATAATTTCAAAAATAGACTTCAATGGTATCAAAGTTACTTCAATGACATCGACAATTTAGGAATTTCAAGCTCAACTCGCTAAACAGTTATGGACGATTTTTTGTGACATCGAATACAATTCAATGCCATCGAAGGTGCAATCGAAGATGCGCAAAGTACGTAAATTTGAGGCGATTTTCAAAGTTGGTTGGACAATGTAAGACCCGTATCCTAGTTCGTACTGTTCCGATGAATCCTGCGATCATTTCCGTCGAAGTCCGGCAATCCACGACTGATAATCGACGTTGCGATCGATCGTAAGTCGTATCCTTTAGATTCGAGTCGGTTTAATCCGAGACCTGTATCATTGCGACCGCACCGTCGCCGCGGTTCCAACGCCGCGACTCACGCACCGATCCGATACCCTGACCAGAAGATGTGAGTCGGTGTTTATTTCGAAGAAACGCCGCGCTTTCTCGATCCCAAGAGAATCTCTACACAATGTCAAATCAATCCCATCAATCAATCAATCACATCAATCAATCAATCACTTCAATGTCAAGTACAAGCAACCCATGCTTTCTCACCCTCTCTTACACACCCATACCTAGTCAAGTACAACATCACCTCACCCATCACTCACATCCATCACTCTCTCTCCTTACATCCCATCTCTCCCTTTCTTTCTCAACAATTTTTCAAAGCAACACCAAGAGAGAAAAAATGTGCACGTCCAAGCCATCCCAAGTGAGGGAAAATGTAATTTTTGGTGGCCCACCTTCCCATCCCAAAGAACCTTCATCCTAGCCATCCATTTCCCATCTCCACCATCAAAGAGGAGCACGAGGAGGGTGGCGTTCCAACGGACCGAAGAGATCAACCGGTGGGTGCCTTATAGGATAGGTTTTTCATGTTTTGATGATGGACCGAGTGAGGCCTACCGATCAATGGTATGGATCTCACTTGGGACCTTAAAATGTGGCCGATGGCCCACCTTGATCTTCATGATCGTTCTGTGATGGGGCCATTCTCCATGGACCCCATCATGATGTTTATTTTCTAGTTTGTAATGGGTCATCTAGACCTTTCATTTTGGTGAAGAAGGGATCTCCACCGTTGATCCTTGATTTGGTGGGCCCACATGTAATGGGACCCACTCGATGTATGATTGCTTGTAAGGGAGGGCTCATAGTGGCGGAGCCCTCCATCATGCGTGGCCCGTCTCTCTCTCTCTACCTCTCTCTCCCTCTCTTTTATTTATTTATTTAATTATCTTTGTGTGTGATGAAGTAGCCGTGTGGCCCACTTGGATAGACCCCACCATGAAGCATGAACTAGATCCAACCCATTTGTAAGTGGGGCCCACTTTATCGGTGTGTATGTTCCACACCACCCATCATTTGGTGGCCACGTGGCAAATTTCACACTGAAGTGAACAACGGTCAAATCGGCGTCAGGACGCCGGACGTTTATGAGCTTAATTCTTAAGCTTTGGAAGGGGTTGTACATGTAGGCCCCACCTTAATATATGTATTCGATCCACGCCACCTATTCCGTTCCCCGGCTCAGTTTAGGCGTTGAGCCGAAAAATGAAGCCAATCTGATTTTTCTAGTGGGCCGTAGAGTTGAAAACAGTGGTTATTACCGTTGAAACTCATTTTAAAATTTCTACACGCAAGGAAAATATTGCATATTGGACTCGTTTGATCCGTCTCGATTCATAGAATCCAATGGGTGGAGTGGATTTACCTGACACGGACCCCACCTGGGAAATTTCCTCAAAATTTTATTTTCTTCAAAAAAAAAATAATGAGAGAGAGAGAGCGAGCCAATGTGCCGTCCGTCCGTCAAGGCGCCAGCGGCCAGTGCGTCTGCTGACTGAGACGGTCGGCCAGGGACCGTGGGCCCCAAGACGTAGGCCCCACTGTGATGTGTTTGGACATCAATGTCGTCCATTTGCTGGCCCATTTAGGACAGAGGGTTCCCTCCAAATTTCAGGCCTATCCTGATCTCAGGTGGCCCACACCACAAGAAACAGTGTTGATTGAACTATACCATTGAAACCCATTTGGGGCCCACCGAAGTTTCAGATCAAGCTGAAATTTGTTTCTCCCCTTCGTCCAGGCCTGTCTGACCTTTTGAACGGGTTAGATGGAAAGTAAACGTTATGGTGGGTCCCACGTGGGACCCACAGTGATGTATGTGTTTTATTCTCACCGTCCACTGACGGTGGACGGTGAGCTCCCCATGATGTATACGTTCTATCCACACCGTCCTCCTGGACGGTGTGTGTACGGGTGTGCATACGTATGTGTACGTGTGTGTATATGCACGTGTGTGTGCATGTGTGTGAGTGTGCACGTGTGTGCATGTGTGTGTGCACGTGTGTATGCATGTGGGTGTGTGGGCACGTGTGTGTGGATATATATATATATATATGTATATATATAATATTATATTATCATTATATATAATATTGTATGTATTTACATATATATAAATTATATATTATATTATATATAATATATATATGTGTGATGGTGGGCCTTCATGGGCCCCACCATGATGCATGTGTTGCATCCAAGTTGTTCAACTATATGGCCGTTGTTGAGGCCCACTTGATGTGTACTTGTGGCCGTTGTTGAGGCCCACCTGGATGTGTATTTGTGGCCGTTACTGAGGCCCACCTGGATGAGTAATTGTGGCCGTTGTTGAGGCCCACCTTGATGTGTATTTGTGGCCATTGTTGAGGCCCACCTTGATGTACATAAGGCCCATGTGATTTGGCCCATTCTAGGTATTCGTGGCCCGTTGTTAAGGCCAACTTTGATGAATATGAGACCCATATTACAAGGCCCATTGTGATGTTTTCAAAGGCCCATGGGATATGGCCCATTGCAATGATCATAAAGCCCACTAATGCGGCCCACTTGATTTATGAAAGGCCCATATGAGACGGCCCATTTGATGTATCTGAAGACTATGGGTCGAGGCCTAATGAGATGTATATTGGTCCATTGCAATGTGTGATTCCCTATGGTTTGTGTAATGGTACTTTATAGCGGGCTATGCCTTGAGAACAATGTTGGTTTGACGTCCACATTGTAAGGATAATGTTGATTAAATGTCCGCATTGTCACACTCTTTAAGACCCACTGATAGGCCCATACTTGTACTCTGCAGTTTGTTTAGGCCCATCCCCACTTTGAGTAACGCCCATTATCATACCACAAGTATAGTGCTGCCCCATGATTCATGATCATACGCATCATATGCATGCTTGAGATGAGGGGTGACTGATCATAGCATATGCCTTCGGGCAAACCTGTTACTGCTCCCGATAGGGAGTTGCCACACGCATGAGCGCATGGTTTACGCAGGACTGTTGCATGACTGGTAGTGTGACTCATGCACTTGCATTGTGTGATTGTAGTTACTGTATGCCCTAGCGACACCAGGGCCATAGCCTCCACAAACACATCGTGGGTGGCTGGATTGGATACCGGAAATGTTTGGTTCTAGCATACGGGCGCCATAGATGTCCCTGGGTGAAAATCCCTAGACCCGATGGTACCAGAGGATGACTCTAACGTCGAGACCGAGTGGATGTACGAGAGCATGAGGGCCGAACACCAGGAGGTCGCGTCTCCCACTGTGTCGTGGTCGGTTGGAAAGGGGTGTGACCTTACCCGCCTGAGTGAGGGGGCAATTTCTAGGTTGAGTTTGACCAGCTTGAGGAATTGGTCCGCTATCGACGAGCCGGGCCCGATATTGGCAGGCTGATAGTGAGGTCTCTTTCGCTCTTCCAGTTGTGCGTCCGGATAGGACGGCAAGCTGGCGTAGAGTGTACTAGACCCCGGTGATTATCCAGACTGAGAACTGTATTGACATAAGGATTTGGATGTAGATTAGCATGCTTGACTTGCATTATGCATCGCATGGCATTGGCATGGCCGATAGCATTCTTATCTCGCATTGCATGACCTTGGTACGGCTGACTGTGTTCATGTACTCATCAGCATGTTTCCGCATTACTCTGACCATGTATTCTGAGCACGCTCATATTGCGCACACACTTACACCACCCTCTAAGCTTTCTATAAGCTTATGCACGATTGATGCGTGCAGGTGACGCCAGGACGCAGTTGTAGTCTCGCCGCAGTTAGAGCGTGCCGCCGAGCTTCTGGAGTTTTGTTATTAGCATTATCTTGTATTTTCCTTTCCTACGCATTGTACTCAAAGGCTTTTGTTCATAGTAGACTTTGTGATGGTGTTCTTGTGGTTATTGTTCGTGGGTTATGTTTGTGGTTGTGCTCATTACAAATCAAATTGATTATTAGAAATCCTCCTTGTAGCATCCCAGGATCGGAACCTGGCGTATGGGCGCTAGGAGCCGAGAATGGGGTTCTACGGAGGCTGTCAGCGCCGGATTCGGCGATCGGGAATTTTGTGAGCCCGGTTTCTGAGTTCGAGGCGTGACAGACAACACTTATATATATATACATATATATATATATGGGTTTCTCATAGGGTTCTACGTACGAATTAGGGTTAGGGAAGTGGAACAAAAGGTAAAGCAACCTCTTATGGTTCTTTTCTTCTCTCTAATTATTTTTTATATGTTTTTATTAAGAGTTTTTAGCTTAATCATGTATAAGATGAGCTAAATCTCTTAGCTAGGGCTAAAGAGTGGAGCTATAGTTTATTTTAATGCTTCATTTGCTTTGATTCATGTATATAATAAATTCCTATAAATTTATGGTTTGAATAGAAGAAATATTTTTAGTTTTTCTATGATTTATTATGACTCAAATTACAATAAATGTTGCGATAGCTTTGAATATCTTCTTATTCTGTTTTCAGAAGTGTGTGATCTATAAAATTCATGATTCATAATATTCTATGGCATGGTGGATGGTTGGATTCCCTGAAATGATCACATGAATGCTTCATGAGGAAATTATATCATAGAAAATTCATATTTCTAAGTTTTTAATTATATATCATCCAACTGGATAAGATAGGACTCTGATTCCGGTTGTATTTTGTTGAATCAAGTAAAGTAACATCCTAATAGCTACATGTGGATCCTTGACACCCTAGTTGTTCATTATTATTATTAAATTCATTCATAATTAATCCATCTTCTCTAAATTATAGTTTAATTTATATTCTAGTTCTAATTTTAATTTATTTTAGAAAACGTACAAGGTAAGTCCTTGTGGATTCGACCTCGGTCTTACCGAAATATTAATATATCGCAACCCTGCACTTAGGGTTGCCATAACACTTTCCTTTGTTGACAGACTTAAATTAACAAAATATACTCTCTTAAGCATTCATATTTTTTTGGTCTCACACTTTCTTTTTTCCCTAAAGCTTGTTATAACATCATTGAGAGGAAAATTAAAAATTTATTGTGAAGATTCTTTGGGATTCACTCAATATTTTGGGATTGAATTTGCAAGCCGAAAAATAAAGGAGGCTTTAGTATTACTTCTTTATAGATGTTTTCCAAAGCCTGTCTTCTAAAGTAGCTCTGGAAAACTATCTACAAGGATAATAATCTTTAGGTTAAGTGGATCTGGGCAAAATATATTGAAACAAATTTCATTTTGCAAATCCAACTTTTTGCAAATGCATATTGGGCTCGGAGGAGATTCATAGAGTTCATGACATTGCCAAAAATTATGTCAGATATATTGTGAGAAAAGTTCTCTCTACTCAATTAAAAAAATGACTCGTGGTTGGATGATTCCAACCTTTATAACCATTTTAATAGCTAGCATATTCAAGATCTCGAGTTTGGTGAAAACTTTATTATTAGTATCCAAATTTAGGATACCAAATGACATATCCCTTATCCAAACTCCCCAGTTGTAGCTGACATTTCTAAGAAATTGGGGTGTGACAAATTATTTATGTTGATGATATTCCTAAAGCGGCTTAAAACCAATAATATGTTGCATGAATTCAATATTATTAATGATAGTAAAAGTGTTTTTTTATAGAAACAGTGTGAAGTCTATTAACCACATGTTCTTCTCTTATAAATTCACCTATTGGATTTGGGATAAACTGCACGCCAAACTTTCCATTTCATTTATCTCTTACCCTACTATTTTGTAGTCTGTAAGCTAACTTGTAAACAACTTGTTGGACCTATATCTAATGCCTAAGTAGGCTTTCCGTTCTTGCCCTTGTGTGACATGTATGGAGATAGAGGAATAACCATGTTTTTAATGCTAAGATCCTCTCTAAGGAATCCATATTTAGAAACGTAACATCCAATTTCACGAGCCAAAATCATTTTCCTTGTTGGGCTATTTTTAGTGGCTAAGGCGTTCTGTGCCTTATCAGAAAATTAAGATCTTCATACATTCTTTTTATACCATGTGTCCCTCAGTAAATCATATCTTTCATCAGAGTAGCATTAAGTCATGTTGAACCTTGGCATGTGCGAAGATTACTGATTTTAAAGCTGGTCTCCTTTGCATCTCTCACCCTTTGCTCAATTTAGGAGATCGTTTAGGACATAAGTAGGCAAGAGCTTCAAGATAAATGTCTTCAAGACCTATTTCAAGGTATTTTTAAGTTTTTCTCTACCAACCTTACAGGTGCCAGCATCTTGGTGTATAATGGAAAGAGCCTTGCTGCCTTATCGAACCCTTCTACTTCTTTATGGGAGACATATTTTTGCTCGTGTTGCCCACACCTTCATCGCTCACTCTAGTAGCCATGTCAGCATTACTCCCAATCATTTAAGGTAGATTATTTTGAAGTTGGCTACTGCTCTGTTAAACTCTTTGTATCGCCTTATCTTTAGGATTGAGCTTGCTCATTTGATGTGACACTTGGCCCGTGTTATAGGCTCTCTTTGGCTATTGTTGGGGAGATTATTTTTTTCTTTTTCTTTTTCTTGTTTCCCTTTTTTTTTTTCCCTCATAGAGCTTAAGGTGTGAGCTATTTTTCTTTTCATTTTCTTAGAATTTTTTCCATTTCTAGGAAATGAGAAAAAAATATATAGGCTTATTAAGTCATTGTATGGATTGAAGCAAACTCCTAAACAGTGGCATGAAAAATTCGATTCAAATATGTTTTCATTGGTTTCATGCACAATATAGCTGATAAGTGTATTTATTCTAATGTATATAGTAATTGCATCATTATTATATGTTTATATGTGAATGACATGCTAATTATCAATAATACAATAAAAGATGTAACTGAAATGAAAAAGTTTTCCTCTTTCATTTTCAAAATGAAAGATCTTAGACAAGTGGATACTATACTATGTATCAAAGTTAAAAAACATAGTGGAGATTATGCATTGTGTCAATCTCATTACATTGAGAAAATACTGAACAAGTTTAACCACTTGAAAATAAAAAAAGATAAATACCTCATTTGATCAAAGTATTAAGCTGAAAAAAAAATGATGGAAGAGCAATTGTATAACTTGAGTATGGTAGTGCTATAGGCAGTCTTATGTATGCAATACAATACACAATACCAGATATAGCATACGCTATGAGTAAACTAAGCAGGTTTACTAGTAATTCTAGTGTGAAACACTATAAGGCTACTAATAGGGCTCCTGATTACCTCAAAGCAACTAGAGAACTATAGCTATTCTAATTAAAGTTTTCGACCGTGTTGGAAGGATATACCGATGATAGTTGGATATCAAGTACAAGAGATGGTAAGCCCACAATAGAGTGAGTATTCATCTTAGGAGATGCAACTATTTCTTGGAGATCCAAGAAACAAACATGCATAACATATTCAACAATAGAAATCTTAGTTTATAAATCTAGCTGTAACAGACAAGGATGGTTAGTGGCTAAAAGTACGAAACTTATACTGGTTGTTCACTTCATTGTGACAATGAAGCAACTCTAGCAAGAACCTACAATGACACATATGATGGAAAGTCTAAACAGATAAGTTTGAGATATAACTATGTAAGGTAATTAATTCGAGATGGAATCATTACGATCTCATATGTGAAGTGAAGTAATAACTTGGTTGATCATTTCAGTAAACCTCTAATAAGAGAAGTAGTAAGTACATCATCTAGATATATGGGATTGAAACTCTTTACTCAAAGTTCCACCAGTGATGGAAACCCAACTCAACATTAGAAAATTCTCTAAGTTTGATTTTATTGGGTAAGAATAAGTTACTAATAAGTAAAAAGTTTTAATACTAAAAATAATAAGAAAACCTCAAAAGGCCTCATTGACGCAGGGATGAACGTGATGAGGATAACTACTCCGAATTCACGGAGCTTCTCTGGACTTCTCATAGAGACTTCTCGAATCTACGAGGAAAGAAAGCAGAAAATAGAAATAAATTCTAAGAAATTCAAAATTGATTAATTGATTATTGATAATTTTCTAATGTGTCTCCTTACACTATTAATATAGAAAAAATAAATAAACTAAAATTCGTAATTACCAAAAATAGCAAAATTCTAACTCTAATAAAAATCTTAATTCTAATAAAACTCTTCTAAGGCCTAATTTATAAACATAAAAATTGCAAATAAACTTTCTCTAGAAGAGTCTTAGTATAACTAAAAGTTATTTCTACAAGGAAATAAAATCTAAAACTCTAAAAATATTTAAAAATCGGAATTACTATAAATAGTAAAAAAAAAAATTCATTTTTTAGCTGAAAGCACGCGTTTTCTGACGAAACGGACAGATACGACCCACAAAGTGGGTCGGTTCACCTCGGATGGCCCGTTTCAGTAAAGATTGATAGGTTGTACGCCCCGTAACGATACCTGGATCAAAAGTTATGGTCAATTTACGATCCACCTCCTTTTGGCTCAACCATGCTGGGAATATCTCTGTGACATGTTCTACATCACTCATCCAGAATGAATAGTGCTGGCCGTAACATATAGAAGATTGAGTCTTAGAACTCTTAATGAAATCTAATGTAAAGCACGTGTGTTTTAATAGTATTGGTAACAGTGAGAGGATTTTACTATGTGAACGTAGATGTGGTGTTGCCTCTCATGAGAGTTAAATTTCTCACGTGATCGTTCATGAAACAAGATAAGCACATTGTCATTAAATGTACTGAGCAAGTAACATAATGGAACTCATATAACGTAAATGTGATCATATGTGTAATATATCTGGTTTTATCATTAATAAATATTTGGTTCAAAGTTGCCACTACTAGGAATTTCGATAAAACTTTGAAATACTTATACTAAGAAAAGATTCAAATTGAAATATATATTTCTTTATGCATAAAAACTATTTATAATCTCTCGTAATTTTTTCTACTATTTAATTTAATCAAGTGAGGGATTGTTGAGAATATCTCTCACGCTAGTTAAATTAAATAAATAAATTTGAATTTTGAAAATTAAAAATTTCAAATAAAAATTTCCTTTTCCCTTCAAAGAAAAATGAAAAGTGGAATTTGTCTTTGTCCCACATCTCTTAGAGATGTTTTGTTGTTTATAGACTTTCTCAAGATTATCTTGTTTGGAAAAGAGGGAGAGAGGATTATCTTGTTTAGAAAAGAGGGAGAGAGAGAGAGAGAGAGAGAGAGAGAGAGAGAGAGAGAGAGAGCTTGGGGTTGCATGCTCCACACTGAAATGTGCTCGCATTGACATGGGTGATGGCGTGGGTAGTATGGCTGTAGAGGCGCTAGTGAAGAACATTATACTTTGTACGTGCAAATTGTATCACAAGTAGTCACTCCCTCGCGACCTTAAGAAAACCATCACGAGATGGTGCAAGCACGGTGCGAAGTGTGAGAAGACCAACTTATATAAGTTTATGTAAACGGTCAGATCTATTTGTTGTAGGAAACGACTAAGAAACTTACGATAGTTAATGCCAACTGTCCGAAAACAATCAGTCATTTAGTGATTCAAATGATCATATTTTTAATCTAACGGTCATATTAAGAATCTAACAATTTGAAACGTTTTAACAATGTTTTGCAATAGTTTATTTTCTCAAATTATATAAAATGAACCCCTTCAGGTCCTTAGCATAAAAAATCCAATCAATCTCCTCTACAAGAATATAATTTTTTTTTTTTTCCTTTTCTTTTAACAAGTTAGCAAAACACTAAATACTCGAACTCACTTAGTTTCGAGTGTGATTTCTCACTTTGTTTGTCAAAGATAGTAACTACGTTAGCTAAGTTCCTAAAGTGGTTCTTTCGTGATTGTTGCACGTACGATGAAACACGATGAAACAAGGCTTGTTGTATTCTCAAAGCAATTCGTTATCTATCCGTTAATGATTTCTAATCCGAAAGGAAAGGGGTGAATTACACTTCGAGGACATCATATCTAATATGTGTGCCTCAACCTCATTCAAAATAAAATTTCTAATTTATTTTTTTGGCATCTAAATTCTTTATTTTAGATTTTTTTATTTTTTAAAACATATGATAGAGCCACAATATTCCTACAATATACAAGCAGCCAAAATACGATAATGGCATGGAGTACTGCTAGAAAAATATAAAATAAGAGCAGTCAACGGTAGAAAAATATAAAATAAGAACAGTCAACGGTTGAAATTCACTGACTGGTGGATATAGTCGTCGTCGACAGCCCATGTTTCCCACGTGCACAATGAGAAAGAAACTTCATGCATGGAATAAGCACTCATACCAGCACTTCTCCTGCAGTTTCCTGGTATGGTAGAGCCACCTCCCTGCAGTACAAGAGCCCTGGAAAGAGGACGATCCTAACCATCTTGGCCCAAAGTGACTCTAAAAAACAGAAAATAGTAGTAGTTAACGGTTGAAATTCACTGCCTGATGAGTCCCACCAGATGAGCAGTCCTGATTGATCCATCACCTTGAGATGTGCACTGCAGAGAAATGGCCATGCCACATAACATTCCAGTTCTCCCGGCTCTATGGTGTCATCTCCACGTGCCAACCTCCAGTACAGTGGATCCGTCTTTCGGTTCTCGACGATCCACACCATTCAAACCTTCTCTTCTTTTCATGCAAGGGTGACCCACCTGATGAGTTGACCCGACTGATTTCTGTATATGGCAATCTGAGGGTGGGTTCCACCTTATGCAGCCAGATGTCCCGGGTTGGTACATAGGCCTGTCAGTGGGTCCGGTCTGGGTAGGTCTCGGCCCGAATTTTTAACTTCTTTGGGTCGGGACGTTGAGCCTGGATAGTCAAAATTCTGTTTTTCTCAGGCCCGAGCCCGGTCCGTTAACACTGCTATTGGTACGCTGGCTGGGACGGGAATTCTCTGCAATACCTGTTTTAGGTGATGGGATGAGCGGGTCACACCCGAACTCTGTGGAAACGGATTGGCTACTTCCCCGTGGTCGGTGCTCTGTGGGCCCCACCATGATGTATGTATTTCATCCATGCTGTCTATCTATTTTTACGGATCATTTTAAGGTATGAGGCCAGAAATAAGGTATATCCCAATCTCAACTGGACCACATTACAGGAAACAGTGTTGAATGAGCATCAACCATTAAAAACATTTTAGGGGCAATGAAAGCTTTGGATCAATCTGATTTTTGTTTTTTCCCTTCATCTGGGCCTGTATGACCTAATCAACAGATTGGATATCAAATAAACAGTACAGTGTGCCTCAGGAGGATTTTAATAGTGGATATCCAATCACTATTGTTTTCATGTGGTGTGGACCATATGAAATTTAAATAGTTCTAAGTTTTGGGATCAAGCCCTAAAATGATCTTTAAAAATGGATGAACGGAATGGATGAAACACATACATCATGGTGGGGCGCACAGAGCACCGACCAGCAGCCACGGGCTGATGGCAGGGGGAGTAGCCAATCCGTTTCCGAACTGTGTCAGCCCACTATGATGTGCGTGTGAAATCCACTCCGTCCATCAGTTGGTACACCTCATGTTAGGACCTGATAAAAAAAACTGGCTGCTTCAAAACTCTGGTTGGATGGTAAATAAAAATCGGGATGGCCACTAGAAAGATTATAACAGTGCGTGATCAATCCCCACAGCTTCCTATGGTGTGGTCTACTTTAGCTTTGAATCTGGCTCATTTTTTAGCTCATATCCTAAAATGAATTTGCAACATGAATGAACGGCGCAGATAAAACACAAATATCATGGTGGGCCCGTAGAGGTTTTCCTACTGGCTGAGTCATTGCCGAATCCGGACCCTCCACATGAGAAAGTTGGGAC
Organism: Magnolia changhungtana; assembly: GCA_030180095.1. Lineage (NCBI taxonomy): Eukaryota > Viridiplantae > Streptophyta > Magnoliopsida > Magnoliales > Magnoliaceae > Magnolia > Magnolia changhungtana. Next base: position 8,886,971 of record JASAUF010000573.1, on the reverse strand, counting down.
GGGGATTGGGAACTACCCGGCCCATCCCAGCTCGGAACAGGCTGGGGATATGAGGGGCTCACCTGTAATGTATGGCTTTATCCACACTATCCATCCACTTTTTCATATTATTTTAACATATAATTAAAAAAATAATGAATATTTAAGTCTCAGGTGGACCACATGGTAGGGATTAAATTTCCACCATTAAAAACTCATTGAGAGGCGCAGAAGTTTTGGATGAAGATAATATGTGTTTTTTGCCTTCATCCAGCTCCATTTGACCTTATCAAGAGATTACATGACAAATAAACATGACGGTGGGCCCAATGAAAGTTTCAACAGTGGTTTCTTGTGGTGTAGTTCATTTGAGCGGTAGATCTACCTAATATTTGGGCTTGCAACCTAAAACGATATAGCAAAAGAGATGGACGGTGTAGATAAGCTCATACATCACGGTGAGCTCCTCAAACCCAGCCTACTCCAAGCTCGAGATTAACGAGTGGTGTGGATAAGATCTCTCTGCACACCTCACCACAGTGTCCGTTCGTCAGGCATCCAGGTAACGCCTGCGCACATGCACCGTAATCGGGACGTCCAAATCAAGTACCTCATCTTGGACGGAAGCGGATTAGGTGTACCGTGGGGCCCACTTTGATGAATCTGTTGTATATCCACATGGTCCATCCTTTATTTTCAGCCCATTTTTAGGCCCTCTTGATGATCCAGATCGTTCATCCGTTTTTCCAGCTCAATATAGGACGTGGTCTAAAAATGAAAAATATCTGGACCATATTACATGAAATAAGGATGCCTAAAAATTGAAACTTTTCATGCCGACCATAAGCAGCCTATAAAAAGTTTTTAATAATCATTAACCACATGTTTTATAGTGTTATGGTCCACGAGGGAAAATAGATGGACGGTGTGAATATACAACACATTCATCAAGGTGGGCCCCACACGGTAAGGATAACACCCACACCCGGGTAACACGTTAATCTGATCCGGACAGGGCATAGCCTCAAAATCACTTCAATCAGATGATCCTGACCATGAGCCAGGCGGTTAAAGATGACAAAATCCAATGGTTTAAATTTACCCACCAAATCCGACGGTTAAGATCGCCCATCGGATATTTTCTCCGTGCTATCTCCACCAGTGGGGACCACGGTCCGTACAGCAGTACAAACTATACATGTGTGCCACATGTATTGTCGACGCGCTGCTCAAACCTCCACCTTAAAAGGATGATGCTCCCCCTTTAGCGGAGATAGTTATCTGATACTCCAGCGGAGTACGAGAGCCACGTGTCTGCACTAGTCAACTGCACGTGTCATACGTGTAACTCAAATCAAGCAGGGCTAGATAACAGGACCCACTGTAGGTAGATGATGAAACCTGAATGATCATAACCGTCGGTTACTACCATTTCTTTGTCGAGTTCTACTGCCTATTTTCAATTAGATGTCCATCAATCGGCCAGGTGTGATATCGGTTCCCTCTAATTTTCTTTCCTACCATCCATCTAAAGTGGTCCCTACCACTTGAACGGTCAGAGTTAAAAGTTAATCCCTTTTATCATATCGTAGTGCACGCATATGAACAATAATCCACCTCCAGAGTATCAAAGCTTAAAGATTCACGAGTGACATGGACGCGAATTTTGTACCACACTTGTTGTACAGAGGCTGTGCAACAGAAAGCTCTGTGGGGCCCACTATGATGTCGGTGTGGCATCCACTCCGTCCAGCAGTTGATCCAGATCATGTGTTTGTAAGGGCAAAAATCAGGCAGAGCTAAAACCCCTTCCGGCCATACCACAGGAAAAAGCGAGGATGGTACACTCACCGTTAAACCCTTCTCTTTCCATGAGATTTTATCCCATCCAAACCGTTCATAGGATTAATTTCATCAGGATTAAAGGGAAAAAAAATCAAACATCATCCTGATCCAAAAGTTCCATGGGTCCCAGTTAAGTTTCAATGTTGAACGTCCCCATCTACACTGTTTCCTGTGGTATGACCCACTTGAGTTTTGGATCCTCCTGATTTTTGCTTTCGTCTCTTACTATAATCTGTAACAACTGATGAACGGAGTGGATTTCACAAAAAACATCACTGTAGGCCGAATCAGAACTTTTTGTTACACGGGCTTTCTACAACAAATGTTACAGGGAACTCTCGTCCAACCAGGGCGCGGCTTCGGTGGATCCGCGGATCCACCGAAGTGGGTGGATCCCTGACAGTGGAGCCCACATTAATGTATTTTATTTAAATCCATACCGTCCATCCGTTTTGAAAGATTATTGTAAGTATTAACAGAAAAAACCAGAACCAATATCATGTGAACCACACCACGGGAAACATAGGTGACTGATCATTAAACACTTATTGTGGGCCACAATACTTTTCGATAAATCTTATATTTGTGTAGTACCTTCATCCGGTCTTTTTGACCTTATCAACAGGTTGGATGGAAAGTAAACATTTTTATAGGCACCAAAAAGCTTTAATGGTGGATATTCAATTAACACTGTTTCCTATGGTATGGTCCACATAAGATTTGGATCTGCTTCATTTTTAGTATCATGCAATAAAATGATAATTTAAAACGTATGGACGGATTGGATGTAAGGAAAATACATCACGGAGTTCCCCACAGACCACAGTCATGGATGCACCCACGTCGGTGTATATGGGGATCCACTGAAGAATGTTGTTCGATTTTGAGATGTTCAAGGAAAGGTTACTATAATTTCCAAAGATGGAAGCCTTTTCCTCGCGCGCGATTCTCCTCCTTTTCCCGGACGCGTTCGCGTCGGCCGAAAGCGGGAAACTTCGAAGCGTCTCTAAGACCTCGTTTGGCCGCCATCGTGTTGCATTTGGAAACGTCGGCTCAGCTCAATCCCCACTTAAAACGCATCCAAACGCCACCACAACAAAAGCTATAGTGAAAGGAGTCTGGTGTGCGCATTGCGCCATGGAAGAGGTTAAGTCCACGTCAGCTTGGGTCGCAGCTCGTTCTTCTCATGTCTTCGTCGAATCCTCAGGTACTCCTCTCCTTCTTCCTCTCAATGCTCGGCCCTAATAGCCGGCATTTTTTTTTTTTTTTTTTCGGGTCCGCACACCACATCCATTGAGCAATCCCAGCTGTCTGATTTTCTGGATTTTCTTGTCATTGTTTTTTGTTTTTGTTTTTGTTTTGTTTTGTTTTTTTACGTGTGTTTTAACCGTCGATTTTGTAGGTCACCTATTTATTGGATGACTGGGATTGTCTGATGAGGGAGATTCTTGCGGAGTGATCCATCCATGGTGGGTTCCGTTAGATGAACGGTCTGGATTGGCTTAGCGAGATGGCGCGTGGAATGCTGACCCGCTTGAAATGTGAGCTGTTTGGGCTGCGTGATGTGTATGCCCTCCCAAGTAAAGAGGAATCGATCCAGACCGTTCATTTCGTGAACTGCACGGTGGATGATAGGCAATGCTGCAAGAAACACCCCTTTTGGACAATCCTAGCGGTCTGATGGTCGGCTGCAAACTGATGGGTGAAACTGAAAATCTGTGGACAGTGCGTATGTAATGGGAATGATTAAGTGGATTGGATGGCTGAGATTGTTTGATGGAGTTTTTGGGTCCATCAACCATCCATGGTGGGACCCACCTGCACGGGATGTTTGGTTTCTGTCCTTCTGGACAGAAATCGTCACTCATTGGTTTCAAGTATTGTATAATTACTCTTTTCTTTTACCTCTTTCAGTTAACAGATGAGATTCAAGTTCAAGAAGTTTCTTATGGTTTTTGGTCATTAATTTGTATTATTCGTTGTTCTAACATTAGAGAAAAACAAGGAAAAAAAACTGTTTTAGTGGTTTTAGATAGTTTAAGGGCCTGTTTGGGAGCGTGGATTTGGAATCCCCTGGATTCGCAACCCCCAGGATTGGAAACCCCCTGGATTGGCAATCCTCTAGGTGTGTTTGGTACCCTGGAGTGTGAATCAACTTTAATTCAAAAATACCTATACATGGTATATTTACAGGGGTTTGAATTTAATTACTAAATCAACTTTAATATCCCTAATTAGTGAGATATATAATTTTTGACACCGTGGTTGTGATAAGCCCGCTAAAATATATGCTTTGCCTAAAAATGATGAAATTCCAAGTCTTAGATGGACCACAAGCACAAGATCATGTCTGAGTGACTAACCAACAATTTTTAATCGTTGATTAATATGGACAATGTTTGGACAGTGCTGGACAATATTTGGACGGTGCTGATCTACATGAACAATGTTTGGATGGTGCTGATCATCGTTAGTGGGCCATGTGCCCAGTAGAATGATAGTGTACAGTGACATACATTTATACCTGCAACTATTGAAATGATTTTAGGTGTAATCCAAGCTCTCACTGTGGATTACAAACCCCCTCAAAGAGGGGATTGGGAACCCCCTGGATTGGCAATCCCCAGTTGCTTTATGCTGCCAAACAACCATGGGGATTTGAAACCCCCTCTAATCCCCTCCAATCCCCTCCAATCCAAGGTGCCAAACGACCCCTAAGAAATGAGAAAAAGAAGTTATTTAGAGCCCATTTGGTAGACGCTTGAAAATGGGTTCATCTCATTTTAGTTAAACATAAATCTCTAATACATAATTTCAGTTAACTAAAATCGAATTACGTATTGGAGATCATGATCTCTAATACATGATTATGATTAATAAAATGAGATGAACTCATTTTCAGGCGTCTACCAAAAAGGCACTAAATAACTCCTTTTTCTCATTATGTATTGGAGATCATGATTTCTAATACATGATTATGATTAATAAAATGAGATGAACCCATTTTCAGGCATCTACCAAAAAGGTACTAAATAACTTCTTTTTCTTATTATGTATTGGAGATCATGATTTCTAATACATAATTATGATTAACTTTAATGAGATGAACCCATTTTTAGTTGTCTACCAAACAGGTCCATAGTATGTCTGGAAACAATGGAAATTGATTTGATATGTATACCGCTTGCTAATCACCTTCAGTAAAGGCTTGTATGATATGCAAGTGAGAGAAACAATGGAAAATATTTTCATTGCAAAATTTCAATGTGATATATTTTATTGGAGACTTGGAGTTACTATCTACACTCCACCTTTTCTTGATATGCACAACCATTCTGTTTTGGGAAATGAAATAGTACACTTATGTTATGTGCCATTTCAAAATGGAAAATAGGTGTATGCAAATCAATCAAGGTGGGTGTAAGATGTGGATTCCCATTTTAAATTGAGTTTGTGATATCATGTGTCGGGTATTTTAGTAACATAAGGATGTTAATACTCAAGTTGTCATTTCATTTCACAAAGGGAGAGTGAAGTGGTAGAAAGTTAGAATTTGATTCTATTGGTAGCTGAGGGCATTTAATATGGTTAGAATTTTGTAATATAGAACAAGGTAATTTTAGGAAAAAATGGGGCTATTAGAGGGACGAAAAATGAGTTCAACTTGGTCTACTTATCCGTATTCCAAATCTGCACTTTAAGGACTGAGTTTTGATATTATAATGGCAATGGTTTATGAGGTAAAGTACAACGCAATAATCTGTCTTAAGACTTACTGCAGAGATTGGTGTTGATGTCCATATATTGATGAATTTTACTAGATTTCCTATTCATATCTCTTCTAGTTTGGCATTTCATGAATTGTATTGATATTGATTGTCTCTTCGTGAGACATAAATCTTTCTAGCATATGTGGAGCCCGAAGACTAGTTAGTTGAAATTAAGGACATCCTAACCAAGCTGGGAATGTTTGACATCTTTGTAGCTTGGGGTAATTATTAGTATCTATTTGTACTTCCATTATGAATTGTACGATGTTAGTACCACATGAGTGGATATATAGGAATCCAAATTTGCTAAATCACTCATGTTATGACCTTATACACCCTAGGTCTCCTCATCTTGTCATCTGGCTTATGTTTTTCATGTAGCATTCACACTGAATGACTTTGTGAAATTATGTCGATACTTCCACATATTATAGGTAAGGTAGGAGAAATCTCTATTTTTTCCCAGGGGATTATTAGAACTACAATTGCTTAACTTTCAATTCGCCTCTTACACATTGATCAATCGCAAAGAGATTCAGCAGCTAAAAGAAAGATCGGTCCTTTGGGGTGTGTGTGTGTGAATTAGGCAAAACAGAGATAGAATCAGATTGATTAGCTCCAGCCAAAATCATTTTGGACAATTATTCCCATTGACCAAATTTTCCTCGGACTGGTCAACAGGTGAATTAGGCAAGCTCCAGCCAAGTCATGTTTTTTCTAATTAAGTTATTATTATTATTATTATTATAAATCTCTTAGTATTTAAACAATACCAAATTACTAATATAATTTATGATTCATGTTTAGAATTTACTGTGAGCTGATTTGAGCTTTAGAAGAATAACTGATGCATGTGCCGAGTGTTGATGCATGCAAGATCTGGGATGGTTATGAAGCACACCCCTCTTAAAAGTGTCCTATCTAAAAACTAATTTAGTCCATGATTGTTCTTTGTTCCTCAGCCAATTGTTGAGAAACCCGTAACAAATTGCTAGTGCGACGTTGATGTTGTATCCTCACCAAGTCAATTCACCCGTAACAAATTGTTGAGTCTATGGTTGTTCATCATTTTTGATTGCCCAAGCTAGAATTATTAGCATCTACAGAGTTGTGGACCCCTGTTGAAAAAGAAAGATGATGTTAGAAATGAAAATGAGAGGAACTCTACTAAAATAAGCATTTTAATCACCTTATAATAATATACCATAACATTTTATTGTAATAGTTTAACGTAATACTAACATTATGCATGTTAGGTAATTTTCATGTGTCCTTTCTAACAGACAACACAATGCAACATGATTCAGTCAATTCACCAAGTCATGAAGAAACCTGTAACAAATTGCTAGTGCGACGTTGATGTTGTATCCTCACCGAGTCTATGCCTTTTCTTTTCTTTTCTTCTCTTCTTCATCTTCTTTTTGTGACTTGGTTAAGCATCGAAACTGGGTTGACACAGCCAACCCTGCTTTCACTGTGAGAGAGTTTCCACCAATGAGTGGTTTGATTTGAATAAATATTGCCTAGTCATACACTGCTATATTTTGGACCAATGAGATATTTTTTGGAGCTTATACATAGCTTTGGACACAATGCCCTGGTAGTGTTACCTTTCAAAAAAAGTTTTGGACACAACGGTTCATGAATGATGTATGAACTGGTGAAGACATGAAAGATACAGGTGAATGACAGTTGGTGTATGAATGATATATAAACTGGTGAAGACATGAAAGACACTGGTGAAAGACAGTGAAGAAATGGAAAATTGATGAAAAAATGACATATAAAGAATGCACATGTACTTGGGAAATGAGCCAAGCATCTTCGTATAAATGTTTCTGGAGCATTCATTTTTCATCTTCCTAAAAAAGTATCCCTTCCTTAAAGTGCCATTCCCTCTCCTGTTTTGGTACTTGCCGCTGCTCTTACTTCTAGGTGTTCACGCCGCTTGACAACTTGAGAATGGCAATTCACCATTCCCACACCCAAATCTGGTCCCGCTCCCCTCGTGGTCACAATTGTTAACACTTCTTGCCTAGGATGTTATATTAGTTCGAAGTTTGTTTCTAGGTAAACTCCATTTGAATTGAATCAAGTATTGAAATTGGTGTATTGGATGGAGATCATAAGGTGTGGGTGGCCCGCGCCTAAGAATGTTATAGGCTAAACTTCAATGGTTGTTTGTTGGGAAATTCGGGGTTGGAGGTGGTGCAACCCAGTTATCGAGTCAATGAGATCTTGACACCTGGATAACAAAGAAATGAACACGTATACACTCATAAGAAATATTTGAGTAGGGAGGGAGAAATAACTTTATTGATATTCAAACTTCTTCTCTACAATGTGGAATATCTCCCTCCTAACCCCCCTGCCTAAAGACCATCCTTATGAATACTTAGGGGCCATGTGGATGGGAGTAAATGGAGGTAAATGGGGGTAATTGGGAGTAGAGGTAAATGGCATTTAAGGTGTGTTTGGATGGGAGTAAATGAATGGAAATGAAATGAAATGGGAGTAAATGAGCCTGTAAATGAAATCCTCTCTTTGAGAGATGATTTGGAAGTAAATGGGGTGAAATGCCTTTTTGAGCTCCCTTGGAGAGTCGCTTGAGTAAACAAAAAGGTGCCGCTATGCACATGTCTACCATACACGTGTCATATTGATGATACTCCGAAACAATTCAATTATCGGCTACGTCACTAAAATCACACTAATAGAATTATCCAAACTGCCCAAAGGTTGGCCATTTAAATGGATGTTTAAAAATTATTGACAAGCTGCTTGTTTGTGATCCTTACGTCTGTGGCCCACCTGAGGCTCAAAATTTCCTCATTTTTTGTGTAAGTATATATTTTAATGGGCTTATTACAATCATTCTATTAAATATCACATATGTACACTAATTTGGGATATTCAAGCTGATTTGGGACATCACATATGTTTTTGCGAATATATTGAAAAATTCTAATGCATTCTAATTCCTCCCATTTACTTCCATCCAAACAAAATATTTGGATTTCAAATGCATTTCATTTACTCCCATCCAAACACAATTGAATAAGCCATTTACTCATAATTCATTTGCCTCTAATTCCATTTCCTATTTACCTCCATTTACAAGCTCCCAAACGAGGCCTTAATAAAAAGCCCTCAATTATTAGATTGATTTCAAATCAATCTATAATTTATTTAAGATAATGAAAATCCCAATAACAAAGATTTAGCCTAAAATAGCAAAAACAAATATACTAAATACTCGCAAAATCTCCAACCATTTCTTCCACATTAGCGCTCCCCTCCCCCCACCCCCCCCAAAAAAAAATAAAAAAAATAAAAAATTCTGCAAATGTAATCTCTAAAGTATAAGTGGTGTAGAAGATATTTTGTTGTAACTATTGCCCCTCATCAATCAACCAAGGCATTGATAGCATAGTTTGTTGGATAACTAACAACTCACCCTTATCATGATACACATTTGCTACATCTTTGCCAACATGCGCTCCAACGTCATATGCATGTTCCTCATATTTTGTGTCATCTTCAACTTTCATTTGCATGTGGTCAGGAATGTCTTCAATATATTCTCCTTCCTCGGCTAAATTCACTTTAGTTGTGTGCTAATGTTCAGGACTATGAAAAGAACAATGTCCGGGTTGCCCACGCTTAAAGCATGTGAAAGGAATACTGTTTTTCCTGTGTTGGGTATACTAGCCCCTCATCCATAACGACCTTCCCCTGGGTTGGTGTTTGGCTTCATTATTGGATGTCAGTGCATCATTTCCCCAACCTATTAGAGGCCCTGTAATCTCTTTCATGAGAAGTTAGTATGCCACCCCATTGTTGATGATGGTCCTGTGGGGCATCAAATTGTCTACCTAGTACCCAATAATTATCTCCTTGGCTTTTAATGCAAGTGTGTATGCATCGAACATCATAATTACCTCTTTGAAAGCCTATTCATTTCTTATGTCCGGGTTAAGAGCATTAGGATATCTTGAAATCTTTTGGTGTTCATACTCATGAAACCTTACCCGCAATGTCAATGTATGAAACTCAGTCTATTTATTTACCAATTTGTTCCCTTGATGTATATTGTGACATCTTTGATAGAGGTCACGGGTATAAGTTGTGTATATGTATTTTCTTTTTTTAACTTTTTTTTTTCCCCATCATTTCCAAAAAAATTATTCTCCTTACCTTGATGGATTTATTAGGTGTGTAGACTGTAGATTGTTGTACCATGCTAATATGTGAGTGGAAAACTTCATTGTTACTAACTTAACTTTCCAATTGTCCGTGATTTCCTTATATTCGAACACCTTTCTACCTTGTTTAGCCAATCTATGAAGTCGTTAACATGGAAATGACCATAGCATTTCAGATTTCTACCTTAATTACGGGCTCTTTGTTCATTAAAAAAAATTTATGGGCCCTTTGTCACGTTATAAAAATCGAGGATTCGATCATTGGTGTCTTCACAAGCTGCGGTCCGTCATTGTTAGTTAAGACCTTGGTGGGTACCTTCCTGTATGTGTCCATGTGCTCCAACTTCAATGTCTAGATTCCCTCCACACGGGAGCTCCTTTACTTGATTGTGAGTGTGTGGATTAGTTAGGTTACTTGCACAAATTCTTCCTGTGTGACCCCCTTACAAACCATTAGGAGATGACGTAGAGTCGAAAATCCCCCAATGATCACCTACTTTGATACCAAAATGGTACAACCTGGTTATTGAGTCATTGAGATCTCAACATTTGAATCATAAAGAAATAGACAAGAGTACACCACAAGAATATTTGTATAGAGAGGGATATCAACCATTTTCACTTATTCAAATCAATCTATAATTTATTTAATACAACAAAAATCTTAACAACAAAGATTTGACCCACAAGAATATTTGTATCAACCATTTGAATCATAAAGAAATAGACAAGAGTACACCACAAGAATATTTGTATAGAGAGGGAAAAATAACTTTATTGATATCAACCATTTTCGCTTATTCAAATCAATCTATAATTTATTTAATACAACAAAAATCTTAACAACAAAGATTTGACCCCCCCCCCCCCACACACACACACACACACACACACAAAAAAAAAAAACCCTAAGTCCTGAAGTATCCAATCATATCTTCCACAAATGACAAATGCAATCTTTGACATTTATGCCTCAAAATTTGCAACAAACGGCCCAAAATCAGTACATGCTGGACCCTACGTGGGGCCGTGGGCTTACTTCAACGAGTAGGTGGTTGTGTGAAAAAACGAAAGAGGGGAGTTTTCATCATTGAGTTCTGAGGGCTGACGGGTTTCAGGGATTCCTCTTTTGTAGAGGCCACGACTCTTCTTCATGGGCTGAGAATCGTGTTTAGGCACAATCTAAGGTTGCTATTCATAGAAGGTGATCAAGAAATGTTATTGTGTAGATCAAGGAGGGTCACTTCCCGTGGAGACTTGCTGACATCCTTAAAGAGGCTCCGGGATTTTAGTTTCAAGTTGGGGGACTCTTTTGCGCATATCCACCATTCTGCCAATAACAGAGCAGACAATTTGGTGAAAGAGGGGGTTGACCACAGGTCTTTTTGGATTTCCAATGGAGCCTAGTCTCCGGGGGTGTTTCTTTTTCTTTTTCCTTCTCGTTTCCAGTGTCTGGAGGAGGCCCGATCTCCTTTGTTGTATTTTGTTATAGTTTTTCTTTCCTTCTCTTTTAATAAAATTCTCTAATCATAAAAAAGGTGTATTGGGTATGGTATCGTCTATGATCAACAACTGATTAGTATAGGATGATACACCCAATTTTCAGTAAAAAAATTTCCTAGACAACCCCATGGAATGCGTTAAAATATGTCAATAAACATTTCTAAATTTGCCTCTCCGTCAAATCTGGGCTTATATTCTGTAGGGCATTGTTTTGTACTCGGCAACGAAACCAATATGTATTTGGCGATACACATCGTTTTCGGGTGATACTTAAAATATTGGTTTGAATAGAACTTCAGCTTCGACTAAACCTTTTTGTGTAATTTCTAAAACATGCTGAATTTCCTTCATTTGGTGCACTTTATTTTCTGGGTATATACTTATATTTGTGATGTTCATTCTTTGTTCTAATGGTATCTTTGGATACCATTTGACTGATAATTATTACTACTATCATAGTTCAACAATCAGTTGATTCATTGTGACACTGCCGAGTCAACTGGCGGTCATATCTGACCTGCATGACTTTTCTGATCTTATGCATTGTTGGAGTGGACCAATACACACACATAATGGCTAAGTCACTAGTGCATCCTAAAAGTACACCAATACCTATAAATAACTTCTTTTCTCCCATCAAGTTGCTTATCTACCATTGTACACATTTTGCAGGACTTGAGAAAGTAGTGGATGAAATTCAAGCTTCAATACCAAAAGTGGAATGGGATTTTGAAGGAATTCACTTTTTTGATAATGGGCCACTCACGGTTCAGTACCTATTTGTTTTGGATGCATTAAACTTCTGCTTTTGGCCAGGTATGCTTTGTCTAACCTGGCTTCTTCTGCAATTATGTGCTCTCCATATCTACTTAGGATAGGTAAAATCAGTATTTTTTATATTGCTTCTGTTTAGGGTATTTTTGCTTTCTAGCATCCTAGTACTGGTTTAATTTAATCAATATTTTCTGCAAAGCAATTTGTTAAAATATGTTGTAATTGTATTTGACCCATTCTAAACTTGCATATTTGTTAAAACAGTCTTTAGTTGTCCATGGGTATTTGTTTTGGATTCTACTTTGTAAGCTATATTAATTATTAATGTCTCTCTTCATTTGAAAGAAATAGTTAGTTCGTTCAATATGATATTACAGGCTACGCAACTGATGGGCTCTATTATTGATCCTTAACTAATATTTATAAATTTATGATAAGGAGAAACATTTCCTTGCTGTTGTTAACCAAATAAGTACTGTCATATTTCTTTTTCACTTTTTATTGATTACAAGAATCTAATTCAACAATTCAAAAAAAAAAGAAAAAAAGAAAAAAGGAAAAGAAGGGAATTTTATCCTAAAGAAAAGAAAATGCAAAGTTGTAAAAGGTGAAGGAAAATGTTTGTATGCCCTTCTTATTATCTATTGCTAATGGGTTATGTCATATGCGTAATATCGCCAGGCATAATATCTGCTTTGATTTGGATTAGCAAACCCTTGTATGATTTAACTGAGGATATGGTCCTTGATAGAGTGGAATGGTGGAACAGGATTTGTGTGGCCGACCCCAATTGGTTGGGATTAGGCTTATATGATTATGATTTGGATTAGCAAACCAAATTTGTTTAACCACCATGAAAGGCTTAAATGGAAACTATTTAGCAGTTTCTTAGTTGCATGGAAGGTGTCCAAGGGAAGGTGAGGATTGTAGCTCTTGCGAATCCAATCACCTCCAGCAGAAATACTGTAGAGTAGAGGAATAGTAGTCGCTATTAATTGATTTCAGCAGGATTTGCTCAAAGCCAGTTAGAACCCAGAAATTTACACATTTAACTCTTAGAAAGGGTCTACGAACTACAGATTCCAAGAAAGTGCTCAGTTACGTGAAGGAAGGTGTTAAGCAAGGTATTTGAAAATGTTTATGTTAACGGCCATAACGGTGGTAACTGTTATAGAAAAATTGACCTGTAATTGGGCTGAACTAGTTTAAAAAAAACTGTAACGATCGTTGTGACCCGTATTGTTATGGAATTCCTTGGTGTTAAGGGGTGGCAATGGGCTGGGCAGCTCAGCCCCGTAGGGCTGAGGCTTGTGCCCTAAATTTGGCTTTAGTGTTGGGCCTGGTCTTGAAGTCTAGGCTTGGTGTCTGTGCTGGGTAGGCTCAGGCCGATGATGAATGACTGGGCTTGGCCTGCTGGCCCGATCTAATCATCAAATGGGCCACCATTGTACAAAAAAGGATGGACAGTTTAAGGCACTTGTAAGCAGTTTCCATTCTTTGTACATGTGTATTTTAAGGCACTCTTAGATCTGAGGTCATGTTTTAACAATCAAAACCATCTATGTGGTGGGAGTTGTCATGGATGGAGGGGATAATGCCAAAAAGTTGTAAGATTGGAATTTTTTGAACCCTCGACCATTTCACTCTTTTCCTTATAGGGCCCAGCCCAGCCCTGTAGGGATAGGAACAGGGCCTAGGCCTTTGTAGTGCCTGATTAGGGCCAGCCAGGGCCAGGGTGGACGGTGCCCATTGCCACCCCTAGTTGAGTGCCTTTCCCTACCTGCAAAAGCAGTCTGTATTCTGTCAAAGGAAGTGAAATTCTGTAAGACAGAATTTCTGGACACTTTGTCAAATATCTAGAAAAGAAAAAAAGTGCAATTAAAATGAAAACGAGGGAAGGCTTATGTAGGGATTCGTCCTTGAGCTCGATCAATCTCAAGTATGAGGAAGGGTGCTGTTTGTGCTTCCTCGAGCTTGAGTTTGCAAGAGGAAAAGAAAATATTTTGTGACAAAGGAGGTTTGCTTACTAAGGTTACTGGAGCTTTGTCTCAAACTTCAAAGGTGGCTGAGGCGTACTCCTTAGCTCAAGTCCAAAACCTCCTGTTTATCCTTCATTCCTCTCTGGTTTGTTGCTGAATTGTCTTTGTTGCATGAAATTTCATTGTTGCTGCTGGGTGAATCTAAGGGGTTTGCTAAAGGGCAGTGAATCCATGGATGTTTGACAAGTGGCATGAAGAGGAGCTGTTGATCGGGACGTTACTTGGTAATTTGAAGAGAATTGGAGGGGATAGAGATGGAGGGAAAGGGCCTGGGAGCTTCTAAAAAAACTTTGAATTTGAATGAAGGGGATTGTGTCACTTGTTTAGATATCATAGAATGAGGGGTTAGGACGCTAGTTTCCTAGGCATAGTTAGTCAGAGGGGTGAACTTGGAGAATTGCAGGGAAATGGTGTTAAAAGGTTTGAATGCTCATGGGCAATCTCATGAAATCTGTTTGCAGGAAATTCATGCAAACCCTCTTCATGACTGTTTTGATCATAAATTCATGCTCGCACCTCGGATCAAGACAATCTAGGGCTTGTTGGAAAGCTCATCTGATAGGCTTAAAAAATGGTCCCTAGGATCATGAGAATCAGGTACAGGAGGTTAGAGTAATCGAAGCCCAAAAATGGCATTTTGCAGTAAATGCTGCCTGGGTGGGGAAATAGTATTTCTGCCAAACAACGAGCAACATTTTTTTTAATAGTTCCGTCTCCGGCAGAAATAAAAGTCAATTTCGGCACTCAAAGAGCTCTTTAAAAAATCGATTATCTTTTATGCGGAAATGAGATTCCTGCCATCTAGAGATGACCACAAAAAAAATACATTTGTGGGACCGAGGTTAGGCTGGGGCGCACACACATATTTTACTTATCAAAGAATAGTCTGATACACCATCGAATGTGTGTCAAAAATATAAAAAATGATAGATTTTGGTGTTTTAAAATTTTCCTATTTTCCCAATAATTTCTAGTTTTTTTTTTTTTTTTTGGTTCCAAAAATGAAATCGATTGATACGGTCTGATACACTTCGTATGGTATCATTTTTGTGTCCAACTAATATGCACATCGATGGCGTTATTCAAAACATTGGATAACCAGGACATTTTTCTCGCTCTAGTCTTGAAGTTGAGAATTGGCGTATGATGGGCTCCGTTACTGTAGTCGATGGCTTGGAGAGGTTAATAAAAGAACTAGAGTATGGACAAAATGCTTAGATGAACACATTGAGGCTACGTGCTTCATGAAAGACCTGAACATGTTGAGGTGTACTTTCAATTCATTTGAGAGGAAATGGAGGAAAGTCAAAGCCTCTTTGATGGGAGGGTGAACAAGCAACCTACGAAACTTTTCTAATCATGAATTCTCTCATATCTTGTTCCCTTCAATAGGGAAATATGGTAGAACCTGAAACAGCAGAACCACAGAGTTATGTGGTAGAATGCTCTAATTGAATTTACAATACTGTAAATCGCCTTTTTATGTGCTTTTCTCTGTTTATCTTATTTCGTTTGCTGACGCTGTTTATGAGTTAGATGGTGATGAAACTTTTAGTAATCAATGTTGCTCCTAAGAACCCGCCATCCTTTGTTTTCAGTTTCCCTTTTTTGTTGTCCTGATGTACCTGATTGTTTCCATCCATATCTTCCATACGTCGCTTATCTTTTGTTGTGTTTGTTCCAAATGTTAATGTGATAGTTTTCACTTGGCTTTTTGTTTACCTTTAGTTTGATGCTGTTACGTGTTTTCTATGCTAAACTTAAGCCGCCTTTGGATGCAGCAATATTCGACTTTAATCAAAGAGAAAATGGCAAATTTTGTTGATGTTTCCTAGCATTTATAATGAGGAAGTAGCCCTCAAATAGCAATTGCATTCCTTTAAACTCAGAAAATAACGTAATTGCTATTTTGGAGCCCATACCATTAATATGATTGTTGAAGAAGGAAATTACAATTTCGTTATTTCCACTCTACTATAATAATTACATTCAAATCTACAGTGCATCCATAGCTGCTTATGCTTTCTAGTGATGCAGGGGAAAAAACTTTTCCTTGATAATGATGAACCTTTAAACTTGGATTGAATTTTATGCTTAGATATCAATCATAGGATCCATCTAATTTTATCTTATTTTATAACTATTTCTGATTCTCTATTGTCTACAATACACAGACAAGGATCTCAACTATGACAATTTAGCTTCAGGGCTGAAGGCGGCTTTGGAAAATGACAAATCTGCCTTTGATGCCGATCGTCTACAAAGCTACACTGGTATTTGGTTTCCATCCCAAACCTTGCATTTGTACTCACACATTACTCTTACATGTTTTTAGAGTTCTTGGGGTGGTTAATTGTACATTTAGCAATTTTTATATTCTACAGCAATTTTGTCAGAGTCATTATCATATTGCATATTATAATAGTGTTTGAATTGTATCAAATCACAAATCATAGGATTTTTTTTTTTTATTATTTAAAAGAAGAAAAACTATAAATAAATCAGAAAAAATTAAAATTCATCAACCATCCATTTCCATCAATATGCACATAAAAAAGTAATACATATCATGATAGTGTTGAAGGATTCTTGTCTTTCCATTATTTTCTAATTTGTCAAGAAATTTACCTTAAGGGCTTGTTTCGTTAAGGGTAAATACCCGTAAATGGTGGTAAAAGCATAATGATGAAACCTAATGGGTGTTTGGAAGAGAGGCGGTTTACTGAATAAATTCACCTCGAAAACTAGGATCACATGCCAGTGAATTCTCTCTATTTCGGAAGTGGATTGCGTACTGACCCTGCCGATGCTCTATGGGCCTCGCCATGATGTATGCGTTTTATCCATGTCGTCCATCCATCTTGCCAGATCATTTTAGGGCATGAGCCAAAAAATGAGGTAGATTCAAATCTCAGGTAGACCACACCACAGGAAACAGTGGTGATTGAATGCCCAACATTGAAAACTTCCTATGCGCCACTATAATGTTTATTTGCCATCCAACCCGCTGATTACGTCATAGAGACCAAGGTGAAGGGAAAACACAAATATTAGCTTGATCCAAAACTTGTGGCCCCCAAGAAGTTTTTAACGGTGGGTGTTCAATCACCACTGTTTCCTGTGGTGTGGTCCACCTGAAAATGAGCTGGAAAAATGGATGGATAACATGGATAAAACACATACATCATGGTGGGGCTCACAGAGCTTTTACAACATCATTGTTTTCCCCTCCTTGGTATAAGAGCCAGGACCCTTTCAAACACCGTAGCTGTCAACATCTTACTTGTGGCGGCTGGCAGGAATTACCCAAGCAATCATTACCTCATTACATCTACTTGTAATTTCAACAAATCAAATAGGCCATTTTCATTAATTGAGGAAATGCCATTTTCATAAAAATAGCATCGCCATTGTTTGTTTTTGTAAATTTCATGGAAAATTCGTTTCCATTTTCTTGGAAAATTAAGAAACATAATTTCCATGAAATTGAGGAAAACGAGACAACTGCTCACTACGAAATGTCCCACATGGTTGCCACATGTGCCACTGACTATCATCAAATGCCCCACATGTGCAACCACACATCTTACATTTGCTGATGTGCCCCACTTGCCACATGTTCCACCAACCATCATTAGATGCCCAACATATGCAACTGACTATTATCAAATGCCTCACATGTGCAACCATCCATCTCACATGTGCCAATTGCCACACTTGCCATTGCAACACGTGCTACCATCGTCTTCAAGTGACCCACATGTGTCAATGTGCCAAACATGTTTTTTTTTTTTTTGCCAATGTGCCAATGTAAGCGCTCCCTGTGTACCAAATGTGCTCATTTTTGACATCAATCATCTTAAGCACCCAATATGCGCAAATGTGCTACAAGTGCCACTATTACTCTAACGAGCCCCACATGTGCCACCTTCCTTCTTCAAGCACCCACATGTGACACATGTAAAATGTGCCATCGTCCATCTTCAAGCAATCCACATGTCCAATGCATGGATTCAAATATCGGTATCGTATGAATTCGTACTGGCACGATATGATACGCGATATGGGTCTGTATCGGCCTGATACGAAAAATTGAACTAGTATTGGCGCTGATACGACCCATGTTGGTCAAATTGATATGGTTCAAAACCCCACAATCTGCCCTCCTTTTTGAAATTTCCCCATTTATCTCCTACTCCTTCCCTTTATTATTATTATTATTATTTTAATACCTTAGAGATTGTCTGAAGCCCATTTTCTGTCAGATCTACACTACATTTGAAGATCAAAACATCAATTTTGGAATTAAATCTAAGGATTGAAGCACTTGTATCTGATTTGGGGAAAATAAAAAAGGTAAAATACTTTTTTATTTTATTTTTTTGGTTTATTAGTGCTGAAATTGAGTAAAAAATATAATCAACCCAAATCGATCAAAACATGGTTGATTTCTTCCGATTTGGAGATTTTTTGAATGTTTGTTATTTTTTACTATTTACATTGAAATTTTCAGTTCTTTTTTTTTTAAAATTATTATTATTATTATTTCTTTTAACCAAAATTTGTAATGATGAGTGAATAGACTTTTAATACTATAGATCTACACATTTCTTGATTTGGGGATTTTTATTATTTATGCTTTTTCCTATTTACATTGGAAATTTCTGATTTTTTTTAAAAAAAACTCTTTTTTCAATCAAATGTTTAATGATGCATGAATAGCATTTTAATACTATAGATTTACACATTTCTTCTTGATTTGGGGATTCTTTGAATTTTTTTTCCTATTTACATTTGAATTTTATGGAAATTTCAGATTTTTTAAAACTTTTTTCAATCAGATGCTCTATAATGATGCATAAATAGCCTTTTAATACTATAGATGTACGCATTTCTTCTCAATTTAGGGAAATTTTGAATATTTTTACTTTTTTCTATTTACGCTTGCATTTTATGAAATTTTTAGTTTTTTCATTACTTTTTTCAATCAAATGCTATAATAATGCATGAATAGCCTTTTAATACCATAGATCTACACATTTCATACATGCATTAATTAAATACAAATTTTAATTTATTTTTGTGCATTTTCTGAAGAAAGAAAAAAAGTTCAAACATAATTATTTGGAAAATGAATCTATTGATCGATCTAGGTAAATGCTTTTTGTTTTGAACATAGATCTATCATTTACATCTGTATTTAAATTATTTTCTAATTTCGGGCCATTTTGGCCATTTTAAAAACAATTTTCATTTTTATTCTCTTTATTTTGGTGTTTTAGCAATATATTATATCAATTTATGACAAATATCAACAATTTATACTCCAAAAAACCAACATTATGGCTTATTAGTCAACCCAACGTATAGCATTCTTACCAAAGAATGATCTAAAACACCATTGATTACATGGTCAAAGCACGAAAAAGTGATAAATTTTTGGCTGTCTCATTTTTATTATTTATTTATTTATTATTATTTTTTAAATATTATATTTTTCTAATTTTTTGCTAAAAAAAAATTCTGTGACATGGGCTCGATATGCGACGCCGTATCGTATCATTTTTTGGCCAGGTGGATATGCCTATTGATACCGATATTCAGAACTATGGTCCATTGTGCCACCTGTGGCAATGCAACACGTACAAATGCAACATATGGCAATGAGTCACATGTGATACTGTAGAATGTGTCACAATTTATCTTCAATGCCACACGGGTTAAGCAAAATTTTCGTAAAAAATTTCCTTTTCCCAAACAACATATTTGGAAATGGAAGAAAAATTTCAAGAATATCTTGTTGAAAATGCTAATAAAATGTAATACACAATGGAGGAAACAAGAAATTTTAAGAAGAAATGACTGATTTGTGGGATCAAGTCTTGACTTAAATAGTTAATATATCAAGGCTTATTTGCTGCCCTTTTTTGAATATTCTAACAAGTGCAATCCTAACTCTGTGTGTGTGTGTGTGTGTGTAGAGAGAGAGAGAGAGAGAGAGAGAGAGAGGGGGGGGCAAGGAGAGAATGAGTTTTCCCAAAGGAGAGACACAGAGAGAGAGAGAGAGAGAGAGAGAGAGAGAGAGAGAGAGAGGCTAGGAGAGAATGAGTTTTCCCAAAGGAGAGACGTTGGTCCACCTTGGCAAATAAGGAATCCCCTACCGAGATCTTGAGGAAGAGAAGCTATTCTATCTCACAACCGAGAGGAAGATCGGGAGCCGGAACATCTCAAACTGTGATTTCAGTGCTGTAGGATTAAGGAAAAGGGTGACTCAAGGAGGACTCTAGAGAAGGGGCCACTTCAGAAAAATGGCCTTTTGGTGCACGAAGTGAGAGCTTTTCTTGCCGAAGATCCCATGTGGAGAGCTTCTCCAAAAGGTTGTGGTCCCTCTAGTCGATGCAGAAGCCCTTGCTATGGCTAGCATTTTAGTGCGCGGAGCGAGAGCTTTTCTCATCCGAGATCCCATACAAAGAGCTTCTTCGAAAGGCCGTGGTCTTTCCAATTGATGCAAAAGCCTTGGCTACGACTCCCACACCTCGGCCCCTAGCAGGTTACCCTGGAGTCATCGGTCGGGCCCTGGTAGTCGATCCTACTCTGAAGTCTAGAGTCAATGATGGATGGACAATGTCTCTAGGTGGCGACCCTTGACAAATGAGAAGAAAGCCTTGTTGTCCTAGTTTCTGGACTATCCCACCTTCGTTTTGAACTTCGTGGAGGACTAGAATGATTATCAATTCTCTAGAGTCTTTGGGAAGATAGGGGTGGTAAAGGAGGTGGTTATCTCGAAGAAGACAGGTTCTCCATACAGTCATGGCTTTGCCTTTGTTTGTATGGAGACTGCAGAGGAGGCCACTCAAACCATTACAATCCTCCATCAGTCTGGCTTTGACAGTAGGAAGCTTTTCATCCAAATGGCTCGGTACGGCTCGGACTTCGTCTTCAAAGGTCCGAGTTTGAAGGTCACGGTGATCAAGGGCTCTAGATCTTCACTTCGCGTGGCGGTAGCCCCCCCAAGATATCGGTTGGGGGCATGGCGATCTCGGGCCACTCGTTCAGAGATGTGGTGGTAGGGACCTTTATTGGCTTCCCTACTGCCATGGATTTTAGTACTCAAGATGAGCGCAAGAAGTTGGATGATCTTCGGGTCCAAAAAGTCTGCTCCGCTTCTTGCCTTCAGATCAAAGTTGACCACTCGATGATGGATGAAACGGTTACTATATTCTAATGGAGTCTAGTTGTTAGGTCCCGAAAAAGGAACCTCTCTTGCCGACATTAAGGTTTGGTTGGAAATTCGTTGTAATCTAAGGGATGGTGATTTCAACCTCCAACCATTGGGAGAGGAGTTGCTCCTCAACCTCAGGCCGGACGAGAACATTGATTGCATCTTATTGGTGGAAGCCTTGTTCAATGATGGCCCAATGACCTCCCTGTGCAAATGAGTGGAGAGATCCATTTTCGATTCAATGGATTCTTGGTTTCAGTTCAAGGTCATTCCCTTGGGGTGTGTTTGGAAGGTGGAATTTAGAAGTAATGTATTGCATTAATGCAATCATTACATTACCCAGCTTTTTGGGAGAGCTTGAATCATTCCATATATTTGTGCTTCAAGTCCCACAGAGTCGGATTTGGTTGTGTAGAATAGAGCATGAAAGTCTGTACAGTGTTGACGTGGCAAAGTTTTATGGGCTCCACCAATGTGTTATATCCACACTGTCCATCAGTTTTGGCAAATCCAAAGCTCAAGTGGACCACACCACAAAGAGCAGTGGGGACAATGATGCCCACC
Organism: Magnolia changhungtana; assembly: GCA_030180095.1. Classification (NCBI taxonomy): domain Eukaryota; kingdom Viridiplantae; phylum Streptophyta; class Magnoliopsida; order Magnoliales; family Magnoliaceae; genus Magnolia; species Magnolia changhungtana. Next base: position 8,865,070 of record JASAUF010000573.1, on the reverse strand, counting down.
ATCAAAACCTTCCTAGGGTTCACTGTAATGTTTATTTGCCATCCAACCTGTATATAAGGTTACAAAGACACAGATGAAGAGAAAATACAAATATCAGCTTGATCCAAAACTTTTGTGGCCTCTAAGAAGTTTTCAATGGTGGGCATTCAATCCCCATTGTTTTATGTTGTGTGGTCCACTTGCGCTTTGGATCTGCCTCAATTTTGGGCTTATGCCCTAAAATGACTTGGAAAAACCAATGGACAGTGTGGATATAACACATACCTCATTCCACTACAATACACATTTCTACTCTCGAATTGCATTTGACGTAATATCGTGCTTAATGCAAAGGAAGTTTTTCAATTCCAAACGCTATGTTTACTGCTCAATATTCCAAGGTATTACTAGCCAACATGCATTGCAGTAGGTAATCATTATGATAATGCGATGCAATGCAATGCACTACATCATTCCAAACATGCCCTGAGCTTTGGAGCTAGGAGTTTATGCTGGTTCTTAGCTCATGCATAAGAGAGGTTTTGTCTTTCAACTCTACGACGGAAAGCAAGTGAGAGCTCTGAGTTGCTCGCCTCCTCATCAGGAAGAAGGGGCTTTTCTCTGCCCCTTTCAGGATTTCAGTCTCGGTGGGGATGGATTGTCTCGAGATTGAGGTGTGCATGGACCTCCATTAGTCAACTCGTGATCCATATGCATACACCATTGTTCTTGCTTTGATCCGAGTCGCTTTCAGTTCGCCACCTGGCATATCCTCTAACCCCTCGACGGAAAGTGTGGATGGCCAGACTCCCCTCTGTGGAGCAGACACATGGCCCGATCTTAGGCCATTTTCGTACTAATGAGGCTTGTCCCTCTCATTTGGTGATGCGTGGTCTGGGCACGCTTCCTCTCGAGCCTGCTACGGTTGGCTCCTATGAGTTTTTCTAGGCTTATGACGTTATCCACTCTACTTTAGACAGCTAGAGCTGCCCCTCTGAGATACGTGGTTGGCAGCAACAGGCCCTTGACATTGATGGTGGCGGTTCTTTGGCGATGCATGGCCCTCTGATATCATTATCTGAGCATGTTGATGTAGGCCTCCTTAATTGTGATGCGTGGTTGAGCATGTTGAGCATGTTGATGTAGGTCACTCAAACCTTTTGAAGCCCTTTTTATCGATGACTGACTTTGACACTGATGATAGTGGTGGCTCGGGCTATGTTAGTGGAGGGTTCTGTGTCAACCTGTGGCTTGTCTCCATCACCCAAGGAGACAGTCAACACCTTCTACCATCATTTCGTACCCTCTGCCTTTGATAGTGGTGTTAGTGATGGTTCTATCACTATCAGTAATGCAAACTTCAGGGAGACGCGTGACCTGACTCCACCGCACCTCAAACCAGCTGACGCTCTTAGCTTTAATTTCTTTGACTCCTTGGGCTCCCTCATTATGACACTTGGCTTGCTTAATAATATTTGAGGCGGGGGACAAAGAAAACACTTCTCTTTACTCGCGGCCCCCTTGAATCTATCTCTACAGCTTTTACCTCTCTCCACCCATCTCTAATTCGGTTACCTCCTTCAAGTCCCCTTTCTTCCAAGAATTCGATCTCCCTTGCCTTGCCTTACTTTGCTCAAGGACCCTCAAGGATTAAGCAAGCTTTGGTGAACAAGATGATGATTACATAACCTTTTCCAGTTTGTCGAGGCAAGAGGTGCTATGATTGCTTATGAACCCAAAAAATCTCAGAAATCCCCCAAAGGTCGGAGAGAGTTTGTCAACATCGAATTCCCGGTCAACTATGATGCAGGTTCCAGCTCCAGTAGTGTGAAGAAGGCAAATAGGCTGTGAAGGTTTCCTAATGAAACCTATTTCCTAGAATATCTATGGCCTTGGTTGAGGGCAAAAGAGAGCCCGTGTTAAGGACATTTTGTTAGTTCAAGGCGCAACTTATTACTCTTCAGGAAACTAAGCTCCAATACGTTAACTGGTCTCTGATAGACTATCTGGGGTGTCCCCTCCGAGGACTGGGTGACGCTCGATGGGGAGGGGTTTGCTAGTGGTATTTTGGTGGCCTGGGACACCAGGGTTGGAGTCAAAGTGGACATTTGGAATGGGGCTTTCTTTGTTTCTGTGGTTCTGAAAAGCCTTTCCTCTAGTTTCAATGAGTATTCTCGGCAGCCTATGGCTCCGGTAAAACGTCTTTGAGGCACCTCCTCTGGGAAAACCTCGATGCTATTAGAGTTAAATGGTCACTTCCATGGTGCCTGGGAGGTGACTTTAATGTCACCCGGTTCTCCTTTGAGAAGTTGAATGACGACGGTCTCTTTAAAAGCATGAATCTCTTCTCCGACTGGGTCGACAGAAAGAAACTTGTGGACCTTCCTCTCCTAAATGTGAAATATATGTGGTCAAATGGTCAAGATCCCCCTATCCTCTCCCGCTTCAACATATTCCCTATCTCCCCTTGCTAGCTAGGATCCTTTCTCAACAGTCTCGCGACAAGTCTTGCCCCAACCTATCTTTGATCATTGCCCGATTTTGTTAGACTCTGTCAAGGAGGGCTAATGTCCTAAGCCATTTGGATTTGAGCTATTGCGGCTTGAAATAGATGTTTTTTCCTCTATGGTCAATAATTTGTGCTCCTCCTCTGTTACAGGTCTCTTGGGGTTTGTCCTTAGCCATAGGCTCAAGCTACTAAAAAATAAACTGGTGTTTTGGATAAAGGAGACTTTTGGGAGTATCAACACAACGTCAATGAAATCCCCTCAGCTGTCCAATCCTTGGATGCTCAGGAAGGAGGATGCTTGCTTTCTAAAGAAGATAAAGTCTTGAGATCCGTTCTCTATGTTGACTACTCGAGTAAGGTCAAGCAAGAAGAGAAAGTGGAGGCAATGATCTCATGCTCTTTGGCTCAAGGAAGGTGACAAGAACACTTCTTCCACTGCATAGCTATTGCGAAGGCCCGATGCAAGAAGATAAGCAGCGTCTCCATAAATGTTAATAGAGTGGAGGACATGCATCAGGTCTGTGATCATATCATTTCCTTTTATAGCAATTTATTATCCTCATTCATCTGAAGGCTGGGCTCGACCTAAGTTAGATAACTTAACCTTCTCTCAGATCTCTACTGAGGAAACAAAGGCCCTTGAATCCCCTTTCTCTAATGAGGAAATCAAGGTTTCAATGTTTTTCGTTGGCAGAGAAAAAGCCCCTAGCCTTGATGGGTTTCCTCTTGCCTTCTTCCAAGTTTTCTGGAATGTGATTAAATTGGATTTAATTGGTTTCTTCTCAAATTTCTTCTCTAAAGGCTAGTTGCCTTGGAAACGAGCGCCTCCTTCATTGCTATCATTCCTAAAATCAATAGTGCAGTCCATCTCAAGGATTTTTGACCCATTAGCCTATTGGGGGGGCCCTATAAAATTCTAGATAAGGTCCTTGCCTCTGAGCTTCGTCTTGTTCTTTCGGGTGTTGTTTTTTAAGCTTAGGGAGCTTTAATGGCTAATTAACAAATACTTGACTCTGCCCTCATTGCCCATGAATGTATCAACTCCCGCCACTGGGAAGGTAGGAGTGGAGAAGTCTATAAGCTTAACATTGAGAAAACCATTGATCATGTCAATTGGGACTACCTGGACTATATGTTGGGTTAGCTTGTCTTTGGGTCGAAATGGCGTAGATGGATATGGGTTTGCATTTATGTTACTAAATTCTTTGTTTTAGTTAATAGATCTCCCAAAGGTTTCTTGCAATCTTCCAGAGGTTTGTGGCAGGGTGAACCTCTTTTCCTCGTCCTTTTTGTTATTGTTGCTGAAGGCCTCAACAGAATGTTGGGTAAAGGTGTGTTTGCCGGCCCCTTTAGTGGATTCAAGGTGGTGAATTCTGGTTCCTCTGTTACTCACATTTAGTTAATCGATGATACTCTCCTCTTTTGTGATGATGAAGAGGTGTTTGTTGAAAACCTTCAGAAAATTATTTGTTGTTTTGAGGCTATCTCTGGTCTTAAGGTAAATCTTTCCAAAAGTGAGATGCTTGGTCGAAATGGCATAGATGGATATGGGTTTGCATTTATGTTACTAAATTCTTTGTTTTAGTTAATGGATTTCCCAAAGGTTTCTTGCAATCTTCCAGAGGTTTGTGCCAGGGTGAACCTCTTTTCCTCGTCCTTTTTGTTATTGTTGCCGAAGGCCTCAACAGAATGTTGGGTAAAGGTGTGTTTGCTGGCCCCTTTAGTGGATTCAAGGTGGTGAATTCTGGTTCCTCTGTTACTCACATTTAGTTCATTGATGATACTCTCCTCTTTTGTGATGATGAAGAGGTGTTTGTTGAAAACCTTTAGAAAATTATTTGTTGTTTTGAGGCTATCTCTGGTCTTAAGGTAAATCTTTCCAAAAGTGAGATGCTCGGTATTAATCTCTCGTCCCCTGCTCTTTCTCGTTTTGTGACTATTTTCGGTTGTAGGTCGGATCCTTCCCCTCCTTGTACCTCGGTCTTCCACTGTGCATTGAGAACCCTACCAAGCATATGTGGGATGTGGTTATTGAACAAGTTGCACGGAGGCCATCTCGCTGAAAATGTTGTTCCTTGTCCCTTGGGGGACTCTTGACTCTTATTAAAGCCGCCCTCTCCAACCTTCCCGCTTTCTTTCTCTCTATCTTTTGTTGTCCAAGGTCTGTTTTGGTCAAGCTTGGCATGCTCAAAAGAAACCTTTTTGTGGAATGGGAATTCCAATAGCTGTATATTTCACCTTCTCAGCTGGTCTGAGGTATGCAAGCCTATCTTAGATGTGGTGCAGTATTCGGGATCTGGTCATGATGAACTTTACCCTTTTTTTTTTGTAAATGGATCGGGTGATTTAGCTTGGAGGTTGGCAGCTGGTGGAGAGAGCTCATTTCCAACGAGTATGGGGCATGTGATGGAGGGTGGCTTTCCAAATCCTCCTCTCTTTATAGAGCCTCTGGAGGGCCCCAAATGTAAGAAAGCTTTTCCTGCTCTCTGATGATGGGCCCCGCATCCGTTTATAGATGGATCGCTGGGCCTGGCCTGTTTCACCTCAGATAGGTCTATTTCTATAGCTAATTGTTACACTGACATTGGGTTTGGGATCTAGGATCTAGGCTCCTCCTTGTAGGAGAAACCTATCAGATTCTGAATTCTAGAGCTTTTGACTGTCGTTTGCCCCTCCCCGAGAGTGGAAGACTCACTCTTGTGGCCCTGAATAGCTCAGGCATGTTCTCAGTCAGATCGCTATTCATTTTTCTTAGTGGACACCCCTCTGGCAATTGACGTCATTTTCGTTCCTTCGCTTGGTCCTATGGAGCTCCCCCCCAAAAGTTACTGTGTTCGTTTGACTTCTTGCTGGGGGGAGAATTGTCATTGTTGACAACCTGCAGAAAAGAGGGTTCCTCCTCAACATCCACCTGCTCTGTATGGAAAATGCGAAATTGATAAACCACCTATCCCTTCATCGTCCCTTTGCCTATGGGGTGTGGTCATGCATTTTGGCTCCTTTCCACACCTCCTAGGTCATGCCTTTCGCCATTGAGGATCTTCTCTTTGCCTAGCATGGGTGGGTGTTGAAAAGGACTACAAAGCTATTTTGACGTCTAGTCATCATGGCTACCCTTTGGTCCATTTGGAAAGAGAGGAACAATCACTGCTTCCAGAACTCCTTGTCTATCTCTCGAGTGGCCGTCTTCATTAAAAGGGAGGTTGCAGAGTTGTTTTCCTGTCACTCAATTTCTAACCCTTGTATTCTATCATCCCTCTTTGGGTTGTAGTAGGCCTGGTGTATTTCTTTTATCGTTGGCTTGTATTTTGTTTTTGTTTTCTTTGGTTTCAGCAGACCTTGTTTGTTCTCTTTTTGCCTTTGGTGTTCTTTTAATAAGTTTTGTTAATTGTTAAATTTTTTTGTTAATCTTTTTAAAAAAAGTGTCAAAGAAGGGAGATGGCAAACTGTCTTCATGATACAATAAACTTATAGATCTGAAATTCAACACGAAGATTTGCCGCTCTTAAGTTTTGAACAGATCTCCTAGTGTTGTCACTGATATGCCTCAATGAAATAGGGTAGAGATGAGAGTACTAGGCTATGGTTGGCTTGATCTGTGAATGTTATTTTTGTATAGATCTTGTAGGGACATGGTGTCTTTCCTGAAGAGACTCATGTGCCTATTAAGGACATCCATACACCCATTCACATACAATAGCTATTTTGTCCTGAATGGAGATGAACTTTCTTTTGGCATTTATTTGTCTCTTTTGGACAAAGAGTTGCATAATGGTTAAAAAAAAAAGAAGAAGAATTGCCACATGTGCGACATATGTCATGGATGCCACGTTTACAACTATGTGCCATGCACACCCAACCAACACTATGGCTAGAACCTTAGATACCAGTGGGTCAAACCCTTTGCTAGACCCTAGTTCACTCCCTAATTGCACCACGGCTTAGATGGGTCCCAACCAAATGTAAAAAAAATTAGGCTCCTTAGGTTCCTTGTAATGATGCGCACATGTGAAGTGTAAAGTGCGCTAATAAAGCGCCAAAAAGTGCCCGATCAACCTTACAGCCCATGCTGCGCGTGCATGTGTTGAACGCAGGACTTACCATTAATCCATGTGAGTATTTTTTAGAAAGCTTCCATATATAATATATTTACTTTCTAAAAATAAAATAATTTATTTTTCTTAGAAAACACAACAGAAATACAATAAAGGAAAGCAGCCTTTCCTTTCTTACAAATTTTAGAAAAGTTGTTTCTCAAGAAATTCCCTTTCCTCTATTTTTCCACAAACCCAAACGGGCCTTGTTGACCCACAACAAAGATATTTTGATTTCTTTATTTTGGGGTTTTGAATATCAAAATCCCCAAATCCTCTCTCCCTCCCTCCCTCCCCAGAAGCGAGGTTTTTTAATAGGGAGGGGCTTTAACATGTTTTAAAAGCAAAAGAGTATTAAAATTATTATTATTTTTTTTAAAAAAAAAAAGAAGAAAAAGAGAAAAATGTATAAAAAAAAATGAAAAGAATGTTTTTTTTTTTTTAAATTTAAATTTTATTTTTTATTAATTTAATTTAAAATGTTATTTTGAGCCCTGTTTACAAAGTCTGCAATTATCCTACTATTTGATATATTTGTATGATTATTGCGGATTTGCTATTTGGGACTCTTATGTGATATGATTCGAATCATAAATTGTAGGATTTTGGCAACAATGTTCTATAGAGCTTTCATAAAAGATGGAGATATAATTGTTTTTAAGTTATTGTCAGGTCCTCAACTGCGCAAGATGTTGAACTGGTCTCGCCCGCTTCCCTTGGAGGATGAACGCATCCGCCTTCTGCATGAGGTACACTTTCTCTAGTGACTTGGTGGATGTCCAAAACCTTGGAAACTCTACTCTATACTGCTTGAGTTTTTGTTCCATTTTTAATGCATTGTTGCAATTTGATTGTCTGCTCTCCTCCATACCGTCTTCATTCTCTCACCCTGCTTTGTTTGCCGTTATTTGGTTTTCCTGAGATATTAGCCAGATCAGGCTTTTCTGGATGCTTACTTCTTTGTAAATGTTTTGAATGCCATTTCACTATTCATTGTGGTACCATGCCCTTTACTTCAATGAAGTCAGGTTGGATTGGAACTTGAGAGAAACTTTGAGGGAAAAGCATCGAATCTTGTGGAGGCTTGTGGAAAATCTGCTGTTTCTCTTGTTGCCCTGATTACGCGTCATTTCCCTGGTATGTCATTTCTTCAGATCCTGTGATGCCTTAAATAAGTTCAAAGTTTGGAACCGGAATCACATAGTCACTTGTATTGGTGATAACATGTTACATGAATCATCATTCATCGTCATACCCTTGTCCTGGCTATACCCTTCGTAAGTGAACAAGCTTCTCTCTTGTGCCATCTCTGGTTTTTGTAGCACACGGCCACAGACCACCTTGATCGATTCTCCAATTTATATCCCGTTTGGGTCCAGTTTAGGCTGCTTGGGATGACCTCATTCTTAATTCTGTTCTTTCTAGTACCCACACACATCCTTCTCAACATCCTCGTCTCTGCAACGCTCATCCTCTCCTTATATTGCCTCCCCACTGCCCAAAATGCTGCCCATATTGCATATCTGACTAAGTCATTTTCTTATATAATTTTCCCTTTACGCTTGTCTGTTACCACTAGAATGTACGTTTGGTTAGATGAACAAAATTTAAGTAATATTCAGATACAAATATGTTACAACCATACAAACAATATACCAGGATATGAGAAGAATGATAATTCTTTCCCCAATATCCATGGTGGGTGGTGCCGGCACGCGCACATGCGTGCGTGTGTGGGTGGGTGTGTGTGCGTGCGCGCGTGTGTGGGTGGGTGCGTGTGCGTGCATGCATGTGTGGGTGGGTGCGTGTGCATGTGTGTGTACATGTGTGTGTGGATCTGAGCAGTCCATCAGGATGTGGTACATGTGTGCAAGATCTGAGGAGTCTGTCAGGATGCTTATGCACTAAATAGAAGGCTTTAAATCTAAGTCTGCATCCTTGAGTCCTCAGTTTGTACAAGTGGAGCACACTGTTCTGCAGTCCAGGCCACTGATATAACAGATCACAGTGTTGTTTGACCATGCTCCAAAATTTTCGTAGAAATCCTATGTGTGGGTCTTTTCCCATTGAATGTGGACATCGCTGCACCTTTTATCTTAACCATCTACTGTGTATTTTCAGGCCCCCCAGGGTTAGGATTGGCCCACGAGTGAGGATTTTGAAGCATGTTTCACGACATTGGGGTCCATTAGATCAATGGGTTGGATCACCAAACCACCAGCCTCACTTGTATAAATTGAGGATATGAGGATACTATGGATTATTATTCGTAATGCTTTGAGAAATGCATTCACAGAACAAGCATCTCTTTAACACATCTTCCTTTCAACGTTGAAATTCAGTTATCTAACTTCAAATACTTTCAATGTTGCAGGCTTTCGAGATCACACACTGTACAAAGGTCACCAAGTTTTCCTATACAAAAGGGCGCAGATATTTGCAGCTGATGTATGGGGCGCCTTCAAGGGACAAGGATATGGCAGTTTCAATGACATCAGTTCAATTACTATTTTTGCGGACTACATTGTTCCTGCAGTCCTTCGGCAGCTTGGTGTGTTGAGATACAGTTCAGCCTTAGCTAGTGTTATTGACGCTAGTGATGAAATATGTTCAGGTAGTGAGGAGGAAGTTGAGATACGAGCTTGCACTATTTATGCTGTGGAGAAAATGAAGGATTTGATCAAGAAAAAGTCCGGAAAGCAGGTACTTCTATCTTTACCAATTCCCCCACACCCCCCCCCCCCCCCAAGCAGCAGCTTACCTATTTCTAGTTCAAAGCTGGCTTCCATGTTCGCTGGGGGAAGGGCACTGATATGTTTATTATAAATGTGAAGGCAACTTGTGTGAGTGGGATTTTGAATCCCCCCAGCTCACATGTGAGAGAGATCAAGCTGTTCATTAGGTGGGCTCCACTGTGCATGTGTCGTGGCCTGAGAATCAAGCCAGTCCGATCGTTTGTTGGCCCCACGTGTCTGTAGAAATGGACAGTTAAAAGGAATTGACTAATTGTCCACGGGGGCCATGCATGTATGACCCACCTGAATGCTGGAATGGCGTTACTTTCGGACAATCAGCACATACATGCTGGGCCACCTAGCGAATGGCCTGCATCTCACGGGTACATGCCATGCGGATATGAGACTCAAGATCCTACTCGTGTGAGTAGAGCGTTGGCAGGGCTCCAGATTATATATCTATGTAGATAGTCTACTCAGTAAGTCTCTCTGAGTCCAGGCCGAGTCTCACCCAGTACAGAGTTTCCCAGAGACTAAGCTTGAAATCTCACCAAGTCGAGTTGACTCAGCCAAGTTTCAAGTTGAGGCAGCGAATTATATAGCTATGGTTTCAACCCCAGTCAAGCTCAACAGTATCAGTACCTAGGCATGATACATTTATATTTGGCTTGCACCATCACCATAAGTCTTTTGATGGTTCTCTTAGTTTCATTTCACAAGTAGGGTTTTGCTAAGCCCACAGGCATGTCTGCACACCCCTCTGCCTGTGGCCATGATGCCAGCCTGCATTTGTGGGAGACCTGACTCAAGACACCAGGTGGGGCCCGTCATATAGATGACTTTGCCCAAAAGCGTGCGAGTCTTCTGATAAGGAGGGTCAAACGTGTATGCAATCAGATGTGTGGCCCTTACCTGTTACAAAGTGGGGATGACTGACAAATTGTTGCATGTAGACGGGTGTGCAATCAGATCAAAGCTCCTAAAATGTTGAGTACTTACAGGCTACAGCTAATGCTGAAGTTTTCCTGTTCAGGTGCTGAGTGTAGAGTTGGATCTCTGGCTCTGGTCTGTTGGTGTTCAATGCCCATCTTTGCCGCACCATCGGACACTCTCTACATACTATTGAAAAGATCAGATGCTCTATTGCTCTATTGACCTGGTCATGACTTCTTTGGTCTAAGAGAGGAAATCCATTACATGGAATCGCAATGTAGGACTGTTCCTACAACAGTAATTAGAAGTTCGAGATGCCGCCTGTCGTCTTTGGAGCCATTGTTTTGGACCCATTGTAGAAAGGTTTGTGTTTCCATCCCTCAAATTTTGGTAGAAGGGGTATTTATTTACTAATTTTGATATTGAATATTTATTCGATAACTTAGAAATTAAAGGAATATCATGCAACTTGCACATGACGAGACATGCATTAGGCAAAGCAGGCAATACCCGGTATGTGCATTTGAGCAATGACATCAATGCATTATGTGCACGTATTTCCCACCATTTAAAAATGGTTGGGGTAATCTGGTGAGAATTTCAAAATCTGAGTTTTCTAGAGCTGATTTTCAAAGGGGAGTTATATGATTTACTCAGGCAGTTGGTTGATATGCATGCAGTCAGTAATTGTACAAATGGGATGTGTTAACTCAAATTAAACTGATTGAATTGTACAACCCACTGTCACTAAGTTAATGTCCCAAAAATTAGATTGGTTGAACAACCATAAACTCGGATTTGTGAATGTTCGTTAAAAGAGGACCATTGGATTTTTTTATTTGTTAATATAAACCAATCTGATAACTGGATAATCAAATAACCACAATTTTTTGTTAAATAGGCTAGGCTGGTCTGCTTCTGGCTGGGCTTCAAGTGGAATACTAGGCCTGAGGGTTGGACCTCAGCCTAAAACTTTAACCCGTTTGATGACCGGTCCAGGTTTAGGCTGTATTGAGGAGCTTGTCAGCCCAGCCTGTTTAGGATTTTGAGAGCATTTTTGTCTAAATACCATGTAAAATAGGCACACTTTAAGGAACAGCCCCGATGTTAGACAAAAGTTGGTGGTTGGGATTGGGCTTTGGCTTTGGTCTGTTTGTTTTGGCCCGTTAGGTGTGTATATGAGGAAAATGGATGGTTAGATGATGGATGGATTGCGCTTCTCCAATTAGCTCATGAATCAAATCAATCTGGAAATTAGAGTAGCAACTAGCACAATTTCTTATGCTTATGTTTGTTGAGTTAGAATTGCACTAATTTTAGAAAATGGCTCCAAAATAGGTTATAAGGTGAGGTGTTAGGCACCTGTTCTTGCCCGCCGAATTCACGGTCTCTCTATTCGGTGATTAGAAGAATTTGGTTCTTAACAAGCAATTCATTTGTTCATTCAAAAAAATCATGTACAATTTATCAAATAAAAGCAAATACAAATCAAGAGAAATGCTCGTCAAAGTGCTAAAAATCAGGGATTCATCTCCTTCCATCCTTGATCTTTAGCTGTGCGTGATTGCTTTGGTAGAGTTATTGGAGCCAATTTTCAAGCCTCTCTATTCTGAGCAAGGACTTTCAAGCCTACCTTAAGGACTTAAACAAAGAGATAGAAAACAAGGACACCAATGCAATAAAGAGGATTTATAAATGCAATGCATGGCATAAGTATAATTTGAACTGATTCCATGGATTTTAAAAAGGATACATGAAAATATGTGGATTAATAAGGATTATTAAATGAAAGGATAGGATTGTCATTTGTATGAAAAAAGTGAGGAAGATTTCCATGCCAAATTTCAATTTTTGGGGGGATAAAACTGTAATTGCACTCACCTAATTTAATTACAATGCCAATATAATTAAAACATGGTTAAGGCCCAATTAGCATATCAAATTATCTGAATTTTGGAGGGAATTGAATTTCTGATGAATTTGCTAAATTAGAGTGGCATTTTCAAAAAATTTCAGTAAATTCTGCAGGAAACATATTTACGCTTCCGTTTTGTGTGGACCAACATTAATCCACCACACATTAAATTAGAATGATTTTAATACCATATCATTGGAAAGCTCATCCAACATACTACCATGTGCATCATATATCAAATAACTTAATTATCAGAAAAGGAAAGAAAATGCACCTAAAAATCAGTTTTCATCACAAACTCATCAACAAAACAATCTTCATTTGTGGGCCCTATATATCAATGAAAAACCAACAATTTTCATTGATTTGATATAAAGTCTTCCCACAATACTATACATCAGAGGAAAATTTTACCAAAATCAATCCTCCTTTGATTTTAGAAAAATTACACAAAATCATAAGCACAAAAGAATCATCTAATTTTGAGTGGTTAAACTTCTACCACTAAACAAAATCTTTGTGGGCTTTAGGTAAGGCTCATATCTCATACGGCACCGTTCATCACAATATTTAATGATCCAAGCATGACTCGAGTCGTAACCATGCCATCAGTAATTATTGTGAATTTATTCAACACATGAAATCTCTTATTAAATCTGAACAGTTGATCATGGAACTCAATCTATCTCTATATTTGATGAGTGGGCCATCAACCTTTTTCCGTAAGACAGGTTCACATGCTCCCCACCAATGGGTAGCCACATATGTGCGCATATGAGCATGCGCGGACAGATCTTTTTGTTTCAAATCACCCATCTTGTTTGAAGTACAGTGATTTTTGAATGAAGAAAAATACAAAAGAGGCACAACTTCTGTCAATCCAATAGCTCAGCATCAAGTCATCTGTCCATCTGCTCTAGATTTGATTCTTACGGTTAGTGCTGTCCCAACAAGCTAAACTCTGATTAGGGCCCCACAAAAACTCATGCCTGGCCCACTTTTAGCCTTTCTAACCATGGAATATCTAAGTAGATATAAAGAAACTGCGTTCTTTTTTATCTAAATAAGCTTCACATGATGCGGATTGAGTGGTGAGTAGCACCTTAGCGGTGAAATGATGGGGTGAGATTTGAATGGTGGGGTCGTAAGCTGTCAGAGATGGGACAAGTACTTTTAAAAATGCCCCGACCCATATCTGACAACATACAACACACTAATCAAAATTTGCCATGTCCTCATTTCATGCCACCAAGGCGGGTGGTGGTGAGCTCCCTACCGCACAATTCACATTCATCTTCATCTAACCCTTATACTAACTAATAATAATTAATTATACAAATTCAAGTATGCCGTGTTGGGAGGAGATCGCTCCTCGACTACACGCATAGCAATATCAATCAAAAGAATAAAAAATAAAAAAAATAAAAATGCAAATCACAACATCGAAATTTATATAGTTCCATTTTTATATGTCCATACAAGTTCACACCGATCCGCTATGCTCAATGATAAAAAATGAAGAAACAATTCTCAATACAACGATGGTTTGCTCTCTCTCACGACAGAATATATATTATCCCTAATTAACTAGAGTTTACATAAGAACTCCATGTGAAATTACAAAATTACCCTCCAGGTTAAAAGCTACCCTCTTGAAACCCAAACGAGGGGGCACCGCACCTCTCAATTCCTAGCGAGCTCAGCACATAGTTTGACTCGCGAAAGTGATGGCTGGATTAACAATACACCTTTGGTGATGAAGTTGTAGATACTCTTAACATACCATTTTACTCTATCAAAGATCTTATCCTTAGTTAAATTATACAAAGAAAGGGGCAAAAAAAAACTCCAATGAAGTTATGAGTATTTTCAACCTAGAAACACATACAAACATATTAAGGTATTTCAAGTGTACAACTACAGCAAATGGTCTACATTTAACGGGTGGCTAATTTGATGGTTGGTATCATCTGATGAACTGAGCAAACTGCTCCATCAAACATTTTGTACTTCCCCCGTGTTTAAATAGTGGTGGTCACTTTTTTACCGTCTACTTGCAAGCCATGAATTGAAAGGTTGTGATTCTCCTATTGAGGAAGTTTCATTCATCATGGTCCATCAACGATAGAGCCTCAACAGACTAATGGTTTGGATTACTTGTTTTCTTTTTACACACACTAACTCAGACCCACCTGCACCATAATGGGTGCTCGAACCCATGACTTCTTTGTTGAAACTCCTGTGAGTCTACCACCAAGCCATGAGAAGGGGACCCAATGGTTTGGATCACTTAGATCACTTGTTCAAACTGAAAAGCCATGCATGTAAGCATATACAAGATCGAGGATCCCTTATTTTTACAAGTGGGCCATTGCCAGGTGATCAAGACCATTGATCTAACGCTTCCACTGCATGAGTTGTTCCCAAAAAATTCCCCTGACAACGGAAGGGGGGTTATTTGATCCTGTGGCAATATATGATGCTTGATACGCAGGCACGCAGAAATTGTACATGTGGCATGCTTTAACTCAAATGAGTCATTGTACATCTTCTGTCATTTCCCATGTATGTCACTATAATACATGTGTCACCCTTATAGTTGAGCAAAATAGATCCAATCCAGTGGATCCGACTCGATCAGACCCGATCCGACCCGTTCCTAACTGAACCGACGGCCTGGATCGGGGCGGATCGAGTTAAGTATTTTAGATCCGAATGATTTTCAGATCGGGATCGGATCGTGATCAAACCGGACCGATCCGATCTGAAACCCGATCCGAATGGACCCGATCCAATCAGATCCAACCCGATCTGAAGCCTTAGGAGGATTTTAATGAAGGATATCCAATCATTATTGTTTTCTTGTGGTGTGGTTCACCTGAAATTTTTATTCATCTAATATTTTGTATCAAGCCTTAAAATGATCGGTAAAAATGAATGAATGGCATTGATGAAATATATACATAATGGTGGGGCCCACAGATCACCAAACACAGAACACAGGGAGTAACCAACTGTCAGCGTCAGCACCACACACCAGCTACAGCCGTAGCCTAGGAAATAGGGAAGGATTGCATACTGAGTTACTCATTACGCTTCTATCGTACATAGTAAACTTAGTTGGGCCTACCATGAATGTATTGGGTTATCCACGCCGTCTATCCGTTTTTCGAGATTATTTTAGTGGTTGAGTCTAAAATAGAAGTATTCCCAAAGCTCAAGTGGACCACACTATAAGAAATAATGCAAATAATAACTTCCACCGTTGAAACCTTGCTAGGGCCCGTAGTGATTTTTATTTGTCATCCAACCAGTTCATAAGATTACGCAGCCATGGATGAAGGTAAAAAACAAATATCAGCTTGATCTAAAACTTCTGTGGGCCCCAAGAAATTTTCAATATTAGAATTTCAATTCCCAGTATTTCCCGTGGTGAAGTCCACTTGAGATTTGGATATATCTCATTTTTGGGATGAAACCATAAAATTATCTGTTAAAATCGATGGACAGAATAAATAAAATATGCAAATCACGGTGGACCCCACAGAGTTTACTCAGTACACTTAGCGTATTGAGTTACATAGTACACAATCCACTTCCGTAGCTATGCTAGCTGGCTAGGCAGTGGCGTGCGAAGATGAAACTGACACTCCTCAAGCTCCGAGTTGTACGAACGGTTCAAAGGAGATCAAAGTTATATGGGCCCCAAAGTGATGTATTTATCATATCTACACCGTTCATATATTTTTAGAGATCATTGTAGAACATTATCTAAAAAATGAATAATATCCAAAGATCATCTGGACCACACCACAAATAACAGTAGAGAATAATTTTCATCATTAAACATTTCGTGTGGTCCACTTGATAGTTAGATCTGTCTTATTTTTCGTCTCAAGCCTTATGACTAGCTCACCAAATGGATGAACAGTTTGGATATAACACATACCCCATTATCAGACCCAAAGAACTTGCTAACGTCGTTGCAACAAGTTACTTGCGTGAAAAGCAATCACTGCAATTTCATGCAATGCACGTAACACACATCGGGTAAAAGCATGCATACAGTATAGAGAGTTCTTTCAGAGCCATGTGGGGCCCACCTTGATGTATATGTTGTATCTAAGCCGTTCATCCATTTGGACATATCATTTTAGGCCTTGAGCACAAAAAGATGGTATATTAAAGGCTGAACTAGACCACACCACATGAAACAATTAGATTAACTTCATACGATCCGAATCCTACTGAACCGACTCGATTTCCCTGATTGAGTCGAACTCGGTTCGGGTCAGGCCAACCATGTATTGGATTGGTCCGAGTCAGGTGACCCGGACTCGGATCAAGTTCGGATCAGGTCGCTGAGACTTCGGATCGGGTCGAGTTGGACCCAATCCGAGCCGATCCGGACCGATGCCCAGCTCTAGTCACCCTTCATTTTCTATTTCAACAACATGTCATATGCACTACCAATCATCTTCTCTCGTGGCTCACGTGTGCTAATGTGGCACGTGCCATGGTCCATTGTGCTAATGTGGCACGTGCCATGGTCTATCTTCTTCAAGTGCTCAAAATATCCACATAGAGGTAGAGTTGTACACGAGCAGAGTATACTCGTTAACTCGCTCGACTCGACTCGGAAATACTCGACTCAACTTGACTCGAAATGAGTTCAAGCCGAGCACGAGTTGATTTTTGGTGCTCAAATTGAGTTCGAGCCGAGCACGAGCTTGACCCTACTCGACTCGGCTCGACTCGAATAGTACTTGAAATCGACTCAACTCGGCTCGACTCGGACTCGACTAGGGATATATATACCCCAAAATAAAAAACCCAAATGAGAGAACTTGACATGCACGAAAAGCCATCAGTCTCTACAGACCCAAGGAGAGAAGATAAGAGACAGCCATTTCCCAGTCAACACACTTTGAAGGCCATCCGTCATTCCTTCCACGAAATTCCCTTATCTCATCAATCCCAAAACCCTTCTAAAACCCTTATTTCTTTCCAAAAGAAAAATCAAATCTATTGGATTCCACAAACGATCCAGAAGCTTTAGAAAGACAAAACCTCTGATATATATATTTCTTTTTTCCAGCTTCCTCTTTTAAGGCCTTTCCTTTACAGCTGCTTTCCATATATCATTGAAGTCTTGAATTTCAATTTCATTTGGATTCCATCCCTCCATCAGAAATAACCGCCCCGGATCGTATTAAAGAAGAATCCAGAGATTCGAAGATGGTTTGGCTTTTCTGGTTCTTGGGCTTCCAACGCTGAGATTTTCAGAGCTTTGTTTTTTATTCTTCTGTTTTGGGATAGATAGATCGCAGGGTTCGAAAACTCATACTCGAAACATGCTTGAAGACTTAAACTTGAACTCGGCTTGAAAACTCTGCTCGAACTCGAATGAGCCGAGCACGAGCTGGGCATCTGAGCTAGAAGGCCAAGTCGAGCCGAGTATGAGCTGGGTGTCTAGCAATGCGAGCCAAGCACGAGCTGGGCAATACTCGGCTTGGGTGGACTCGGGTACAGCTCTATGTAGAGGTGTACACAAACCGAGCTAGCTTGGTTAGTTCGTTCGACTGGACTCGAAAAAAGCTCGATTCGACGCGATTTGAAGTTGAGTTCGAGCCAAGTTAAGCTGATTTTTTGAGCTCGAAAATGAGTTCGAGCTGGCCCCAGCTCGACTTGACTTGGATCGAACCCAGCTCGAATCAAACTCGGATCAAACTAGTTCGGTGACTTGGTTACTTTGATATTGATGTTGCTCACCAAGTGTTTGATAAAATGACTCAAAGAAATGTGGCTGGTGGCAGGAAGGTATGTATATGAAACAATACCCTTTTTTTTCTTGATTTTTATGTTGCTTAGAAGGTGTTTGATAAAATACTTATAAAATTATTGCTGCTGTCTCAAATACAATGAGATTTTAAAGGTGCAATCAAGGTGTTTGTGAAAATGCTGCAATGGTGAACTCGGCTCGATCTTGGCTCGAATTGGCCCGAGCTAATGAGCAAGCCGAGCCGAGTTGGCCAGTCAGGCTCGAGGATCGAGCCGAGCTGAGTCGAGGCAAGGCCAACTCGACTCGATGTACACCCTTATATCCATGTGTGCCAATGGCGTTGATGGCACAAGTGGCTCATCTAGTTTCAAGTGCTGATGCGTCAATTGTGATAATGCATACCTTATGCTACATGTGGCACTTATAATTTCAAGAACATTACATGTACCATGTGTGTCATAATTCAACTTCAGGCATCCACTCACACGTGTGCCACATGTGATATGGTCCATCTCCAAGCATCTTATATATGCCACATATACTAATTTAGCATATTAATTGAGATTTATGCCACATATACTAAATTAGCATATTAATTTAGATTTTTTAAAAAAGTTTTTTAATGTTGCCAAACAAAAAATTTAAAAACATATCATTTTTAATTAAAAAAATTCTTATTGAAAAACAAGCACAAAAACGTTCTTCCTTTCACACAATTTCTTATAAATAAGATTTATTAAGGACCCATTTTGATACCACCCAATAATTTTTATTTTTATTTATTTTTATTTTTTACATACTACAATAAATAAGTAACTTATTTGAGATAAGTAAGTTTGGTTTAAGATCAATTACAAGTAATTTTTTTTACTTAAAATTATTTAATCACCTCAATGTAATAAGTATAAACCAAGATAAGCTACTTAATACATGAGTAACTTAAGTCACTTAAACATCCACACATCCTAAAAGAGACCTGCTTATATTTAAAAAAATGTCATCCATGCTATTTATCGCCGGATAGACGTCATGTCCAAGCACAGATTGCATATGTTTTATCTATGCCTTTTGCCAGCTCAATTAGGGCCCGTTTGGCCGGGCGGATTGGAAGGGATTGGATGGTATTGAAATTTGGAAGGGATTGGAAGTTAAATCCCAAAATTGGCCGGGCGTGCCAAACAGACTGGGTGATCTGATCCCGCGATGTAGCAATCCCATGGATCTTAAGACAATCCGCTGACAACACCATCATTGCCTTGAAATCCATGCCATCCACCCTAATACCATTCAATCCTTTCCAATCCACCCGGCCAAACGGGCCCTTAGTGGCATGATCCAAAACATGAGGTAAATACAAATTTCAGGTGGACCACACCACACGAAACAGTGGTGATTGAATATCCACCATTAAAACCTTATTGGGGCAAGTATGTTTTAAATTAAATTGATACGTAAACTAATCAATAGTGGGATGGCAAATAAAAATTATAGTGGGCCCTACTAAAGTTTCTAATGGTAGGTGATCAATCACCAATGTTTTCCTTATGGTGTGGTGCACCTGAGATTTAGATATGGCTCGATTTTTTAATTTTAAAATTTTTGTCTCATGTCCCTGAATAATCCAAAATGTATGAACAGCACATTACATCATGGTGGGGCCAACAGAGCTAGCGGGCTGGTGTTGGTGTACACTAGCCAAACCCAGTCCCGCGTTCCACTGGTTGAATGATGCCGCCCTCTCTATATCTCGTGTCGGCGTACGATAGCCATATGTTCCCTGCGCCAGGGACGAAGCAGTACAGCCGGTACAACCAAAACGTGCTAGACACATCCTCTAAATTACACGTGGCAGCTTTATGAATCAATCAGGACCGTATATCTAGTGGGATCCATCGTCGATGGTTCAATTTCTTAGAAATAAAACTATCTAACACACCTACCAATCACTTTTATTCGCTTTCTCCCACTGATTTTGGATCGTTAAATTTCATTTCATTTCCACACTGGATTGTAAAGTCACTGATCAGATGGATCGGACCGTCTAATATCTGTGAATTTTCATTTATTTTCCATCCACAAAAGGACAACTAAATGTACGATCCAACGTTATAGTTGTTCCTGACACGTGTACATGAGTCACCATATTCCAGTATCTACTTTATCGTGTCCGTATTTGCAACTTGCAAAAAGATCACCGATTAGTACGTTTGGGCGGATAACTATGCCACGTAAGACAGCGACAACCACTCGGCGACTCTCCCCTGCTCGAGGAATGCTACTCGCAAAAGCGTGCCGATTCTCACACGTGTGAAATTTTCCTACCGTTCATGAAGTATTTCCGGAAAAACTGTTCACTGGTCCAAAGATCAACCAACATGTGGGACGTGTGTGAATGGATGTGGACCGTAGATTATCCTTTCCTAACCTTCAAAATTTATAAGTCTGATTGACTGATGGCCCTGATATTCGGAAGAGGGCAGATTCCATGTGGTGTCCAAATGATTGACGGGTTGGATCTCATCCACGTGTGTGAAGTTGGACGCGTGTGGATGTTCGGTGGTAGGGAGTAGCATTTCTCTCCCTAAAACTCCAGGCACGCTACCAAATTTTCCAGCTGGGAATGATATAGACGCGGGAACTGTACTTCTTTTTTTACGAGAAAAAAGTAGATACTCTGCCGGAGAATGATCATCAATACACGGGCGTTCTTTCCTTTAATATATGAACATGTGTAGGAAAATCCAAACCTTTCAAATCGTGAGATTCACTTTAGATTGGATACATCCCAAAAATAAGATTTATTACACTATCTTAAGATCCAATTAGCGGACATTATTTAGTAGTTGAGTCGGGACTATTGGTGGATCCGAAGCAGTCAGCTAAAAGCATCCATTCAGCGGGGGAGCAGATAGGGTACGGCCCTGAATTCGGGGCCCACCGTGACGTATGTATTGTATATCCACGCCGTCCATCCGTTATTTCAGCTCATTTTAGGTATGGGCCTGGAAAAGAAGTAGATCCAAAGATCATGTGGACCACAACACAAGAAACAGTGGTGATTGAACATTAAAAACAATTTTTTAGGACACGAAAGTTTTGGATAAAGAGGATATTTGTTTTTTCCATTAATACAGGTCTGTTTGATCTTATCAACAGGTTGGATGGCAAACAAACGTTACGGTGGGTCCCAGGAAGTTTTTAATGGTGTGAGTTCAATCACCACTGTTTACTATGATATGGTCCACCTAAGATTTGGATCTACTTCATTTTTTGGGTTCTTGTCTTAAAATGAGCTGGCAAAACGTATGGACGGCGTGGAAATACAATACATACATCAAAGTGGGCCCCACAGTCAGGGCCGTACCGTGTTGGGTGAGGCCGGGGCCGCACCTAATTGGCTCCCTTCAGTGGGACTTTTGGTTCACGGCCAAACGGTCAGGATTAAAAGTAACCGCATGCTGCTGCGTTGCATGGATTGTCGTCTGCTTTAGTTGCCAGAGAGTCATTTCACGCCTGATTTGTGATTATTTGTAGGTTCCCGATTAGTAGTTTGTGGGACCCACCTGATGTATGGCTTCAGGGAGACATTAAGGGCCCGTTCGGCCGGGTGGATTGGAAGGGATGGAACCGTATTACGGTGGATGGACCGGGTTTCAAGGTAATGATGGCTGCGTCGGTAGATTGGTGCAAGATCCATACGATTGCTACATCCCGGGATTGATACATTTAGTCTGTTTGGCAAGCCCGGCCAGTCCCGGGATTAAACCTTCCCATCCCTTCCAATCCCTCAAACCAAACACATCGCAGGTAAATTTGAACGGATTGGGGTGGATTGGATGGGATTTAAAGGTAACGATGGTGTTGTTAGCAGATTGTCTTAAGATCCATAGGATTGCCATATCCTGGATCAGATCACTCGGTATGTTTGTCACGCCCAGCCAATCCCGGGATTTAACTTCCAATCTCTTCCAATACCAACCAATCCCTTCCAATTTGCCTGGCCAAACGGGCCCTAATTTAATGGCTTCACAGCCGGACCGTATCCAAAATCTTTCGATCTCACAATCCTAAGGGCCTATTTGGGAGCGTGGATTTGGAACCCCTGGATTTGGAAACCCCATGAGTGGATTTGAAATCCTCCTAGGCCCTGTTTGGATTCTCGGTTAGGGGTGTATTGCATTATTTTAGTGGGTCTGATGTGATATAACCAACGTTTGGTTAGGAGTGTATGGTTGTCGTATACGATGCGCACGAATACGACGCGAATCATAAATCACAGACTGACGGTATTACTCTATCAGTGCGTGCCGCTGCCATTTGTTCAGCGCATTCATTGCGTTGTAAAAAAAAAAAAAGTTTTCGAAACAGGCCCGTTTGTTTTCGTCCTCCTACGGTGAACGAACGATCTTCTCCACCACCTCCTCCATAGCCCGTCTGAGAGCCGGCATGTCGGTATTCTCTTTCGAACCGGCCCTTCCGCCGACTCCTCTGCACATACAGTCACCGTTATAGCTCATCGCAAGCTTCCTCGTTCCAAATCCAGCCAACGTGCGAAGCAGTTCCTGTTGCCCGAAAACGGCTACCACAGGTACGGTCATCTCCCTCCTGCAAGTCGGGTTCTCAATATCGAACCACCTGTAACCTTTCTCGGAGAGGGTTGTATCTTGCATGAGCCTTTTTGATGCAAGACGCCCCTCTTACTGGCGTGTATACGGTCCATATTACACACTCGGGACTGTTTACACCCTATTCCAGCCGATGGGATGGAAATCTACAAAAAATCAAAATCCAAATTGGAATTTCGCAATCCGCCTTGGTGGAAAGCGTCGATAGATTGAAATGACTCGTGCATGCTCTGCCGTATGGGACAGATGAGAAGACTATGTTTTCACATTTTGCAATTTATCTAATATTTTCTTCTATAAAACGCTTAATCTTCGTAACCTACCGACCCTTGAACAAGCTCTTGAAACTCAGATCTTAGCTAGGGAAGTTTAGCGTCCTCTGTACGCTCTGCATCATCCGTTCGGTTTGGAAAAACAGGTAATACTCGTGCACATTGTTACATGCAATACGCTTTATTTTCGATTTTTTAAATCGATTTCATTAGGGCTTTTAAGGAAGAATATCTGTTCGTATTATCCTCTCCATATTCAGTATCAATTTCGGAAGAGATGAACGGGTTGTGGGTTGACGGTATGATGTCTCCTCATTACATTGACTAGTAATGCAATTGTTATAATATGGCCGCAAGGTGATACATGGCGTTCTATTTTTCTTTTCAATGCCACAATTACAGCCTTGCAGATTGTAACATATATTGGTCAGCGCTGGTAGATTCAGTGCTGGTATGTTCATCCATTGACATGCTTTTGTCTCGACAGAGACAAATCGGCATGCCACCATCGAGCTGTATTTGCTTCTAAATTACCTTTCGGGCTTGTAATGTCTGATGTCTGTACTCAGAAGTTGTAAATACTGAACGAGAATGCGTGTTAACAGCTTTTTGGTATGATTGTTTTTAGAAAGTAGAAAAATTTTCTGCTACCGTCTGTAAACTGTCCATACTCAACTTTTATGTATTCATCTCAACTTGCTGTAAATCATCAATTTCGGACAGACTATAAATCCCCATACAATCTCCACTACAATGGAAGTGTTTGCTGTATAGTCATTTCATGTTATAGGAGGTATAAATATTCAATTTATTGTAATTCCAATTCAGATCTCTCGTTATTTCTATTGAGCTGCGATGGCTTCCGAAAGTGCGGATAATTCCGATGAAAGGTCCTCTGGCAGTGAATGGAATGATAGTGAAATTGCTACTGCAATCGCAGTCATTGCAGCTTTAGTATGTGTAATTGGAGCTGCTGATTACTATCGCCGGTTCTTTATCAAGTCAAACCCCGCTGGTGGTCAAATTGAAAGGGATAGATTCATCAGCCGAATCATACGTAAGAGCGATCGTGACTGTCTTGCGCAGCTGAGGATGAGCAGGGGACATTTTTTTGAATTATGTTC
This sequence comes from Magnolia changhungtana, assembly GCA_030180095.1. Taxonomy (NCBI): domain Eukaryota; kingdom Viridiplantae; phylum Streptophyta; class Magnoliopsida; order Magnoliales; family Magnoliaceae; genus Magnolia; species Magnolia changhungtana. The sequence goes on along the minus strand of JASAUF010000573.1, from coordinate 8,841,102 downwards.
GCTGTTGAGAGATCGGAATCTACTATTCGATAGCAGGAGATGCATGTTGGAGGAGCAGGTTGTAATGTTTCTTCATACCATCGAACATAATGTACGTAATCGAGTCATTGGTCATTGGCTTTTTGGTATTGTTTGCCACTGTTTACGTCACTATCGGCAGTAGCGGATAGTCTTCTGCAGCGGTAACCCGCAAAGAAATGTTTGGACTGTTTGAAAATATGAGCTTCCGGAAGTGTTCATTTGTAATATTTGATTTGTTAAAGTTTTTTTTTTCTTATTTTAATTTCTTCTTTTGGAACTTTCTAGTGTGTGTGTGTGTGTGTGTGTGTGTGTAGTTACAAGTTTGGTGTGTAATTTTCTGCTTGTGATTTTGCTTCTTGGGCAAAATACATTTGTAATATTCGGCTCCAACTTTTTTGATTTTGTTTATTAATTAATTTTGTCTGGTGTTCTCTTTTCTATATCCGTCAATCTCAAATACATGTTTTCAATGATTTTTGTTTCTTAAATTTGATAAGTTTATTTTCTTTCGTAATCTATATTTCTGTGGGGAACGGATTAGCTACTCCCCCTGACACCAGCCATTTGGCTGGTGGTAGGTGCTGTGGGGCCCACCATGATGTATGTGTGTCATCCATGCCATCCATCTATTTTTATATATCATTTTATGATATGGTGTAAAATATGAAGTATATGTCAATCTCAAGTGGACCACATGATAGTAAACAGTGTTGAATGAATTTTGACCATTAAAAACGTTTTGGGGGCCATAAAGATTTGGATCAATATTATATTTATTACTTCACTTCATCTGAGTCTTTATGACCACATCAACAGATTTGAGGTCAAATAAACAGTTCAGTGGGCCTTAGGACGATTTTTATTGTGAATATCCATTCATCAAAATTTTCCTGTGGTGTGGCCCACCAAAGACTTATATCCCTATCATTTTTTGAATCAAGCCCTAAATTGATCTGTAAGAATTTATGAACGGAACGGATGAAACATATACATCATGGTGGGGCCCAGAGAGCATCGACAACCAGCCACGGGGCTGTTGTCAGGGGGAGTAGCCAATCCTTGCGTTGATGACGTCACGGTTACATGTGGCGTCCACATATCACATGTGGATCATTGGTCAAATGTGGGTTGACGGGAAAGAAATGTATTTATGAAAATTGGTATGTCTGTACAGTACACAGACACAATACCTCCTAACTAAACATTGATCTGTATAAGGTACTGTATACTATGCCAACCAATGCCTCTAATCCAAACATTGATCAGTATATGATTGTTTTGGATGTATTCATGAGGTCAGCCAATGTATATATGAACAGTACCCGGATACAATGCAATACAATGCAATACACGAATCCAAACAGGCCCCTAGTGTGTTTGGAACGTTGGAGTGTATTTGCTACTTTAATCCAAAAGTACCTATTTATGGTATACTTACAGGGTTAGAATTTAATTACTAAATCAATTTTAATATCTTTAATTAATGAGATATGTAAATTTTGACACAATGGCTATTATAAGCCCGCTTAAATATATGTTTTGCCCGAAAATGATGAAATTCCAAGTCTCGGATGGGGTACAAGCACAAGATCATGTCTGAGTGACTAACTAACGATTTTTAGTCGTTGATTTACATGGACAATGTTTGGATGGTGCCGATTTACATGGACAATGTTTGGACGGTGCTGCTTATCATTAGTGGGCCATGTGCCCAATAGAATGACAGTGTATAGTGACACATGTTATATCTACAACTATTGAAATGATTTATGCCTAATCCAAGCTCTTCCCGTGGATTGCAAACCCCCTCAAAGAGGAGATTTGAAACCCCAATTACTTTATGCTGTAAAACAACCAAGGGATTTGAAACCCCCTCCAATCCAGGGTGCCAAACGACCCCTAACCCTTCCCAGTGTACTTATGGAATAGATCAATTAACATATTTGTTTTATTTTTTCAACAAAAATAGGTGGTACCATCCAACTTACCATCTTTAGAAAAACCATTAAAGCCAAACATTGGACGACTAAGATTGTCGCTTTTGGAGATTTAAGGGTCGACAAAGCTAAAATTCACAAGATGGTTGGCCCAATTTGAGTGATATTATCATAATTTTGTCAATTTACAGTACTCTTCCTTGATGGAGAAAAAAGTTTTCTTTTTTCCTCTGAAGTTGTTTGGATACACCAATAACTAATTTAGTTAAAAAATAAATAAATAATTTTTTAACTATATATAATTAAACAATGAAAAGTAAAAATTTTATATATATGGAAAATGGTGTCGTGAGGTCGGCTCCCATGAGGTCGAGTGGGCCCTACCATGATATCAGTCGAACATCTACCCCATCAGTCAGATGCACCATTCTATGGGACACGAGCTTAAAAATCAAGTCAATATCTGACTTGGGTGGGTGACACCACATATAACAGTTGAGAGGGGTTACCCTCTCATTTATTGGGACCGCCAAGATTTGGTTCACAAATCCAAACCATCCATTGTGTGTACCACTTGGATGAGGGGTCAATCAAGTTTCAACCGCATCCAAAACTTAGGTCGGCCCCATCAAGTACTTTTATAAGTTTTAGGCATGTCTTCACATGGTTTTAGATGGTATGGCCCACTTGAGTTCCGTATATGACTGATTTTTTAGATATCTCTTGACCTGAAGGTGACCCATCAAATGGACAGTGTTGATGATCGACACACATCACACTTCAACACACATCACAATGGGGCCCACACAGCTCGACCTCATGGGAAGTTCCCATGAGGTCGGCTGACTATATATATATATATATATATATATATATATATATATATATATATATATATATATATATGGAAAATGTTTTATGCAGTCGAGCTCATGGGAACTTCCCATGAGGTCGAGTTGTGTGGGCCCATTGAGATGTCGTTCACAAATCCAACCCATTTAATATATGTGTCCCACTTGGATGAGGGGTCAGACCATCCAATTTTCAGGTGAGCCCCACCATATGATTTTATATGTTTTAGGCATGTCTTCACATGATTGTAGATGGTATGGCCCACCTGAGTTTCGTATATGGCTGATTTTTTAGATATCCCATAATTTAAAGGGGACCAATCAAATGCATAGTGTTGATGTTCGACATACACGTTGGTGGGGCTCACACAGCTTGACCTCATGGGAAGTTCCCATGAGCTCGACCGCATCGAATCTTTTCATATATATATATATATATATATATATATATATATAAAATGGGGAAAATCGAGCTTGGGATGAAAACATTCGGAAAGAATCTCGCACCATATACGAACAGGACTACCCAACAAAATCATAGCCAGAGATCATATCAATCGAGGTATAATTGGAGAAATACTTGGGAATAGATTTTAACTCCAATACGGGCCTCTCCAACGTACCTTATAGATCTACTCAGATACGCAAGTTGGCTAGCAAACTTATAAATACATCACCTTACTTAAAGGAAAGTTACACACAATAATTCCGACTCTAGCCACACCTACTCTTGGTTCATCTACCTAACTTAGGCATCGGAAGGTCGCCGACCACAACTGGCGCCCCCAGTGTCTTCTTGTTCTCCATTAAAATGCAGGTACCTAACGGCCCATAAGATGTGGTATGAGATTAACCAGATTCAAGCGATAATAGTTTGGCACTATTTGTGGGAATGACAACAAAGTTATTAAGAAGTCTCCCTACACCAATGAGTCTAATCGCCTTTCTACTTTTCCACATTTGATGGTTAAAGAAAAAAAGAAGGGCCTTCATCGCTATAGCTGAGCCGATACTAGAAGAACATTCTGAAAACCCTCAGGCTTTGCAATAAGGCCCCCTTGCTTGATCCCCCTTCCTCGACAACCGCGTGAAAATCCCGAAACATGGGAAGTCAGTTCGCCTCTTTGGCAAATCAAGTTGAGGCTTTGACTAGCAACATCGATCGCATAATGAGAATATTAGAAAGGCACCACTCTCTCCCCGACGACCATGGCATAGAACTGGGGGCAGCTACCGAGCAATCTCTTCCTTCGCTTGCCCCTCTCGACTCATATGTAGTAAAAGATTGGCCAACACGAATAGAGTGTGTTCCCTCGCAAACCTTGGGAACGACTAAGCCTGTTGAGTAGGATATGCGACATACCTTGGAAATGAGAAGACAAGTCCGAGGAAGAGCCCCTGAAGTCACAACTAATCTGTGACATACGCTAGTTCATTTTTTAATGTATTTGTTTTATTTTTTCAACCCTTACAAATCTAAATCACCGCCTTTTTTCCCTTTATACTCGTCCTTCCGCGGTGGCTATTAATAACCCAACCAAAATTCAATCAGTGATCGACCGTTGTTCGTTCTAATCTAGATGGACATTTTTCTTCATTTTCTATTTATTCATTTCACACTCTTTATCTCTTTTAATATTTTCTCGTCTATGTAGAACTAAGAGAACTTACTGGTTGCTGAAAAAATAAGCTATTCCTGTAGCAGTCTCATATCTTTAACAAACTGAAGGAACCACCACCTCTGTTGCTGCGGGCGAGTCTGCAAATCGTACAGTGGTGCTTAGTGGCTCTGATTTGAGCAATGCACATCAACATAATGAGGATACTCTTGGATATATGAAAATTGCCTAATCGCTGGAACATTTTCATGTTTCTTTTCATTCTGAGGCTTCGTCAACCACTTTTGACTAAGAAAATGATGAGCCAATCGTATCAACACTACAAAATCCCCAACAAGACATTTATTCTTATTCCACTCCTGGATTAGTCAGTCGCTCTGTACTATCCTTGGGTCCTATTGAACAACATACTCCCATCACAGCTGCCAAATACCTATTGATTGTGGACAAGGAAAAAGATGAACCAACTCAACCAACCAATCTCCTAGAAATAGCTACGTTTGGTCGATAGACAGTCAATGAGGTTCTTGTGATGAACTCAACTACTTTTACCATCCAGAGTCACCACTCCTTCAAAGCCACCATATGCTTATGCACTTATGCAAACAGAGATGATAACGACACCTCCTCTAGTTCCTAAGAAAGTGTCCCTCGTTGAAGCCATACTCTCCTCTCTCGGCCAAGCTCTCAGCAGTGATATTACCATGTGTTGGGGGCCTTGCACAAAACCTTAGGATCTAGCCCTCCAGAACAAACCAGAATTATGGATAATAAAGCAATGAAAATAATCAATGCATCAATCACACACCACACAAGAGATTTTTACGTGGAAAACCCTCAAAGAGGTAAAAACCACGGGACCTCGTCCAGATCAACAATCCACTATGAAGTAGAACGTTTACAACCTTCTTCACTCACGTAGGAGTGGATGAACAATAAGAGAAATAGAGAAAACGAAGAGATCTAACCGATTATGAGGACATAGAAGCGCTGAGATATAAATTGCAAAGTAGAAAAACCTCCCCGAGCAGAACCTCCCTTCTATAAGCTTCCTCTCTCTCTTTCTCCTCTCTCTCACTTTGATAGCCCTCTTGTATTTTTCTCATCAACACAATATATGTAGAAAAATCCTAGGGACCCTTTTTATAGTTTTAGGAAACTCCTTTCCGCATCCTAGTTGCTTGAAAGGACTTGCGCATCCTAGTGCGAAAGGACTTTGCGCATCCCAGTTGCGAAAGGACAACGGGTCAAAAAAACCCATCAAATCTCTCCCTTTTTGACCCAGGAGGGATTCACCTTCTTTAAGCCAGCCAGGTTTCTACAAACCTCAAACTTGCCCTTAAGCAAGGCCTTGGTCATCATATCTGACCCATTATCGTCCGTGTGGACCTTCTCAAGCTGTAACACCTTCTGTTCCAAAGTATCCCTGATCCAGTGATAACAAATCTCTATGTGCTTTGACTTGGATTGCTGACTTGGATTCTTGCTCAAGTGTATAGCACTCTGACTATCGCAATAGACCACGTGCTCCTCCTACTTTAGGCTAAGTTCCTGTAGGAACCTCTTCATCCAAAGCATCCCTTTACATGCCTCTGTGACTGCAATGTACTCGGCTTCTGTAGTTGACAATGCTATGACCTTCTGTAACTTGCTCTGCCAAGAAACCGCTCCCCCTGCAAATGTGAACATGAACCCCTATGTAGACTTCCTGGAGTCTATGTCACCTGCCATATCTGCATCTGTGTAGCCCTCTAACACAGGTTTACCGTCACCATAGCATAGGCTCAATCTGGATGAGCCTCTTAGATACCGTAGTATCCATTTCACCGCTGCCCAATGCTCTTTGCCAGGATTGGCAAGATACTGGCTGACAACACCAACCGCATATGCTATGTCTGGGCGTGTACACACCATAGCATACATCAAACTTCCTACCGCTGACGCGTAAGGTATCTTCTGCATCTCTTCCACTTCTGCCTTCGTCTTGGGACACTGCCTGTCGCTCAATCTGAAGTGACCATCTAGTGGAGTACTGACTAGCTTCGCTGCATTCATATTGAACCGCTCTAGGACTTTCTCAATATACCGCTCTTGTGATGACCCGAGCTTCCTGCTTCGCTACACACGGGTTATTTCCATTCCTAGGATCTGTCTAGCCGGGCCCAAGTCTTTCATCGCAAAAGACTTGCCCAACTCCTGTTTCAGCCTGTCGATCTTCTTGATGTCTTTTCCCATGATGAGCATGTCATCAACGTATAATAGCAGAACTAAGAAATCACCATCTGAGAACTTGCGCGTGAACACACAGTGGTCCGACTCCGTTCTGTCATACCCATGTTTCAATATAAACGAGTCGAACTTCTTGTACCATTGCCGTGGAGCTTGTTTCAGCCCATACAAGCTCTTCCTCAGCCTACACACCATATGCTCCTTGCCTTTGACTTCGAACCCCTCTGGTTGGTGCATGTAGATCTCTTCTTCCAGGTCACCATGGAGAAATGCAGTTTTAACATCTAACTGCTCTATCTCCAGATCCATGCTAGCCGCCAACCCAAGCAACACCCGTATGGATGTCATCTTCACCACTGGTGAGAATATCTCCTCGAAGTCTATGCCTTTTCTCTGACCAAACCCTTTCACCACAAGTCTGGCCTTGAACCTCGTCTGTGAATTCTTTTGCTCAATCTTCTTTCTGAACACCCACTTGTTGCTCAGAGCTTTCTTGCCCTTAGGCAATTTCACCATGTCATAGGTGTGGTTCTTATGCAAGAATTCCATCTCCTCTTGCATAGCTTTCAACCACTCCCCCTTATGCTCGTCGGCTAGGGCTTCAGAATAATCTTCTGGCTCTCCCCCATCGGTTAGCATAATGTACTCATGCGGCGAGTACCTCTTTGACGGCTGTCTGTCCCTAGATGACCTCCTCACCTTTGGCTCAACAGGTGGATCAAGTGGGGGCTGCTCCCCTGGTCCATCTTCTGAAGGAACTCTCTCGTCCTCTGCACCTTGCTGTACTCTCCGGTCATCAGGCACCATGGGAGGAGTAATCGGATCCATGTCCTCTAGCTCACCTCAACTAGGCTGGTTCTTCTCTGGCTTACCAATGTCTTCGATACACTGATCTTCAAAGAAAACCACATCTCTGCTCCTGACGAGCTTCTTCTCGGTCGGATCCCATAACCTGTACCCGAATTTTTCATCACCATACCCTAAGAACACACACGCCCGATCTTCATATCGAGCTTGGACCTCTCGTCCTTTGGTACATGAACGGATACCCCGCATCCAAACACCCCGAGATGATGTATACGATGGATCCCTGTCGGTCCACACACTTCTCGTACTTCTCCATTCAACGGGCCGATGGAGACCCGTTTATCAAATACACCGCTGTGCGCATTGCTTCTCCCCAGAACGTCTTGGGCAACTTCGCATGGGATAACATGCATCTGATTCTCTCAACAATGGTGCGATTCATTCGCTCAGCTACACCATTATCTTGGGGGTCTTGGGAACCGTCTGTTCATGCCGTATACCCTGGGACTTGCAGTACTCGTGAAAGTCGCCAATGTATTCACCACCATTGTCAGTGCGGATGCACTTCAATGGTCTACCTGTCTCTCTCTCGACCATAGCATGAAACAACTTAAACACACCAAAGACCTCGTCCTTGGATTTCAAAGCATAAACCCAAACCCTCCTAGATGCATCATCTATAAAAGTAACAAAATACAATGCCCCACCCAAGGTTTTTGTCCTCATAGGACCACAAACATCAGAATAAACCAAATCTAATGCATGCACTTTATTAACATGACAAACAGTTTTAATAAATGAAACTCTATGCTGTTTCCCTGATAAACAATCAAGACAGGTTTTGAGAGGTGTACCTGTCACGTCTGGAAGGAGCTGCTTCCTCGCTAGTAGCTGAAGCCCTTTTTCACTCATGTGGCCTAGACGCCTGTGCCACATGTCAATAGTTGAATCTTCTGCTGCGTTCAACCCACCCTTGCACATACTGACACTTGCCTTGTACAGGGTGCAACACTTCTTTCCTCTCCCCACGATCAACGAACCCTTGATGAGCTTCCATTGCCCACCAAAGAAACCGGCTTTCATAGCCATCATCATCCACCTTCCCGTCGACATCAAGTTGAGGCGAAGGTCTGGGATATGCCTCACTTCCCTGAGAACCAATGTGCAGCCCACATCGGTCTTCACACAAATATCACCGACTCCCACGATTTTTGATATGCCAGAATTTCCCATCTTCACAGTCCCATAGTCACCTGACTTGTAGCTTGTGAAGAAGTCCATGCGTGGAGTCGCATGAAAAGAAGCTCCCGAGTCTATCACCCAGTCGGTGCCCTGACTCGTAGCCGTGAGACATACGTCATGATCTGTAGAAAGAATAACTACCATGTCACCATCTGAAGCGACTGCAGTGGAATCAGATTCATCTTCCTTCCCTTTTCCTTTCTTGTCGTTTTTCTTACCACGACATTCATGCTTGTAGTGGCCCTTCTTGCCACAATTCCAGCATTCAATATCTTTTCTGTTACTCGACTTGCCTCTTGATTTATCTCGGGCCTTCCCGCCCTTCCTGTTCTTTCCGTCTGGCGCGGAGTTACTTAGAGACACCACCAATGTCTCCCAACTGTCAGGCAATGAACTAAGCAATAGTAAAGCCTGCAATTCATCATCCAGGACCATCTTCATAGAGGTGAGTTAGTTCACTATATTGCTGACCTCATTCATGTGCTCGGCCACAGAACCACCATCCTTAAACTTGAGATTTACAAGTCGCCTTATCAGAAATATCTTATTACCGGCTGTCTTCCTCTCATACACCCTTGTAATTTCACCATAGAGCTTGCGGAGGTTTCGTAGACACATGGTGAAACACTAATCATCCAACCATTGTCTAATAAACCCCACCGCCTTTCGGTCCATCTTCTTCCAATCATCATCACCATATCCTTGGATTTTGCTGATATGCCTGAGATTGGAGAATATAGGTCCTTGCAATAAAGCAAGTCCTCCATCTTAGCCTTCCATATGGTCCAGTTAGAACCATTGAGGCTGATCATCCTTGAGCCACCTTCCATAATTCAAAACCGATCCTACCCGTTCAATGAACTTGGCTCTGATACCACTTTGTTGGGGGCCTTGCACAAAACCTTAGGATCTAGCCCTCCAGAACAAACCAGAATTATGGATAATAAAGCAATGAAAATAATCAATGCATCAATCACATACCACACAAGAGATTTTTACGTGGAAAACCCTCAAAGAGGTAAAAACCATGGGACCTCGTCCAGATCAACAATCCACTATGAAGTAGAACGTTTACAACCTTCTTAACTCACGTAGGAGTGGATGAACAATAAGAGAAATAGAGAAAATGAAGAGATCTAACCGATTATGAGGACATAGAAGCGCTGAGATATAAATTGCAAAGTAGAAAAACCTCCCCGAGCAGAACCTCCCTTATATAAGCTTCCTCTCTCTCTTTCTCCCTCTCTCTCACCTTTGATAGCCCTCTTGTATTTTTCTCATCAACACAATATATGTAGAAAAATCCTAGGGACCCCTTTTTATAGTTTTAGGAAACTCCTTTCCGCATCCTAGTTGCGAAAGGACTTGCGCATCCTAGTTGCGAAAGGACTTTGTGCATCCCAGTTGCGAAAGGACAACGGGTCAAAAAAACCCATCACCATGACTGGGTCTCCTTTGCCTTTTCTGAAATTTCAGTAATACAAGGATGAATTACGAGCTCTTGTATGTTTAGGAGTCGTAGAGATTATTTCCACAAGGTTAGTCGAAAGACTTGTATTTTTTTTTCCATCATTACTAAGTATTTTCTCACTTAGATGAAACAATCTCGATCAAGGTACCTACACGTCGCAAATTCCTGAACTTTGTGCAAGAGTATTAGGAAATCAATGTCATGGTCAAGAATATTCAAACTGAGCATTGGGTTACAAACCTCAAAGTAACAGAGGTTAATGCCGTTGGGAAAAAAAATTTCTACAACATATACTAAACTGAAAGAATCTGAAGTTGAAAGGATTATCTTATCGCTCAAATAACAGCATTAGAGGAGCGGATAGAGGCTTTAAGGAAACGTTATGAGCAGGTAGAAAAGGTTTGTGAGGAGTAGGAGGACAAGATTAATACTCTAGTCAACTTCGTCGAAGATAGAACATCATCAGTCGGTCGGGCCAGACATGTAACGCCCTGAGTTTTCGAAACCCGATTATATGACTCGTTCTCCAAAAACCCAAGTGTTAACCTTTAAAGATAGTCAAATTCAGGTATATATATATATATATATATATATATATATATATCCTTTTTCTTTCAGAGTTAGTAATTTAACGAAAGATGGACAAATCAAACATAAAGGAAAATTTACATTTCATCCAGAATATACGAGCGGCTGCCCATAATGACTTATACAAACCAATGTCTCTTATAATAGCAAATACAAAAAATTACATAATTTACACAAGAGAAATAATAAAACGCATATAAACTTGAGCCACAAGATCGCGCAGCTTCTCCTGACAGATATAGTCGTACATCCTTGATAATTGTACCCTGCTCTTTATCACTCTGGACACGAGTGTCTTTTAAGCCACCTGTGCTACATATATAGTTATAATTGGATAGATGAGTAGCTAACTCAGTATGAATTCCCCTCAAGATTACACACCGCCACTTTAGCTAAGCATAGTTAAAAACAACAAGGCAATCAAAATAATACATGAAGCAGTCTTTTTTAAATGCATGGATGAATAAATACACATCGACTTGGGGATGCTCATCCAGTCGAACTTAAGCTCGTCACCCATGTATAAGACTGGTCACCAGCGTAGTATATCTAGTACAACATAATGACTAAGTCATTGTACATCACGTACGTAGGTCGATAGTCGATATTCTGGGAGCTAGAAAAACGATACTCCACTAAACCTAAGGGCACGTGCTACAACATCAAGAATTAGCCATCCGTCATCGCCGATATGCTATGAATGCATGAATAGCCAAACCATTATTATTTCAATTACAATCGGCCGGTTTGAGTAACTCAATAGTCACTACGAGGGGCTCATCACCCAGTGTAGGTCGACAGCTCGGGCATAGTGTCCCATGACCACCATCCCCAGCTCATGAGGTTTTCCCATCTTAGGATGTTTAATGGATGCCTGTCGACCAAGGGCCAATCAAATTCAATAAGTAGGGATCACCATCGCATGGGCATAGGCCATCGAATCTACACAAGACAACCATCAAAACATGGGCCAGATATTAAATCGCAGCGGTAAAAGGGTGCTCGGATCATTAAATCGAGACGACAAAGGGGTCAGGTAAGGTTAAATCAGAGCGGTTAAAAAGGTCATTTCTAAACCACTCTAGCTGTATGACCTATGGATAGTAAATTCCACATTAATATTCTATGTCCCATATAACCTCCAAATCGAGAGTCCATTCCTTACCACACTTTATTTTGTTACATTCTAAGTATGGGTTCACATATATAAGAGGGATTACCCATTAGTAAGTGTAATGAATAGACATCCATAAGCGACCTACAACAATCCATAAGAAAGCATATAGTTATGTCATGTTAGACATAAGTTGATTCATAATAGTCGTAACAAGTCACGATAAGAACTATCAATTGAATTTCAAATGAAAACCATCATGTAAGTACTTATTGTATGAAATCATGGATTCACAACTGTTAACTATAATTCAAGTATAAGCTATGCCTTAAGAATTGATAAGAGATCGCATGCTATGAGATAACATCTGTGATTCTAATAAAGACTATTATTTAAACTAATTTGGAAATGGAAAGCTTAAGGGGAAGAAATCATCACCTTGGGAGTTGTTCCTCCTAATGGCGTGTTCTTAGAAGGTGTATGTGTGTGCTTCTTAAGATTGAATCATACTTGCTCCCCTTCTAATTAGAGCAAGGCAGTTGGTTTGAGTCAAACTTGAATGGGAGCTACCTGTCTAGATGAAGACATAATATATAAGGAATCGAATTAGGCAACCAATCAACCTTAATAATTCCTAAGTAATGGGGCATTGGGGAACCATCTTACTATACTTGAAGTTGTCACAAGGTGGTGATAGGCTTGATTCCCGATTGCACTCGGTTAGGGATTTAGCTTGCGATGGTTCTCCAAACACTGCTGCCCAAATGGACCCAATTAGATTAATTCTACCTAAGCTCCATACACCATCAAGTTAATGACCTATACCTTACACATTTAGAATAATAGATCACATGAGGAGGTTACCTAAGAAGCTGACTTGGTCAGGGTGTAGAGGAATCAGATTCACCCCGAGGAAAAGCCACTGAGTCATGGCTAGGTTGGTGCTAGTTAGGTGGTGACTGAGTCAACTCGGCTGGACCGAGTTGATTCCTGTGCATCTCTCATCCTCTCTCATTTCTTCTTTCCTTCTATACTCTCTTCCTTGCTATCGCTCTCTCTCTCTCTACTTCCCTTCCTTTTCTTCCTTCTCTGCTGGCTGTCCAGCAATGCCTGGCCTTGGACAGGGCTTGTTCGACCCGATGTCCAGCGAGTCAATGACTCAGCTCGAGTTGAGCTAGTGCAGCAATGCACTCTTGTTCCTCTCCTTTCTTCCGCATGCCCTCGGTCATCCTTTCTTTGGACAGACAGAGATCAGCGGTTGCTGGTGATGGATGGACATTAATCAACTTGGAGTCTAGTCGGCTCAGCGAATCAAGACACCGAATTACTCGAGTTAGGTTTGGCAGTGGAACACAGCGAGCTGCTATAGCTCGACCTTCAATTTCTTCTTCTTCTTCTTGCTTATTGAAAGTCCAGGTGCATCTGGACTCGATTTAGGCACGGCCCAAACTCAGCAGACTTGGCAATAGCGACGGTGGGCAGTATGGAAGCCACGGATTTGATCAGGTTGAATCGCGCACGAATCTGGACTGAGATCGCACAGGTTTGGACTCAACTAGACAAGTCCTGACTCAGTCCGCTTTCCGGCGAGTGAGACTCTCGCTCGGCACAACTCGGTCTGGGACCCGGCTCGGTTCGAACTGGTGCAACAATGCACCCATCCTCCCCTTTCTCTTCCCTGTCTTCCTCTCTGCATTTCCTTCCTTCTCCTTCTATCTTTCTCAACAACCTAACAACCGAGCTAGACCCGCACTAGAACAGAGCAACAACTCGAGCGATGATGGCATTCATGCACAAAAAGACTCACACGATACTGGACGTTGTTGTGACCTTCGCTGCACTGACTTGTTTGATTTAAGGGTGATAAAACTACACCCATGTGACCCTACCAAATGAAACAGACATGAGGTCGGGTGTGCGGTAAGGGCGAACATGCGGGTTTCTTGTCGAGGAAGACAACACGCCATTAATGGTGGATCTGGACTTGATTGGTATTTCTCCAAAATGGAGTTTTTAGAGGGTTATAACCTGCCTTAGGAAGCTTAAAGAAAGAGAAAAATGAAGCTCCATGGACGTTTGGGTGGTGGTTTTGAAGGAAGAAGGAAACCAATCGAATTTTTATGGTGGCACAATAACAGGAGGAGAGGCATTACTGTCCGATTCCTCTTGCCTTATATCTCGTCCTAAGCTCCCTCAGCACGGTCGGATTTAGATTAGACGGTCAGGATTCCATCTAGGGTAACCAGCGTGCTCTAACAAAAAGAGCCTCTAGCTGTCCTTGTACGGCTGGAACCCTAGTTTGGAGGGCTAGGATTTCCATACATCCTATGGTTGGGATGGAGGAGGAGGGACGCACGCAGATTGCCAAGCTGACAGTCGCGGAATGGAGCTTTCCATTTTCAGAAAAGTAGCCACACGCAGCTCTGTTTAGCTCGAGTTTGAGTACATGCACGTGTGAATGAGTGTGTATGGACGACGCAGATTTGGTCAGCCCCACCTCCTGGATCATATGAACGGTTTGGATTAGACCTAGGTGGCCTACATTGATCACAGTAGGGTCATCTTGGGAGGGTTGGAAACACTACTCCGCCCACACGCTGGCCTAATCAGCTTGAAACTGTGTGCGTATTTGCGGGTTTCAACATACAAAACTATTAGGTTTTGGTTGAGCTTGAGAGCCACACTTGATGGATGGTTCAGATCATTCATACGGGTCCCGATGGTGGGCCACCATCCAACACACGGATGATGTCCGTTTGCAAGGAAAAGAGAAGAGGAGGATTTCCTCTTTGGGCGGGAGGCATTGAGTCAAAACCGGTTTGACCGTGACTCTCGTTTGGTGTGTTGCGGGTGTTCGCCCACTATGGTACACGTCCCACCCATTTTGGGGTCCACACTGATGTCGGACAAAATCCATTCCATCCATTTAGTTTGGAGGGTCCAATTAGTGCCCTTGACCGAAGATGGGGCAGATCCAAGGCCCAGGTGGGCCATATTACTTGATTTACCTTCTTTAAGTGTCAACTATGTTGATTTGATGGTCAGATTAATTTCAATTTGAGCATCAATGGTCAAAAGGTCCTAATGAATCATTTGTAAGACTTTCATAATATATTACTAACCAAATACTAATATTAATATTAATTCTATTATTGTTATCATTTATTACTATCATTGTTTATTTCACTTTATTATTGTTATTATTATTTTCACATATGCATGTATTTTTAATCGTTTTGTGGGTCCCGCTCTGTAGGTTATTAGCACTATCTGTCTCATGATTTCATATTATTATTATTATTATTATTATTATTATTATTATTATTATTATTATCTATACACATTGTTATTTATCTATCTTTTTATTTATTTATTTATTATTATTATCATACCTATATGTAAGATGTGGGGTTACACGTTGTGCATCATTTAGCTACAAACTCTAGTATTGGGTTACTTTGCATTAAAGTGAGCTACACTACGTGAACCTCCAATTACCAAATCACGGTTTACTGAGCATTCAAACAATCCAATGATTGGATTGACTAGTGTTTACTTATCAACAACCCTTGGGGTCTTAAAGAATATTTAAGTGTGATCTGGGAGTTGGATATGAAGCCAGATAATCCGACCTGTGTTTTCAAATGATGGATCATCTTATAGGACGTTGTAAACTTGGTGAATAGTGAATTCCATGATTTAGGGTTCTAAATCCAGAAAGGTCAGCTAGATTTGTCTACCAATGAAATTGGAGTTCTAAAAATAGGTCTCTCTAGCGATGTGATGGTCCATCTTGAACAACAACGGGTGGATAACTTGGTATACAGATGAAGATTGTTTTTAACGATTGGATTTAGGCTAGAATGAACATGAATGTTTACTTAAGCTATGCTTGTATTTATATTAAATTAGATTACATGGTAACACTCGAGTACTAGAAAGTACGGGGTGTTACGACACATGTGGCCTTGAAGACTCGAGCAACTATTGCCAAACAAATGGCTAGGTAGGCAAGGATAATAGAGATGACTGCTTTTTTTTTTTCTTCTTCTTCTTTTGATTTTTTATTCTAGATCTGTATAACAATTTTTAAATTTATAAAATGAGCTAGAGCATCATTTTTGTCTCTCCATACCTCTCAGCCATTATTTGCTTAGCTTTTTTTTGTCCTCATGTTAGATGGAGTAACTTTCATAATGATGTGGCATTGAAACAAGGGGTTAGGAAATGATGATATTTTCTGGCATTGTTAAGTTTGAGTAGGTTAAATATTCATGACCTTATCAACAGATCCTCCATATTATCGAGTTCTTACTTGATACATCGTCTATCACATTCTACCGACTTCACGCCATGACCATGTCATGACTTTTTGGTAGTTTCCATAGTTGTTTTTTCAACACAAGTGTATGCAATTTTTTCTCTTTACTTTACTTTTTTTTTTTGTAGATTGTACTACTTTTATATTCCAATTAATGATATCAACGCTCCTGCCTTATTTTTGTTACGCAGCACGCTAACAACGCAACGAGTCGAGATCCAATCTCTGGTCTCACCCACAAACGATAAACAAGAAGAAATATAAACTAGAAACAGATCAAAGCAATCTAAACAAACCACAAGACAAGATATATGTGAAAAAACCCCAAACTAGGGTAAAAAACTGTGGATGCAAACTTCCACTATGAAGAAAAATGAAGATTACAAGGCAATATACTAACATCTCCTTTAGAAGTATAGAGAAAATCCCTTGCTCACACCTTAGAAATATTTCTCAATATTCACCTTAACCCTAGAATAACCCTAAGGACCCCAACTTATAATTTTAGCAACTTCTCTTTCGCACCCTTGCGAAAGGCAACTTAATTTTTCGCAGTCCGCATCAAATCCGAAAACGAATCTACGTAACCTCGAATGGTCGAGTGGACTGCACGACTGGTCGAGCATGTCACACGACCGGTTGAGCATCTTGGAACCAAAAAACCGATGCTTGTTGGACTTTGAGTCGAGCCAGTCCACGATTGGTCACGACTGGTCAAGTAGGGGGCCACGGCTGGTTGTGCAGGGCCTCAGATGTGGCTCCACTTCTCAACAATCTCTCGCTTGGAGACACATCACCATAAACCTTTGTCTTCTTCATTCGGAGTGCACCACCTCCCTGTCTTCAAGCCTGAAGACCAATCAAAGCTGAACAGAACTTCAGCTTCTCCCGTGTGACCGCCTTGATTAGCATATCTGCAGGATTCTCATTTATATGAATCTTCTCCAGAGCAATCGATCCATCTTCCAGTAACAAACCTATGAAGTGAAATCTAATAACAATATACTTGGTCCTTGAATGAAAGGCTGAATTCTTAGCCAAGTGTATTGCACTCTGACTGTCACTGTACAACTTATAATCTACTTGTTTCTTACTCAACTCTTCCATAAAACTTTGCATCCACACCATCTCCTTGCATGCTTCTGTAGCCGCAACATATTCTGCTTCTGTCGTATTGATAGATACTATCTTCTTTAACTGAGAGACGCAACTGACTGCAGCACTACCCAGAGTAAAGACATAACCTGTAGTGTTTCTTCTGTTGTCGATATCTCCTGCCAAATCTGAATCCACGTAGCCTTGTAACTTGATTTTTGATCTACCATAACACAACCCTACATCCTTAGTACCTACGAGGTATCTAAGGATCCACTTCACAACTTCCCAATGTTCCTTCCCAGGGTTGTTCATGAACCTGCTAACAACTCCCATTGCTTGAGCATCGTCTGGCCTCGTGCTCACCATAACATACATGAGACTCCCAATAGCAGACGCGTATGGGACTTTAGCCATGTAGTCCTGTTCCTCCTGCGTCTTTGCACATTGCTTCTTAGATAGCTTGAAGTGGTTGGCTAATGGAGTGTTAATCGGCTTAACACCTCCCATATTGAATCGATCAAGTACCTTGGCTATGTACTCTGCCTGTGACAAAACTAGTTTCTTGTTTTCCCTGTCACGCTTTATCCTCATACCTAGGATTTGTTTTGCAGCTCCCAAATCCTTCATGACAAATTCTCTAGACAGTTGTCTTTTAAGATCTGAGATGTTCTTTATGCTTAAACCGGCCACAAGCATATCATCAACATACAGAAGAGGGATGATGTACGACGTATCAAACTTCTTCAAATAACAACAGTGGTCTGCATGACATCTCCTAAAACCGTTTCCTGACATGAAACTGTCGAACTTCTTGTACCACTGCCTCGGGGCTTGTTTCAAGCCATATAGACTCTTTTTTAGTCTACATACCTTGTTCTCTTTTCCTGGTGCCACGTATCCTGTTGGTTGATGCATATATATCTCTTCTTCAAGGTCCCTATGAAGAAAGACTGTCTTAACATCTAGCTGCTCTAGATGTAATTCCTCTGTAGCCACTATACTCAGGACCATGCGAATCGTAGACATTTTCACCACAGGTGAAAATATTTCAGTGAAATCGATACTTGCCTTTTGTTGAAAGCCATTCACAACCAATCTAGCCTTGTACCGTTTCGAACCCATCGTGCTCTTCCTTCAGTCTGTAAACCCACTTGTTATGAAGAGCTTTCTTACCCTTAGGTAGAGTGACTAGCTCCCATGTACGATTAGACTCAAGAGAGTCCATCTCATCATCCATGACCTGCTCCCACTTAACCCGTGTATCTGACTATAATGTCTCTTCAAAACACTCTGGTTCGCCATTATCTGTCAGCAGTAGATAATGTAAGAAGGGTGAGTATTGGACCGTGGGTCTTCTCTCCCGAGTAGATTGGTGTATGCAGCTCTACCTCATAATACTCCTATGCATGATCATCCTATGGCGCTGTAACACCCGTGTCCGGTAACTCTTCCAACTCTACGAATTTCTTTTTCTCGGCCTTATTTTCCTGCACACTGTCCTTATGCATCACTTTTTCATTGAAGACTACGTCCTTTCTTCTGATGATTTTTTTGTTTACTGCATCCCAAAACCTTTAGCCAAAATCATGCTGCCCGTAGGCTATAAACGTGCACCTCCTAGACTTCGCATCTAGTTTGTTTGTGCCCTGCATCAATGTAAACATATGAAGTGTAACCGAACATCTGAGATGTGCAAGGTTCGCTTCTTTTCCAGTCCACGTTTCTTCTAGTAGCCCACCATCCAATGGTGCTAAGGGACTTCTATTGATAAGATGTGTGGCAGTATTCACAGCATCCGTCCAAAAAGTCTTGGGCAACCCTACATGTAACCTCATGCTTCTGGTGCGCTAAAGGATGGTCCTGTTAATGCGCTCAACCACACCATTCTGCTGTGGTGTCCCTGGAATCATTTTTTAATGTTTGATTCCATTTACTGCACAATACTCCTCAAATCTCTTATCACAGTACTCTCCCCAATTATTAGATTCGGGACATTTTACTGTTTTACCTGTCTCGTTTTCTACCATAACTTTCCACTTCTTAAATACATCAAATACATCAGATTTATGTTTTAAGAAATAAATCCACAGTTTTCTACTAGCATCATCAATAAAGGAAACAAAATAACGTGAGCCACCAAGAGATAATACCTGTGCCAGTCCCCATACGTCAGTGTGTACAAGCTCCAACAGATGCGTCTTTGGAGCGCATCCCATCTTCTTGAAACTTACCCTCTTCTGCTTATCATACACGCAGTCCTTGCAGAATTCTAAGTCAATAGACTTCAGCCTTGGTAGCTTCCCTTTTAATAATAGCACTTTCATCCCTTTCTCACTCATATGTCCCAACCTCTGATGCAATAACTGCCCATTCACTCAAGTTGATGCGACTGTGAGTGAACTATATGATCTTGAAGTCACGTACAAGGTACCTTCCTTTTTGCCTCGAGATATCACCAAGGCACCTTTTATGATCTTTTAGGAATCACTAGTGAATGTCGTCACATAACCGGTATCGACCAACTGCCCTACTGAGATCAAGTTAAGTTTCAAACTCAGTACATGTTTGACATCCTTCAATTTCAAAACCGTTCCGTCTTTCTAATTAACATGAACGTCTCCCTTTCCAACAGTACTGCACGGCTCATCATCACCCAGGTAGACTCTTCCAAAGTCACCTGACACATAATCACGCAGAACTTCCTTACATGAGGTGGCATGAAACGAAGCACCTTAGTCTATAACCCAAGACTCATTCCTCGCATCAAGAGACAAGATCAACGCCTCTATGTCACTCTCCTCAGATAGATTCACTGAATCCTTCCCGCTTTGAGAGTTTCCTTCTTATTTCTTGAGCGCCCTGCTATCATGTTTCATATGCCCCTTCTTGCCGCAATGCCAATACCCGTCTTTGTCTTTCGGTCCCTTGGACTTCTTCCTCGACTTAGAACGTTCATGTTTATTGCCTCATTTGTTCAGCGATTTTTCTCTTCCTTCAACATTTAAAGCATTCCCTAAATCCCCTGAAACTCCTGATGCCTTACTTCTAGATTCTTCACTGAGAATTAGACTGGCCACATCATCAAATTTCAGCTTTGTTGACCCTGAAGAATTGCTCACAACAATCACCAAATCATCTCAACTATCTGGCAAACTGGATAAGATCAATAATACCCTGACTTCATCCTAAAAAACAATGCCAACGGATTCCAACTGGCTCGTGACTGTATTGAACTCGTTTAGATGTTCAGCCACGCTCCCACCATCTGACATCTTTATGTTGAATAGCTGTTTCATAAGATGAACCTTGTTGGACGCAGAGGGTTTTTCATACATGGTGGCTAGGGCTTCCATTAATTCTTTTGTAGTTTTCATCTTGGATATGTTGAAGGCGACGCTCTTAGACAAAGAGAGTCGGATCGTTTCTAAAGCCTTCCTATCCAATAAAAACCATTCATCATCTCTCATCTTTTTTGGTTTCTTCTCTTTTCCTCCTAGAGGAATATAGAGTGCCTTCTAATACAGTGTTGAGGGTCAAATATTGCATATCAGATCGTAATTATTGCCTGGATTTATGAACATGATATCGTTTAAAGGCCCGCTTTAATCGTGTTTGTGATGCAGAGTGTATTTGCAAGCATGGACCGAAACAGGGAGCTTAAAGCATGGATTTAATGCTCTGAAGTCACCAGAGCAAGGGATGAACTCCAGAGGACTAATATTGAAGAATCTACATGCCAGGGATCCGAGGAAATTAAGTCGTTCACGTTAAAGAGGCCCGAAACTAGTACAGAATGCAAGATCATGGGGTTCTCACCGTCCATTTGACACGAGACTCCATACATGGGATGTGAGCCATAAATTAGCCGTACATATTAAATTTCATCCATTGAAGATCTCGAGAAGTGGGCCAACGGATAAATCAGCCCTTAAACGGTCAATTCTGGGCCCACCTGATATCTGAATATGCTTCAAACTTGGTCCCAACGGCTTAAATGAGGTAAGAATATGGATGGATGGATCAGATTTCTCACAAACATCTCTTTGAGACTTAAGCATACAGTGTATGAGCACGGTGCATTAGTGCACCGTGCGTGCACCAAAAATCCGGAAGTCGGTCAGCAAACGCTGACCGACTCTTCTTCTCAATCCGAGAAAAACGCAACAGCGTTTTCCCTATTTGATTGGGTTTTGCTTGTGGGCCCCACTTATCATCCAGATCATCGATCCGGACCGTCCATCAGACTCCAACGGCCCAGCTAATGCAGACCTAGGTGTCAAAATTCGAAGAAGTAGCGATGATCGGTTTTCAACCATTCAAACATCAGGTAGACGGCAGTTTAAGAAAACTCAGTAGGCCAGACCGAATCCAGTAAAAAACCATCCGTTTCCAGTTGGTTTTTCGACATCGATCCAATAGACGGAGTGAATATTTCCACCAATCAATGAATGTGGACCCCACAGCGTCTAGCGCAGCTCGCGGTGAGCAGGCTGCAAAATACGGGAAATCCGAATTTTCCATCCGTTTGTGGCCCACCTTCTTCGATCCATTTGACGATCCAGACCGTCCAAGCTTCAGAACAGGGGATTTCTACCCTTCTTAGGTGGTCGGATTGACCGGACTGGACTAGCCTTCGGCCCGGATTCATTTCAAACGCAACCAGTTTCTGCGTTTTCTTGCGCAGAAACAGAGGTTCGCGGATCGATTCCGCTGCGAACTGGGATGCGTAAAGAGAGTCGATTCTCCACCGACAGGACTCCCTACCACCTTCATCAGGCTATAAGAAAGAGAGAGAGAGGACGAGATGGGGGATCGACGGCTTGGGGTAGTTCACGTGAAGAGAAGGAGACAGGGAGAGAGAAAGAGTTTGGATTTCCTTTATTTAATTTCTTTTTTTGTTTATGTTATATTTTTTTCTATGAATTTTGATGGAATTTAGCTTGTCCATGTCGAGCTAAACCTCTTAGCTAGGGCTAAGAGGTGAAGCTTGTAAAATGATGGAGGATTTTTAGCCTGTGTTCTCTTTTATTGAACTGAATCTGATTTTAATGTGATTTTAAGGGAATGTTTTTAGTCTTTAATGGTCTGTTGTGACTGAAATTACAATGGGTCAGCAATGGCTTTGAGCATGTTCTTTTTCTTTTTATGTTTATGACGTCAGGAAGCCCTGTTGTTCACCATCGTCTCCTGGGCATAGTCGAATGTCGGTACCCTTCCTAAACTTCATACATGTGATTGGTTGGTAATTAGTTTAATTCTGTTGTTTGCTTTGTCTCTTGGGCATGGTTTGGTGATGGAATCCATTCTAATTCATATACCTTTCATCTTTTAAAAACTATATCATGTAAGTTCAGTTTAATTTCCATGATTCTTAAAGCAGGCGTAAGATCTCCCTGATCTCTACAAGTGGATCCTCTGATTCCCTAGTTTCTTATCTCTGAATTCCTTAAGTTTTAGATTAGTATTTTACAATTATTCCTCAAATTACAACTTAAATTAGATTTCACCCCATTCTAGTTCTAATTTTAGTTAGTTTCTGATCACGTACAGGTATCAGTCCCTTGGGATTCGACCTCGGTCTCACCGAGTTTATTACTACATCACAACCCTACACTTGGGGAGTGAACATACAGATAATCATCCATTTGCATCTTGCAGAAGGCAAAGTTTGAACCATCAAACTTCTTAATTCTAGTCTTCCCTTCTTCTGCCATCGCTCTCAATAGAACTAAACCAATAGCTCTAATACCAGTTGTTGCGTAGCACGCCAACAACGCAGTGAGCCGAGATCTAATCTTTGGTCTCGCCCACAGACGATAAATAAGAAGAAATATAAACTAGAAACAGATCAAAGTAATCCAAACAAACAACAAGACAAGATATACGTGAAAAATTCCAAACTAGGGTAAAAAACCACGGATACAAACTTTCACTATGAAGAAAAATGAAGATTACAAGGCAATATACTAACCTCTCCCTTGGAAGTACAGAGAAAATCCCTTGTCCACACCTTAGAAATATTTCCCAATATTCACCTTAACCCTAGAATAGCCCTAGGGACCCCAATTTATAGTTTTGGCAACTTCCCTTTCGCACCCTTGCGAAAGGTGACTCAATTTTTCGCAGTCCGCATCAAATCCGAAAACGAATCTGCGTAACCTCGACTAGTCGAGCGGATCCCACGACCGGTCGAGCATGGCCTACAACTGGTCGAGCACCTCGGATCCAAAAAACTGATGCTCGTTTGACTTTGAGTCGAGCCGGTCCACGACTGGTCACGACCGGTCGAGTGGGCTCCACGACCGGTCGAGCAAGGGGCCACGACTGGTCGTGCGCGGCCCCAGATGTGGCTCCACTTCTCAATAATTTTTACTTTTGTCCAATCTTTATTGCTTAATTGAGACACTTGATATGCTATTACTGTTGAAAGAAAAGTTTTGTTCTAAGGCGAAAAGATCACATTATGAATCCTCTCATTCTAAAATTTTCTAATCACTCTAACAATTGGTGATTAAACAATTAGGCCAATCTTCACTGATCCAGTCCTAATATGCTGATTCCTCGCGTGTTCAATTGATTTAAGTCGAACACAACTCTCGTACACCTGACATTAAATCTAATTATAAACGTTTGATCGAATTCGAGTTGTTTGTAACATGTGTAGCCAGGATTGAACAACAACACACTAAAAAATTTAATCTTCAAATTAGGGATCATTATGGCGAGGCCCACTTGATGAATGGCTTAGATGTTTGATACATATTTTTGTGAAAAAAAAAAAAACTAAAAATCTCATTGTGCGAATATCTTAAGATTTTCAAAATATCAATGGTTTCAATTATTATTATTATTATTATTATTATTTTGCAGTTTTGACGTGATATTAATATTGTAATCAATAAAATTTTACTAATCTAGTATTTAAATCTTAAAATTATTTATTAATTTATTTTATTTAAATTATATTTAAAACCATATTTTCCTGGTTATATCCTAAGAAAAACTTCAAAAATTTGAAAACATACTAAAAAATTCCCAAGTGTGAGATTTGTCACACATGCGTGCACATTGTACATGATTTTAGTCTAATAACAATGGCGACAAGTCTCATTCTCGGCAATTTCTTGACCCAACAATTTCCTAGAAGTTTCCGAATTTTATATTTTTCTCACAATTCTGATTATCAGAAAATTCTTGCAAAAAATAAAATTATTAAAATTATTCAGTATAAATTAATAAATGATTTAAGAATTTAGAAAATGTGGATTTCTAATGCAAAAGTCCTTAGAAATCTACGTTTTACCAGATAATGTCCAGAGGATTAGAAATTACAGGGGGTTGATTTTTCAGGACGAAATTATAAAAATGCCCTGGCCTAATTTTTTCTTTAAGCAGTGAAAATTTGAGATTTATGGGGCCCACGTGGTATTTGTACAGCAATTAACATCCAATCCATCACACGTACGCGCCCCCACCACGGTGATAACACCACCAAAACATTAGGCTGCCCGGATCATGAAATGGGCTACATTTAAATATGGATATTTTAAATGGTATATATCATTTTTTTTATGGATTGAATCATTTCATATTTTGTTTTTTTCGACTAATAATGTTTATGTGGATCTTTTGGATGGATTGGATGTTAGACATATACCAAATGGGCCCACAATTCTCATTTTTATACTTTGTTGTAAAGAAAATTACAGTAATGCAACGGTGTAATTTCTTATTTGGAAAGCTCCAGTGGTAGCCCTGGTAGGTAACTGTTGGGTAAAATCCAAATCCTTTAGGAATTCTGTGATAAAAATTTCTAGAAAGTAAAAATCTCTAAAGTGACTTTGTGATTCGGATTTTACCAAACGGTGCCTCCCAAAGCCCATATTCCCGGGTAGTGCTTTTTCAAAGGTAAAATTACATTACTACCCTCTTTTTTTATATTTTCTTTACAAATAAGACAATTCGGAAATGTTGGGCCCACCCGGTATGCATCTAACATCCAACCTGTTCAATAGATGCACATAATTATTAGGAGAACAAAAAATTACTAGAGATCCAATTACAAAGTGGGCAAATACATAGAAAATAGAATATACACCATTCAAAATATTTAAATTTAAGTATAGCCCATCTGATGATTTGATTGGCCTATGTTTTTTTTATTTCCTGCTATTACCATGGTAAGGTGCATATGTTGGATGACTTGGATGTTATGCACATACTACATAGGCCCATAAATCTTGAATTTCACTAATTTTTAAAGTAAAAATTGGATAAGAACATTATTATAATTTTCTTCCTGAGAAAGCCCTTTTAATTTTTAATCCTTGGGGCACTATTTGGTATCACCATGAAATCAGAAAAGTTAAAATGTTAAATATCACGGTAAGATCAGAAAAGCTAAAATGTTAATTCTCACGATAAATCCAGAAAAGCTAAAATGTTAATTCTCATTATTTGATGACGATATAATATCGCGAGATTTTGAAAATATCAGGGTAGGGTAATTTTATCATAGATGCAACTTTCCATCTACCTTCTTTTTTTTTTTTTTTTTTTTTTTTTTTAACATAATAAAACTATCTTATCAATTTAGACATCTTTTCGTATGGATACAACAATAAAGACAAAAATCCATCTACCTTTTTACCTGCTTTTACTAAAAATTATAGATATTTTTATTCAAAACTCTCTTCCTACACTGAAAAATTTACTTTCGTGACATAAGTTTTCCACTGTTAGGAAAAAATATATATAAATGATAAGCGTCTACCGTGTTAATTTTTTCTATCAGCTATATTTGTCACACGGTGAAGAATAAGGGTCAACATCCGTTGGTATGTTGTGTCCACTGTGGATGGAGAATACTCCTCTTTATATCTCGCTGATTGGATGATCTCATCGAACAATGTCAAGACGTTTTTAATTTGAATATTAACCGTTCTTGCAATTTCTTCCCTTTACCTCTGATATGTAGGGTAGAAATCATAAATTGGATATTGTCCTATTAAGATTATCTCTTACCCATCGTCATAAATTGAATATTGTCCTATTAAGATTATCTCTTACCCATCGTCCAACCACGATGCTAAAGTACAGACTAACGGTCTAGATTACAGATCAATGGGCTCAAGTTGATGGAATTGAAAATCCGTGTACACCATTTAAAGATGCCGCCATGCACCGTATAATTCTTCAGGAGGGACGGTAAAAGCAAAAGAACTTCGTAGAAGCTACTTGCAGTTCTGGAAGACATACGAAGCCTGAAGTAGCCAGTGACCGGAGTACTCTACCACAAGTGTTGTTAGAGTGCGAGTAGCACTCTCGCTATGTGGCCCACCGTGATGTTTTTGGAAAATCCACTCCGTCTATCCGTTTCATCACATCAAATTAGGTCTGAATCAAAAAATCAAGCCAATAAAAATATCAGGTACGCAATAAAACAGGGAACAAAGGTGAAGGCGATGATAACCATATAAACCTTCTTGGGTCCACCGTGTTCTTATATAACATCCAACCTGTTAATCAGGTGATTCTCATCAGGATGTATAGATACTACAAATTTTAGGCTTATTAAAATTTCAGGTGACCCACACCGATTGAATTTAAAGGTTTTAGGTGCAATACGACATTGTTCCTATGGTGTGGTCCATATTAATTCTATATCGAATTTTAAAATTTTATGTACGGTTAGCATGTGATGGATTAACTGATGGACGGAGTGGATTTCATGAGAAGATCACAGTGGTCCACACAGAGCTCGTGCATTGCACGCACTTTCACCTACAAGTGCTGTAGAAGATTCCGGTCCAAACGCGTAGCATCGATTTCCATTACTAAAAAAATGCCGTCCATCGTCATCCACTCCTGGAATCCAACGGTGGATAAAGCACGAGCCGCGAAAACACGGAGCCGCTCATACCCAGGACTTTGGAACCGAACCAAAGTTGCGGAATTATATGGTCCTCGATCCGAGAACATGCACACTATCCTCAGGCCCACACTTCTTACATCTGCCACCAATATTTCGGTGATCCAGACCGTTGATACGATGGGCCCCTCATTAAATTGACAATATACCAAAAACAACCTTAAAAATCAAATCATCCTCATTCCTTGCATTTGCTGCATTTCATTTCCAAACCATCTATTTAGAGAAAAAAGCTATAAGATCACTTTAACAAACAACACACTCACTTAAAGGCCCATCAGATGGACGGTCTGGATTAGAAAAAAATGCCGAGGACAGATAAGCAAATACTCGGGTCGAGTATCAATATATACAAGACATAGACTCTCTCATTTCCCTTCCTTACAGCAGAAGAAAGGAAGAAGAGGAGAAGAAAAGAAGCCGTTCTACTCTCTCTCACTCGTGCCGCGTCTGACGTTAATGACCGTTTGGAAAACGTCAGACGCTATAACGGTAAGAAATGAGCTGTAATGGCTGCCGAGTGCTGCGGAAGGGATGCAGCGATTCGTGCATCCTCCGCCCCTGTCTTCAATGGATCGACAGCTCCGAAGCTCAAGGAAACGCTACGGTCTTCGTAGCCAAGTTTTTCGGCCGTGCCGGTCTCATGTCCTTCATATCGGCCGTGCCGGAAAATCAGCGACCAGGTATTCCAAGGGCATTCTCGTAATTTCACAAATTCAAAGAAAATAAATAAATAAATATTTGTATTTTCTTTTATTTATTACCTTTGCCTTTTCAGCCCTCTTTCAGTCGCTTCTCTTTGAGGCCTGCGGCCGGACGATCAACCCTGTCAACGGGGCGGTGGGCCTGCTCTGGACGGGGAACTGGCACGTGTGTCAGGCGGCGGTGGAGACCGTACTCCGCGGCGACAGGCTCCGGCCGCTGACGGAGGAGCTTCCGGTGCCGGAATCCGGGGAGATTGAGCGGGATCCGTACGGGCGATCCACGGCGATGAGGGTGGAGAAGCTGCAAGGTTCGGATCTTGATCTCTCTCTGCGGTCGGGATCGACGGCGGGGATGAAGCGGCGGCCGGTGACGCCGAATTCGGATGGATCGGTGACGACGTGTGCGGAGAGCGGCGGCGGCGATCGGGAGCTGCTGAATCTGTTCGTTTGAAACGCGGGGGTGTCAGGTTCCCGGCGAACGGTGTAAGATTCCGGTTCCTGGAATTTCAACGGTTGTGGTTGGATTCCGGCGAGGTTTTTGTTTTTCTACCGCAGGGGATTTAGCTTTTGGAAGATGAACCTGTCGGTTATTTTTATTTTTATTTTTATTTTTAAAAATGACGTGTGACGTTTATTAATATAAATATTTTGTAATTTTCTCTCTTTTTAAAATAATTTTATATTGCATGGCCCACCCATGATGGGCCTCCATGGCTGACTGGTTGGATAATCTCTATCGATCTTCTGGTGCGGCAACGGTTGAAATATTACATACGTCGTGATTGACCCACCATTTCACAATCAGTCCATGTGGCATCGGAACCGTACATCTAGTGGACCCTATGATTTGTAAGTGAGTTTCATTTGGTGGCCTTCAAATGGACGGTAGCTATAAACTGGACTGTTAGCCGTTGGATCTGGGTCATGATCAGACCGTTGATCCAACGAGACACATACCTGACGGTGGATGCTTTGAACTAATGGCCTACTAGAGGTTGGAACGTGAGGCCCACCCTATGAACTGTTTCGAATCATGACTCAAATCCAACGGCTATACCTTGCTCTTATTGTGATGGTGTAGCATAGCAAGAGACGGACGGTCTTGTCAGCGGCCCACAGTAGTATATGTGTTTTATACAAGCCATACATCTATGTTTTATCCAAGCCGTCCATCTATTTCATTTCAGGACTCTTCGACTATTGTATGGTCCACCTTAGCCTTTTATCTACCTTAAATTTTATAGTTTGTTTTTCAAAATGGACGGCGTGAATAAAACACATACATCACGGTGCGCCCCACAGAGCTTCTGACAGGACCGTCTGTCTTTAGCTTACCCAATCCCCGCCCTGAGGCAGAGGCCACTTGGGATCTTCCTGATTGACTGTCAGCTGTCCACGTGGACGGTGGAAGATTACGCGGTGGTTCTATCATACATTTTCCCAAAAATCCTATTGGTCAATATGAGCAGATGGTTGGGATTAATCCATTCGTTTCGTTTTTGTGCAATGGACGGTCCTGATCAATCTTACAGCGTAGGCAACTGGGCTCCGTTGGTTAAAGGGCGACGGACGAAAAGTCGCAGCCCTTTTAGAAATGGGCATCTTGCATGTTCGGAACTAGCGGCGTCGAGGCTTTCATTCGCTTACGAAAATGTAACTGTACACGTCAAGTGCCAGTAGTACATGGTACCGCACCTACGGGATGCTGATTGGGGTTGAAAGGGGATTGATCCTGACCATCCCATCTGGATCACCTCGGGATGTACTGATTTCTGGGTCCTCTGTGGCCCGAATTTTGCAGGATTTAGAGGGTATTTATGTAATTTTATATGGAAACCTCTAGTGGGTAGTTGAGTGATTTTAAATGAGAGATCTCATGTCCCTGACCTAAGCTTCTGCACAATATAATCTGGTTTTAGGTTCTGAAGAGTGGGGCCCAGTGAATTTAAAATCAAGAGCATTGGAAAGTTTTTTACACTGCAGATAGTTCATGCCGCTGAAATCACTCTCATAAGATCATCCTAGCCTTTGATTTTTGGCCTACTAATAGGTGGTTAAGAACAAATATACACTGGAAAAAGTCCACAAGCTGGGATCCTCTAATCTGATATTTTCTGTCATCGTTAAGTTCGAGCCATGTGGGCCGCACGATGTGTGTTGCCATCTGTTCGTTTGAGACGCACACCACCGATATGGTCGTGTGATAACGTAACAAAGTTACGCGGGCCCACTATAACGAATGCGTTATATCCACACCGTCCATTCATTTTTTGAGATCATTTTACATGTGATTCGAAAAAGTGAAACAGATCTAAAGCTCAAATGGACCACACAACAGAAAGCAGTGGAACAATGACAGCCACTGTTAAAACCTTCCCATGGCCACCGTGATATTTATTTGCCATCCAACCTTTTCATGTTGTCACGCAAACATAGATAAATGAAAAGCACGTATATCAGCTCGATCCAAAATTTCTGTGGCCCCCTCAATCCCCATAGCTTTCTGTGGTGTGGTCCACCTTGGGATTTGGATTGGCCTTATTTTGGAATCATGCCTTGAAATGATCGTTCAGAATGGATGGGCTGTTGGGATATAATACATAGTTTAGGTGGGGAGATCGAAGTTACATGGCACTCAATGATGTATTTATTATATTCATACTGTTCATTCATTTTTCTAAATCATTTTAGGCTATTATTCAAAAAATGAATCATATTCAAAGCTCAATTGGACCACACCACAAATAGCAATGGGATGATGATTTGAAAATTCGTAGGTTCCACCATAAGGATTATTATCCATCCAATCTTTTCATAAGGTTACAAAAATGTAGATGAAGAGGAAAATTAAATATCATATTGATCCAAAACTTCTATGACCCTCAAAAGGATTTCAATGCCAGACGTTAAATCTCCTCCTACTTTTTGCAGCGTAGTATACATTTTTATATTTGTCTTACTTTTCAGCTCAAACCTTAAAGAAGAGCTCGCCAAGTGTACGGATGATATGGATATAAGGTATTTATGATGGGACCCTGAAATTTGCTTATGTCAACCCACCAATTATAGGATGCGGATTGGTCCTACCCTGCGGGGAAGATAATCTGTCCAGGCAGGCAGGGCTCTGTCGGGCCCATCATAATGTAAGTATTTTATCCACGCTGTTCAACGCTTTTTTCAAATAATTTTAATATGTGAATAAAAAAATGAGGTTAGTCCAAAGCTTAAGTAGACCACAAAGTGAGGATTGAATGCCCACCATTAAAAACTTCTTAGGAGCCGGAGAAGTTCTCGGATGAAGCTGATATTTGTGTTTTCACTTCATCCATGTCTACATTCAGGTTGTCCCTTAGAAAGGTTTTAACGGTGGGTGTCATTATCAGTGGAAGTTCCTTTGGTGTGGTCTACTTAAGCCTCGGACTTGCCTCATTTTTTGGTTCACATATTAAAATTATTTGAAAAAAGCATTGAATATAATGTATAAAACACTTACATCATGGTGGCCCGACAGAGCCCTTCAATCAGCGTCCCCAATTTATATGTGCGGTACACCAGCCGTTTCGCTACGGTTTAGGTGGGAAGCGAATGGCAGGTGTACTACACACCACCAATCTAGCTGGTGTGTTGCCGACACCAAGTTCTACGGATCACATTACGAGGTATGTGTTATATCCAAACCGTCTGTCCAATTGGCGAGCTTTGCATAAGGCTTGAACAGAAAAGTAAGACAGATCTAATGATCAAGTGGACCACACTGTAACAAGCAGTGGGGGATTGAACGTCTACCATTGAAACCTTTTTAAGGGTCAAAGAAGTTTTGGATCAATATGATATTTATTTTCCCTCTTCATCCAGGTCTTTATGACCTTATGAACAGATTGGATGGAAAATAAGTGTTATGGTGGGCTCTATAAATCATTTTCGGGCTCATACCCTAAAATGATATCAGAAAATGGATGAACGGTGTGGATATAATAAATACATCGTTTTGGGGCCAGGTTACTTTGATCTCCTTTGGACCGTTCGTACAACTTGGAGCTCGAGTAGCGTCCGCTCTTCTTCACGCACGGTGTGGTGTGTGGTACACCAGTCAGGTCGGTGGTGTGTGGTACACCAGCCAATCCGTTTCCCTTCAGGTGGAGTCTACCGTAGTTTTGCCACGTCAGCACACTTCGGATTACCTACTGCATACTCTGGCTTTCAGTTCGAACGAGTGGGGCCATAGAGTTTAAAATCAAAGGGAGTAGATTGGACGCGGTTTGGCTAGCGACGCTGCACTAGTCAGGTGGGGCGCGGATTGGCAACTGACACGTTGAGTAGCAAGACTGCTACTGAAGTGACGTCACCTAATTCTGTGGGCCCCACCATGATGTATGTTTTATATCCACACCCTCCATCCATCTAGACAGATCATTTTTGGGTAAAATCCAAAGAATGAGTGACATCCAAAACTCCAATGAACCCCACCACAGAAAACAGCAGGGAGAGTGACACCACCATTAAAAACTTCTAAGGGTCAGTTTGGCCAGTGGGATTAGAAGGGATTAGGTGGGATGGGATTTAAAAAACACAATTATTACCCATGGCTGGGATTGTCCCTATTGCCATGGGATAAAATTAATGTCATGCTTTGTTGATAATACGGTGGTACATTAAATGGATATACCCACCATCATTTAAAATTATTGAGAATAACACACGTGTTATATATAAATCGTTCATTTGTTTTGTAACCTCATTTTATAGCATGGGCCTAAAAATGAGGTAGATCCAAAACTTATGTAGCCCCAAAGAAGTTTTCAACGGTGAGTATTCAATCCCTGTTGCTTTCTATGGTGGGGTCTACTTGAGCTTTAGATTTACTTAATTTTTTGGCCCATGCTCTAAAATAATCTTGATAAATGGGTGGACGGTGTGGATATAGCCTACACATCATGGTGGGACCTACACAACTTCCCAAACAATGAGTGAAATTGGCACGAGACCATTGTAATTTCATTTAATGTAATTCCACGCTTTTCTATTCTCCCCAAACATGGAGTGGAATTGGCACGGGACCAAATGATTCCTATCCCACCTACTCCCTTCTAATCCCACTGCCCAAACTGACCCTAAAGGCTACAAAAGTTTTCTCTTCTTTAATGTCTTTTTAAACTTTTGAACAGGTTGGTTTTCGAAAAAACAGCATGGTGGGCCTTAGAAGGTTTCAACGGTGGGCATCAATCTTCTTGCCATTTTCTATGGTGGGGCACACTAAAGCTTTACATCTACTTGGTTATCTAGGTCATGCCTTAAAATAATATTTACCTATGAATACAACACATATATCATAGTGGGATCCAGGAAATTTGGTGACGTCACTTTAGTCACTTCAATAGCTATTCTTATTACTCAACCGGTCATTATCTAATCCGCGTCCAGTCAAGTGGGCTTGGATACTGACAAGGTCAGCAGTCAAATCACTACTTAAGTGATGTAACTAAGCTCTCTGGACTTCGATATGATGGATGTGTTGTATCCATATCGTTCAACCATTTCAAGAGATTGTTTTATGGTATTACAAAGAGAATGAGATAGATATAAAGTTCAAGTGGCCCCACCATAGAAAATGGTGGGGACGGTAACATCTATCGTTAAAAACTTCTTAGGGGCCACAGTAGTTTTCAATCAAGTTGATATTTTTGTTTTCACTTCGTCTATATCTATGTTAACTTATGAATAGGTTGGATCTCAAAAATACATCATGGTGGGCCTTATAAATGTTTCAACGGTGAGTGTGACTGCTCCCATGGTTTTCTGTGGTGGGTCCACTTGAACTTTAGATCTATCTCATTCTCATTGTAATGTCATAAAACGATGTCTACAAATGGTTAGACGGTATGGATACAACACATGCATCATGGTGGGTCCATAGAGCTTGGTGACGTCACTTGTCAGTATCCAATCCGTGCCCTAGTAAGGTGGTTAGTAGTGGGTGATATGTGGGCCTCAGCATGATGTATTTATTTTATCCACGATGGATTATTTTAGGGCTTATTCCAAAAAAATGAGGGATCTAAATATCAGGTGGACTACTTCATGGAAAAACGGTAAGCATTTGAATGTCCACCGTTAAAAGCATTAAAGGATTGTTGTAATATTTATTTGATTTTGAAATATGAGCTTAATCCAAAACTTATATCCTTAAAAAGTTATTAATGATGGATGTTCAGTCAACATTGTTTCCTATAGTCTACTTGGGATTTAGATTTATCTCATTTTTAGGCCCACGTCAAGAAATGATTTGAAAAATGAATGGACAACGTGGATGAAACACGTAGTGGTAGGATCACTAGCCAAACTATGGTCCAAGCCGATTAGGTGCGCCCCTGCTTCACCCAAGATAGGTCATCTTAATGAATGTATTGCATATCTATGCCATCCATCCCTTTTCCATATCATTTTAGAGAATGTAACTAGAATGAAGCAGATCCAAATATCATTTTAGAAAATGTAATCAAAATGAAGTAGATCCAAATCTAGGTGGACCATACTATAAGAAACAATAGTGGTTGAATGCTCCACTATTAAAAACTTTATATGGTCCACTGTAATGTTTATTTGCTATCCAACTTGTTGATAAGGTCATACAAACTTGGATGAAGTGAGAAAACAAATATCAGTATGATCCAACGTAAGACTCCTATCAGGTGGGCCACACATGATCATCGGTTCAGATCTGACTATTGGATTATTCAGATTAAGCGATTCAGCGGGCTCGGCTACAGTTGTGATCATTGTATATAGGTTTGAGGTGGGATGCTTGAACCATTGTCCCTGTACTCGATTATTAAGCCAGATATAGAAACCTATGGTATGGAGACCTTAAAGGGAGAAGTGTGATGGGTAAGCTTCTAGCCATCTTTCCTATAAATAGATGTATTGGTCCCCTCACCAACACAAGAGAGAAATCCCTAGTTCCATTGAAGGTTAGGGTGTGAGGTGCTGAAGATTAAGATTCATATCGGTAAGATCAAGGTATCAGGATGTCTTCCCAATCAGGTATGTCTTTTAGTTTATGGTATTGAATCTTCATTATTGATGCATAGATGATCCGTCAATTCCGCAATCTAGGTATAATATCTAAAACTTTTGTGGCCCAAGGTTAATGGTCAATTACCATTGTTTCTTATGATATGACCCACATGAGATTTGAATCTACTTCATTTTTGGGCTCGTGCCCTAAGATAAGCTGGAAAAATAGATGGACGGCATGGCTATACAATACATGCATCAAGGTAAGCCCTACGGTAAGAACCGCACCATCTTCGATGAGGCCGTGCCGCACCTAATCCGCTCCCAAAAGCAAGACCATTACCATTAGCAAGTTTTTTACACTACAGATAGCTCATGCCCCTGAAATTACTTTCAATTAAATATCCTAGCCTTTGATTTTTGGCCTACTAATATGTGGTTAAGAACAGAAATACACCAAAAAAATCCAGAAATGAGTGGCTACGATCTTCTAATCTGATATTTTGGCATCCTCGATGAGATGCATTAATCTAAACGCGTGGTAGTTACCATAAGTTCGAGCCATGTGGGGCCCACCGTTATATATGTTTCCATCCACCCGTCCTTTAGATCCGGCCCCCAATATTGGGCCTAGACACAAAAATCCAGCCTTATCCATAACTCAAGTGGGCCACACCAAAGTCAACAATAGGGGAAAGTGAGGCGGGGGACGCCCACTATGGAATCTTCAAGCTGGAATGTGGGTCCACGGTGTTTTTTTATACGTCATCCAACCTAGTTACCATGTGTTCTCTGTAGTTTGTCTCACGAGAGTCTTTGATAGGAATTGATGTAAACGGACAATGTGGAAGACTAGATGCAGGGTTCGAATTCCACGTATATATATATATATATATATATATATATATATATATATATATATATATATATATATATATATATATATATATCAGGGGTGGACCCCACACAGCTCGAACGTACAGTAATTACTATAGATTCGAAGGCATGTGAATGTGATCATCCCCTTTAACTAGGGCTGTCAACGGGCTGGGCCCGGTGTTGGTCTTGGCCCGTATTTTGAATTGTTTCGGGCGGGGTCTTCTGGCCAAACTTATTCAAATTCTGATCATACAGGCTCGAGACTGACCCACTTACACCCCAACCCTTAACGACAAAGAGGGGGGTGGATTGCATGTGCCCGGGGCTTTGTGAAAATCTCATTCCGTCCATCTGTTTTGAAAGACAACGATAGAATTGGATTCTATAATTAGGAAAGATCCAAAAATCAGGTGGACCACACCAAACAAACTAGTCGGAAAATCAACGTCCAACATTAAACCTTTTTGAAGCTTACCATGATGTTTACGTGCCATCCAAACCGTTCATAGAATTATTACCACTTAGATAAATGGTAGGAACAAATATAATCTTAATACAAAACTTGTCACTGCTAGGCATTCAATCTTCAACTTTTCGTATGGTATGGCCCACATGAGTTTTGGATCATCCTGATTTTAAAAATCCTATCTTATTGTAGTTTTTAAAAATAGGTGGACAGAGTGGATTTGTCACTGACATCTCTACGGGCCCCATACAGTCCACGGACACGGATTGCACCCTACAACGTACTTAATAAAGTCTATGGGGCCCACGGTGATGTATGTGTCTTATCCAGACCGTCCATATATTTTTTCAGCTCATTTTAGTGCACGAGCTCAAAATCGAAGTGTAACGCCCTGAAAATTGGGGGTTGTGCACACACTCGACTCCCAAGTTCCCACGTATCACTTATAACTGATTTTTATTAATTTATGCTTAATCAGTTTTAAATGCGCAGCATGAAATTACTTGGAACATGAAGCACAATCACAACCAATCTACTGAAATGAAAAGGGCAAATATATACAAGTCCAAAAGAATATAAGCGAGTCGCACAAGGTGTTGTCCAATGAAATCACTAAAAAAAATCACATTTCCAAAAAGAATAATATGCTGAGACCAACACCCAACAATCCAAAAATCCATCTGCTAGGCCGATGGAGAACCGCCCATCAACTGGAAGTAGGACAACTCGTCCTCCTCGTCAAGACTTGCGCCGTCAAGCTCCTCGTGATCTGCGTCACTTGCATCTACGGGAGAGTTTGGTTGGTGTTTTAAAACACCGTCCCAAAGTGAGAGTGAGTGATCAACTCAGTGGGTGCATAAGTTGTAACATACATCAATTATATTATGCGTTTAATACAAGACAATCATTAATAAACACCTAACTAATCTTATTAATGCTTATGCATGATAGATGATATGATGCAGCCCTCGCCACAACACTCCCTCAAGCGACTCCGTCTAACGATTGCGTATGAACAACACTCCCTCATTACGTCTCAATTGCCGAGTCGCCAACCTAGCTAGTACGATGCGATGGTAGTGTTAACCGAGTTCTTAATTAGTTGCATTCATCCAGCAGCTTAGGGAAGCTGATACACTTCACGTATTAATGCCCTCAGCTAGTTGCGATGCCAAAGCCCCTCAACGTGCGAGGCCAGGGCACCGCGATCCTTTATCCCGTCGGGTCCCCCATCCTCAACTTCAAGCACATGGGGAGTGCTGAGAATTGGGATCGCTCGCGTTCACTACGGGGAGGCTCGTCACCCCAGCGTAGGCTGATAGCTCGGACATAGTGTCCCATTCCACCATGCCCGACTCACGAGTCGGTGGATCGACTCCAAATAGTTAGCAATGGGCTACAATAGTTGAAGGGTGTTCCAGGTTCCATGCATATGTAAGCAAACAGAGTTAATGAACAATGTTGGTCAATAAGTAGGCTAAACCGCATGAGTTTAGGCGAGTACGGGATAAACGACATCGGGTACGAGCGAACCATGTAGCCTAACTACTGTCGCCCACACACATCTGCCCAAATCTATGGGTTTAACCTCAGGACAGTCCTACCAACGGGACCACCTTCACTCTCCTCATATTCCTGACCAACCGAAGGATTTGATGGTAATCTATAACATGCCAACTAGCAGGGTTATCATCTAGCATAAAATAATATTATGTTTCATATTTTCTCAACATACAGTTTAGATTTTCCTATCAAGCAAAGCTACTAATATCATGAAACAAGAGTGCATGTGTTTTGTGTGGGTTAGTGAGGAAGCTAAGCACTTTCTATACCTAATAGAACCAAATTGCACAAGAGTTAATGGATCATACATGCTATGAGGCAACATCATATGAGAACCAAACAAGACAAGTACATGCAATCATCCATTTAAACCAAATCATACGAAAGGCAACAATATTCTATAACCATTCCATGTGAATCGATAGGATCAAGGGTAGGGTCTTCCCTAGGTTTGTCTAGATTCTTCAAATGCATCATCCAAGTAAGCAAAATCATTAAACTCATACTAAAATTGGTGCTAGGCCACCTAAGAACAATAGTCCTCACCTTGTGACCTTTCGCCAAACTCATGATGCTCCCTAGGTTAGAAAATTTGGGGAAAATGATTCCTATATTAATTTAAAAGCAATTAGGTAAGATTCATGCAATTTATTTTAGAAAAAACCTAGGTTGGGAAGTAGGTTTTGTTTCTTACCTTCCGATCGCGAATGAGGCGAATTCGGCGAAGGGAAATGATCGACGCTAAGACTTGATTGAAGAAGACCGATGAAGGGGAGCACTAAAGCCTCTCCCACCCTACTCTCTATTCTTCTCTTCCTCTCTCTCTCTTTCTCTGTTTCTTTTCTCTAGGGTAAATTCATATGGGGAGAGGGGGTGCCCAAATGAGCCCCTTTTATAATGCCAGATTTGGTGTAAATGGCCCCAAGGGCTAGATTTTTACTATACTAGACATATGACAGGGTCTTTCTAAGCTATAGGGCCCACTATGGGGTGTGCATATTGATATACACTATAGGATAGTTAGCTCTAGTGATGATCTACGTATGTATATGATTGGCCCGTCATTTGGATGTGCCGATTGACAAATATGATTAAAAGTCTGTTCAACGGTCATCAACAGTCAATCGGGGCCACGACTATTTGGATATGAGTAGAGAAATATCCTTACTCCACGGGTAAATTTTGGTCGTAAACTGATGGTCCGAAATCCTCAACTTTGCATAAGAGTATACGACTCAATTCACTTAAGTTGAAGTTCATTCTTTTAGGGTATTTGCACTTCTCATGCACTCGTCCTTTACCTCAAGTTGAGCGGTTTTGGACAACACCCAGGTCCGACTCCCTCGATGAACGTCAAGCCTAGTAAGATGGGTATTATTCTATAGTTTTGGAATTAGTAGCCCACCAACAAGCGGTCTAGAGCTTGTTTGAAAATTCGGGGCATTTCTAGAATGAATTAGGTACTGAGATTTCTCGTGGGCAATGATTAGGGTTTGAGTTAACTATATTCATAGAGTGGCCTATTTGAACTAGTGAAAGTGGAGATTTAGTCATAATTACTCTAAACCGTTGGTTTTTACGCTAAAAGAGTAACTGGGTTAATTTGGCCTATTAGCCAAGATCTGGGCTTTATCTAACTCAGCTTCAGTTAGATCTTTAATTTAGTCATGATTGTATTGATTAGTTAGCGATGGGTCGGATAGATTTGGGTCTTATGTGAGTAAATCATTGGGTTACACCCGATGTTCAAGTGATCGGGTGGATTTGTTGGCTTTCTACGATTGATTAATCGGACTCGTGCGGTTCTTTACTGGTACCAACCCGGTATAAACTAACATTGAGTGCTAATGGTCATTAAGTGATATTATAAGTTAATTAATAAAAAATTTTTAAGGATTTTTGGAAATCCAAAACAGTAAAAATCCGGGATGTTACACGAAGTATATCCAAATCTCAAGTGGACCACTCCACCCAAAACAGTAGGAACTGAATGCCTCCCATTGAAAACTTCTTCCATCTATCCTTT
Organism: Magnolia changhungtana; assembly: GCA_030180095.1. Classification (NCBI taxonomy): domain Eukaryota; kingdom Viridiplantae; phylum Streptophyta; class Magnoliopsida; order Magnoliales; family Magnoliaceae; genus Magnolia; species Magnolia changhungtana. Next base: position 8,801,221 of record JASAUF010000573.1, on the reverse strand, counting down.
TCTTTGTTACCTTATTACTAGGTTGGATGACAAATAATCATTCCTTGGGCGTGAGAAGGTTTCAACGGTGGACCTCAGTTTCCTATGGTGTGGTCCACTAGAGATTTGGATATGCTTTAATTTTGGGTTCATTTCCTGAAATGATTTGATAAAATAGATGGATGGCGTGGATAAGAATCATACATCACGGTGGGCCCTACATAGGTTATCATCAGTACGCAATCCACTTTCTTGTACAAGAGGCGTGCCTAGTTGGTAATTTTTTACTATAGATGCAACCTTTCATCCACCTTCACCCAAATAAAACCTACTTAACAATCTAGACCTTCATCAGTACAGACAATCTAATAAAGACAAAAATATCTCTACTTTTTCAGCTACTTCTACTTGAAAATCAAGAGTACTTTTGGACAAAAATCCTTTTTCCATACTTGAAAAATCTACTCTCTTAACATAAGTTTTTGGGAAAAAAAAAAAAAAAAACAACAACAACAACAACAACACCGCGTATAAAGTAAGCATATGAGGTGCTAATTTTTTCCCTAGTTAAAAGTGGAATAAGTGGGTGGAACCCACCCGAGTGCACATCCACGTCCAAAAGAGGATGGCAAGTGTACGGCCGCTGTCAGCGTCCAATTTGGCCGTTCCTTCCATCTTGGGGAGTGGGGTCCACTCCACAGTGCGGAACAGCACCTCCACACCTAATTAATCTGACGCCCCGCCGCATCTGCGGTCTTGGGCTGGGGTGGGCCCCACAACCCACCCAACCTCCTTTCCCTTTTCCCTGTCCATCCAACAACTTGTTTCCTCCCTCTATTATTTTCTCATATCGCTTTCTAATAAAAAGAGAATAATAAGATGGAAAGTTTTGATACTCTAAAGACTATGATCATCCATACTCACGCAAATAGAACTTGTACCCAAAGCGGATCCAATAGTGGACCACACGGTAGATGAGTCACAACCATTAAAAATTCAATGGAAGTATGATCCTAATTAGCTTATTGGTGAACATCAAGTAGATGGTTAAAGTAGAAAGTATTCAACGGTCAAATTCAATGAACTTGTAACATTTAATCATACGTCCCTAATCAATCTGATTTTGGGTATATGCCCCATTTAAAGTTGGCCCTATTATTCTGGCTTACACATGTGGAGATCTGGACCGTCAATATCGTAGAACCATCGTGTAGAGCAGTACAGAGCATAGCGTGAAAGTCACGAAGATGAGTCGATCTGATCCTTGGGATTATTTCGTTGTCTGGAATTGTATGGTGGTTTGCAGATGAGGGCGGAAATTGTACTCCTGCATGGAAGACCCTATTACAATTTTTACTGTTGAGTTGGACGATACTCTGGCAGAGATATTGGTGGAGATCATACACATGCATTTAGCATGCATGTGGGATACATAGATGCCAATCCTGACCGTTCAAATTGTTGACCCCACAACGGATGTCTCACAACTATGCCCGTCCCATCCATGATGGGGCTGCAATTGGACTCTCTCGATTGGATTTCACATGCTCCAGGAGTTCAGGGAACGGTACGGTCTTACAATCAATGTCATTTTGCCCACAAGACATGCCTGGTCAATGAGACTACTTCCTCTCTAACAACTTTAGAACTGAGTACGTGGGTTAGGATATATATATCTACGGTGGATGATTGGATTAAATTATAAATATATGCATGAGTAAAATATTTTGATGATTGTTTTTCGTAACAACGTGTATTGAAGTTCACAGGTTCCAGTCCTTGCCCGAGTGGTAGACTATGAGGAGTTTCAACACGAGTTCTTGGGTTCGAAATTTAGCTAATCTAAATACTAATTGTAAGTTGAATATGGACTTAGCTAATCATTTTTGTCAATTACAAATAGGTAGTGCCATAAACTTAGCTAATCTAAATACTAATTGCCGTGCATGAGAAATCCAGTGGCTTAACTTATTATAGAAATATTCCGATTAATCGAATTAGATTTAAACCGCTCGTTTGTGGTCCGATAAACTTGATATTATAGAAAGACATTCATCTTGTTGGGTTTAATGTCCATTGCAAACGTTCAGCCAAAATCGCATATTGAATCATTCAACTTGGAGTCGTAAGGCGAGCACATGGGACGGACGAATATCCTTCAGAAATATTATGAACTTAAGTTATATGTCCTCCTTCACACTTTATTAAAGTTGTAACTTTCAAACCATTAAAGTTTTATCAAATTAAGGACATTGACTTAAATTAATACCTTGCACATATCTGTATAGTTACAACCCTGATTAACGATTGCTAACCATCAAACTGACTTAGGACCATACCCGTTGATTGACGTATTTAAATAACCTCCAATAGAAACACCTATCTTATGGCGGAGATCGGCCCATACACCTTTTTGTGGGCCCCTATAGTTGAGAACAACCTCCCATAAGGTTAATAAACCTAACACTTGCCCATTAGGGCCATTTGTGGACCATGCAAATGAGTTCTTATATTTTCATTCATTGGCAGAGCAGTAGTGGAGCATAGTTGATTGCCGGAGTCATGTTTTGGGGTATCGGACATGACTACATACTTTATCATTCTTTTTATACATGTATATTGAGTCCCCAGCTGGGTGGACTCTATGAGATGTTTGATCTTGTGGATGTATATTTTGGATGATCACCTTTTACACACTTGTTTATGGTTTGATACATACTGTTTAGCTTAGATCTTATGAATGTTTGGATAGTAGTGAATCATATATGTAAATCATGCTTTTGTAAAACAAAAGTAACACCTGAAATATCAAGGATTGAGTTCGTACTCGACTCCTAAAATTCGAGACATTACAATCGGCCCCTATAAAGGTATAGATGGCAGCTCTCTAACCTCCTCAACGTAGGATATATCGAAAAGAGACCTTTTGATTAGAAAAATTGACATCAATGACCAGCAAATGCTCATCATGACCTATTGCACAAGATAAGATCTTGATTGGGTCCTTACTCTTACCTGGGTGGTAGACTCCCTGGAGTTTCAACACCGGGTCAAGGGTTCGAGTACCCACGGTGGTGAAATCCCACGGTGTGTGTGTGTGTGATGTGTGCGTGCATGTGGCATGAGTGTGTGGGGGTGTGTGTAAAAAAGAAGAAGAAGAAGATAAGATCTTGATTATTCATTGTGTTTAGATTTATTTAGAAATCTGATGTAATTTAAATAAGAGATAAGTAGGGTGTTTATTAAATGAATTTGTGAAAAACATATTCATTTTAGTGTGTATTCATATAAAAAATGTATATTAATAGTATATAAAACATATATGAACATGAGTTAAGGGATGTATTATCCCGATTATCCCTAAGGCCTACTTCGTTTGCCCTTGTGGCCTGTTCGATTTTCTAATTACACCGTAAATGGGTCATGATTATTTACAAACTACTCTAAGATAAAGTATAATGATTACATTTTACTTTACTTTCTCACTCTACAAGTGTAATTGTCTCCCATTATTAGAACCCTAATTCATATTTAAACGTGTGACCTCTAATGTGTATTGATGTCACCAAGTTTTGTGGGCTCCACCATGATATATATGTTATATATATCCACACCGTCTATCCATTTGGCGAGATCATTCTAAGTCACAAGCCTAAAAATGAGGCAGATCCAAAGCTCAAGTAAGCCATAACATGAAAAGTAGTAGGGACAATAATTCCTACGGTTGAAATCTTCCTCGAGCCCACCATGGTGATCAGTTTGATAGTTTTGATAGTCAGAACCGTCCATTTTATGAAAATTTTGGTACATGGGCGACATAAGAAACTTAATGCTGAAATGAACGACTGTGATCATCATTACAAAAATAAAAATAAAAAATCAATGGCTCACATTTAAATCTAAAAATCAAAGGTTATGATTATCACTAAAGCGTCATTATGAGTCCATAGCTTGTTGCAGTCACAACAACATGGACGGTTCAAACTATACAAGGCCATCTCAGAACGTGGGCCCCAGTATGTGGCGATCCACTATCCACCCTTGTAGCGACATATACAAACCGAACTTAAGATTGTATCTGGGCTCGAAAGAAGTCAAAGTGATGTAAACCGTCCGTTTCAGTTAAGGGCCCAGGTTATAATCTGATTTGTCCATCATCTCTCAAGTCGGCCCTACGGGCTCTACACCACCTTGTATTGTAGCAGGACAATCTGTACCATTTGTTTTATAATTTCATGATTATCTTGATATTTAATACGTGCATGCTTATCTATAACAGTAGATATCTACAAAGAACATTTTTTGACACTGACCCGCCGTTTTGTCTTTTCTCTATCGTTCTGGATCAACGAGGGCCGTTTATCACTCACTATCTGATGAATGATTGGTGGTGATGGTCATTTGGACTGTCTATCTATCGGATCCTACTCCTGGATGACTAATATTGAAAAATCAGGTCAACAGACTATCTTAATGCCCTTCAAATCAACAACAGAAATAAAGATGGTCAACAGCCAACAGAGAAAGTTAATGGTTGTGATTGTCTGCTGGAGTTGAACTTCACATCTGTTTCATCCAATAAGGATGGTCACAAGATGGACGGTCTAGATCCACCACCCCCACCTCCCACGTGTCAGGAATTGGATGATGAACGGCCCCTCCTGAACGAGCCAACTGGACAAGAGTGAGCGGGTTATCCGCTAAGACAATGACGTGGAAAGATATGAAAAAGAAAAAAAAAAAAAAAAAAAAAAAAAAAAAGATTTGTGTAGCGTTAAAGCCAGTTTGACTAGAATTCCATCCAACGGTGTACATTGAATTTAGATGGGGGGTACAAATTCCAATCTCCTTGAACAAATTTGACCGGTTCCCCTACAAGGGTTGTAGGTGATGAGATTTCGTGCAGTTAATTAGGTACGTGTGCGGCCAAAAATAAAAAAAAATTCCAAATTCATGTGGTGACAGCTGATGGTTGGTGGGCCTGATTTTGCTGGTGTCCCGACTTTCATGGTGGGTGACCGAGTTGACAGGACGCAGATTGCATGCTAACACTGCCAGTTAATGGACGGTGATCTATGGCCCCCCTATGACGAGTCTTTTATCCACGCTTTCATCCTTCCATTTTGACAATTTATTTTAAGGCATAAGCCTAAAAATAAAAAAATCCAAATTTTAGATGGACCACACGGTAGGAAACAGATTAAACGCCTACCATTAAAAGCTCATTTAAATGCATTTGCCTAAAAAGAGAAAAATCCTCACTACAAAGAAATAATGATGATTGAACGCCCCCATTAAAAGCTCATTTTAAGGCGTGAGCCTAAAAAGAGAAAGACCCAAATCTTAGGTGAGACACGCTACAAGAAATAATGGTAATTGAACACCCACTGTTAAAAACTTTCTTACAGCCACAAAAGCTTTTGGTCAAGTTGATATATGTGTTTTTCCCACGTCCATCTCTTAATTACCTAATTAATAGCTTGGATGGAAAATAAATATTACATTGGGTGGGGCTATCAATGGGCCAGGCTTTGGCCTACTAAAATTAATATTCTGAATAGGGTTAGTTGGCCGAAACATTTCAAAACCCACACCAAGACCGAATCCAAGCCTGCTGACGGCCCCGACAGTAGCTCTTCAAGGTTTTTAATGGTGAGCATTCAATCATTATTATTTTCCCAGTGTAGTCTATATGAGATTTAGTTCTCTCTCTTTTTATTTTATTTTTTAATTTTTTTTTTATGCATGCATATACACTAAACATAAACACACTGTATCTCCACTAGAACTCATGATCTTAGTGTTAAAATAAAGATGCCACTAAGCAAGGAGGTGGACCTAAATTTGGATAGTTTCGTTTTTAGGTTCATGCCTTAAAATAATGATCCACAATAGATAGACGGTGGATAAAACACATACATCATAGTGGGGACCACTGAGCATTGTGTAGGCAGTGTCACTAAGCAATCCGCACGGAATGGCATATACACATATACACGCCCCACTGGAAGCCTGTTGGACAAGAAACGGGCCTCCAGCATTCTAAAGGACTCACTTCAATAATTGAGATATTTCACGGGGATAATTGTGACCACTAGCGGTATGATTTCCAATAATATTTTTTAATAACTCCCCCTGGTTTTGATAATTGTAAACACCTCCCCACCACTTCAACTCATGGGAGGCATTAGAAAATTTTCTCTATTATTAAAGTTAAAAAAACTGAAAACACCAAAACATTAATCAAATGGTGGGCCCCAACTTGGACACTTGGCATGTAAGTGCAGATGATGGGCACACTTGTTGGTGCACGTGCCAGAAATCAGTTCTAGAAAAATTCCTATTTCCCCATCACATTCGGAAAGTCTAATTAGTTGATTGAGATAACCTTTTCGGTCCAATCCTCCCTTGATGCCAATGGTTGTAATTTTTGAGATATTGACACTTTGGAACTGGATTCACCGTTTGGAACGTCTGGAGTTGCCGAAGATGGCCCACCATGTATGATGTAGAGTGGGTCACGGACAGTTTTATCGCCAAGATGGATTAGAAAAGGCCTTTTCAACAACAGAAGTGATCTGGACCATTAGAACTTAAAATGGACGTATCTCATAAATCGGAATGAGCGATCAGACGCACCATATATGATTTTGGGGGTAGGATGAGCTACTTTAGCCACCCAACCCGTTATGCCGGGTTGCCCACGCCGAATTTATGAAATACTATCAGATCAACGGTCGAATTCCTGTTTTAATTTTTATTTTTAATTATTATTTATAGTAAGTTTTACTTTGAGTATAACTCTTCATCCGTTGGGCTTTAGGATTTGCACCCAACATGGAAAGTGGTTAGAATAATTAAGAGAACAACGTGGTGAAGCCAAATAGGACACTTACTATTTTTGGCCAAAAACCATATGCACTAGTAGGAATCATTACTGTCCATGTCTTAGTACCCCTATTTAGAGGTGGGCATCGAGCCGAGTCGAGTCGAGGTGGGCCAAGCTTAGCTTGGCTTGTCCACGATATACTCGAGTTCGAGCTTGAGCTCGAGCTTGGCCTCGAGCTCAACATTGAAGCTTAGCTTGTTTGCCAAAGCTATCGAGTCGAGTTCGAGTCAAGCTAGTGGTTCGAGTCGAGTCGAGTTTACCTCGAGTCAAGCTCGAGCTTGTTGGGTAAGAGAGTAATGGATTCTGTTCTTGATCCTCCTCCATTGATGAAAAATTTAAAAATCTTAAGAGAATCAAAGAAAAACCCGATGAAAAAATCAAACAAAGCTTCGAATCAGATGAGGAAACTTGTAAGAACCGATCTGTTCTTGATATTCTTCCACCAGCAGAAATCCAAGCACTAGAAAAGAAACAGAGCAGAACACAGATCAGAAATTCAAGTAAAGAGCTCTAGCCAATCAGATCATTGGATTTCCTTGAAGCTCTAACAAATCTAAGAAGAACCCATCTCGAAGTTCTTGAGTTTCTCACCTAAGAAGTAGATCTCAAGAAATTGAAATCATACTATTGTGGAGCTGAAATGAAAACTGGTGGTGGTGGTCTGGGCGGGCGTGCGTCTAGCAGTGGGCAGAGAAAGAGAAGAAAGGGAAAGAGAAGGGGGTGTGTGCGGTCGGGTAGAGACTCTAGGGTTTGTTTTTTATTTTTAAGTTTAAACTTAAAACTTATATTAATATATATAATATATATATAATATAATATTTAATATATTTATTAATCGAGCCGAGTCGAACTAGAGTTCGAGCTTCGAGTCGAGTCGAGTTAAAATGCCCCCTGGTCGAACTTGGCTTGAACTCAACTCGAGCTTCAAATAATTAGCTTGGCTCGACTCGAATCAGCCATTCAAGCCAAGTCAATCCGAGCTGACTCGAGCCGAGTCGAGCGAGCTTTTTGAGCTAGCTTGACTTGTGAACAACCCTACCCCTATTTAAAGGTGTGCAAACTCATTTATTCAGATATCAATCAAATTATGAATCTTTTAAAATTTATTTCTATTTCATCATTTCTTTCTCATGGATTCGAAAAATCTCTATGAGAAGTCCAGAGAAACTCCATGAATTTGGAGTAGTTATCTTAGAGGAAGACGGTGCTTGATCTACACATCCAATATACGTGCCCCACCTTGACAGCGATCGGAGCATAGCCACCTAAGGGCCCCACCTTAGATATGTCCAACCGTGCATGGGCTCCACCATGGACGTGCAACCAATTAAGGTACTTTTATACTTTTCAAGTTAAAGGCAAGGGCGTGTTAGTGATTTACAAAAGATTAGATTGCCTTTTTCGGGTGGGGGAATCCCTGGCAAGTCTGCAAAGCAAGTTAGCGTTGTATACAATATTTGAAATACGATGGTATATTTACAATTGTTGCAGGTCAGGGGTGGTGCACATAATGTTTAAAAACGGAGGAGGTATTTACAATTGTCGGAAACCAGATGAGGTGCTCACAATTATTCCTGTATGACATACATGGCAAAGTGCGACAGCCATACGCATGCACATAAGAGTCGTCTAAAAGACGTGCATTTATCTAAGTCATGTGAATCCAAACAGCCAAAACATTTGGTCCCCCAATACACATGAATAATCCTGAAAATAGAGAGATTGCATGGTCCTAATTAGAGTTGGGCATCGAGTCGAGTTGGACTGAGTTAGGGCTGACCCGACTCGATCTGGTTTTGAAATAGGCCTGACTCAAACTCAACTAAACTCGGTACCGAGTCTAGCATACCTAAACCGATCTGAATCCAGGTTTGGCCTGGACTAATCCGAACTGAGTCTGACTCGGTAAAAAGTACCGAATCGGTTTGAGTTGGCACCGATTCAAATTGAGAGATGAGAGAGAGTCGGTAAAAAATACCGAGTCAGTTCGAGTTGGCACCGATTCAGATTGAGAGAGAGAGAGAGAGAGAGAGAGAGAGAGAGAGAGAGAGAGAGAGAGAGAGAGGAGGGTGGTGATGGTGGTGGGTGACTGTCGAGCTTGGAAACAGAGTGTGGGAGGGAGTAGAGAGGAGGAGGAGGAGGAGGGTGGTGATTGTGATGGGTGGTTGTCGGGCTTGGAAGAGGAGGACGATGATAGAGGAAGAGAGTTTGGGATTGGGTCAGGGTGGGGTCGGGTGTGGCATATAAGGTTAGAGATACTTAAAGAGTAGGGTTTTTTAAAATTATATATATACCCGAATTCAAGTCGAGTCGAGTCGACTCGATTTCGGATCGAGTCGAGTTTGATCGGATCGAGTCCGGTTGAGTTACTGGGTAACTCGAACTCGACTCAGTTTGAGTTCGGATTGAGCAAAGCCTACTCGGTTCTGACCGACTCACCCATTCGGTTCAGATCGAATTGAACGAGTCGAGTCCCGTGCCCAGCTCTAGTCCTAATCTCTAATCAATGGATATTTGTTGGTTGAATCCAGACCACAACTTATTTTAACGTTAATCCTCCATTGGATATCCCGTAATTGACCCGTTGGAACATCATTTTGGTTTCTCTAATGATTTGGATGGCTAGGATTATTCTTCATGCATGCCTTGCATACATTGGCCAAGTGCATGGTTTTACTCTGAGAGAGTATTCGGGTAGCAGGAAGTTCCTGCGCTCGGCAAGTGGGTGGGGCCCTCCAAGTGTTAAATCCACCCTATTCATCAGTTTTTCCAGCTCATTATAAAAAGGACACCAAAAATGAGTTGGATCCAAATCTCAAGTGGGCTACACGAGAGGAAAAAGTGGGGAAAGAAATGCCCACCATTGAAATCTTTCTGAGATCCATCTTCATGTTTATATGTTATCCAAACTGTTCATAAGGTCATTGGGATGAACTGAAAACACAAAAATCTTACCCTGATACAAAACTCTTATGGCCTTACAAATGGTGGTTTTTCAATCTCCACATTTTCCTTTTGTGTGGCCCACTTGAGTTTTGGATCCTCTTAATTTTAGCCTCCTTTCATAAAACGAGCTTAAATGGATGGGGTAGATTTGTCGCAAACATCATGGTTGGCCCCGCCTAGCTCCTGAGCACAAGAAGTTCCTGTGACAGCTAGCAATCCGCGTTCGGATGGTATGTTGCATGAGTAGCATGTGTAGAGTATGAGTTGTACCTCATGTTTTCTCTGACGCATCGAATCGTGAAGAAGTTTTTTTTTTTTTAACACACACACTCACACCATTGTGGATTTTCACCAAAATGGGTACTCAAACCCATGATTGCAATGTTGAAACTCTCGTGGTGATCATGAAGAGTTCATTGTCCACCCACTCTATACAGGTGTAGCCCATTCGTGGTGATTTAAACCCTTGGCCTCCTGGGTCGTACCTTCATGGTGGATTTTGGTTGAATAATACACCTTCGTGGTTGATTATGATAGAATTTTAAGATAGGAAGTGTTTATACTCGTTTTTGGCACACCTACGTCGGATAATAAGATGTCAATACATGTTGGCACTATGCGCTAAACGATGGGTGAAATCTTACTTATGCCCTTCATCATTATTTACACTTGATTTGAAGTGGCCAGATCAAGCGATCCAAAAGACGTCACATGGTAACGTGCCATGTGTGGTGTAGATTACTTCAAAAAAGAGAAATTAGAGATATGGATAAATAGAGCATTAAATGTTGGAGTTGTATCAAAAGTACTTTTTCAAAAGCAAAAAGCCTCTTTAAAGAAAGTCTCTCTAAGCATGAAATGCATAATCTCATCAAAAGAAATCTTTATATAGCATTAAATGCAGAATCCCATAAAAAATATCTCTATCTAGCATTAAATGCTAGAACCCTATCAATTCTCTACTGATGCTGTAGATAAGTGACCTAAGGATCACAACAACTTTCCAATATAAAAGTCCAAAGATATGAGGACTTCGATGGATGCACATGAGAGTATATCTCTTGTACATGTGGCCATATGTGATAGGCCACGTGGATATGAAAGAATCAAAGAGATGTCTACAACCGATCATCCAAATCATTCATGATGCTAAAGACTAGGTAAGACAACCACCTCTTAGAATCCTATATAAACCGTACTTCACAAAGAACTCCAAGCCTTATGTCATTACAACCAAACCTAGCTTTGTTTATTCATTAATCATGGACATTTATCATTTTATTTTATTATAGTTTAGCCCCATTACTACTTATAGCATATAGCTTTATTTTAGTACATAGTTATCTCTCTACCCTTTCATCTGTGACATTCTGCTAGACTACAAGGAAGATCGCTTATTGTCTAACAGAAGACTGCGAGGCTTTTCTTCTATGTATTGGGTGATTCTGACGGCCATCACCATGAAATTGGTCCACACTATATAACAAACGGATAGTTGATTCACGACCATCTCGCCATGTACTCAGCTTCGATTAAGACCATGAACATGCTGTCAACTAACCAACCATCTTGCCACGAAGCTCGATTTCAATCAAGCAATGAACTCGTCAAAGATTCGCCCTCCATCAGTCGTCTCAACATGATGCCTGGTTCTAATCGAGCGACGAATAAACATCCATTACGAACATCACGACCGTCCCGGTATGAAGATCAGTCCCGATTGGGCAACGAACGAATTGTCACCCCTCAAGTCAATTGTCAGTGTCATTATTGTTAAAAAAATCACCAATAGAAGAACACTGTCGGCTTTTATTTGTCTTCCTCCATTATATTTACTGTTTAACTATTGTAGCGAATCATGCTGAAAGAAAAAAGGTCCGTAAGACTGTAAACTCATGTCTATTGTCATGAGGCAAAAAGAACTCATTCGGAATGACAAATTCCTACCTTTTCACAAATCGCCTGAATAGGGTGCAAATTGGTGGCTGAGAGGATAATTGGATTCCGATCCAGTCTCCAATCTGTCCATCTTAACGTAGGAGACACCATTGATTCAATCAAAACCTCTGAGTCAAGAAGATTCTGACACACTTGGGTATCTTACTCACACAAACAACCAATACAGGTACTCACTTACACGTGTGGCCTAGTCATCACTATCTTTGACATTCTCTCAATACGGTCATCGTCTTCTGCTTGTCTTATAACCAATTATTTGTGGTCAATTGATCAAAGGTTTAACATCTTCAGTTGCTAAGGGTTTGTTTGGATACCACCAAATAAATAGCTTTTTTAACTTACATAAGTTAATAAGCTATTTTTCTTAATTAAGTTAGCTTAGTTAATCAAATTATATAAGTAGCTTATTAAATAAAGTAACTTATTTTCTTAAGTTAATTTTCTTGCTTTTTAACTTATGAAAAGTAACTTAAACCACCGTCATTATGAGGAGTGCCCTCTAATTGTGATGAATGGGTGTGCTATGATGGGAAATCTGCACCTGATGGTTTTGACAAATCCACCCTATCAACTATTTTATTCATCTCATTTTAGGAGGTGGGCCCAAATATGATGTAAATCCAATACTTAAGTGGGCCACACACCCATTGTTGTGTGGTCCACCATGATATTTTTTAGAATCCAACCTCACTAGTTTTTTCAGCTGGTTTTAATTGGTGGCCAAAATATAATGAAGATCAAGAACTAAAGTAGACCAAGCAGCCTGTGTTATTGAACCCGCCGTCTAAACGGAGGAGCTTAAAAAACTAGAGTATCCTACCATGATGTTTTCGAGAAATCCACTTTATCTATCATTTTTGTGAGCTCATTTTAGGCTATGGACCCAAATATGAGACACATCCAACACTCAAGTGGGCCACACTACTTGAAACAATGGTATTGAACCTCCATTGTTGAAATAGTCATGAGGCCTACATTTATTTTTAATATCCACTTGTCCACCAGTTTCTTCATATGATCTTATGGGCGTCGGAATGACCTTATAACCGGTTTGGATGGCATATAATCGGTATAGTAGGCCTTAGGAAGATTTCAATGGTGGTAGTTCAATCTCCATTGTTTCCTTTAACGTGGCCCACTTAAGCTTTGGATTTGCCTCATTTTTTAGCCCACCCAGTATGATCTAGTAAAATAGATGGACAAGGTGGATTTCTAAGAAACATCAATGTGGGCTTAGGCAAATGGAGTTAGGTTCACCCACCAATCCAACAAGAGGAGTTGGGCAAATTAGATTACTAGGGGGGGACAAACTGTTCAGTGAGTCCCTGATATTAGAGCCACCTTGATGTATTTGTTGTATATTCATGCTTTCCATCCATTTTACCAAGTCATTTTAGGGTATGGGCCCAAAAATGCATCAGATCCAAATCTCAAGGAGACCACACCATAAGAAACATGGTGAATGAACATCCACCATTAAAAACTTCTCAGAGGCCATAAAAGTTTTGGATCAAAGCTGGTACTTGTCTTTCCCTTTGTCCTCATCTTCGTGACCTTATCATAAGGTTTAGAGGTTTTTAATGGTGAATGTTCAATCACCATTGTTTCCTGTGGTGTGGTCCACCTGAGATTTGCATCTAGTTCATTATTGGGCCAATACTTTAAAATAAATTGGCAGAGCGGATGAATAGAATTAGAGGTGTACATAAGTCTAACGAGTCGAGCTTGGCACAACTCGACTCGGCTCAGCCACTAGCTGACCCGGCTCGAACTCTGCTCGCCTCAGTCCTCGAGCCTGACTGGCTAGCTCGGCTCGGTTCAGTTAGCAGCTCGGGCTAGTTTGAGCCGAGTTCGAGCCAAGATCGAGCTTGTGTAACATTTTCACAAACACATAGAGTGCACTTTCAATTCCTTACTGTTGTAAAATAACATTGGCTGTTTACAGGTATTTCATCAAACACCTTGTAGGCAACATCAAAATCAAGTAAAAAATTGTATTTCTTTCATATACATACCTTCTTTGCCACCAGCCAACACTTCATTGAGTCATTTCATCAAACACTTGGTGAGCAACATCAATATCAAAGTAATCGAGTCACCGAACTGGTTCGATTTGAGTCGAGTCGAGCTCAGGCAAGCTTGAACTCGGTTTGAATTTTTTTCGAGCTTAAAAAATCAGCTCGACTCAACTCGAACTCAAACACGAAAAAGCTCGACTCGACTTTGAGTTCGAGTCGAGTCAAGCGAGCTAACTGAGCTAACTCGGTTCGTGTTCAACCCTAAATACAATTGATATCTAATACATACATTAAAGTTGACCCCATAGTTCTGTACTACTGGATTGGATGTTTCAACATCGCAACATGGACACTTTTTTGTGAAGTGTTTTAAAACCATCATTACCAAACATGTTTATCTGGTGATTATGTAGAAACTAAAATAAGCTACTTGAGGCATAAGTAGCTTATGCCAAGTAACTTGCCATTCAAACGCGCCCTTAAAATGTTAGGATCCCCATTATTTAAAGAGCCCATATTAAAACTTGTTACTTCGGTCAGTCTCGAGGCTTTTGACATATTTGGTAGGTTCTTAACAACTGGCATGAGTAAAACTGAACACGAACTAAGTTAGCTTGGTTAACTAGCTTGGTTCGGCTCAGATGAGCCCGACTTGGCTTGACTCGAAGATAGGTTTGGGCTTGGCTCAAGTTATAACTTTTTATATATATATATATATATATATATATATATATATATATATATATATATAAATATAATATATATATATATATAAACCACACCAATATAAAAACTAGAAAGAAAATGCTTAACTTAAAACTTAAACTCGAACGAATTCAGTTGGAAAAATGGAGTTCAAACTTAGCTCAAACATGACTCAAGTTGACAGCTAAAGATAAGACAAGATGGCCAGCCAAACTCGAAGATTGAGCCGAGCTGAAGTCCAGTGAGGATAGGCTGCTGGCTGAATCAAGCCAAGTTGTGCCAAGCTCGACTTGGTTCAGCTCATGTACAGCTCCAGTATCAGAGCTAACAAAACCTTGCGTTCGGCTGCAATAGAGGCAGTAATCCCCTCCATTGTAGGGGGCCCATTGTAGAATACTCCAAATTAGTGCCAGCTTTTGAGGGTTAGCCCACCCAAAGTTGATTCTTGCCAGAGCTGTTAATGGGCCAGGCTCAAGCTTGCCAAAATAAAATTTTTAAATAGGCCCGGCCAACAGCCCGGCCTGAAATAGTTTAAAATCCGGGCCAAGAGCAACCCCAGGCCCGCACGGTGACAGCTCTAATTCCTGCCATTTGGATGGCTATAAATCTTCTTGAGCTGTGGTTGTTTGTTAACGCCCTATGCCGAAAATGCTCCTTAATTTTTTCTAATTTTTTTTTTTTTTTTAGCAATAGAGGTCTAACTTAATGGAGAAAATGCACTCTACCAATTTTTCTAAAGATAATAAAATTTTCTTTTAATTTTTCTTCTAAATAAATTACCTAATACACAACAACTTTTTACGTGCGAAGCTCATTCTAAAATTTATGTGATAGATCTACACCGTCCATCAATTTTTTCATATCATTCTAGAGCATTACGCTAAAAAAGAGGCACATTCAAAGCTCATGTGGAACACACCACAGAAAGTAGCGGGAATTAAATAACTACTGTTGAAACCTTCTTACGGCCTGATGTGAGGTTTATTTTTCATCTAACCTCTTCATGATGTCGCACAGGCCTAGATGAATAGAAAACAAAAATATCAGCTTGATTAAAGCCCAATTAATGAGCCTTTGGGCTATAACCTCACGTAGAGTATGGTCGACGATTTGTACGGTTTAGATTGGCATAGAGGCATGATGCATGTACAATAGACGTGTTTGTAACACAATTTCCAAACTGATGGTCATTTCCGACTTCCGAGAGGTGCTGAGGTCAGGTAACCCGCTGAACTACCAAATCACTTGGTCCTTCGCATTGCGCTCCTACAGGTTAAATGATCGGATCCACCCATCATTTTCAGCCATGAAACCTTAGGGTACCAACCAATTTGGTGGTCCGCCTAAGTATCCCTTCTATTAGTAGATATGCTAGAAAGGGCTGGACCTACTAATTTTTACTTTAAAAAAAAAACTATTTGTGTATGACATCAGCACGTGAAAACTGTTGGACCCGCGACGAGGATCACCCTTCTCGAAAACCAGGCTAATCTACTCACTATGCATCCTCTCTCTCTCTCTCCATATATATATATATATATATATATATATATATATATATACATATATATATTCTATACGTGAGTGTGTGTGTGTATATATATATATACACACACACACACACACACACGAGGAATCATGTTCACCTCTAAAGTTCCGTGTCGAGTTGAAAGTTGGGCTCGTGAAGTTTCAAGTGAGCCATAGCAAAAAGAAATACAAATAAAGGACGATTGTTATTTTGTACCATGGCCCACAAAGCACGAAGGTGCTTACAAGGTGCGTAGGAGTTGGGGCGTGGATTGAATTTCTACCCCGGGATGCCATATCACATGGGACGTGTAGCTCATTCACGGTGGAAAGTGATTACGTCGGAAGGCGCGAGGCCATGACTACGGAGCGTTAGCTCACGTTTATACTCGGTCCCAGAGAACCCCAACTCGCTCTTTTTTCTTTTTTTTGTTCACTACCTTTTTTCGACTCGAGGTTGAGTCGCGAGACTCGCTAAAGTAACGACGCTTTTTTGAGGGCCCCACAATGATGCATGTGTTGTATCCATAAGTTACATTTGGAGAAATCATTTTAGGGCATGATACAAAGAATAAGTCGGATTGAATCCAAGGCTAGAATGGACCCCACCACAAAAAAATAGTTGGGAGAGTGATTCGCCATTAAACCTTCCAAAGGTCCACCATGATGTTTATTTGAGATCCAACTGTTCATGATCAACTGACATGAAAGAAAGGAAAACACTAATAACTGCTTGATCAAAAACTTTGCTACCCTTGGAACTTTTTAATGATGGGTGTCGCTCTCTCCACTATTTTGTATGGTGGGGTCCACTCGAGATTTGGATCCAACCCATTGTTTACCATGCTAAATATAATATCTTCTCTGAATCTCTGGATACAAAATTTTTATTTTTATTTTTATTTTTATGTTACTTAGAAGGTGTTTGATAAAACACTTGTACAACCATTGTCTCTTTCCATGCACCAAATAAATAACGAGAAACCCAAATACATTTTTGAAGTTGTTACTGAGTTCACGCTCTGTTATATTGAGTAAACTCTGCCCCACTATGAATTCATGTGTTTTATCCACAACTTGTCCATCGATTTTTCGCATTTGAGGTTCAACCCAAATTTGAAGTATATCTAAAGCTTCAATAGACCATACTACAAGAAACGAGGAATTATTTATTTCCACCGTTGAAACCTTTCTAGGTCTAGTGATGTTTAGGCTTGTCATCGAAACAGTTCATAAGATCCATGTACATAGATGACCCAAAACACGTATCAACTTAATCTAAAACTTAGGTTGCTCTCATAAGAAGGTGCCCAAGTGACTTCATTCACTCTCTTTATATATATATATATATATATATATATATATATATATACATGATAAAATGGAGGGAGGAGCTTATACAATGCATGAACGATGGTGGACCCTAGCAGTTTATCCCAGACTGCACCATCCTTGAGCCCTTGGTACCACGGGACCACACCAAAAATCACGTCCATCCAAAACTTTTGTGGGCCACACCACGATAGGAGTTGAGAGGGGCCGCCCATACATTCAAATCATTCAAAAAAACCCCTTTTGAGATCGTTTTTTGATGATCAATACGCCATCATGATGTTCTCCGATCCTACTTGGATGTTTTTTAGACCAATTTTCATGTGGTAAAGTAGACATGAAAGAAGGGCCCACCAAGTGATTTTGATCAAAAACTTTCATGGCCCTGAACTTTTGTTTTAATGGGTATGACCCACCCGAGTTCCGTGGGGTCCACTAGAGCTTTGATTTGACTCATTCTTTGTATTATCCCACTATTATCTCTACATCCGGATGGACGATGTGGATCTTTGAAAGGAATCACGGTGGGACGCCCCATAAGCTGATGACATCATGGACGATCGCACTAACGCTCGAGCTAAGTACCTCGTTGGATAAGCAGAACACACACACATAATGTGTGGGAAAATTATAAAAAGTTCAATGGACAAATGTTCGAGCGGTGATAATCCGCTTAAGTTGTGTCAGATTATGGATGGAGCATATTTCTAGATTTATAATGGTGAAGCAATCCCGACCATCAATTGAGTTGGTAGAAAATAGATGGTTAAAAATTGGACCCATATAACATGTATTATTCTCATCTCAACAATTTCGATGGTCTAGATTAAAATTGTGCTAAACAATTGAACATCAACACAGTCCACCAGATGCACCATTCCATTAAACAGGGCCTAAGTTTTGTCCAAAATCAGGTCAAATTTATTTAGACTAGGTTTTGGGCTCTCCACAATGACATCTAAAACCATAAAATATACATGCTTCAAAAACATATAAAAAATAAAATAAAAACCTAGAGTTTAATGTTGTCCATGCACCTGAAATTACTTGGTCTGAACCATTCAAGTGAGACACACATAATGGATGGGCTGGATTTTTATAAATGCATCTCAATTCATGGGCTCTCAAAAACAATGGTTAGATGTTTTAATGGTGCACCCCCCTCTGCATTTCTGTGGATGCGGTGTGTTAAAAAGTTCCAACTAAAAAGTCACGGATTGACTTGATTTTAGGTTTTCCTTTCTCCAGTCTAAGCCCACCATGAATGGTGCATCTGGTGGAACATCATGTTGATGTTCGAAAGGCATCACATTACTCTCCCCACTTGTTTTTGTGGCTCGACCTCACGGACTACTTATTCTTTGTAACGCTCTAAAATGATTTCTCCAAGTATGAACATTGTACCACATTTTGTGGGGCCCATATATATATATATTTAGTGAGTCTCGCACACAGACACACGCACGAGGAATCATGTTAACCTCTAAAGTTATGTGTCGAGTTGAAAGTTGGGCCCGTGAGGTTTCAAGGAGTGGCGCATCACGTGGACGGTTGATATTATGTACCCATGGCACGTGTGCAAAGCTACGAGAGGGTGCTTACGGAAGGTGCGTAGGACAGCATTCCTCACCATATATTTATTTATTTATAAATACACACGTGATTATATATATAGACACACACGTGCCATAAAATCACATTCGGTCGTTGGGCTCGAGTATAGATGGCCACATTGCGGAGTGTGCACGACTGTATTTGAACCGTTGCCAACATTTCGAGCAGCCAGACCGTGTGGCTCACCTGCAGCATATGCAATCAGTTGGACGGTACCCTCTCATTTGTCGCACCAACCACTCGTGTGAGCCCTGGGTTACACATCCCAGGAATCCGCTCATAGATGCGCCTCACCATGGATGGGCATTCCAAGAAAACGGTCCGATTGGAATATCTCAGCCCTTCAACCATTAAACTCTATGGATAGTCCCCCTTAGCCGTTGTTTTTCGGGTCATCGGTTGAAAGCTTAAAATCTTTCAAGGAAGCCAACATCAGTGATCTACCTCACCAGATCAACGGTTTGGATTGCCGTTTTCCTAATCTATTGTAGCATACCTGCGAAATGAACTTGCTGCGGTGCACTTTTCAAGTGTGTTCCCTCACACGTAAAAACAAGGCACACGTGTGTGAGATAGATAACCTCACAATTGGATTCCCACTTGTTTAAGTGCCATGTTTGGGGAATCAAGCTATCCTGATCGTCAGGTGGGCCACAAACACAGAATCTGAACCGTCGGTTGATTTCACTTTTCCGTTGCATATGTGGCCCACCGGATTACCTTATCACCTCTTTTTTCTCATGCATGAAATCTACACAGTGGGGATTGCCCGATGAGTGGATCCGATCTCTCACACGTCTACTTATTACACGTGCAAAGAAAGACCAGGAAAAGAGAGATGACTGTGATGTGGGCCACCCATTTTTTCGGAGTACAGAGAGACAAAGAACATGTGATTCCAATTTCCAATACCTGAGGAAGGAAGCCCACCCATTCATAATCTCTCCACCTGTTTTCATAGACTTCAAAGCATTTCATTCAAACAATATTATCCGGTGGGCCATGGCCTCAGCTACAATCACCGATCTCGAATCCCGACGCTTCGAAATCCCATTTAAAATTTTAAAATTGGAAATGCTCACATGGTACCCATACCACCATTATTAGTGGTAGAACCAGGATGTTGTGGGTCCCACATGGATTGGATAAGACATCCGCCCGTCTAGAAGGTATGTCCCACCATAATGTCTACCTAGATTAAAAAATAGACTCTAAAAATTATTAGGTGGGCCACACCATAAAAAACATCGTAGAAGCGACCAAAAACACCCAATTTCAAGTGGTAGGGTCTATAGTATGGGTATGGAATCAAACTCATCCAAAAGTAGCTCCACCATGATGATGTTACAACCTAAAAATCAGGTCAATCCGATCATCAGGTGGGCCCCACAAACCTTGAATTTGGATGGTTTGGAATTTTTTTTCTATGGTATGGCCCACCAGATGGTTTGATCGGCCTGATTTTTTGTGGTGACTAACCATTATGGTGGGTACACCTATTTTACTGGTTAGATATCATACACAGCACGTGGGTCCCACGACAGCCATGTGATCGGATATAGAAGAGAGAAACTTTGATACTCTGGCGGGGCGCAGTAGATGTTACGCAGGCACCAAGATATTAATCAGACAAAATCGGATACGTTGCATATAAGTCAAATTATAGTTCTCAATTTGGATGTAGCATAGAAAAAATATTAAAGGTTATTTGATTACCGAAATATTGACACGTGTCAATGTAGTGTGCATGTGCATTGCGTCAGTCGGAAATCCTAAACGGATTGGCAACTCCCGCTGCCACGGCCAATGGCTAGTGGTCGGTGCTCTGTGGCCCCACAATGATGTATGTGTTTCATCCATGCTGTACATCTATTTTCATAGATCATTTTAAGTATGGGACCAAAAATGAGGTATATCTTAATCTCAAGTGGTCCACGTTACAGGAAACAGTGTCGAATGAACGTAGACCATTAAAAACTTTTTGGGGCCCATAAAAGTTTTGGATCAAGATGATATTTTTTTTTCCCTTTATCTAGGTTTGTATGACCTAATCAATAGATTGGATGTTAATTAAACAGTACAGTGGGCCTCAGTAGGATTTTAATGATGAATATTCAATCACTATTGTTTTCCATTGGTGTGGTCCACCTGAGATTTATATCCCTCTCAATTTTTTTAGATAGCCATTAAATGATCTTTAAAACTGAAAGAACGGCATGGATGAAATACATACATCATGGTGGGGCCCATAGAGCACTGACCATCAGCCACCGGGCTAGCGGTCCGTCTCCGTGTCAGTCGCGGTCTCCTCCGCAAATAAGGAGGACAAGACAGTAACATGTCCCTGCCAGCTTGCCCAACGTACGGGAGTCGCGCCAGCGTCTTGCTGTTTGCTGGCCACGCGACAGGAAACGGCGAGGATTGAACCCCAACCGTTGAAACATTCGTGGAGAATTGAAGTTTGAGATTAGTCTAATATTTTTTATGTTTTCAGTTCATCCCAATAAAAATAGAAGTGGTCTTACCAAAAGGGTTTAGATGGCATATAAACATCCCATATGAACGAGGGAAAACACAAAAAATCAACTTTATAAAAAACTCATGTGGCCCGCAAGAAGTCTTCAATGGAATCCGTTCCGTCCATTAGTTTCTGTGAAAATAAATCAGCCAGATCCACCACTCAGATAGGCGACAACAAAGATAATAATGGGGATCTCATGCCAACCATCGGTTGGGTCACGATGGTATATGTCTTTCATCAGACCCTTTAATCAGGTGTAACTCACCAGGATTGATGTGAAGATACAAAAAATTAGATTGATCCAATACTTAGGTGGGCCACACTGTCTGAGATTACAGCTTTTAGGAGCAATTTCACATTGTTTCCATTGGTGTTGTTCATGGGAATTTTGCATCAGGCTGATATTTTATTTATTATTTTTTGTATGTACGGTTTAATAATAGTTATCACCTGATGGACGGAAAGGATTTCACGTATACAACATCTTGGGCCTCACAGAGGTTGGCTGTTTTAAAAAGAGGTGTGGTAGACGTACTCCGGTCCTTCCCGCATGGTGGACCTTCAAAGTGACATGGCAGTGATCCATCCATCGTACTTATGCCGGATGCATGCATGTGTGGAAATTGAGCGTCCAGATCTTCGTTCGCTTGGTAGGTAAAGCATAGACCTAAAATGAATTCCATAATCATATATATGCCGCGTGTAAATGAATTTTCGTACGTGTACATTTGCAATCTTCTACACCACCTGTTTTATGCATCCATATGCCAACCAAGATTTGTAGGCCCACCATGTTGTCAATGTGAAATCCACTCCGTTCATCAGATGAGATAGTTGATGCTAGGCCCTAATTTGAAAATTCATCTAGATACACCACTCAAGTGGGCCACGACACAAGCACACAATGGGAATGGGATGCCAACCAAATGTTTGAATGTAAGACCAACATGCTGTATATTTTGCGTCAAAGCCGTTCACAAGATGTGACTCACAAGGACGAAATGAACATACAAAAATCAGCCCCGAAACTCAGGTGGGCCACACACATGAACTTACATGATCCAAATCACTCATAAGATAGGACGCCTATCTGAGATTCTGTTTTTTTTTTATTTTTTTTTATTTTTATTACTCACGCCCACATCTCAGTGTTGAAACAGGGTTTCTTATTGGGGCTGATATTGTGTATATATCATGAATATAAGCGTTCTCCCGTGATGGACGGAGTGGATTTCAAAGACACCATGGTGGGCCCACAGATCTTGGGCGTTTCTTGCAGCACATAAAGCAGGTGTTGTACATGATTACCGTCCCATTTATGACGTGATGGAGAACAGTCCAGTTTCTCTAGAGCATTCAATATTACCTGATAGCTGACCGGTCCCACATTTTGGCTACATGGTATTATCTTAAAGAATAGAGTTGAGTGGGGCCCACACCCACCTAGTAGAATCCATAAATTACAAAGGCCTTGCGTTCTCCACATCCTTAGGTTAGTAGTCCCTGCTCACAACAGCCATGTTTTGGAAGGCCTTGAGAACTGATTCTGGCCCATGATTTTTAATCATGGAGATATTGGGTCCATTGATTCCAAACGGACGGTCGTCCTTTAAGGTACTGCATGGTTCCACTCTGCAAGAACTCCAAATATGATAATGGTCCACTTGCCTTGAAATGACCTAAATTAGGATATCCAAACACTTCGATCGTTTGGATACATTCAGGGCCCAAACAATATAATTAGTAAATCACCTCTATCTGTTGCAGCACAAAAGCTCCTACTGCCTCTTCAAACTCCAATTCCTGATGTGATCCACTAGGGCATTTCTCCACCTATCGATGAGATTTTTGAGGTGCTCTCCACCCACGGTGGGTCACATATACTGATGATTTGGAAAGCTGAACTGTGGGACCGTAAATGCAAAATGAAAGGCCAATCATACCGTGCGGGCATTTATTTATTTATTTTTTGAGCAGCAGATGATGTGATTCGTCTTGGGACAATGGATGCACTTCTCACAAGCCATTCCTCGTTCTAGACACAACATTCAATGACAAAGAGCTATTATGCCCAGCCGAACTTCCCAGTATAGCCAATAACTAACCAAAAAGGAAAGAAAATTGAAAAACATCATGTTATATACACCAGCTTTTCTTTCACCTGTAGAGGTGGGGAGATAAATTCCGAGGGACTCTTTAACACTCTTTAACACAAGAATAGATTGAACAGGCCATTCGTGGCGCATGTGCCAATGTGGAACATGTGTGGTGGTACATTACCCACCAGATGCACTGTGAACATTCTCTGGACTAAAATTCAAGGCCCACCTCATCTATTCGGCCACACTGATACAATGGATGCACTTCTCACAAGCCATTCCTCGTTCTAGACACAGCATTCAATGACAAAGAGCTATTATGCCCAGCCCAACTTCCCAATCTTGCCAATAACTAACCAAAAAGGAAAGAAAATTGAAAAACATTATGTTATATACACCAGCTTTTCTTTCTCCTCTAAAGGTGGGGAGAGAAATTCTGAGGGACTCTTTAACACAAGAAGAGATTGAACAGGCCATTTGTGGCACATGTGCCAATGTGGAACATGTGTGGTGGTACATTACCCACCAAGTGCACTGTGAACATTCCCTGGACTAAAATTCAAGGCCCACCTCATCAATTTGGCCACACTGATACACTGAATGTTAGGTAATTTTTTCTAACCATTCATTTTTCTCATGCAATTGTGGCCCACGTGACACATGGATCTGACTGATCTTGGACAAGGGCACATTTATGAGTGGCCCAGATCCTTCACTCATGCCAAGTTCGCCTCTTCAATTCCTCTCCATGTGTCACCTTGGCACATCTTATGAAAACTACCTGTATACAGCCAGTAGAAAGAACTCTTGAAGAGGGGGCAAAAAGGCCATTCCTGTGATCTATGCATACAAAAATACATGATGCAGCGGGGCCCTTGCAATTTCAAAAGGGCCAAAATCAGCACTCTGCTTCGCACCCCAGAACCGACCGTGCTTCCTTATTACCACCAGTGCATCTTCTTGAGTTAGAAAGCGGGTTTTCGATGCTACCATGTTAGCATTTAGAGATGGGAATCCTAGATCCATTTAGGCTTGGGTCAGGTTTGATCTCCGTCTTAGTTGTAGTAGATGTGTTCTTAGACTGCACTCTTCCACCTGTTTGCAGATCAGAATTCATGTCAACAGCAGAAGAATGTTATGGCCACTTGCAGGTCTTACTCCCCACATGCCAATGTTTCAAGTGTGCAACAAGCTAGGCTGTACGCCAGGTGCACTCCAAATTCCAATACATATCTTTTGTGGTCCAAAAAATCAGACCAGCCCAGGTAGAACACACTGAGAAATGGACAATTAAAAGAATAAACCAACATTCTGCATT
The DNA here is from genome assembly GCA_030180095.1 of Magnolia changhungtana. Lineage (NCBI taxonomy): Eukaryota > Viridiplantae > Streptophyta > Magnoliopsida > Magnoliales > Magnoliaceae > Magnolia > Magnolia changhungtana. Next base: position 8,776,314 of record JASAUF010000573.1, on the reverse strand, counting down.
CAACATACACAGCCCCAAATTACAAGACCAGCTTGATTTTCGGGCCACAGCACATACATTGTGGTGCTTACTGACGACTGTCTCAGGTGTGGCACACATGCCATGTCCAACTGTGTCAGGAAAGTAGGGTCTGTTATCCTACTCTTGTTAGAGAGATCCATAGCAGGGCTCTCAATGGCAGATATGTGAAATTTGGAAGAAACTAGAGCAGGCGGGTCAGTCACACTTACCTGCATAGCCGCTATTGTCGACAGCAGATGTTTGCATTGAGCTAGCAGTGCTTGCTCTTGTGTGACCACATTAGTGAGTTCAGCCACCAAGGAACTCATCCCTTCTAGCTGCAAATGTCATAGGATTTAGATTTCAGTATAAAGTAATAAGAGATGGTGGAAAGGAAATGAAGGTTGAGTTTGGATGGAGGGAAGCTAACATGTGAGCATATAGAAAACTAACATGAATTCCTGTGAAAATGGAAAACTAACAAATTAGTCAATTTAATTAGGAACAAAATATCATGAAATTTCATGATATTAGTGCAGCCAAGTACAACTTTAATTAAAAATCTACAAGTAGCATGTAGCTTATGCCTCACACTTCAGAAGAGTGAACGCTACGCTATTAAACACAGGTTTTAAGGTGCTATTTGGTCCTCTAGCAGTATGGTGGCTTTTATTTCAAACACCAGGTTTCAGGTTTTGTGCCCACCTTACCCAAATAATGTGTGCCCACATGGTAAGCATGAATTTGGCAAGCGGAACAAAAGTGCAGATTTCGAAGGTCCATCAGGATAGCCTTTGAAAGGGCTAAAATAACATGGTTTAGGAACTAAGTAGGGCTGTCAATAGGCCGGGCCGGGGCAAAGAAAATCAATTTTTTGAATAGGCCCGTCCTAGCACATTGATAGCCCTAGCAATAGGGTGATTTCAACCAGTCCACTCTAGTTTTGTTGGAAGAAAATCTTCGAAATTTCTCCAAAATCATGATCCGAAGCTTCTTAGGGCTAGATTCTAAAAGTTGCGTATTTTTTAGTTTTGATTCATTTTATTTTTTTTCCATTTTTATATGTTGTAAATAGTGTCAAATGGTAAGAAATCCATGATTGTTCATGTTTTGCATGAAAAATTATGGATTTGGAACTTCGATTTTAAGATTTGAGGGAGATGGACCGAGTTGTGGAAAATTGGGAAAAATCAAAACTTCCCTAAGTTTTCCTAGATCGGTTACAATCTTAGTGTCTAGACATGAAATCAAACATGTATATAACTTGATCTACACATTATTGGCAATTTGGAGATTTTTCATTAAAAAAAATTATTGTTTTTGGAAAATCCACAAGTATGTTTCTAGTTTTCTATTTCTTCTTTTGCTTTTGAATGTAATGTTTGTGTTTCCATACATGTATTCTTGAATATAGTTGCATTAGTTCAGTTAGACAACACATAGATTAGGACTTTATAAAAAGGAAATTTATTATGTGCACTTGTTTTTTGTGATTTTTTTTTTTTTTTTTTCTAAGTGTGTATTGGTGTCTTTTTAACAATCTCTGAAGTTTCATTGAACAATTCGACTAATTTCCAATGTTTCCTAACAATAACAATAAATTACACAATGCAATTGATATATCCTGTGCGATAACCAATATGTATCTGTATCCCAAGGGTGCGATACATTAGGAGATAATGATATGGAAAACATTGGATATAGGTAGGACATATGAATATCTGTAGTGATATTTGTAACTTTTTTCTTTTTCTTCTTCTTCATCTTCCCCTCTCCTTTGGTGTTGTTGTTGTTTTTTTTTGACAGCAATAATTGAACTTTCCTGATGGAAAGGAATTCTATGATCCCCAATTATATGCACAATGTACTTCAGTTTTCAGTTTCTATGCCCCAAAATATTTCCTCAATTGAAGATACCAGCCACCACCAGTGGGCCTTTTTTCTGCAATTGAAAGTGAAACCGTGCTATATTTTCCTTCTAACAATCTATTTGCAAGCTACAAATTGGAAGGTTAGGATTCTCATATCAAGGAGATTTCTAGAGCACGGTCCATCCAAGGTGGGTCCAACAGACAACTGGTCTGAATCACTAAGCCATGGCCCTGCTTACACAAATTGGACACTAAGTATATTATGTATATAGTTGGGTTGTCCAAGCAAGTCAAACCATGCTCCAGTGATCCAGACAACTAAGCTGATGGGTTCACAATGAATGGGCATACAACAAAATCCACTGAGATTGGTCGGTCCCAACCCTTCAATCAGAAGACTACAAAATGACTGAATAAAAAATGCCAATGATTGGACAACCAGTATCTTTCAATATGGAAGATCTTTGGGACATCCCTAATCCACAGTAAGGCTCATCCAGTCTGGAAGCACAGGAACCTGGTACTCCACATTGCAAGATTTGCAAGAATGCGAAAATTGGAGGACCACATAGTAATAATATGCAGAGAGCAAATGCAATGAGGTGAAAATTAGAAGAAGAAACAGCGTCTTCACCTTAGACACTAAAGAACATATTGAGGATCCCATTGCTTGCATCACATCAACGGCTGAACAAACAGCGTCCTTCATTCTTCGGATGTCTGCCTGTTGAAGGAGTGGCAGAAGTTTAATCAGTGATGTTAAGATCACACCGCTGTGCACTGCAAAAATCTGACAGGACTTACCCTTGCTCCACCAATGACTGGAAGGCGAAGCGTGCTTGCTTTCAAAGCTTCAATTGCTCCTGATAAGGAACTGGAATGGTCTCTGTCCAGAAGAGCCCACTCCTCCAAATAGGACAGCTGCATTGATAGAATCCATGAGATACGTGACAAGCTTCCAATGCAAGAAAAAGTAGCAAGCCTGGGCAGTATATTGTAACAGAACTGAAAGAGGAAATGCACAATTCTCATTGTTTGATCAATCAATTTGTTCAGCCCATATAAACTGTACATGCATGGGCCACCTCTGGTGTTCCAAGTTGTTCAGATGGTGAGCCCCATCATAAATAGGGGTACCCCATAAGTCACCCCCATTGGATTATCCTAACCATCTGATAGGGACCCCATTCAATGTAGATCACTTGATGCAGTTACGAGCTGTCCTTTGCAAGATACCATTGCCTGGATAGGATCATCTTATAGATAAGATATTGGGCCATGGCCAAGACATGATGAGGCCCACCAGATGAGTAGCTTAAGCTTACATAATATTAGTAGTGCTGTCAGTGGGCTGGGCCTATTCAAAATTTTGCACTTCATAGGCCCAAGCCCAGCCCATTGACAGCATTAAATGTTAGATAGGTTACCCACTACATTTTGGTACAAACCAAAGATTCATACTTCATATATGATGGATAGGTAGGTACACCCTGTATGCCAAGTCCCTACAACTCCATTCATTGACAATTTAGTTCTGTTATTATGCATTCTTTACAATAATTTTTACTTTCCTTTTTTTTCCATTTTTCCTATTTCTACAAGTATATTTTTAATTTATCGAGGCTTAACACCTCATAGATGATGGATAGGTAGGTACACCCTGTATGCCAAGTCCCTACAACTCCATTCATTGACAATTTAGTTCTGTTATTATGCATTCTTTACAATAATTTTTACTTTCCTTTTTTTTCCATTTTTCCTATTTCTACAAGTATATTTTTAATTTATCGAGGCTTAACACCTCGCCTTATATGGCCAAACTATTGTTATCTTTAGAAACTTCTGCTTTGAGACTTTTGTGAATGTGTTGAAGGATCTTCGTAACCTTTCATTCAATCTGCCAAAGAAGTTAGCTTGAACAGCAATTATTTCTCCTTTGATGGTTGCATCACTCTTACAAAACAGGCAGTCTATTATGTCAACTTTTTTTTTTTTTTTTGGGTAAATAACAGAGTTTTGTCAAAAATGGAAAGAGCAACAGCTATCCATTACAACAAAGGAGAGAGAAACCAATGCAGAGAATTAGCCTAAAGACCCCTTCCTTTGCACGCACATCAGGGATGGAATCCTCCCTAGATACCTGACAAAAGGATACCTGAGTGCAATCAGCCAATAGTATTGTTTAGAATGTTATGGTGATTCCAGCTGTGCACGAAATGGCCGACCCTGAATCCCCCTTCAACAACAAGAGGTCCAATAGAGGATTCCATGGTCCAACTGGGCATGATGACTCCAACAACCACACTCATCCTTGATCATGCCTACCTAGCATCACCCGGATTACCTTTAGTTACAGGGACACTTCCATCCACATCAAAATAATGTATAAATAAATTAATAAAATAATAAATAAAGTAAATAAATAAATAAATAAAACAATGGAAACAAAAAGGAAGAAAGGAAGAAAGAACATTCACACAGTTCCAAGAAAAACCAATTACTAAGAGTCTAAACTAACAAAACATTGAAAATTATGCAATAAATCTCAAGAAAGAGTACTTTGTGTTAACATCACTCACTCTCTTAAAAGAAACTAGAGGATGATGAAAAAAGAACAATGAAGGTTTTGGTCTATTTTTTTTCCCCTTATATGGGCCATGGTACCAATTATGAAAAAAATGAACTAAAATCTATAATCTGAGAAGGAATACTTGTGATGGTTTCTTTTGACAAAAACATAATGGAGGCAAACTTGAGGCCTAGGAGTGAGAAACTAGGATTGCCAAAAGAAATTTACACAAGCACAGCTCTTTCCTTCTTTATTTTTTTACTTTTCTTCTTTTATTGGTAATGTACATAAATACATATTTTGAAGAATCCCACCGTCCCTAGGATTGTCTAAGTATCAAAACCCAAAAAAGTATTGCCCAAGTAGCACTAGCCCGAGACCAATACCTGAATGTAAATGAGAGGAAAGGCCATATCCCTGTAATGAAGGTTATATAATAACTAACTGTAGATTTCAAAGTCATGGTATATTTGGATTGCTACCAGGCAAGAAGCTTGTCCAAGACTCCAAATCAAATACCCCGATTTTTTTTTTTAAAGTAACTGAATATCATTCAATAAACATGAGAATGTTGGCATGAAATTTAAGCCATCCTAGCTATCTAATCATAAATGAAATAACTTGTTGGTTGTAATCAACTCATTGGTTGGAATCGACCTATGTAATTGACTATTAATATCACTTGATTGTAATCAACCTATGTAATAGCATATTACATTGCACTTGTGGGAGTTTTGTCTTCCATTGCTGGTCCCCAGCCCAGATAAAGGAGGGTTGTGTCAGGTTGCCATAACTTTCATCATGAATCCGAACAATATGATATTTTGAACTCATGCTAGGGGCTCTCCCTATAAGCGACTCGCTACATCGGAACCCGAGTATAGTGAGACATGGGCAAGGGTTGATTATGGCGTCCCCCAAAAGCGGTGCGCCGCAACAACGCCGGGTTCCTGTGAGAAGTAGGAAGGGTTCCCACACCATTCTAGACTCGCACAAGTAAAGAAGCTAGTCCATGAGAATAAGATTCACCTTGCCAAATGAATAGGAACATTGACAGGTTAAGGGTATGGAGTAAGTAGATACGATGAACAAAGGAGAGTTAACATAGCTTGTGTGTATAAGACCAAGTGAAAAGGGGCTAAAACTAGAGAAATTGATGGATATAAACTTTGGTATATAGGAAAGGCAATAATAGAAATGGGGCATGAATAGTGGTATAAAGATTTAAAAGATAAAGTTGTAGATTTATGAGAATAAGTGATAGGATTTTATCAGTAAAAATTGTGTTGGGAGAGGAGGTAATCAATGTTTTCAGTGAATATGCGTCACTGGTAGGAATAGAGGATAGGAGCAGGAGACAATTCTGGGAGGATATGGATGGACTAATGCAAGGAATTCCAAATGGGGAGAGGATATTTGTAGGAGAAGACTTAAATGGTCATGTAGGAAAGGAAGTAAAGGATATGAGAGTGTGCGTGGAGGATATGGTTTTGGGGGATAAATGAGATTTGGGACGAGAATCCTTGATTCTGCTACAACATACAATCTAGCTCCACCAAACACATACTTTAAAAAGGGAGACGGAAATTTAATAACTATCACAAGCGGATCATATACAAGCCAAATACATTTTTTTAATTCTACTTTTAAAAATAGAACAATTAATATGTAAGGATTGTAAGGTTATACCAGGAGGGAGTCTGACTGCACAATATAGGTCAATGTTTATGAAAGTCTGCATTAAGAAATGGAAGAAAGGGAGTGAAATTAATAAGTGCCCGAAAACTAGGTGATGGAATTTAAAAGGAGAGAACGATGCTATTCAGAAATAAATTGATCAAAGAAGGAAAGTAGAATGTTGAGGAAGAAGTAAATGGTTAAATGGAATGAGATAGCTGAGTGCATTAGAAATGTCGGACTAAAAAGAGTATACGGAGTGCAATTTTAGTAACAATAAGAGTGACAACAAGGAATTAGTAAAGATTTACCAAGAAGTGTCCCAAAAGAACCACTTTCAGTACATTGGGTCACTAATTCATGAGAGTGAAGAGATTGAGAAGAATGCTCCACATAGAATTCAAACTTAGTGGAAGAACTGGAGATGTGCCTCTGCAGTTTTATGTGATCGTCGTGCACCACTCAAACTGAAAGGGAAATTTTATAGGATAGCTATAATACCAGCCAAGCTTTTATGGGAGAGAATGTTGGGCAGCTAAGGAACAACATGCTCTTAGGATGAGTGTAGCTGAAATGAGGATGTTGAGATGGATGCGTGGCAAGATGAGGAAGGATAGAATTAGAAATGAATGCAATCGAGGGAACTTTGGAGTAGCACCAATAGGTAATAAGATGAGGGTAAGTGGACTTGGATGGTTTGTCATGTGCAACGGCGACCAAAAACTGCACCAGTTAGGAGTGAGTTGGTACAAGTTGAACGCTCTAAAATGTCAAGGGGAAACGACTTGAAGACCTACGGTCTAACTGAAGGTATGAATGGCAGAACAAGATTCATATAGCCCACCCCAAATAATTGGGACAAGGGCCATAAGGCTTAGATGATGATGATGGTGAAATCATAAACCAAATCTGACCATAGCTTGGTCCATTTCAGATTGAATTTGAATGTGCCAGAAAACAAAATGCTTATGTCAGGAAATACTCTAATAAAAATTTGATCTAAAAGCCCCTCTAGCATGTGTCCCAAACACCATTTGCTTCTTTTCAAAAGTAGACTGTCTATTTAGTATTGCTTGTTTCTATATTTCCATGCTTCCCACTATATTTAAGTTAATTCAACATTACCAAATGATTCTAAATACAAAATAAAGGAAACAACAATTCCTACTAGAAATTAAAGATGCACCCAGAATAAACTGGGAGTGAGAAGTGATCCCAAACCAAAACAGCAAGAGTTTCAACAGAAAATCAAGCAGGCTCTAGCCCCTACAGATTCTTTATGAAACATAACCAAGATGACACCCTGAGTCTTACTTGTCGCTCAAGGATGGCAGATAGCTTTGAATTTTCTCTCAGAAGTTGTAGCCGGATCCTTTTAGCTGTGACAGAATCACGTAGTCCTGAGGTAGTTTCCCATGCATTATACAGATTTTTCTGGTACAGATAAAAAAACATTTAAGATGATACAATCCTCTAAGAATCAGTTATGATAAACTTATTCTGACTAATGAATAACTAAGAACGTTAATTTATTTTGACGAATAGTAATTAATTACTAAGAACATTATGTTATCTTATTTTTGACAAATAATAACTAAGCACTTTTGATTGATGAATAATGACCAACTATATTGTTTGCATACATGAATCCTGACAATCTGACAAACAGAATTTGTGTAGCCAACCTCAAGTAGTTGGGATAAGCTTAGATGATGATTATGATGGTGATATTATTATTATTATTTGCATACAGGATAAGAGAGAGATGCCATCTGTAAAAATGAACAGAGAGTACCCATTAAAATACAAGAGAAACTGTCAGGTCCTGATGCAACGGGGGGGGGGGGGGGCGCAAAAGTGTCTTCTTGTAGTTCCTACATGATGCACCCATGATTCGGCATCTAGACCATTGATCAGACAGGCTGCATCCTGGATGAAAGATGCCCCTAGAATCCCCCCGATTGAAAGATCTTAACTCTTTAATCAGTGGACTAAAAATAGATGGTTAAAAAAAGTTTAGCAATGGTATGGAGAAAAGGCCAAAGATTGGCTGACCTGAGTCTTCCAATCTGGACCGGGGCATCCAAATTCACTGTGGGCCCCATCACACTAACAGTCTGGATGGATCACCAATCTGTAGGACACACTTGTTAACACTGGTGAACTGGGACACTCTTCATGTCTTGACTCTTGATGCATTGGAATTAGGATGCTACCATCTCTCAGAATATGAAATTAGACAAAGAAGCAGAACTACAAATACAAATACTCGCATGCACTAGTATAGAAATACACATTCTTATGCGGTTGGAGACCCTTGATCAATTCGTACGAGAAATGAACTTAACCTTATGGCGAACAGACAAGTGGTACTGATGGTCAGGCTAAAGAAATGTAACAGAGGTTGTATCTTAACAGTAAATGTGATGCTATCACATAAGCAAGAAGAGGTTTGATAGTTGAGCATACTACAAAGGAAAATTACTTCAAGTTCTCACCAGGAGACAGATATATGCAATTTGGAGCCTGAACACAAGTTCCATGCCTTTTGCAGCTGCCCTAATTGGGTGGTTTCCAAAGATATAATCATAGAATGACAGGATGGTGAGGCGAAGAAGCCAAGAGATGGCTCAGATAGTTTCTTGCAGCAGGATTGGCCCTTTATGTTTTTATCAGCTGATCCTGCTGTTTGCATAGTTTCCAGATTTGGGTTAGTGATATTCTTTAGAACCTGGGGTAGGATGGTGAAAGTGAATTCTCTTTAGAGACATACAGTTAGCCTGGCAGGGGATTGGTGCAATTGACTCTATTCTCAGAGTTGTGACCCTTATGGAGCATAGGGAAGTTATTTGTCTTCAACATTTACAACTTTAGGGTTTTCTCCACCATGGTTGCCACAGGGGGATTGAATGATTATGCCAATCAAATGATGTGTAGCAGATCAAGAAGTCTAATTGTTGTATGGATTTGGGTGATCTCATCCAGTTGTCATTAGATACCTTATTCCAATTAACACATCAACAAGAGAGAAATTGATTTATAAAAGCTTTAAAAATAAATAGATGACTCGTGACATGAATATGTGCCCTGAAGTAATACTTCAATATTAATGATTCACAGATTATATCAACCAAAGATATGAAGATAGTAAAAAGAAGAAAATAAAGTTCTTCAAGATAGATCTAGATCCAGTTCTACATTCAGGATCCTGATCCAAATCACAATCCATATTTTTATAGTGCTTGCTGTATGGACCGCTTTACATGGGTCCCAAACTCGACAAACTCAATCTCATCTAATCCACCTTCCTTTTATTTTGAAAGGAAAACACAATGAGGATAGATGACAAGGAATCATCCCTTCCCCTAACACAGAAGAATCAGCTCCCCAATATTCCTTCAAAATCAATTGTATACCCCAAAATCTCTTTTTAGCGCAAAGCCCATGCAATTACCTTTCTTTTAATTGTTTGGAAGACCACGTCCAGAGATTCCTCTTTGTTTTTAAAGGTTCTATTATTGCAGTCTGTCCATATCGCCCACAACCCTGCCAGTAAGGTTAATTGTCATGCTATCCTCCCTCTTCTCCCAAACTTTCACAATTCCAAGCATCAAAGAAAGCTCCAATGATCCTAAACATAACCCAAGCCATCTCTAATAGTTCTAACACTCAGTCCCATACAGCCATCAAAATGAAATCAAAAAAGAAAAAAAAAAAAACAATGCAAGAACAAGTGATCCACCAATTTTGCATTTCGCATACCCAAGATGCACCCATTCAAAGAGGGAGAAATGGGAGCATTCTCACAAGCAGATCGATCAAGATGGAGGTCAGCAAGCCAATCGCGGGGACAATCACAGCAAAAGGTGATCCAGGAGAAAATCTACATTCAAGTTTGGGGTGGAAGCAGGTAAGCGAAGCAGCTAGAGAATATGAGATCACAGGTAGCTAAGGCCGCGTGTCGAAGCCGATCAAGGGACGAGAGGTGAGCTGCTGACAAAGGCATTGGAAGAAAAAAGGCATGCAAATAGGCTAAGTAGGCAAGGGAGGGATAATGCAGGGGATAGAAGAACGGAAGATGTTAAAGGGAAGGGGAAGTTGATAACAGAAGCGGGAAAAGGGAGGGGATAGAAGAGGAAAGGAGGAGAGAAGCAAAGGGGGAGATGTTGCAGGCTTTTGAACTAGGGGAGATGTGAAAGGGAATGGCAAGCAGATAGTAGGAGCAGGAGGGGGATGATATCTAACGCAAATGGATGCGTCATAAGTTCCATACAGATGACTTCTCAATTCAATTTCTTTCAAATTCATTAAAATTTCATGTACTGATTCTTCATCTGAGTGAAGGAGAGGGAGTCGAAGGGTCAAGGTACGTCAGAAATACCAAACCCCTCTCTAAGCGCCCAGCATTGTCTATCGAAGATTACCCTGAGGGATGGATGGAGTTTAATTTCAGGAGGGCCTTTGAAGGTGTATGCTTAGTGAAGGAGATGATCGTTCCTAGGGAGAGGGGATCTTGGAGGTATCAAGGATTTGCTTTCATTCGTCCCGAGAGCTTGGAAGACACAAGGAGGGTGGTGGCGGAGATGAATGGGAAGGTATTTGAAGGTTGGAAGCTCTCGGTGCAAAAAGCAAGATATGGAAGGCTAGGGTGGAAAACAAAGAGGAGGTAAGGGAAGGAAAGAAGAGGGAGGGAGTCTCGTATAAGGAGGTGGTGGCCGATGAGGCTGCGAGGGTATACTAGGAAGGGGGAGGAGACGGTAGAAAGGAAGGATAGCAAAGGGGAGATGGTGTTAGAAAGGAAGTGCAAGAGAATGGACACGATGTAAGATGGATGTAGCGGGAGGATGAGATAGATGGCCCAATGATTAGAGTCCATGCGATGGTAGTGGAAAATGCCTGGAGCGTTCTTCAGTGGAGCCTAGTTGCGGAGATGAAGGCTGGATTCTCCATGGCTAAGGTGGGGAAGTGGTTGAGTAAATGTAGATGTGTTGAAGAAGTAGCTTTCTCCATCAAGCCTTCATCCGAGGAGGCTTGGATATCCTTCAGGACGTAGGAGGAGCTGGATAAAGACATAACGGAGGGGACACTGCTAGTTGAGGGGCCGGTGGAGAGGTGTTGTGCAGGATGCCTCGATTCTGCCAAATATGTTGTACAAAGAAGTTCAGGTTGGTTCCACCGAAGCCATTTTCGATTCAATTGAAAATTGGAGAATTCTCAAGTTGCTCGCAGTGATGTTTTGGTTGATTTCGGTTCGATTGAAAATGCGTTCGGGTCAATTTGGTCCGATCGAAGGTTATGTTCGGTCCAACTAGATCTATTACATAGAGTTGCGCAAATCGAGCTATTTAAGCCTAATCCGGGATTAGGGCTTGTATTCTATTACGAATGTTTTCTAAGGGCAAGGGTTTGCGAGGTGAAAGGGTTTTCAACGTTTGTAAGGGCTTGGGAAGGATTTTCCAAGGGTTGCGCATCTCAAGGGGGGATCGGGTATATCTGTAATCGAAGAATGTGAGTCTGTAAACTCTAAGGTTTTGATTATAGTGTATCTCTATCGCTTTGTGCCGTGGTTTTTTCTCGCAAGGGTTTCCACATAAACATCTTGTATTATGTGGTTGATTGCTTTATTGTTTGGTCATTCTACTTTATTCGATTATTCTATCTTCATTGTGTGTGCTTCCACAAAGTGCTCAGATTGATGGTGGTATTAGATCCAAATTTCTAATACCTATAGTTGATCTGGGTTTGTTGGGGGATATGAATCCCAACAAAGTAGTATCAAAGTGTCAGGTTTAAGGATGTTTCGGAATTCAACAAAGATGTTAGAGTCGAAATTTGATATATAAAAATTCGATGGAAAGAACAATTTTAGTCTGTGGCAGCAAAAGGTAATGGATATTCTAGTCTGACAAGGGTTGAGCAAGGCATTGTTGGAGACTAAAACGGAGAAGATGACGGATGATGAATGAAGTGATCTCGGGGAGAAAGCTATGAGCACCATCCATTTATGTCTGTCAGATGAGGTCTTATACAATGTCCTGGATGAGGAATCTCCACAAGAGATGTAGAAGAAACTAGAAGACCTATACACGTCGAAGTCTCTCACAAATAAATTGTTCATGAAGAAACAACTATTTGGGCTACAGATGAAGGAAGGATCACATCTCCTGGAGTACATGAACTTGTCTACAAAGCTATGTAGCAAGTTGTTAAGGCTCAGAATGACAATCAATGAAGAAGACAAAGCGGCACAACTTCTAGCATCGTTGCCCACATCATACGACCATCTCATCACTACTCTACAATATGAGAAGAATGCGGTGAAGTTAGAAGTGATCACCGGGTTCTTGTTTCTAACGAGATGAGGAAAAAGCCAAGCGATGACGACTCTCGGGCAGAAGGGTCGAAAGGGGGGTCAAGGAAGTGGGCAATCCGTGAAGCGATCTCGGTCTAACAGGATGAAAAAGTGATGCAGAACAATTAACCACTTGCTCTAAAAGCTCGAAATGTTAGAGCATGGTGAATCAATCCATTTATCTTATAGCCCAGGCCGCACATCGCATGGGTTAGGACCTCGGCCAACCCCCCTCCCCCCCTCTCGTGGGCTCCAAATCACATGGGTACCACCTCACACGAGCCACCTGCCTCACACGGGCCGCCCACCCCGAGTGTGCCCATGCATCCCACAGGCAACCCCACTTAAGCCCGGTGTGAAAACGACCTTGCATTAATCACCCCCGGTGAGAAGTCTCGAACACAAGACCTCCCGCTTTGATACCAATTTGATGCAAGATAATTAACCACTTGCTCTAAAAGCTCGAACTATTAGAGCATGACGAATCAATCCCTTTATCTCATAGCCTAGGCCCCATGTCGCATGTTAGGACTTCGGCCGAACCCCCTCGTGGGCCCCAAAATCACATGGGTACCGCCTCACATGAGCCACCCGCCTCACACAGGTGGAGCTTGCCTCACATGAGCCACCCGCCTCACACGGGCCGCCCACCCCCGAGTGTGCCCCTGCATCCCACAATCAACCCCACTCGAGCCCAGTGTGAAAATGTCCCTGCATTAAAAAGTCTATATTGAAATTGAAGGCAAATGACAGATGCTTCTACTGTGGCCATGGTATTCAAAATCGGTTACGTAACGGTCATTACGTAGTGGTAACGGTCATAACCGTTACGCGTTACGGGCTCGAAACGGCTGTAATGGTCGTGTAACGGCCCTATATCAGTTTTTACCAAAAATAAAAAAGGGCCATAACTGTTGATATGGCCTGTATCATAATGGTAACGGTGGTGGCCGTCACGGCCACCATTACCGTTTTGGAACACCTTGACTGTGGCATTAAGGGTAGAGCAATACACGAGCCTAACTAGCTCAAAAAGCTTGCTGGCTTCGCTCGATCTAGCTCGGTTTGACTTGGCTTTAACAGCAACTCGAGGCGAGCCAAGCTTCTCGTTACTCAGCTCGTTTAAAAACGAGACGAGGTCGAGCAAAATAGAGTTCGGCTCGCTCGAGCTTGGCTTGGCTCGATTATAATTTCAAATATATATATATATATATATATATATATATATATATATATATATATATATATAAATCCTAAAGCAACCCGCCCGTCCCTTTTTTCCCTTTCTCCTTTCCAAGCCTTACCTGCCCCACCGTGCCCGCCCAAGCTCCTCTCTCTCTCTCTCTCTCAGCCCAACTCGACCGAGTTGCTCAGCTTGACCTACCTGACTCAAAACTCGCTCGTTCGGCCGTTCAAAGTTCGTCCTCTTTCTTTTTTCTCAACTCGACAATAAGTTATACCTCTAATCTTTGTTTGTTTGTTTTTTTTTTTTTTTCCTTTTTAATTTATGTAATTGTTTGAAAATAGGAAAATTTCAAATTCCAAAATTGAGATTTGGGGTTTTGATTTACAAATTTGAAGGTTTGGGAGTTGGGTTGGGGCTGGATTGGAGAATATAAAATTAATGAAAGATGTATTAAGTTTGTACACTATAAATATACTAACTTCTACGTATTGTAAATTTGTAATATACTTTACTACTTTACCACATACTTACATTTTCAATTTTCAAAATGAAAAAAAATAGACAAAGCTCGGCTCGACACAGCTCACTCGGCTTGACTCGAACCCAGCAAGCTTAGTTCAAACAGTCAAGCCGAGCTGAGCTAGCATTTTGAGCTCGAGCTCAAGCTGAGGTAGTCATGTGAATGAGTTGAGCTGAGCCAAGCGGGGCAAAGCTTAGCTTGACTTGGCTCGATGTACAACTCTAATTAAGGGGCATTTCAAGAGAGACTGCCAGAAACTGAAGCATGACCCAAAAAGCAAAGGAAAACAGAATACATCTGAATCGGCTAGTGTAGCAGAAGAGAGCTCAAAAGGAGAAGTCATCTCAGTCTCTTCAGGTACGAGTCAACTCTCTAACACATGGATTCTAGATTCAGGATATTCGTATCATATGTGATCAAATAAGACTTGGTTCGATTCCTACAAGTCCTATAATGGTGGAAATGTTCTAATGGGTAATAACGTAGCATGCAAGGCCATCGGAATAGGGACCATCAAGGTGAGGATATTTGACGGAGTCATACAGACTCTAAGTGATGTCTGACATGTCCCACATCTGAAGAAAAATTTAATATCCTTAGGAGTTTTAGATACGAACGGTTGCCCGTTCACTGCAACAGGCAGTATAATCAAAGTCACTAGAGGTGCAAAGGAATTGATGAAGGGATAAAAGGTTGGAAATATGTACAAGTTAGATGGGAGCATAGTTATGGATGAGGCTGCTACCACCTCACACACAGAATTTGGCACAGATGACACAAATTTGTAGCATATATGACTAGGGCATATAAGCGAGAGGCATAATGAAATTCCATAAACGAAAATTGTTGAATGGGAGTTGAGGCATGCAATGTGGATTTATGTGAGCATTGTGTATATGGGAAGCAATGCAGGGCAAGGTTCAAGACTACTACATACACTAGTAGCAGTGTGCTCAACTATATTCATTACAATGTCAGGGGGTCAGTGACAATACTATCTAAGGGAGGGGTATGATACTTCTTGACATTCATAGACAATTTATTTGAGGAATGTTTCGGTCTATTTCTTGAAACACAAATTTGAGGTGTTCACTAGGTTTAAGCAATGGAAGGCAGAGGTAGAGAAGGAAACTGGAAGACAGGTTAAGTGTCTCAGATTAGATAATGGTACGGAGTACAGAGATGTGGAATTTATGAAATTTTGTGAGGAACAAGGCATCACAAGGCACTTCTCAACTCCAGGGACCCCACAACAGAATGGGGCAACAAAGAGGATGAAGAGAACTCTATTGGAGAGGGCAAGAAGTATGCGATTGCACACGGAGCCGCCTAAAAGCTTCTAGGTAGAAGCTGTGAACATGGTATGCTATATTGTAAATCGGTCACCATCTACAGCACTAGTGATGCAGGACACATGATTTAATGCTAGCATGCAATATGGAGATTATGAAAGAATCCATAAAGTAATTCAATTAACAAAAAATGCTAATCCACCAAGTAATTAAAAGTAAACAATAGAAAATAAAATTTGATTTAGCCTAAATCACATGTCCACATGCTAAGAAATCACATAAATCAATTAAAACTATGCTTGATGGAAGGATATAACTTTCAATTTAGCATAGGCACATTCCACACTCATGGGATAGATTTGTAAGTTTTATGATTAGGGTTAGGAAGGGAAAAATCTGAGATTTGAAGAATTAGGGTTTATGGGAATTGAGAATTTTAAAATTATGGTTTTTTTTAGAAATTAGGAAAAATCTAGGAAAGTTAGGAATTTCAGGTTTAGGGTTAGGGTTTTGGGGATGGAAGAAAGGGATTTTGATACAATGATGGTGGGAAACTAAAAGCAAAAAAGGTAGGATTCACAAGTGTAGTTGTACGGTTATACGTGTGGCGTGGGAGAATGGGTTTAGGTCGGTTAAGGTTTGGATTGTGGATGGGTATGAGAAAGTAGGGTTTGGGCAAAGACGAAGATTTGGGATAGAGAGAATGAATAACCTAAAAAAAATACCTGGATGGGGAAGAAAAGATAAGATGTTGTGGGGATAGATGGAGACCCCACACCTCCGTTGATGAAGATTAACCTCGCACCAATTTTCCTTCCAAATCGCATGCAAGTATCTTCAAATCGCATGAAGATGGAAGAAGAAAGCAAGAACTTTTCTCTTCTTTTTTTTTTAATCACAAAATCCAATGGGGTTAGATCTCCAACCTAACTATGTCACTCACTTAAGTGAAGTGGTTCATCGTCCAAAATAAGAAAATTAAAATATTTATTATCAATTTCAACCATCAAATAAATCCTAAAAATAAAAAATAAAAATAAAAACATAAAGAAAGCAAGATCAGAGTCCAAGGGGCCTGGATCTAAAAGATTTGGTGGCCTGATGGCCTGATCGACAAGATCCAACGGTCGAATCGACACGAAATAACAATCCTATGACTAAAATAATCTCCTAAGCAACCCACATGCATCATCCCAAGGTGGGGTCTTCCTAATACACGTCCAATGCATGTGGGGTCTTCAAAATGGCCCGGCCGGTCCCATTTGGAACTCGTCTCCCATTCACAAAGAAAGTTACGCTGATATGGGTGGTCGTCTCCGTCTCTGGTACATCCGAGTAGGTCCTCCAATGTCCCCATCAACTAGACCCTAAGGTAGCAAAGGGAGTTTGGACAAGTAAGGACGTCAATTATTCGGGATTAAGGATCTTTAGGTGTCCAACATATCTCCACGTGCAGAGTGGACAAAGGTCAAAGTTGGATCCCAAATCCAGAAAGTGCATCTTTATCGGGTACGAGAAAAGCGTTAAGGGCTACAAGCTTTGGAATGTTGACTCACAAAAAGTGGTCATCAGTAGAGATGTTATCTTCAATAAGGCATCAATGTTGAAAGCCAACAAGGACGCTGCAGGGAAGTTTAAAAAAAAGGTGAGACCAAGAGATTATCAGTGCAGGTGAAGCCAATAGAGCCGGTTATTGAAGGGGAAGTTAAGCAGGAGCAAGAAACTTGGCAAAATAATTAGCAGGATACATAGGAAAGTATAGCAAGGAACAATACGGGTTCAAGGACAGTCTCGTTTGCATTATTCATAGGGAGAGGAGATTCACCCACCTTTCAAGAGGCGAAATCTAGAAAGGATGGTGATAGGTGGATGTCGGATATAGTTGAGGAAATGGAATCTCTACACAGGAATCAGACATGGGAGTTGGTGAAACTTCCAAAAGGTCGATAGTCTATAGGGTGTAAACAGTGTTCGAGTTGTCAGTATCGCTACAAGTTTCGCTGGCCAGAGATAAAGATATGATATCGTTATCACCGATAATATTGCTGATAACCGAAAATGCAGGGGAAAAGTGGGAAACATTGAGAAAATGGTGGAATTTTTCAGTGAAACTTCAGGACATGCCTAAATACATATATTTACATATTCAGGAATGAAAAAATTGCAAAAAGAATGCATTAAATAATAAGTTTCCATTTAATAGGGGCCAAAAGGCATGCGCTGTCGTAAGAAATCACTCAAATAGTAACCAAAATGAGTTTATATAATACAAATGCAAGCTTACAACAATTAAGACATGCAAAAGTAAATGAATTAAAAAAAATACACATTTCAAAAAAATCACCGGGTTATGTGGGCCCCACTATGATATATTTTTTAAATCCACACCGTCCAACCATTTAGAGATTTCATTTTATAGCATGAGGTAAATAATGAGTTTGCTCCAAAGCTCTAGTGGACCCCGCCATAGAAAACAGTGGGGAGAGTGATGCCCACAGTTAAAAACTTGTAAACAGAGTCACAGTGGGGAGAGTGACGCACTAGCATGCTACACGGGGTCCACCATGATGTTTTTAAAAAATCCACCCCATCCATTCGTTATTTTAGATCATTTTAGGACATTAGGAAAAAAATCATGTGGATCCAAAACTTAGGGCAGCCGCACGAGAGGAAATAATGGAGATTCAGTGACCATCATTTAAACATGTCTGCCCACAAAAGTTTAGCATAAGGCTACTAATTTTGTGTTTTCACTTTATCCCAATGGAAATGAACTCATAAACAGTTTGGATGGCATATAAACATCAAGATGGTGCCCAGAGAGGTTTCGACGGTGGAAAAATCTTTCTCCAGTTTTCATTCTCGTATGGCCACCTTGAGTTTTGGATCCACCTAATTTTCGGCCTCATCCCCTAAAATGATCTAAAAAAATGGATGAACGAGGTGGATTTAGCCCCACGTAGCATCCCGGTGCAGGAACTTCCCGCGGAAGGCTTGCGTAGGAAATTCGCGTCCACATGGGTACTCCCCTGACGTTATCCAGGAATCAAACGTCGGTGCTATGTGGACCCTACATGATGTATGTGTCTCATCCATGCCATCTAATCCATTTTTCCAGATAATTTTTTGTATCAACTCAAAACTAAGTTAGATCAAAATCTCAAGTGGGCCACACAGTGTTGATTGAACTCTCACTGTTAAAAACTTCTTGGGGCTACAAAAGTTTTGGATAAAGCTGATATTTGTTTTTTGACTTCATCCAGGTCTATATGAGCTAATCTACAGGTTGGATGTCAAACAAACGTTTACAGTGGGCCCTAGGAGGTTTTTAATGGTAGACGTTCAATCATTATTATTTTCCCATGGTGTGGTCCACCTGAGATTTTTATGTCTCATTTATGGGGAAAATGATTAAAATAATGTAAGCATGAATGGACAGTGTGGATAAAACAAATAGATCATGGTGGGGCCCACATAGCACCGACCACTAGCCCCTAGTTAGTCGCAATGTCATCAGCCAAATCACATCCCTTGTGTATCGGAAGCAGATTGCGTAGTCAGTAACTCACTATGGTTAGCGTGCTGAGTAAACTCCGTGAGGTCCACCATGATTTATGTATTTTATCCACTCCGTCCATCCATTTTCCCAGATAATTTTATGGCTTAAGCACAAAAATGAAGCACATGCAATGTTCAAATGGACCACACCACATGAAACAGTTGAATCGAACTTCTACCGTTGAAAATTTCTCGAGGGCCACCGAAGTTTTGGATCAAGCTTCTATTCGTGTTTTACATTCATCCATATCTTTATGATCGTATGAACAGGTTGGATGACAAATAAATATCACTGTGGGGCCTAGCAAGGTTTCAACTATGGGAATCATTATCCCACTGTTTCTTGTGGTATGATCCACCTGATCTTTGGATATGATTCAAATTTAGGCTCAACCCTTTAAATTAGATGGAGAAGGGGATGGACGGTGTGGATAGACCACATACATTCAAGGTGGGCCCAAATCGGTTTACTCAGTATGATAAAAGCGCACCGAGTAACTCGTACGCAATCCGATTTCTTTCCATATCTTCGAAGTTTCGAAGTTCTAAAAAAAAAAACAAAAAAAAACCCAACCCTAAAATTCCAATGAAGAGGCAATCCCGCCGAAGGAGGAGTGTTTTTGAGAGAGGATTGTTGCCGAAGAAAGAGAGGTTTTCTTACCTGGAAACGGAATGAAATCTTCAACGATCGGCTGCTGCATTGCTCGAAGATCGGCACTGTTTATCTAGGCGTTCTTCTGAGCTCCGAGTTTCAATCAACCAAGTATGATATCTTCTCAGTTCCAAAATTTTTTAAGATTTTTTACCTATTTATTGAAAATCCAGGTTGTTGGCTACAGTTTTCCCGTGATAGGTAGCGTGGTTGGTGGCTACAATCGATGTTGTCGGCAGTAATCCAAAATTATCGGCAATATCTCTGATATTTCGCCAATAATCCGAAGTGAAACGAAAAAATGGGGTATCGGTGTCGCTAGCTTGGCGACACTGATATTATCGGCGATAATATCGACATTTCGTCGATAACTCGAACACTGGGTGTAAATGGGTCTACAAGAAAAATGAAACATTAACTGAGAAAAATGGCAAAAAGTACAAGGCAATGCTCGTAACAAAAGAGTTCTCATAGAGGGAATGAGTAGATTACAAAGAAGTTTTCTCTTCGGTCGTGAAACATACCTCGATCAAGGTGCTACTAGCAATGGTAGTGAAATTCAATTTGGAATTGGAGCAGTTCGATGTAAAGACAACATTCCTTCATAGGAATTGGAGGAAATCATTTACATGAGGTAGCCTGAAGGATTCAAGGAGCTAGATAAGGAAAGCTATGTGTCTAGGTTGAAGAAGTATGGGCTGAAGCAGTCTCCAAGGCAGTGGTAAAAGCAGATCGATTTCTACATGGTAGGGTATAACAGGTGTGAGTAGGGTATAACAGGTGTAAGTACGATTATTGTGTTTATTATAAGGTACTTGAGGATGGGTCCTACATTCTACTAATACTTTACGCAGATGATATGTTGATCATTGCAAAGGACAAGAAGGAGATACTCTTGCTTAAGTCTCTGTAAAGCAAAGAGTTTGACATGAAGGATCTAGACGCTGTGAATAAGATCCTAGGCATGGAGATACACAAAGACAGTCTGGGGAGCTGTGGCTTTCTTAGAAGTGTTATGTGCAAAAGGTACTAGAAAGGTTCCATATGAAAAGTGTTATGACAATTAGCACACATCTAGTAGATCACTTTAAGTTGTCAACCAGGTTGTGTCTAAGTATAGAAGAAGAGATTTCAAAAATATCAAGGGTGTCGTACGCGAGTGTAGTGGGAAGTCTCATGTATGCAATGGTTTACACGAGCTCAGATATCTCACAAGCAGTCAATGTGGTTAGCAAGTAAATGACGAATCCAGGGAAAGAGCATTGGAATGTTAAGTAGATTCTCAGGTATCTCAAGGGCACAATCGATACTGAGATCATGTTCGGAGGACATGGAGCTTTATGTGGAGTTGTAAGTTACATGGATTTGGATTATGTAGACGATCTGGATAACAAGAGGTCCACTACCGGATATGTTTTCATGTTAGCAAGCGGACCGATATGTTGGAGATCTACGCTACAATCTACAATAGCGTTGTCTACAACCGTGACGGAATACATGGCTGTGACAGAGGCGTCAAAGGAGGCATTGTGGTTAAAAGGTCTGATAAGAGAACTCATGTTAAAGCAAGAGGCAATTCAGTTGCATAGTGATAGTCGGTGTGTTATCCATCTGGCGATGAATCAGGTGTATCATGCGCGAATCAACCATATTGATGCGAGGTTCCATGAGATATGGGAGCTCATTACTTTAAGAGAAATTATGTTTCAGAAGATTCATACGAACGAGAATGTCACAGACATATTGACAAAGCCGGTGACCATAGAGAAGTTAAAGCACTGCTTGGGCTTGATCAATCTCACTAGCCATTGGTGAGATTGGGTACCCTTGCACAGGGGTGCAGATGGAGCTACGTTCCAGGTAGAGAATGCAAGGAGCGGTCTACGCTCAAGGTGGAGGTTGCACGGGAGGTTTTAAAGGTGACTTGGCAAAATGCAAGTCAAGGTAGAGAATGTTGTGCAGGATGCCTTGATTCTGTCAAATCTATTGTACAAAGAAGTTGAGGTTCGGTTCCACCGAAGCCATTTTCGGTTCGACCAAAAATTCGATAATTCTCAAATTGCTCGTTGTGATGTTTTGGTCAATTTTGGTTTGACCGAAAATTCATTCGGGTCGATTCGGTCCAACCAGATTTGTAATGCAGAGTTGCACAAATTAAGCTATTTAAGCCAAGTCAAGGTAGACTGAGTGAAAGATATGTCGTTTCAACACCAAGGTCATGGCATCGATTCCCTAGTGGGGGTGGCTAATAGTGAAGTGTGATCTGACAGTGGGTGTACTAACAAGCTAACAAAAAAAAAAAACCAAGTCAAGGTAGAGAATGTTGTGCAGGATTGCCTTGATTCTGTCAAATCTATTGTACAAAGAAGTTGAGGTTCGGTACCACTGAAGCCATTTTCGGTTCGACCAAAAATTTGATAATTCTCAAATTGCTCGTTGTGATGTTTTGGTCAATTTTGGTTTGACCGAAAATTCATTCGGGTCAATTCGGTCCAACCGGATCTGTTATGCAGAGTTGCACAAATCAGGCTATTTAAGCTTAATATGGTATTAGGGCTTGTATTCTATTATGAACATTTTCTCTCTAAGGACAAGGGTTTGTCAGGTAAGAGGGTTTTCAACGTTTGTAAGGGCTTGGAAAGGGTTTTCCAAGGGTTGCGCATCGCAAGGGGGGATCGGGTACATCTGTAATAGAAGAAAGTAAGTTTGTAAACTCTAAAGTCTTGATTATAGTGGATCTCTGTCACTTTGTGCCATGGTTTTTTCCTGCAATGGTTTTTCACGTAAATATCTTGCATTCTGTGGTTGATTCCTTTATTGTTTAGTTATTCTACTTTATTCGATTGTTATATCTTTGTTGTACGTGCTTCTGCAAAGCATGCAGATTGACGGTGGTATTAGATTCGAATTTCTAGAACCTAGGGTTGATATGGGTTTGTCGGGGGATCTGAATCCCAACAAGAGGCTCTACAAATGAATCGAATGGTCTTCTTTGGGTGGAAGGAGGTGGTTTCAGGTGAGGGGGATGCCACTCAAGCTATGGTTCTTGGATGCTTTTCTAACGACGAGTTCATGCCTTGAAGAATAGTGGAAGCCAATCCGGTGACGATAATTGGGGAGGAGATGATAGTGGCGCGTATCCATGCAAGGAAGAAGAGGGCAAAGGCGCCGAAGAAGATCATGGTTGCGGTGAGGGAGAAGAAGGTGGTTCTTCAAGTTAGGAGCGAGGTTCAAGAGCCAGTTATGGGAAAAGAAATGTGTGGAGAGGAGTTATGGCAGGAACTTCCAACAATGGATCGAGGGGAGAGCAATTGGAAGACGATGTACCAAGGCTTAGGTGCTCGTGTTAGTGGGGGAAATGAGCCGAAGCCCGGTGATTGGACGAGAGGGGACAAGTGGCATGGTGGCTACTCTCAGGGAGACACTTGTCTTTGTATCTATGACGTAAAGTGGCGGGACAACTACTAGGGAGACGCATGGGCTGAAGGTTGTCTCTCTTGCGGAGGTGGCAAGAGTTAGATCCTTGATCAAGCAGTTTTTTTTTTTTTTTTTCACACACACCCCAAATGGGAACTCTGAACCATGACTTTAGTGTTGAAATGCAGTGCGTCTACCACTAAGTTTACATTTCTCAATGTAGCATTGATCAAGCGGTTGTTGCAGAGTTTATCACCACAAGGAGGGTTGGTAGGCGGGCTTGGAGGTGAGGCATGACAAGGGTTAGCGGAGGTGCAGGCGACAGGTGTTGCCTCGGGCGGTGATGCTTGAAGCAGAGGTGGGTGAGATATGTGACATAGATCTAAGACCAAGGTTCGAGACTCTTTTTTGTAGCATACACCCTCTAGAGTATGGGACCCAAAGAGTTGGAAAACAAATAAAATTGGAAAATTTGGGTCCTAAAGAGTGTTCAATCGTCATGTGGGACCCACAATGGTGGGCCACTTCCCATGCGATCACGTTCAAGGTCCGCCAAGGTCAAAGATGATGACCTTGGTAGACCATGATCACGTGTGGAGGTATATCCATCCTCTCAAGTGTGGGACCCAAAGAGTTGGAAAACAAATAAAGTTTGAAAATTTGGATCCTAAAGAGTCTTCAATCTTCATGTGAGACCCACAATGGTGGCCCACTTTCCATGCGATCACGATCAAGGTCCCCCAAGGTCCAAGATGATGACCCGTACACAATTATGTACCACATATTGGGTTTCCTCATAATTTGCTTCGTTGTCTTATGCGGTCCATTGTCTGCTCATGCATCTTAGCCTAGCGGGGTTCACATACATCATGGTCGTATCAAACATCCTGCTAAATGCCCCACCACACAAATGCTCACTTAATCTGTCATCATTCAAGAAAAAAGCATCCACCAGCTTCCATCCAAGTAGAGAAGGTCAATCACCTTTTCTTTTCTTTTCTTTTCCTTCTCTTTTTGTAAGACGAGAAGAAAAGTTAATTACCTACCCCCGCCACGTCCATAAATCAGATAACAAATGCAAAAACTATACTTTTCCAGCTAACAGTAGATATTTTTTTTTATCGGTTTTGATGTTTAAACAATATTAATCAACCAATAAAAAAAAAAAAAAAAAAAAAGAACAAAACAAAACAAAAACAAAGTAGCTAACAACTAGCTAGAATGAAGCATAAATCCCCATTACCATGTAACATGTAGATGGGTAATGATTACCAAACTGAGATATGAATGTACAAAATGGATGTGAGAAATGTCTCAAGGTTACTCGATCATGAATCGCATCAATATGTGCAACGCAAATGGGTATGCAAATCCCATTTCCTCTGATGTGTGGTATGTTAGGGTAAGGAACATGTGGGTCGCCCCGGTACATCCACTGGGTGAATACAATATAGTTCTATACACAGTGATTTTGTAATTTATATATGAAATGATGAATATTACCATTATAGGTCCCACATTCATAATGTTTCATATGCTAAAAGTATGGCACATGCGACACACATGGTGTGAGGAAGGGATGGAAGGAGAAAAGGGGGGAGAGATTCGGAAGGGAAAGAGAGAAAAATGGGAGAAGCAGAGGGAAAGGTGGAGGGTACATGTAGGTGTATGCTACAGAGAGAGAGAGAGAGAGAGAGAGAGAGAGAGAGAGAGAGAGAGAGAGAGAGATGGGAGACTTATTATCATCATTTCTGTTTTGGTGTATTCGAGTCCCCGACCCGCCTACTTTTTGGGTTGACATCCTAACATGAGCCTATACAACAGATGTATGGAGTGGATGTCACAGTCATTAGGGTGTGCCCCACAAAGCCTCTATGGCATAGTCTCCCTACTTATATGCTTCATTTGGATTACATGTATGGAAGAGGATATGTCAATGTGGGCTACATGTACTAAAAAAAAAAGTGAAACGAAGCAAGTTCAATCAAGTCTGGTGAGGTAAAATCCGAACCGTCCATTGCCAACAGCTGCATTTTTAATGATGATTTTACCCCTCTATTAACCAAAGTTCCTAAAATTAATTATAAGGGCAAATTTGTCCAAAAGTACCAGCATTATATATAGTACAGATGAATGTTGTTTTATATGATCATCATATACCAATCAAACTGAAGGGGAAATTTTATAGGATAGCTATGAGACCAGCTATGCTTTATGGAATAGAATGTTGGGCGGTTAAGGAACAACGAGTTCATAGGATGGGTATAGCTGAAATGAGGATGTAGAGATGGATGAGTGAAAAGACATGGTTAACATTAGAAATGCATTCATTTGACGGAACTTAGGAGTATCACCAATACCAATACATAATAAATTGAGACAAAGTAGATCTAGATGGTTTGGTCACGTGCAACAAAGACAAATTACTATGCTAGTTAAAAGGAGTGACTCGGTGCAAGTTGAAAGCTCTAAAAAGGTAAGGGAAGGCCCAAATGGACATGGATGGAGGTAGTAAGAAAAGACTAGATGACCTATGGCCTAACTGAAGTTATGGCCCTTGATAGAGTGGAATAGCGAAAAAGGATTCACATAGCCATCCCCAAAAGTTGGTATAAAGTTTAGATGATGATGATGCATAAATTGAAGTATAAATCTCTATGTTTTGAATATAAATTTACATTACAAGCTAATTACATTAGGAGTATAGAACCATAATTTCTGATTGGTAAAAATAGTGATCCAATAGCAAACCACCCATAATCCAGATCACAGAATTCAGAACAGAAAATGTAGGGGTTGGCAATTTAGGTAACATTGAAATGTCTCGTTTTACACCACATTATAACAGTAATATGAAAATAACTGAAACAAATGACTGATGGAAGCTAAATGTGGATGGTAGGTCAATGCAAAAACCTCAATGATCAGATTTGGTGGTGTCATGACTCATGAGTAACGGCAAAGTAGATACCATCTGGGTCCTCTCTAGTGAGGTAGAAGTTGGTCTTTCCAGTGAGGCAGAACTGACTACAGTTAAGAATGATACCAAGATTTGGTTGCTCTTGCCAAATGCCTCTAATTGTGGAAGGTGATTCCACAAAGACAATTGCTTTTTCAGCAAGCAAGAGCAAAGCTCCTTGGAAGCTGACTTTTATTCTGAAACAGATCAAGGAGTTTGTGTTCTCCTTTAGAGATGTCATTCCTCACAAATGCAGAAGCTAAGCAAGACATCTGTACATCAACGTGTACGATTGTGTATCCATCAGCTTGATGGGTTGATTGTATTCTTCCTCCAATTAACCTATGTGGGAAACTGAAAGCAAGAAACACAGGTGTTCACAAGGTAAAACTGGTTTCCAGTAGTTATGGGATACTGCAGAACATACTTTAGCTAGAAATGATTTTGAAATAGAAACCGAATAGGTGAGGCTATGCAACCACAAGCAGAGCGTATCAGTGGCATGTCCACATCCAAGCTCATGAACTGTGTCAAACAAACTGCGACTTGATAATGTCAATCCGATGGTCTAAAATTCAAGAGTTGTACCTCCGCTGTCAGTCTTTGCACCAAAATGGCAGCATCTGCCCTCGCATTTACAAATCGCCATTGCAAGTTCCTGTTATACAACAGCCTCAATAGATGTGCATCTTCAATCCGGTTCTCCCCCATCTTTGCTCTCCGTATGTCAGCAGCAAAGCTGAGAATCGAAAGCGTGTTATTGCTCGGCTGACTACTCACAGATGAATTTCTCATCCGTAATGGGCTCGGCATTCCCCTCAACGGAGAAGACACCAATGTCGATGGCGATGACGAGAGAAGCTTACTTGGGGACGGGGCCCGTATGGGCCCACGGAGAGGTGACGATTGTGCCTGGCTTGTCATACGAGGAGACATGATCGGGCTATCTGTTACCGCCTTCTTTGATGGAATTAACTTCGGTTGAGAAATTGCCCTCGACAACGGTGAGCTGGGCTCCTGTGAGCGTCGCAGATGAGCATTTGCCTCCTGCAAGAACCGTGCGGGGATGCTGATGCCGCGAGGCGTGGCCCGCCCATGTGTCATACCACTGAATTCATGTAGTCCCGAATTGCTACCAGAAGAAACACTATCTGTATCCGACGCAGTTAGATCACAAGCAACAGCGGACCCGTTATCCAGATCAGAATTGCACAAATCAGAACGTATCCGCCCGTCAAATGAAACCTGCCTCCCGTCATCAACCACTGACTGCGGCAACGTTGCCCGGATTGCTGATTGGGGGGATCCCACGCTGATCTTCTTCTCATTACCACAGTCCAAACTCCTTGTCAGAGGATCCGCCTGCCGGTTCCTTGCAGGCCACCGCTGCTGATCAACCGGCCTTGAGTTCTCCAACTGTTCTCTTCTCACAGGCACTGTCGTCAACCGCCTCCGCTCGGGCGTGGACTTCCTTGAATTAGGCTGCGGAATAGGCGTCAGTGCAGGGGCCGGCTTCACCTTGCTGATCGGAAGTGAAAATGATTCGCCCTGAAACGAGACAGACAGGCTCCGGGAGGAAGTCCGAAGGACCTTGGTGGCGGCCGAGACTTCAACAGCACTGCAGTGCTTGGAATCTGGCAGTGGCGTGGTGGGGCGACGGCGTTCAACAGATAAGGAGCGTTTCGGGACGGACGGTTGAGATGGAGAAGCGGCGGGACGGGAGATGAGAGGAGATGGGAATCTTCTAGAAGAAGAGGAAGAGGAGGAAGATGATAGGTATCTGGAAGGGGCGAATTTGGAATTGGGTCTGGTGGAAGGAGGAGGGGCGGTGGAGAAGCCATTGTCTATTTCAGAAGGAAGGAGAGGAGCTCTCTTTGGGGTGGGAGGGTTTTGATGGTGTGGATGATGATGACGGAGTGGTCTTTTCTGATGGGAAGGAGTGGTTGGGATGGCAGCAGCAACCATGATCTGACGGTGGAGATGTGGACTGGGGTCTCACATTTGGAGACTCAGCTCTGCTGCTGCTGCTGCTTTTTATATCATGGGAGAGTGAGATCAGTTCTGCTGGCAGTGGAGAGAGAGAGAGAGAGAGAGAGAGAGAGAGAGAGAGAGAGAAGAGAGATTATAGGAATTTTGATGTTTGTCTTGAGATCGAGAGAGAGAGAGAGAGAGAGAGAGATCTGAAGAAGGTAGGAGGAAGCTTTGGGCGTTTATTAACGAAAGAGAGAGAGAGTCCGTTACGGTTCCCGGCGAAGTTATATGCCAGGTGTCCGTTACTGTTCCTCGCTAACAAGATGCGCGACTGAGATGGAGGGTGTTCTTCGCTGAAAACGACTTGAGTGCAGATCTGGGCCATTCATTAGTTGAATCGAGGGGAGATGCCTAGGCCCCAATATTAACCGGGTCCACCTTATTCATCAACTGGATGGACCATATTTGTATGAGTGTTAATGTACACGGTGGCCAGTAGCTACCCCGGTCGGTGCTCTGTGGACCCAACATGATGTATGTGTTTTATCTACACCGTCCATCCATTTTTTCAGATTATATTAGTGCTTGATCCAAAAAATGAGGTAGATCTAAATCTCAGGTAGACCACACCACAGCAAAACAGTAGCGACTAAATGTACACTTTAAAAAACCCCTAAGGCCCACGGTAATTTTTATTTGACATTCGAAGTGTGTATATATATATATATATATATATATCCAAAACTGTTGCGGTGGGCGTTTGATCAACACTGATTTCTTGATGTGATGCACCTTATATTTAGATCTATGTCTTTTTGGGCTCATACCCTGAAATGATTTAGAAAATAATAATGATAATAATAATAATAAAGTAGGCCCACAGACAACCGACAGCCTCACTAGCCAACCCGCGTCCGAGTATGGTGAACAATTTTTATGGGCCCACACTGCTCAGCAATCCAAAATATGTTATGGGCCAGCACTGCTCAGCCATCAGCGAATTGCGTCCTACCCCGGCCGGTCTCCAACAGGGAACGGGCAGAAGTTTTGAGTCGCCACCATGATGTGTGGGTCTTATCCAAACCGTCCATACAATTTTTCGCATCGTTTTAGTATCCGATCTCAAAAATGAAGCAGATCCAAGGGTCAAGTGGGCCACACCACAGGAAGCTGCAGTAATAATGATTCTCACCATTGAAACTTTCCTAGGGCACACCTTGATGTTTATTTTCCATCCAACCTATTCATCAAGTTACATAGACCTAGATGAAGATAAAACACAAATATCATCTCCATCCAAAACTTCCCTGGCCCCGAAAAGTTTTCATCGGTGAGATTTTAATCCCCACTGTGTAGTCCACTTGAGCTTTGGATCTGCTTTGTTTTTTAAAATATATGCTAAAATGATAAAAAAAAATGAATGGACGGTGTGGATAAGACCCATACATCACGGTGGCCACTCAAAGCCCTGGCCGTTCAGACGGGCGGGGGTCGGATGCAATCCGCGTCTATCCAAAATATGTTATGGGCCAGCTTTAGGCTGTCCAGGCTGTAATCTTACAGTTTGGGTCCCACTCATAAAGGAGCTGTACACCCTTTCGGCCATAGGCAACCGTTCATGCTCAAGGTACAGGTGCGGCCCACCTGAGGAGTGGACCAACCAACGGCCTCAATCTTGTACCGGTACGCCAAACCAGCATCCGAGCTGCGAAGAATCCGGACATATGGATGCGCGCGATTGACTCTTTTGTTCCTTTGGTGCCGGAGAAAAAGGTAATAGCCGGGTCAAGGGAAGGAGATTTGTCAGCGTAAGTGCATCCTTAGGAGGTGTTCTATTCTAATTGCACGTGACTTACTACACACGCTATGTGCATACGCGTGTAATTTGCACACGTGCTAAAGATCCAAACCACTCGTCCAATGGGCCCTACAGTTATGGGCCATATGCACCAAAACTTAGGGCAGTCCTGCAATCTAACCTCTTAATTTGGAGATAAAGAAGCACCGTGCATTTTTTGGGCCTATTCAGATCAAGGTTTAGGATCGTCCCGAATAGCCTGATTATGGCCCACTGGCCAACCGGTCCAGATCTTGTACACGCATGCTACCTTCTCGGTGGAACTTCGTGCGTCTCTATAAATTCTTTTTTATTATTTGGACCGTTCATGTGGCGGGCTCCGTCACGTCCCACACGGGATGATCCTAGCCATCTACAATGATTCTTGATGAGACAATCACGACTAATGGTTCAGATCTAACGGTGGTCTGATGGAACGATTAGTATTATCTCCTGGGGGAGGAAAGATTCCTGAAAATCTAGCATCAGTGATGGGACCCGCTAGCCGTTCATCCAGTGGATTGGGTGCGGCTCCAGCCTCACGCAACACGGTGCGGCCCTGATCGTGGGCCCATCTTGGTGTATGAATTGTATATCCACGCCGGCCATCTGTTTTGGCAGCTCATTTTAAGATATGAACCCAAAAACGATGCAGATCCAAATGGGGGTTTTGGACCATACCATAAGAAACAGTGTTGATGGAACACTCACCACTAAAAACTTCCCAGGGCCTACAGTAATGTTTATTTGCCATCCAACCTGTAGATAAGGTTATAACGAACGGGATTAAAGAAAAACACAAATACTATCCAAAGGTTTTGTGACCAAAAAAGCTATTAGTGGTCAATCAGCACTGTTTCCTACGGTGTGGTCCACCTGAGACTTGGACTGCTTAATTTTTGGCCTTTTGTATAAAATGAGCTGGAAAAACGGATGGACGGTGTGGATGTATAGTACATGCATTAAGGTGGGCCGCACCTAATCAGCTCCCCCGGCTATCCTTACACACGTAAGATAAGAAAACGATGCATGCTTCTTGCGTAAGAAGCCGTGTGAAATCAGTAACCGTCCAAATTGCCAGTCAACGAGAGAATGACGTTTGCCGACTTTACTCCCGACAAACGCTAGAGATCGTTGACGCGTCTATCTCCAGCATCGCCACCGTACACGTGCAATCGTCTAATTTGATCAGAACGATTGATCTCATGGGCCAGCACACGGGCAGTCGTAGCTCAAAAATCACAAACTGAGCTACCGTAACCATATCCATTAATAACTCAGACATTCACAAACTTCAGGATATATATACTATCCGGTCTACCAGATGAACGGTTCTGATCAATCCACATGGTGGGGGCTACGTGTAACCCCTAGGAGCTAGAGATGAGCAAGCAACGTCTACGGAATTGCTCGCGTGCAATGCGAGCATGCCTCGTGAAGAGAGACAATATTATAAATAGGGGGAAAACTTTCATACTCTGGCAATGTGTGGTGGATGATACGCAGGCATTAGGAGATTACTAGAAATTACACGTAGAATAAAAGAAGTTTAAAATTCAACTGTTGAAACATGGGTCCCGGTTTAGATGTATAATAAAGAAAAAATTACGCTTATCTGATTACTGAATGTTGGATTGGTGTATATTTAGTAGACGGTTAAGATGAAAATATCTAATGGTCATATTTCAATAAACAAGTGTCCAAGAATCAGAGGATAGGATTCTTCAATCAATCTGATCTTGATGCTGTGATTTAGCTACAGAAAAGTCCACAATTTAATCGGCGTATATTCACTTAATTTATCCCACATGTGTAAGTTTCTGAGTACCTGCATATCAACCGTGAAACGAGGCCGGAGTATCAAATAACAAACGAAACGCATGGTTTCGTGCGGCAGCTTAACAAAGACGTTACCGAAGGTAACTTTCGTACCTCGCGTCGGTACCAACCGTTGATAACTTTCTCGAACGAGAGAGAACGGTTTTAAATGAATGAAATCCACTCCGTCCATCAGGTAGACCACTCTTTTTTTTTTGTTTGTTTGATCACGAAAATCAGGCTGATTCACAGTCATCTAGCTTAAGATTATACAAAAACTTATAATTCTCATGTTATGCCTATCTGGGTTTTGGAATACTATAATTTTTAAGTAATCCTTTCATCCTGATTAGGCACACATATTAATGGATTCATGGCATATAGGCACAACCGTGGACCCTACAAAAAATAATGGTGGACGGCCCATTCCAACTGTATTCACATGGTGTGGCCCATCTGAGCTTAGAATCATTACAATTTTTTAGCTTTAGTTGAAATTGAGGCAGGGTATCTGATAGACGGAGTAGATCTTATGAAAGTATAACCCACGTGTCTATAGTCTAGAGAGAGGTAACCAAGGGAGCTGGGAGAACAGATTAGCTGTTGCCCGGGAACAGATTAGCGAGTGTTACGGTAAGTGTCTTTATATGAAATTTGCGACCGTACGACCCATTTATGGCCCATTTGCGAGACCAAGCCCACCTTATTTTACCTTGCAAAAATAAGCCCCAAATGTACTGACACCTTCCCAAAGGTCGAAAATGCCCCTAGTATAAATGACGGGTTTTACTGCCGCTGCCAGCTGCGTGTCCACCAAAAAAACCCTCTCTTTTTTCCTTTTTTCTCTCCCTGATCGTTCATCCTACCCGTAGATTACCAATTTCTGATCACTTCTCCCCCCGTGACTGTCCACTAAAGCAGTAAAACCCTTCTTTTACCACGTTCTTCTTTCCCCTTTATCTGGTCGAGAATACACACCTCACAGACGTCCTTTTCGACTTTTTTGAGCCCAAGATAGGACGAAATATGGTCCCCCCAGCTAAGAAGCCTCGAATGGCAGGTATATTGAAATCCCTGCTTTCGTTTTTTCGACCCCACTGTATATTTTACTATATATGCGCACCGTCCACAATCCATTTTCAATTTTTAAAAATATTAAGCTTTGTTTGGGTGGACCCCACTGCATATTATACTATATATGCGCACGGTCCCCAATCCAATTTCATTTTTTAAAAATGCTTAATGGTATGGCATGTCCTGATAAATGACCGAAATCAGGACTCAAATGGCCCACATTGAGAGTTGTTTAAACAAACAATGAAATTAGATGTGAAACTAAATGAAGAGCATGAAAGTGACTGAGCACTGACTGAGTTAACAGACCGAGGACCCAATGAGTTATTGATTCATGAGCTAAAATGACTGTGAAG
The DNA here is from genome assembly GCA_030180095.1 of Magnolia changhungtana. Taxonomy (NCBI): domain Eukaryota; kingdom Viridiplantae; phylum Streptophyta; class Magnoliopsida; order Magnoliales; family Magnoliaceae; genus Magnolia; species Magnolia changhungtana. Next base: position 8,743,205 of record JASAUF010000573.1, on the reverse strand, counting down.
CAAGGTAAAATGATCGTGAACAGAGCTAAAATAATTATGAAGTGAGCTAAAATGACCATGAACTGAGGTAAAATGATTGTGAATTGGGCTAAAATGACTATGAACTTAGTTAAATTGACCATGAATTGAATTAATTCCAGCCATTTCACGTCATTTCACGGTTTATTCCCTTCACCTCACGGTCGTTTCCAATCATTTTATGGTCAATGATCTTCACTTCACGGTCAATTTCATGCCTTTCACTGTCAATTCGCTTCACTTCACGGTCATTTCCATGTATTTTACTGTCAATTCACCTCACCTCATGGTCATTTGCATGCATTTCACGGTCAATGCGCTTCACTTCACGGTGATTTCCGGCGATTTCGTGTTGATTCACGGTCATTTGCATGCATTTCATGGCCAATTCCCTTCACTTCACGGTCATTTGCATGCATGACCCAATCAATTCACTCCAATTCATGATCATTCCCACATATTTCACGGTCATCCCAAACAATTCTGTGTTGATTCACGGTCATTTCGAGGCATTTCATGGTCAATTCCCTTCAATTCACGGTCATTTGCATGCATTTTGCGGTCGATTCGCTTCAAACCATGATCATTCCCATGCATTTCACGGTCATCCCAAACAATTCCATGTTGATTCACGGTCATTTCGAGGCATTTTACGGTCATTTCGATTCACTTCACGGTCATTTGCATGCGTCAATTCGATTCACTTCACGGTCATTTGCATGCATTTCGCGGTCGATTCGCTTCAAACCATGATCATTCCCATGCATTTCACGGTCATTTGCATGCATTTCGCGGTCGATTCACTTCAAACCATGATCATTCCCATGCATTTCACGGTCATCTCAAACAATTCCGTGTTGATTCACGGTCATTTCGAGGCATTTTACGGTCAATTCGATTCACTTCACGGTCATTTGCATGCATTTCGCGGTCGATTCGCTTCAAACCATGATCATTCTCATGCATTTCACGGTCATCCCAAACAATTCCATGTTGATTCACGGTCATTTCGAGGCATTTCACGGTCAATTCGATTCACTTCACGGTCATTTGCACGCATTTCGCGGTTGATTCGCTTCAAACCATGATCATTCCCATGCATTTCACGGTCATCCTAAACAATTCCGTGTTGATTCATGGTCATTTCGAGGCATTTCACGGTCAATTCGATTCACTTCACGGTCATTTGCATGCATTTTGCGGTCGATTCGCTTCAAACCATGATCATTCCCATGCATTTCACGGTCATCCCAAACAATTCCGTATTGATTCACGGTCATTTCGAGGCATTTCACGGTCAATTCGATTCACTTCACGTTCATTTGCATGAATTTCGCGGTCGATTCGCTTCAAACCATGATCATTCCCATGCATTTCACGGTCATCCCAAACAATTCCGTGTTGATTCACGGTCATTTCGAGGCATTTCACGGTCAATTCAATTCACTTCACAGTCATTTGCATGCATTTCGCGGTCGATTCGCTTCAAACCATGATCATTCTCATGCATTTCATGGTCATCCCAAACAATTCTGTGTTGATTCACGGTCATTTCGAGGCATTTCACGGTCAATTCAATTCACTTCACGGTCATTTGCATGCATTTCGCGGTCGATTTGCTTCAAACCATGATCATTCCCATGCATTTCACGGTCATCCTAAACAATTCCGTGTTGATTCACGGTCATTTCGAGGCATTTCACAGTCAATTCGATTCACTTCACATTCATTTGCATGCATTTCGCGGTCGATTCGCTTCAAACCATGATCATTCCCATGCATTTCACGGTCATCCCAAACAATTCCGTGTTGATTCACGGTCATTTCGAAGCATTTCACGGTCAATTCAATTCAATTCACGGTCATTTACATGCATTTCACGGTTGATTCACTTCAAACCATGATCATTCCCATGCATTTCACGGTCATCCCAAACAATTCCTTGTTGATTCACAGTCATTTCGAGGCATTTCACAGTCAATTCAATTCACTTTACGGTCATTTGCATGCATTTCGCAGTCGATTCACTTCAAGCCATGATCATTCCCATGCATTTCACAGTTGATTATGCCTCGTTTGTTTGCAACGCCCGCATATTTTTTTTGTTCGTTCCTCTCCACGGGAAAGGATCCGTGCCTTCTTTGGTCTTCCAGCTGACCTCATCTGTAGCGGGGGTCGGATTCTCAAACAATACTCCTTGAATGCAAGAGAAATTTCCCATTGACTTTTTTCCCGTACTGTGTACACAGAATTTTCATACGTGATCTGATAATTCCTCGCCGTGTACAACGGGGAGCAATATGAGTAATGAGAAAGATCGTAGTTTATACATGCTGACAGAACATGAAAATAAGGCAAACCCTTTACTTCAAACTCCCGACATGTACATGAAAGCTCATTGAGCTTGACAGCATCATTTTAGTCTACCACAATATAATATTCATCCCGAGAAATTGCGTGGCAACGAACATCTCGTGCCTTTGGTATAAGATCCTTTATTTGTTTCTCGGCCCACGGTGTCAACGGTCCAACGAATGATGAGGCTGATTCTCTTCTTTTATAGAACATCTCTTGAATTTTCAATCTGACTGTCTCTATTAGCATAGTTACCGGATATTCTCATGCTTCTCTGAATAGAGCATTAACACACTCAAGTATGTTTGTAGTCACCAAATTGAATCTCTTTCCTGGGAAATGTGAAGATGCCCACTTTTCATAACCAATTTCCCTCAGCCATGCATGTACCGGGGGGTTGGAAAGTTCGATATCATGCATTAAATTATCAAATTCAGCCTTCCTACAAGTCTTTACAACCTGCCAGTAGTAGATTTCTAATGACTTGTCTTTGAACGTATCCACCAAGTTTTGGTATATATGGTACGCGCAGTACCCATGGATTGTTGCCTGGAAGACCTGCGGAACTTCTTTCATTAGACCTTTATGACGGTCTGATATGATAACAAGACCAGGTAAATTCCCTAACGAATCGCTGAGGTATGTAAGGAACCAGTTCCAACTGCCGCTATTCTCTGATTCTCCAATACCAAAAGCAATTGGAAAGATATGATTGTCACCATCCAATGCCGTAGCAACAAACAGAATACACTTGTACTTACCTTTTAAATGCGTCCCATCAATGGCCAAGACCCTTCGCAGAGATGTTTGAAAACTTCTAACACACTGTCCAAGCGCAACAAAACATCTCTCAAACCTCATCGTCTGTTGATTCACAAGCAGAGAAGTCAAAGTCCCCGGGTTCACCATTCTCAACTCATGCAAGTACAACGGAAGTTCTTTGTAAGTGTTTTCATAAGACCCTATTATGCGATCGATTGCAATCTCCTTAGCGCGCCATGCCTTAGTATAGCTAATAAGAATATTATACTTTTCTTGCATCGCGAATATTATGTCCTTTGGCCTTAATCCCACGCGCTGCTCAATGCGATTGACAACTAGTTCACTGGCCAGCTTACTGCTTGCTTGCCGATGATTGTTCTTCATCCATAACATTTCACAAGTATGTATGGACGTGTAGGTCTTAATCTTGAATATTCCCGCACTTTTCACCCTAGATCCGTGTACCCTCCATTCACACTTATCTTCCATACACGCCACGGTGAATTTCTTGGATGTGGAATACAACACCTTATATTGAAAGTCGTTACGGATTGCAAATTGACTCAAAATATACTTATACTGGCTCTTGTCCTTGAACGTTTGGCCAATAGCTATATCAATCTGGTCATCAAGAGGACATGAATAAAGTGACAAGTCCGCATTAATGAAACCAGCATCCTCAAAAGACACGATGGGAAGCCTGGTGGTGAAGTCCAATGATCGACCCTGCTCATAAAATTTAATGTTGCTTCCACTCACATTTCCGATGTTGGATGTTGAGGGCAAATCTACTATCGTAAATAAAAGTGTTGCCGTATATTCAGGGTTGAGGTTCACGTCAGCTGACACCCTCACTGGACTTGTTATGAAGTTTGATGTATGACCTTGACTTGTCATCAATTTTGATGTATGAGCCGGCATGGGTCTCAAAGTGTTGCTTAGAAAAACCCGTGAAGGTGAATACTTATATTCGTAATTGAAGATATGCTCCTCACCTAAACTTCCTACTACTGCGGCGTCATTAACGCGCTACATTGTCTCAGTGAATAATGGGATGTAGTGATCCGGGTGCTTTAGCTGTACTGTCAAGAACATTCTCACATCGTCATTGTCTTCAATTACAGTTGGAGGGACTGATTGGTTTGTGCAAGGATACAATACCCTCAACCTTATATCGTAATCCTCAGGTCTACTCTTCGCAATTTTGTACATTTTCGATAGAAGCTGTTCATATGGAATGTCAACACATACAGCTGTAGTTTTCGATTCTCCACCCTTGTACGTATAACGGTAATTTTCGCAAACTAACTCCCCACCATATGAGCATAGGATGATTATTGAAGCCATTTCCTGAAAACAAACACAATAATATAACTCGTTTAGTATTCACATGATTACCAGCTCAAATATGACAGGCTTATTGGTCAAATTTGCAAAGTTTTAAATTACAGGGATGTATGCCACTAAGTTCGTGATGATCTTTACTCACTTCACAGTCAATTTTACTCACTTCCAGGGAAGGTTCGCATTTTCCGCGATGAATTTCACTTCACTTCTCGGTCCTGAAGTGATTGAAAATGACTGGAAAGTAAGTGAACTTAAGGGCCTGTTTGATTTTTAGGCTCACTTGTAATTACCATGTAATTACAAGTAATAATTATTTACCTATGTAATTACCACATCTTTCCCAATGTAGATGTGACAACTTTCTTTTTAAACACTTAAATAAATATATTTGTAAAATTAATGTGGGGCCCACCAGTATGTATGTGATTTATATGTATGATGTAAAATCAAACAGGCCCCTAGGGGAATTGAATTAACCATGAAGTGAAGGGGAACTTGTGAAATTGACCGTGAAATGCATGAAAATGACAGTGAAATGAAGGAGATTGACCGTGAAATGAAGGGAAATGACTGTGAAATGACCGTGAAGTGCATCGAATTGATCGTGAAATGAATGGAAATGACCGTGCAGTGAAGGGAAATGATTATGAAATTCATGGAATTCCCTGAAGTGAAGGATATTGACTTTGAAATGAATAGAATTGATCGTGAAATGCATGGATTTGACAATTAAGTGAAGGGGATTGACCGTGAAATGAATTGGATTGACCGTGAAGTGAAGGGAATTGACCATGAATTGCATGAAAATGGCCATGAAGTGAAGGGGGAGTTGACTGTAAAGTGAAGGGAATTGACCGTGAAATGCATGGAAATGACCATGAGGTGAAGGGAATTGACCATGAAATGCATGGAAATGACCGTGGAATGAAACGAAATCACCAGAATTGAGAGTGAAGTGAAGGAAATTGACCGTGGATTGAAGGGAATTGACCGTGAAATGCATGAAAATGACCGTGAAATGAAACGGAATCACCGGAATTGACCATGAAATGCAGGGAAATGATTGTGAAGTGAAGGGAAATGACCATGAAGTGAATCGAATTGACCGTGAAATGCATGAAACTGACTGTGAGGTGAAGTGAACTGACCGTGAAATGGATGGAAATGACCATGAAGTGAAGGGAATTGACTGTGAAATGCATGGAATTGACCGTGAAATGCATTGAATTGAGCATGAAGTGAAGGGAAATGACAGTGAAATGCATGGAATTGACCGCAAAGTGAAGGGAATTGACCTTGAAGTTAAGGGGATTCGCATGGAATTAACCGTACATATGCGTGGAATTGACGGAGCGAAGGGGATTGACCGAGAAATGAATGGAATTGCCCGTGAAATGAATCTCTTATTGGATATTTGAATCGTAGTGATAACAATTCGCAATTTCAGGGCCTGTTTGGTTTTATGGCTTAAGTGTAATTATCTTGTAAATAAGTAATCATTATTTACCAAGGTAATTACCTACATCTTTCCCAATGCTGACTTCACCAGTTACTTTTTAAGCACATAAATCGAGGAATATGTAAGATAATTATGGGGCCCACCATAATTTGTGTGGCTTATTCACACCGCCCATACATTACGCCAAATGAATTTAAGGCATGGGCCCAAAAATTAGGCAAATCAAAACATCGAGTGGACCACACCACACGAAATCATGGGAATTGAATGCCTACCATTAAAAACTTGTTGAGGCCCTTAGAAATTTTAGATCAGGCTTATATTTATACTTTTCACTTGTCCATGTTCATGTGACCTTATGAACAGGTTAGATGGTGAATAAACCTCAATGTGGGCCCAGTAAAAGAATCAACTTTCAACAATGGACAAATTAAATCCATTGTTTCCTTTCATGTGGGCCAATTGAACATTAGATCTTCTGAATTTTTTCGGATCAAGCCTCAAAATAATCTAAAAAAACAGATGGACGACACGGATATATTATATACATTATGGTGGGCCCATAGATTTAAGTCAACATTTTCGGCCCGGTTTTCAGTATATTGACCGGGAAGTGAGTGAAATTCAATCAATTGCGTGAAAATCACCAACTAGTGCATGAAGTTGACCGATCAATTCAGTATATTGACTGCGAAGTGAGTGAAATTGACCACAATACTTTATCTAATTGGATATTCACATAAAATTGACTCGGCAATGCCTGAAATTGACCATGGTCTTCTAGGTAAACACTTAAGAATTTACCTAGAATTTAAACTTCAAGGCAGTTGACCGCGAACTCCAATCAGTCCCTAACACTCAGTGAAATTCGTTCTCAAGAAAAAGAATAAGAGTACGTTGATGTGAAACACCTTCTTTGGAGAGGGGTCTTGAAGATTTCACGTTCATCAATGCATTTGCGTCCTCTCGTAAAAAGAATGCACTTGGGCTTGAGGAGAGTGTAACAGGGAAGATGTAATGTAATAGTATGATGAAGATTGTATAGTGATTTAGTGAAGAAAATATGTGAAAGTAAGAAATAGGGTTGATAGAGACGAGTCCGGACGTGTTTTCGGGCGTAAATGAGAGAATGGACTAAAATTGATAAAGGAGGGGCATTTTCGACCTCAGGGAAGGGGTCCGTACAACTGGGGCTTATTTTTGCAAGGTAAAATAAGGTGGGCTTGGTCTCGCAAATGGGCCATAAATGGTTCGTACAGTCGCAAATTTCTCATTTTTTGTTTATCCGTGCAGTCAATATGTTTTTCATTTCATTTGAGGACAAAATCTTAAACCTTAAGAAGATAAAAATCTCAGGTAGAATATACCACTAGAAAAGGGACATTAAACTGCGTCCACTCTTTTGATAATAATGGCCATTAATCAATGCAGGGCACCGGTTTGATTAGTTGTTCATTTGTTAACATTCTTGATTTGAACACGAAATTGTTTAACTTGGGTTTGTATCAACTCTACCTAAGATTTTCCTTATTTTTTAATATGTTGAATACTCAGTTGCATATTCCGAGGTTCAACCCTTATCTATTCAAAAGAAACGGTTTGAGAATGATCATTAAAAACCTTTTTGTGAGCCACAAAAGTTTTCAATCAAGCTAATATTTATATTTCACATTCATCCATATCTTTTTTACATTATTAACGGGTGTTGATTGTTACAAAAAATATTACTAAACCTAATGAAGGGCTCTTTGGAATTTTTAATGGTGAGGCACTCAATCAACACTATTTTCTATTGTGTTGCACATGAGATTTGGATCAGCATAATTTTTGGAATGCCCTCCTAAAATGGACCGGAGAAATGGATGGTTAGTATGTGTAACGACTCGAAAATTTCCGTACAATGGCCCGAGTACCACCTCGACTAGAAATCACTTAGGATTAAATCCTTTAGAAATTTGACAAAGTTAACTAAGTGCTAAACTAGATTAGCCATGAAATCCATTTGAATCACTTTAAATACGATCTGCAAGACCCAAAACTTGTAGAATCATTGACACTAGGTTACCCTAAAGTCTAAGATCAAACTCATTACCCGACTGCTCTCAGGAGCACGTTGAAACTTCGTATCAGGTCTGGACCGCACATCGGGAGTCCGAATGATACAAAGTTAAGGACTTACGACCGCCTCGCTGGACTTGACAACCATCTCAGAAATCAAACCCAGACAGTGTCCCACTACTATTCGTTTGAGTCCGGAGCGAGAGAGTGTGAAAACACTTGTTTTCTTTACAAAATAAATATCTTAAATAGTAATCTGAGACTTGTTACTTGCGGACATTTTGTAAGCAACCAAACCGTCAGAATCTGACCCCAAATACACCTCAGATCAAGAAAAATTTCATAAACATATACATGTACTTGGAATTTTAGATCGGGTTTCATTGACCGTTGAACTGAAACTGGTCCGTCACGCGTGATCTAGGAATCCGACTAAAATGAAAACTTAACTCCACCTGGATCCAAGGTTGGTGAGCTTAAGTCCGACCTTTAGCTCAAGGAGGCCCGCCAGAAGTCCTCCGTTGAGCTAGAAAAGTGCCACTTTGGTTATAACCTAAGTATACCTTGGCCATAAGTCTGTTTTAGTGTATTTTTAGGCTATATAAGGACCTTAGAAACTTCTCTCTCACAACCATACGAATTTAAGAGAAACCCTAGAGAGAGAAGTGAGAAAAGAGAGAGAAAGAGTGAGAGAAGTGGGAGAATCTCCCTACTACCATTCCCTGTCGCTACACAAGCTGCACCACCTAATTCTCATTACTTTCCCAGCGATTCTGACTTCATTTCTAGATAAGAAACCCTAACCCTAATCTGTTTTGGGGTGTGATGATTGTAGGTTATGAAATAGTTAACCTATTTCATTCTATAGGCTACCAAACTGCCGAATACGGAAGCTTGGCAAACGTATCATATTCGTTGTGATTCTACGGTGAAAGGTGAGGACTTTAGGTGTATAGGTTACGGTTTTCAACGCTTTCAATATCAGATAATGATAGATTCATGATTTGCATGCAATTGCACATGTACAAAGTACCGTCTGTTTTCCATTTTGATTAAAGATGTAGAATATGGAATTTTACATATTCTAGGTATTAGTAGAAAATACCATATACGTATATATTTTGGAAATGTGTTTGACATGATTATTTGTTGTATGAATATACGATATATGGATAAAATACTTATTTGGCGAAAGGATTCGCCCTAATACATGTTTTGCTAATATACACTATGTATGTAGAAATAGTGTATTGTAGAAAGTACCGTATACGCATATATTTTGGAAATGTATTTGCCATGATTATTTGCTATATAAATATATCATATGTGCATAAAATACTTGCTTGGCGAAAGGACTCGCCCTAATACATGTTTTGCTAATATACACTATGTATGTTGTAATAATGTATTCTAAGTGTTTGTGAAAAAGCTTGTGAGAGCAAGTATTTGGATGGTGGTGTCTTAGGTAGGTGTTGAGATGGGATTCTCAACTACCTTAGAGACGTATATGATTTCCTCCATGTTGATTATTTACTTAAACCGCTTACTTGTGAAATATATGTGTTTGTATTCTTGTTTATATGATGCTTTATGATATGCTCTATAACATGCTTTATACATGCTTATGACATGTTTGTTAGCATGCTTGAATTACTTTGTTTATTATGCTTTACTCCACATGCTTTGAATATGGATTAGTTGCGATTGAGACTATGTTTATAGTCTAGACAATCGGTACCAGACTTGAGTTCGTGGTTGAGATTCTTTTCGCCATGTAGGATGTGTTTGATGAAACCGAGTCGTACTTTAGTTGTCGACAGTAGTTAGGCCATGCGAAGTGCTTATGCACTTCATGTCGTTCAGTTGATCGTACGCTCGAGCTAGTCAGACTCGTTAAGTAACCCGATATGTTTAATGTATGTTCGCTATGTTTGGTCGCTATTGCTTGAACCTAGGGTACCAAACTTACCAGTGGAATCCCGTTAACCATGGTACCCCAATCCGCTAAAACTCATGAGCCGGGCATGGTGGTATGGGACACCGTGGTGGAGCTGTCGGCCTACGCTGGGGCCACGTGCCTCCCCGTAGTGACCAGTGAGCAGCTAGACTCGTGAGCCGATTATGGTGGTATGAGACACTATATTCGAGCTGTCGGCCTACACTACTTGATGAGTGATGGTGGAGTGGTGCAACGATTCCGTGTAATAGCCCTGGCAGCCCTGACCGTACCTGGTGTAGTGACCTCGAGCATACTCTAAATCTACGGTGAGGCGACGAGCCTTCCCATAGTAATAGAGTATAAGCTAGGCCTGTATTGATAAGGTGATGGGGGAGTAGTGCAACGATTCTGTGTAACAGCCCTGACAACCCTTGCAGTGACCTAGAAACACACCATCATATGAGATTGTCTAGGACTAACGACCCTAGAATGGATCATTGTTTGGGAATAATATAAGGAAGGTACCTTAGTTTCTCAATCATGCTATTTGAAATGGACTAATAACAACTCGGTAATCATGCTCATCATGTATTGCATGTGCCTGGAAGATGTGGAGCACTGGGGAATGTAAGCATGCCGCGAACGTAAGATGGTGTCGCATGAGGGAGTATGTCGGTAAGGGCATACATCATGACTGCATTCATACTTGTATTAATAAGAGTAGTTAGGAGTGTTTGATTATACTGCTTTATCATTATTGCTTAACTGAGTCGATAACATGTTAACCTATGCTTTATTGTTCCACTGAGTTAGCTACTCACTTCCACGTTACGGGACGGTGTTGTACACACCAACCAAACTCTGTCTCAGGTGTAGATGAGATGACGACTCAGGAGGCTGAGCCGGACTATGACGAGTACCAGGACGAGTTCTCATTTATGCAGTATTCTAGTGGCTTCGACTAGACTGCCGGATCGACGAAATTTGCTGAGATTACTTCCCTAGTTGTATTTTTGATTTTTTGAACATAAAATGGATATATGTATATATTGACTCAGATGGGTTCATACTCTGGAGATTGAGATAGTTTTGTTTCCTTTACATACATATATATACAGTTCAGTCTTCTGCTTGCCTTTATACAATTGATCTGGAGTATGAATTATTGTTTTGGTATAATCTCACTCATGTTTATTGCTCTAACACAGACAACATTTAATCATCATTATTTATGTTGCATAAGTGATGCGTTGGAACTCGGGAGTTGAGTTATGCTCGACCCCCGAATTTCAGGGCGTTATAGTATGGATATATAAAAATTGATCAATGTGAACCCACAGTAAGAGTATAACCCACCAAGTTGTATATCCATGCCAGCTAAACTTAGGACATTAACCCAAAAATGAAGCAAATCCAAATCTCAAGTAAACCACACCATTGGAAATAGATTAATTGAATGCCCGCCATTGGGGCAACCTTAATTCCAACCATAATGTTTATGTGCCATACGACATGTCGAAAAAGATTGCACAAATCAACTTAATCCAAAACTTTTCCCATGGTGTGGTCCATTTGCGAGTGGATTTGCTTCAATTTTAAATATATGTCCTAAAATGAGCTTGAAAATGGATATATAATAAATACATCAAGGCAGATTCCACGTTTAGAGGCTCATGATGTTAGGTGAGGCGGGTGATAATGCCTAAATATTGTATCTTTATCCTCTTAATTGCATTAGCTTTTTTGGTATTTAAGTGTAAATTGATCTGATAATATATGTTTTTTTTACATGTGAAATGATTTTGGACCTGAAGAAAAATACATGCTTAAATGGAATAATCAAAGCTCGAAAAGATATAAAGCTGAATGTGATAAATAATTGGACATTTGGAGGACATTATTGAAGATTTCAAGTGTCAAATATCCAAGAAAACTAAGTACAAAGAATGAAGAAAAAACTTAGAAAATCACAAAGTGCAATAATAGAAATAACAAACTATTCGATCCCACCTAAGGTTGGTTCGATCCGACTGAATGTGCACAGAATAGTCTAGCGAGAAATTGTGATTTTTAGAGATAATTTGGTTCGATACTTAGGTCTGACCAAAGGTGTATTCGATGCCACCGAAAGAGAGCTCTATCTGACCTGAGGGAGACAGACTTTAGAAGAATATTAAAGAAGTTCGACTGCAACCAAGAGACTCAATCAGTGCAACCAAAATGATGTTCGGTACAATTGAATGTTACAATCGGTGTGACCAAAGTGTTATAAAAGTCTGTAAATTTGAAGTCAGGTCTAAATCAATGCGAGTTTTTCCTATTTAAAAAAGTGTTTTAGGCTTTTAGGGCTTGGAAGAGAAAGGCTGGCAAAGCTTCCATGGAGCTATTATTTTTCTTCGACTTCTCAATTCTAGTTTGTCTTTCTTTTATTTTTCCTTTAAAATGTAGTCATGCTAAGCTAATCTCTTAGTTAAGACTGAGGGATGAAGCTAGTAGTCAATATTATAATATTTAGTCTATTTAATTCAATAACATTGATTTTAATGATGATAATAGATTAAAATTGATTTGGACTTTACTTGAAGTCTTTGAATTCTTTATTTCTGGATTTGTTGTGCACTACGGGTACAATGAATGCTTTGATTCAATAATTTTTTAGCCTGAATTGGATAAGGATTCAATTTGTATAATTGATTGATATACTATCGCATAAGTGTGCTTTAGATGCTTCTGATTCACTGCAATTGAGATCCGAGTTCTTCATGAGAGAATCATTTAATTGAATTCGTATTCTTATAAATGTTGATGATTGGTTTAATAGCATAATTCTTTGATTAGATAAAATAAGACTTTAATTCTAATTGAGTTAGACATTGAATCAGTGAATGAGATATTTGGTTGCTATGAGTGCATTCCTGGATCCTTAGCCTTTTATTATTGTTTTAAAACCCTTTAACCTATTTATTGGATTAAAAACCCAAACATATTTTATCTTTATATTAATTTTAAGTTATATTCCTCGTTCCTTGAGGATTTAACCTCGGTCTCACCGAGTTATTACTATATCACAGCCCTACACTTGGGGTTGTTAACCATTGGATTCGATCAGCAGACCACACTAATTAGCTCTCTCTTGTTGAGACGTGATCAACTATTACAAGGGTAACATCAGTGGGTGGCTCCCTATATGTGGGGCCACCTTTATGCATGTGTTATATATTAGGTCATCGATCAATTTTTACATATCATTTTATAATACGATCCCAAAAATAACAGAGATCCAGTTCTTAAGTAGGCCACACCATAAGAAATAATAGTCCTTGAATGCCCAAAGTTAAAAACTTCCTAGAGCCTACCATAATATTTATCAGCTTGATCCAAGACTTTGTAGTCCACAATAAGTTTTTACCTGTAACGTTCCGGATTTTCGCTAACTTGGAATCCAAAAATCCTTAAAAAAATTTTCGCTAGAATTAATTTATTCTATTATTTAGTGATCTTTAATACGTGATCCTAACAAAAACCTAGGTGATACCCTTAAAAGAACCATATGAATTCATCTAAACTCACTTGAAAAGCTATCGAATCCGCCCGATCACTTAAACTTTAGGCACAACACGCTTCGACTCGACCCAAAATTCAACTTGGTACTGACTCAAGTCGATCTAAAACCCAACTCATACATATATATAATAAACTCTAAATTTGACATTTTATATATGAGATGTCGTATAGCTGATGGAGAGGCTGCAATTCTGGAAGGTGCACCTAAGTTTTGAGTTACGATTTCATCCTGTGGATACCTGTTGCATCCGACTCGACTTGACTTAGATGTTGTGACTAGGTTGGACTCAGTTCGGATTGATCCAGGCCAGATCCGGACTCGGATTGAGTCAGGCATGCTGGACTCGGTATCGAGTCGAGTTGAGTTTGGGTCAGTTATATTTCAAAACTGAATCGAGTGGAGTCAGTCCTAACTCGGTCCGACTCGACTCAATGCCTAACTCTAAATTTAGGGCTCAATCATTTTTATGTTTGTGATTGTATAACATTCGATAGAATATGTGATACAACTAAGTTTACTCATAACCATTAGTGTGTTATGATCTTACAAAGACTTGTGAGCCAATCATAGTGGTATTAGACACTGTGTTCAAGAAGTTAGCCTATACTTGGGTGACGAACCTTCCCATAACGACCAGTGAACATTAATAGAGGTGACCGATAGTTGTTCAAATGACTCCTATTAAATACATGGCCGATGGTTGCATTTTAGAGTACCGTTCAAACGACTTGGGCGTGAATAGAATTGGTTGGCGAGCCAGTTTCTTTGTATTGATTTAATTTTGAGTAACAAGCTCACACCTCTGAATTGATTTTTCATACTCGGTATTTTGGTAACGACCCTTATCATATTGATTTACATACTATGAGGCATCATGTCGTACATTTGGAATAATTAATTTATGAGATATAATGGGTAATGCCTTAATTTGGATCAAGGGACATTGGTGAGGAGCCGTTACATGTCTCAATGAGCCACGTGATCCAGTTAATGATTTGTGATATAATGGCGGTATCTTAACTTCACCAACCTGTTGTATGAACTGAGATTAATAATCATTTGGCTAATCATGTATATTATAGGATAGGTAGTTGCAAAAGGTGTTATAATCGCTTGTTAAGAGAGTGTTGACATTCTTCAAAATAATCGTTGAAGTCACTTGTTAAGTGAGTGTTGGATTGCGATGATCATGCATCATTTCATCATAACATCAATGCACTTAACAATTAGATAGGAAACCGTTTGTTTTGTTAATGCCATCATTACCTACATTTGGTTATGTTGATAACATGTGTAACTTGCTTAGTATCTGTGCGTTAGAGATAACAAACTTAAGAGTATTACATGTAAGAATATATATTTGTCATGAACCTGCTTATTATTAAAATGTCCCAAGTAAAATCTTGCGAATATTTCTTTACTATGTTGTCGTTTGACGCATTCTATTTGACACACACACACATATGATTCAAGAATAAGACCAATTGACAATGCGCTTGGGGTTCTCGAGTATATCTTTAACTTCTTTCCGCTTAGTAATTGTATTTTCTATTTATGTTGTATTTATTATGATTTATATAATTCTCATATCGATGGATATATGTTTAGACTTGTATATTTGTATATTAATTCTATGTTTTTGGGGTTTGTTATCTTTACCCTACTTTGTATCCGCTAAATTGAAATGCGTTATTATGATCATTTGTATATGGAATGAATGTAAATCAAAATGAAGACATATATGCTTTTTTCGTAAAGCTCAAACTCAGAAACTCAAGATCGGAATATCTGTACTCAGATGCCAAATTTTAGAGCATAATATTACCAACTAATTACCACTATTCTGTTGTGGTGTTATCCATTTAAAATTTGAATATACTTCATTTTTTTGGATTATATCCTAAAATGATAGGGAAAAAAATAGTACAGGATATACATCACTTAGGCCCCGTTTGTTAAATCTGAAGTCTAAAGCCTGAATTTGAAATTTGAAGCATGAATCTAAAATCTGAAACCCAAATCTGAAATCTGAAGTCAAAAAACATGTTTGGTAACTATGGTTGAAGTCTGAAAATTAAGTACTGAATTTAAAACAATTTGTTTGTTAACAAACATATGAAATGTCTGAAATATGTTATTTTGACACATTTACCCCTATCTATCTCCTGTTTGGAAATGCTTTACATTATAAAGAAATTATTTTTTATTAAATGAAAATAAAAGTATTCTATTTAATTCAAATAAACTATAAAGTATTTAATAGAAAATTAAAATATCACATGGTATAAAAATGCCATTAACCTAGACCCCTGAATTCCAGATCACATGGTTCTCACAATCCCTCTCATGTGAGATTTTATACCAGGCCTAATGATCATAAATTAACCATACACGTCGAATTTCAGCTCTTAGATCGTAGTAAATTAGCTACTAGACCTCTACATCTATTCGTACACTTATCAAATCAAGATTATGACCTATCCATCTTGTTCACACCATATGAATATGCTTAACTCATCATTAAAATTACAATCTGAGAAACTTAGACATGTGAAAAAGTCACTCGAATCTAACGATATACTGGTCCTACCCCTAATCACTTCATAAACCCGCTTTATGTCCATCCATTTACAAAATTGACAGTACAATCACCTAGATACATGACTAGATTACCAACAATCAAGTCTTTTCAGTTTTAACATGTCATATGAACGTTCATCGTGGTTGGATCCGCCAAACGGGCCACGTAAATATCATGATAAACCGATCATCATTAAGAGCTTAGGGTATAGGCCCAAACTACCTAAAAATTTGTCAAATAAATATGCACAAATATTATTTTGAATTACCAAGCGAGCTAGTCCATTTAAAAAGGCACGTGGGTCATCCATAGTCGATTAAGGCCCAAACTAGACCGATGAAAAGAGTACGAAAAATGAGGAATGTTCAACAAATTTCAAGACATTCAGACGGCACACCTTGACATAACAGACATCGGAAGCTACTTGAGAAGTGGATGACAAAGTTGTAAATCACCATACTATTACATGCCACCGTTGACACTCTATTGAACTTCGTGGCCCACCCGATCAATATACCTGCTCCATTTCCAGACCTATGTCCTAACATGTTGTGCCAATCTCGGTGAACAGAGTGGATTATACCACTTCAAACAATCTAGTGAACTCCACGAAAATATTCAAGTTTACGTTACTTTCCTATTTTCACGCGTTACATGAATAGTTATTCGCTATGTAAAGAAGTTTTAATGTCATGGGCCATGCATTGGCGGATCCTTTGGCCCACCTGAAGATCGGATCTACTTCAAATTTGGGACCATGGGTTAACACGGGGTGTTGAAGATGGTGAATGGAGTGGATCTTCCGGAAGATCATCACAAGTGGACCCCACCTATTTTTAATGACAATATAAAAAGGAAACTCATCCGCATATGGTAACAGAGGACGTAAAATCGAAAGTGACATCCATCGTTGAAACCTTTCTAAGGGCACTGTGATGTTTTTTTACCATCCAACCTATTCATTAGGTCATGTATACATGGATGAAGTGAAAACACAAATATCAGCTTGATCTGAAACTTCTCCCGCTCTCAAGAAGTTTTTAACAGTGGATGTTCAATCCCCACCTTATGGTCTAATTAATCACTGGACCTGCTTCTTTTATTGGATCACACCTTAAGTTATTTGAAAAAGTTGATGGACGGTGTGGATCAAACGCATAAATCATGGTGGGGCATAAAGAAGTTTCACAAAGGTTGATTTTGTATTGCGCAAACAATTTAAAAGAAAAAATTTCCGTAGTCACTTGAAAAGGAGTACTTTTGGAAACAAAAAATTTTTGTCTAATGAAAAATCATGGAGTGCATTCCGCGTTCACCATTAAGCAAGACTCCTATCATGGAAAGAATTCAGTGAAAAACCACTTAGCGCTTTCCGTCTTCCGCGTTAATAATGCATTAACAAACACCACTAAACACGAAAAATTTTCCCCATTCCATGTTAAGTGCAAAAATTTAGTGTTAACAAACACGGCCTTACATTAAGATAGCTCAGGAAAACACCCACCAAAGTAACACCTTATCCCTCCCCTCTTGGTGAAGGGATTGTATTAGGTGTGACCTCAGGCACACAGCTATATCTTTGTGCTCGAGGTTGTATGGGGCTCATGTAGATGTTCATGACAATTCTATTTCATCCATATTTTTTAAAAGATAGGTCTTTAATCTAAAAATAAGGAAGATCCATGGCTGAGGTGAGTGGGCCACATACCACACGAAACATTGGGGATTGAAGGTATGGGGGTGACAAGTTTTGTATCCGGATGATATTTATTCTTACAAACAGTTTGGTTTGGGTGGTATATAAACAACATGGTAAGCTCCAGGAAGGTTTCAATGGCGGACATTTTCGTTCCCATTGTTTCGTGTGGTATGGCGCACATGAGTTTTGGATCCATCTGATTTTTAGGCCACTGACGTATTATAGTTTTTAAAAACAGATGGATGGAGTGGATTTGTCACAAACATCTCTGTGGACCCCACACAGCCTCAAGCATAGAGATATCTCTTTGTGCCCGAGGTCACAGGCAACTCGCTACCCTTGATGAACCTTAAAAGTACGATGGTGGTTGGACAAGGCATTTCTCTCTAATTTTTTTATAAAGAAAATGTACAATGGGTTTATATAAAATCACAAAAGATGCTAAAGACCCTTTTCATGAGAAGACGTCTTCTTCCATGGTGTCTTGTCATCAATGGTAGTGTCTTTTCAACAATGACATACCTCCATTTCAAATTCAAATGATGCTCCATTTACCAAGAGACATCACCATTCACAAAGAGGAATGGTCATCAACAATCACCAAAGCCATAACCCTTTTCCCAAAAATCCTTTATAAATTAAAATTTCTTTTCTTTTTATTTTGAAAAAACCCAACAATCTCCCACTATTTTTCAAAATATAGAGGTTAGGGTATGTAAAGAAAATATGTGCATAGGAGAAGGTGTCTTATGAACTTGAGCCTTCACTTAGTGTAAACAAATCAAAATTGAATCAGAATCCTTAGTGACCATAGTCTTGAACTAAGTATTATATATTAGGGCAGAAAGTTGGGTAGGTTGGTGCTCAACCCTAACCCAACCCAAGGTTCTTATACCTCAACCCTAACCCAACCCAACCCAATGTAATGCCCCGATTTCTGAGACCCGAGTATGAGATTCGTTTTAAAAAATCCGGGAGTTAATAAATCAGAGACAACGGAATGAAAACTCAGAGTGCGATAGCCAAAAGAAGCATGTATATTAATGAGAGCCCAAAATTTAACCCGCTCAGCTGGGAGTCTTAGTTACAAAGTCCATAAGTCCAAAATACCAAACCATTAAAATATAAAGTATCAAACTACTGATTAACACCAAAATACGCCGCTGCGTCCTGATGCGGCTCGTCCTCATAATACTCCTCTTGCTCCACGGTGGCATCATCAAGGCCGGTACCGACGCTCTCTACATCCGTCCCTGCATGTTCTGTACGGTTGGATAGTTGATGGATGAGTAGCCAGCTCAGTGTGAATTTCCCTTATACATCTCAGCCTTAGCAAACATAGTTAAAAGGAAAAACAAGCAGTAATCCAAAACATGCAATATGCAGTCTTATTAGATGCATGAATATATGAATGTACATCGGCCTGGGGATGCACATCCAGCCGGAGTTGGGTTCGTTACCCATACAATCATCGACCTAGGAATGATCATCCAGTCAGACAGGGGTCGATAGTCGATGGTCTGGGGGCTAGTGAAACGATACCCCAACAACCCTAGGGCACGTGTTATAGCATCCAGAATAGTCATTCGTTATCGCTAATATGCTATGAATACATAATTAGCCAGCCGTTGTTAATCCAGTTACAATAAGCCAATTTAAGTAGCGCAATGGTCACTACGGGGAGCTCAGGGCCCGGTGTAGGCCGACAGCTCAGGCATAGTGTCCCATTACCACCATCCCCGGCTCATGAGGTCCTCCACCTTGGGATGTTCTAATAAGGTACCTTGGTTAAAATGACACCAGTTCGAGGTCCCTATTTTCCACATGTCTTGTCTAATTACATCCCAAGTGTGGCTTGCGTATAATCATGGAATCTTTCATGGGTAGCATTATGAGATTGTGTAAGGAGGCAATCAAAATAACATGTAATGCCATATAATTTTGAATAAAAACATGCAAGGAGGCATTAGAATTTTAAATAATGATTTTTGTCAATGTATCAACAAGACGGGAAATAGAAATCATTTTCATGGGTCAGATAGCATGTAAACAAATATCACAATAGTAGGAATCTGGTGTAAACTATGTTTAACTAAGTTAGAAATGGAAAGCCCAAGGGGAAAGTCATCACCTGTATGATAGTGTTCTTGAACTTGGCCCGAGTCTTCCTGTGGTCCGAGATCTCTCAAGGAATTTCCTAAAAATTCAGTTTGTATCTATCAGGTTTTGTACAAAAGGGAGTGCATCAATAAGGCCCCCTTTAGGCTCGTGTTAGTCCCACCATGTATTTATTTATGAAATCGGGACTTAAGTTTATCTCACCAGGGGGTTTTATGAGGTTCTACTTCAAGTGGACCGTTCAGATTTTTTATAATCATCAGATATGATGAGTTTTCAAACGTCCGTGGGTAGCTTGTGCGAACTAGTTCCGCACCATGTCATAGGTGCTTTCCTTATCTCTCTCTCTCTCTCTCTCTCTCTCTCTCTCTCTCTCTCTCTTTTTCTTTAGTGGCGTATAGGGCCTGGAGGAAATAGACGGATGGCCCTGGTCAAGTTTTACCATCAAAGTGGGTTCCACTTACATGACCCAATGCTCCTGTAGAGTGGGGTCCACCTACTGACGTAGGGTGTAGTTCACCTACACACGTGCAGAACCCAAACTTAGGGTGGTTAACGAGTTTTGGGTGAGGCCCACTTGCATTTGTGTAGGACCCACCTGCATTTAGCGAGGCCCAAATCTGCTTCTTCCTTAACTGTGGTATGCACAGGCTCCTCCTGCAGTGCACATTTTTGCAGCTGCTTCCAGTCCCTATTTTGGCTCAAATACAACACTCTCCTAGGATGTTTTCCAACCCATCTTAGGGCACAACGGAGGTATGGTGGCAGCCATTACTTACGGTAAAAAAAATAGCTGAAACAGGACGTTTTTCATCCCAATTCCGGACCGTTTTCAGTCCGATCCCAGGGGCGTGATGCAGCTCAAATAGGGCTGTTCGTAGGCCGAGCTTGGGCTGATTCTCAGCCTTATACTGAGGTCATTTGCAAGCCACCGTTTTATCTTAAGTGAGGTATGCCCTCAGGCCATGTTTTGGCCTCAAACAGAGCTCGACTCAGCAGTAAGCTATTTTTTTTTTTAGCAAAAGAAAAATGAAGAAGAAGAAGAAGGAAATGGTGCGGTGTTACCTGGCCGGACAGAGATGCTCACGACCCTCTGTTTGACTCCTTTCTCTTCCTTTTCTTCTCCTCACTTTTCTCTTTCTTTCTCTTTCTTTCCTTCACTCAGTCAGTGCGGCTATGGTCTCGTACTGACTCGACTCGGTCCTGGTCTTTCTTAGACTGAGTTGGGGCAGTACGCTCTAAGCTCACCAAAGCGCCACTCTTCCTCTCTGCACTCTCCCTCTCTCAGTTTTCTCTCTCTATTTCCTTCCTTCCTTACCTTTCTTCTTGTGTGTGTGGTCTAAGAGCTTCTCCTTATATAGGCAGAGAGAGGAGAGGCTGACGGTAGGCAAAAGCCTTCCATACTCAATGGTTGGGAGTGTAGGACAGTCGAGATGAAACCACATGATCCCATCGGATGGCTAGGGTGGTGCTAGACAAAACAATGATGACCATCCATCTCACTCGACCATTTTTGGTTGAGAGGAGACCTTGGCAACTCGCGTTCAAGGGACCTGGCGGCTAAAATCGCATCGATAACTGCAGGCTAGCGTGCATCTCAAGTTTCGCATTGAATGTTAGCCATGCTTGAAGTGCTTAGACGGTTGGGATTGATCTTCATTGCTTCAATGCATGGGTGTAAGATATTATACCATTTTGTTCAGTGGACCCATGAGATTAAAATAGACGGTTTGGATGGTCCAGAAAGTGGCTATGGTGGCTCACTTTAGGGCTCAAAATCCTCCAAATTTAAATAATGTGAAAATGGCAGGAGGACGTCTTTCGGTTTTTTTTTTTTTGTAATTGGTTCGGTCAACACCAATTTGACCGCACCAACTCGTTCAGTGCACTTCGTGTACTGTTGTGCATTGTGCTCATGCATTGAGTGTGGGGCCTTTTTGCGATGTTTTTGACAAATCTTCTCCGACCATTTACTTAGGGGTCCCTATATAGGGTCCCAGGTCCAATTTGGGGTGCAACGTGAGACTCGGGTGGGCCATTACATGCTTTTCTGGGTCCTATTTGTCCCGTATGATGTGATCTACCGGTCGAACGGGTCTGATATTTGTTTTTGACGGTTAAATGCATATCTAAGGTGCAGAGGTGCTTTATGGGTTACTTTCAGATTTGCATGGGTTGTCTTTCCGGAGTACTGCTAATGCATATGGTTTCAGAAACTGATTGAGCTTAAGTTTTTCAATCCCACTAACCTCCTTGATTGGTGTGAGGTGTAAGCTGAGTCTCCTGGGTTGCAGCGGATCGTCTCAAAGCTGCTTGGAAAATCCTGCCTTGTAGTGTGTCAAGTCAAGTCATTCAGTTGACAGGTCTCGAGTTTTAATAATCGTGGGTTTAAAAGGTAACACCCGAGTACCAACGGTATGGGGTGTTACACCCAACCTAACCTCGGGTTGAGAATTCCCAACCCAAGGCCAACCCAAGTGGGCTCGGTTGGGTTGATCGGGTTGGTCAGATGTATACGTGCTAATATTTTCGTTATTACATTAGTTTTTTGTATTTTAATATAGGACTTATTTTTTCTATCTATGATTTTATTAATTATATATGTGATTCATTGTAAATAACTTCATTTTTTCTTTTAAAAAATAAGCTAAAATATAGGACAACCACTCCTTTAAAAGTCACGTAGCATAACATGCAATCTATTTGGGAGGGAGAAATTCGGCATATCTTGTTAGCTTGAGTCATTGGAAATGACATGGACAAATGAGACCTGACATCACTAGTGTACCTTCGACTCAAACGATCCACACTCAATTATAATTTATAAGTAACTTATATATTGATCGGGTTCGGGTTAGGTCGAGCAACCTGAGACCTCAACCCAAGCCCAACCTAAGTTTTATCGGGTTGGTGTTTGTATAGCCCAAGCTTGAGATCAGACCTGATACATCCTGCTCGAGCCCAACCCAATGTCGGGTCGATCACGGGTCGGTCAGGTTGAACTCGCCCAACTTTCAGCCCTATTATATATGACACAATTGGACATGTTACACACACATATATTTTAATTGTCATGTGTTCTAAAATTATAGCACATTAACGACTTTGTGCTTTGTCATGGATTCATGAGTTTATGAGAGTAGCCAAAACTCTCGAAGATCAGGAAGCGGCCTCACTTCCAATACTCATATAGATGAGTCTTTATGAATGTCCCTGCAACTATAGCACCCTTGAAAGGACTCATTAAGAGCAGCAGCTCATCCTCTTTTTTATCATTACAGGTATCGAGCACTACACATACATCTAGGAATGAGACAGATAGAAAACGTATAGTGCTGCTTCAGACACTTCCTGTGAGGTACTTTGCCCATCAAACCTATTGAATTAGGTTGGGTTTTCCTCATTCGGTATCTTTGAAATTGGCTTAAGTCTCATTCCTCTTAATGTTTTACTGACAACATCCCTTGCTAGTCCTTTGGTGAACGAGTCCGCTAAATTCTAGATAGATAGTACATAGTGTATTGTTATAACATCGTCACCAAGTAGCTGCCACATAAAACTATGCCTCAAATTGATATGTCTGGATTTTCCATTATAAGTCTTGTTATATGTTTTTGATAGTGTCGCTTCATTATCACATTAGATAGAGACTGGTGGTAAAGGCCTCACCAATAATGGTATTTCTAATAACAGGTTTCTTAACCATTTTGCCTCTTTACTACTAGTTGGCAAAGCTATGAATTCAGATTTCATGGTAGAGTGAGATATGCGATTTTGCTTCTTGGATCTCCAAGAAATGACAACTCCTCCAAGTGTAAAAATTCATCTACTGGTAGACTTGGATTCATTAGAATCAGTGACCCAATTTGCATCACTATACCCTTCAAGTACACTAGGGTAACTAGAAAAATTTAAACCATAGTTAATAGTTTTTCTCAAGTATCTGAGTACTTAAGAGACAACATTCTAATCATCTAAACTTGGATTACTTGTAAACCTACTCAATTTATCTACTGCAAGAATAATATTAGGCCGAGTAGAAATCATAGCATACATAAGACTGCCAATCACCTTGGAATACTCTAATTAAGATACACTACGATCTTCGTTTTTTAATTAACTTGATGTTAGAATCAAAATGAGTAGAAACTGAATTCTTATCATATTGATCAAACTTTTTAAGTATCTTTTTAATATAATGCCATTGAGATAGAGTTATACCATCATTGTTTCTTAATAACTTGATACCTAAAATCACATTAGCTTCACCCATATCTTTCACGTCAAAACTAGATGATAGGAATATTTTAATGTTATTTATAACTTCTGAACATGTACCAAAGATTAGCCTATCATTTACATAGAGACATGTAATTACTTATTTATTATCAAAGAATTTTGAATATACATATTTATCAGATTCATTAATCTTAAAGCCATATGAGGTGACTACTTTAATAATGTTTCATGTCATTGTTTAGGTGCTTGTTTAAGTCCATATAGCGACTTTATCAATTTACACACTTTATTTCTTGTCCTAGAATTATAAAACCTTCTGGTTACTATATATAAACCTCTTCATCGAGGTCACCATTTAAAAAAACTGTCTTCACATCCATCTGATGAATTTCTAATTTATAAATGGATGTTAAAACAATTAAAACTCGGATAGTTGATATCCTTGCTATTGGAGCATAAGTATCGAAAAAATTAATACTTTCTTTTTGTGTAAATCCTCTAGCCACTGATCTGGCCTTAAACCTTTCTGTAGTTCCATCTAGTCTTAATTTTCTTCTAAACATCCATTTACAACTTATTGGTTTTGATTCTGGGAGCAGATCCAAAAGTTTCCATGTTTTATTTTGCAATATAGAATTCATCTCATCGTTTATAGCTTCCTTCCAAAAAGAAGGATCCTGATATCTAAAGGCATCATCTATTGTTATCAGATTATTTTCTATATTATATATCAATATAGTTTCCTTTGTTATGTCATATTTATCTCATTCTATTAGCAGAATGTAGAAGTCGGGTCCAAAAGATGTATATGTTCTAATCCTCTTAGTCCTTCTAGGTTCTATATCATCTTTATTGAGACTACTGATATCTTGATCAGGTATTTGAGAACTACTGCTCGTATTAGGATCTTGAAGTCTTGTCTCTTTTTTAGTTATAGAAGAGAATAAGTTTTTATAAAACTCGGTATCTCTAGATTCTATTATGGTGTTTATCGGGATCACATAATTAGATTATACAACTAGAAACCTATAAGCTTTACTATTTTGTGCATATCCTATGAAAATACACTCAAGAGATCTCAACCCTATCTTGGGCCTTTGAGGATCAGTAAACCTAACTAAGGCTCTACAACCCCATACCTTGAAGTATGAGATGTTAAGAATCCTATTCTTCCATAGTTCATATGGAGTCTTATGAGTCTTAGAGTGAGGTATCGTATTAAAGATATAACAAACAGTTAATAAGGCTTCTCCCCAAAATCCTGAACTTAAACCTCCATTGTTTAGCATAGAATTTACCATGTCTATGAGAGACCTGTTTTTCCGTTCTGCTATCCCATTTTGTTGGGGTGAATAAGGAGTTGTAATTTGATGAATTATACCATGAGTTTCACAAAACTCAAAGAATCCTAAGGATAGATATTCTCCTCCCTTGTCTGACCTTAAGATTTTAATCTTTTGGTCTAGCTGGTTCTCAACTTCTGCCTTATATATCTTGAATTTTTGTAATGTCTCATCTTTATTCTTCAATAAGTATATTAAGGTATAATGGGAGAAATTATCTATAAAGGTTGTGAAGTACTTTTTTCCCCATCTTGTTATTAAACTGTTCATTTCACATATGTCACTATGAACTAGGTCTATGACTTATAATTCTCTTTCTACCCTTGGAAACGGTTCTTTAGTTATTTTAGATTGTACACAAATACTACATTTGTCATTAGATTTTGTATACTTAGGAATTAAATTAAAATTAG
Source organism: Magnolia changhungtana (assembly GCA_030180095.1). Lineage (NCBI taxonomy): Eukaryota > Viridiplantae > Streptophyta > Magnoliopsida > Magnoliales > Magnoliaceae > Magnolia > Magnolia changhungtana. The sequence goes on along the minus strand of JASAUF010000573.1, from coordinate 8,717,309 downwards.
GCATATTATCCATACTACGATAACTAATATGTCTTAATTTAGTATGCCAAACATTATATGAATTAAGCATATAAACAGAAGAATTATATTCATTTATGAGGTTTAATTTGAACATTTCATTGGATATATAGCCCTTCCCTACATATACCTCATTTTTAGACAATCAATTTATTAGATTTAAATAGGATTCTGAATCTAAACTTAGTCAGTAGACTAGTTGATATAAGATTCCTCCTAATATCCGGTACATGCAGCACATCGTTTAGAGTAAGGACTTTTTCGAAAGTTAGATTAGGACATTTTTCGAAAGTTAGATTAAGACGTACTTTTCATTTTCCTACAACCTTGGATGTGGAGGCATTTCCCATATATAATTCTTGATTATCCCTCATTATTTCATAGGAATTAAACATGTTGTAATTTCTATAAACATGTTTACAACATGTCTGGTAGCGTCAGAATCTACCCACCATTCAACATCCTCATTCACTATATGAACTTTAGAGATGACAGCTGCCAGATTCATGTCTTTCGTCATATTGAGTTGCCGTTTCTTTTCTTGCATTTTCTTTTTGTATTTTTGGCAGTCTTTCTTAAAATGACCAAAGATTTTACAAAAGAAGCATGAACCCTTCTTGCATGTGTTCTTTTTGAATCCTTGGTTATTAGATTTGAGCCTATTATATTTCTTGAAAGGTGGCTTCTCTAATTCCCGATTCACACCATTCTCGACTACATTAGCATTACTTAGGGCCTCCTGTTGTTCTTCCTTTTTGTCACAAAGCCTAGATTCTTCTTCTATTCGAAGAAACTTTAGGAGGTCATCTAAGGACATTTTATTTTATTTAAATTTTTTTTTTTTTGTTTCAATGATTTTCTAGTATCCTTCGATTTATGTGAAAGTTTAACAATGATGGTGGATACTTGAAAAGATTCGTCGAGATTAGTGTCATCGGCAATAATCTGTTGGATGATGACTTGTAACTTATGTACTTGATCAAGTACAGGTTTTTCATCCAATATTTTGAATTCTAAAAACCGACCTACAAGGAATTTTTTGTTGCCTTCGTCCTCTGATGTGTATTTGGCGAGTAATACTTGCCACAAATCTTTAGCAGTCTTCTTTTGACGGTAAACAGCGTATAGCGAGTCAGAAAGAACATTAAAGATATGACCTTTGCATAGATAGTCGTTACACTCTCAATTTTGTCTCTTTTGAATTTGTTCTAATGTATCATTGTCAAATGGTGGTGAAGTAGGATCTTGAGTGAGCACGTGATCCAACTTAAGTGATGTGAGGAAGAGATGTACCATCGATTGCCATCGAAGAAAATTTGAGCCATCGAATGGTGTAATTCGAACAAAGTTAGGATAACCCATAGAAGAGACCATAATATCATCTTAAAATTGTTTTTGTTGATGAGAAAAAATAGAAAATGAATAACTTAAATATAAGCTTAAGGCGCGTTACGATGTTGCTATCTTTAAGGCGATATTTGCACCCTATTGGTGATTGAACTAATTTGCAAGAGGGTTATAGCAAATCCGCCTCCAGGATACAATAAGCATCTTCTCAAAAATCGGAGAAATGTGGGTTTTGACATGCAAAACCGAAAAACTACATCTCAAATACACTTTTATAGCATACAACCCTAACTTCTGTGCTGTTACAATTTACCCCCTGAAAATTGTTTGTAATTTACTACCTAAAAATTATTTATAGTTTAGCGCTTGAAAACTGTATCTTTCAAAAAACATCCAAAACTAAAAATGGAGAAGAAGAAGAAGATGAGAAAAAATTATTGAAAATTGTGAATTCGGATTGACCCAAAGATGGGTTTATATAGAATCATAAGAGATGTTAAAGACCCTTTTCATGAAAAGACATCTTCTTCTACGGTGTCTTTTCATCAATGGTGGTGTCGTTTCAACAATGGCATCCCTCCATTTCAAATTCAAATGATGCTCAAGTGACAAGAGGTATCACCTTTCACAAAGAGAAATGGCCACCAACAATCACCAAAGCCACAACCCTTTTTCCAAAAATCCTTTATTAATTAAAATTTCTTTTCTTCTTATTTTGAAAAAACCCAACAGTGCATGCACGAGATATCCATTCCATGCATTGTGAGGACACGTGGAGTATGATCAGAACCGTGCAATTGGTGGGGGACCGGCTAGAGTGTCAACTGAAAAGATTGCACCGTTTGGATGATCCACCTGTCTGTGTGGTTTGGAATTTCTAATGTCGACATCATGGCTAACCATACGTTCATACGCAATTGGTTTGGAAATATGGCCCATGCGATACAGGCCATCAATGAGCCTGGCTAGCCCATTGATTTTTGGTCATGGTCTTTTTTGGGCAGAGCTTGGACTGAAATGTCAGGCCAGTCTGACAAATATGGCCCAGATTTTTAATAAATCCACCTCTTTTTTACAATATTTGCTATGTTTGGGAGGGATAAAGTCAGCGGGTGAAAATGGCAGCAATTAATAAACCTTTTTATTGTTTTCACCGTTAGACGTTGCACCGCCGCCCGACACACCTGCACACCCAGGCTGCAGTGGGATTTCACCGGAATGGGTAATGGAACGCATGACCTCATGTTGAAATTATTGTGAACCTACGACCAAGGCATGAGTAGGGACTCTCAGTCTCGAGAGTTTAATCCCATTGTTTCCTATTGCGTGGCCCTGCACTAGTCTTGTTATAGGCCGTGTTTTTGGGACGATGGCATAAAATGAGCTGAAAACATAGATGGATGGGTTGGATTTGTGATAAACATCTCTTAGCCCTACTAATGTTTCAATGGTGGACATTCAATCCTCGTTATTTCATATTTGTTTGGCTCACTTGAGCTTTAGATCGGCTTCATTTTCTGGCCTTGTCCTAAAATGAGATGGAAAATCTGATAAACGGAGTTGGATTTGTCACAAACATCATGGTGGGCCTTATCTACAATTGAGCAATCATCACCCTCTTTCCTTGAATTTCCAGCAAACTTATGATTGGCACGTTTGACGAGGATTGCGGTGTTTACCTAACCTAGACCGTACGTGGGGCTTACCTTTCCAGCTCATTTTAAGGCATCTGCCAAAAAATGAGCTAGATCCGAGTTCAAAGTGGCCCCCTCAATGGCTCAATATGTTTCAACGGTAGGTGTTCCATACCATTGTTTAAAATTAAAATAATAATAAAAAAATCATGTGGCCTCTTTGATCTTAGGATATGTCTTAAACACAAATTTGCAGAGTAGATTTGTCACAAACAATATATGATATGACCCCATGAATGTTTTAATTGTAGCTGCTCAATTGGCCGAATTTTTTGACACATGCCATAAAATGATATGGAAATTCCGGTGGATGGAGTGGATTTGTCACAAACATCACGGTGGCCCCACCTACGGTGGGGCAATCCTCACCCTCTAGACTTAAATGTCCAAACTTCTGATTGTTAGGCCAACCTAATCTCAACTGTACATGCCCCCACCTTGATGGTTGTGAGAAATCCACCCTATTCATCTATTTTGTTATCTCACTTTATAGCATATGACTTTAAAAATGACAGAGATCCAACCTTCAAAGTGAGACTCATGATGTTTCAAGATGTTTCAATGGTGGGCATTCAATCAATCTGCTATATTTCATGCTGCCCACTTTGAAGTTGATATTGGCTTCATTTTTGTATCTTGCCATAAAATGAGCTGTCAAAACAGATGGACGGGATGGATTTCTTACCAGCATCCTGTGCCCTAATAACGTTCAATCCCCATTGTTTCCTGGTGTGTAGCCCACTCGAGCTTTGGATTTGCCCCATTTTTGGGCCACCAAGAGTGCATGGCAACACCCTCAAGATCAGCAGTCGGTCCAGAGAATTGTACAAAATGGGTAAGGATGCATGGCTGAGTGAAATTTTCTGATATGATCCAACCATGATTAAATCATCGATTTGAATAGGTTGGATTATCTATCAACCATGACACATGTACGGTTTGACTGAGTGCATGTGTGTGGACTATTACACTCCAAGCAACTAAATTCACTTCCTTTATTCTTTACCTTCGGCTGTAGGTAGGCATAGCTTACCTTGCCTGCCGATGGTACTTAGGATTGACTATGGTGTATTAGATCAAATCCATCCATCAGATGAGTGGACACAGATTGCCTATTGAGTAACTCAGTACAGCCCACCATGATGTATGTGTTTTATCCATACTAGTGTTCATCCGTTTTACCAGCTCATTTTAGTGTAAGATCCCAAAATTGAAGCATATCCAAAGCTTAAGAAAGCCACGTCACACGAAACAATGGGAGTTGAACCCCTACAATTAAAAACTTCTTGGTGGGTAGTAGAAGCTTTGGATTAAGCTGATATTTGTGTTTTCCTTTCATCCATGTCTGTGTGACCTCATGAACAAGTTGAATGACAAGCCTAGGAAGGTTTTAACTGTAGGTGTCATTATCTCTACTATTTCCTTTGGTGTGGCCCACTTGAGCTTTAGATATGCTTCGATTTTGAGCTCATGCCCTAAAATAACTTGATAAAATGGATGGACACCATGGATAACCCACAACATCACGGTGTACCCCACATATCCTCCTGTGTCTGTATGCAGTGACCTTCATGCAACTAATGAACAGGCTGAAATGAGGAAGAAAGGGAGGGCAGTGCTGTCATTTGGCAAAAGGTAAAACCATCTTGAGAAAGGGGTTGATCAATAATTTCTACAGTCAACTAGGGTTTGAGGACTTTTTTGCAGTTAACAGCTTCATCCATTAGTTACCTGTTAGTGGCAGTGGTTGTGGGCCGATACGTAGGTAGACTGGGAAATAGTTTAAAAGTGGAAAGTTTTCAGTTCATAGCCCAAAAGGCAGGCGGCCATAAGTAAAAATTCACATTTAACCTTGTGACTTTACTTTTAGTGTCTTTCCATGGGCCCCGTTGGGGTGGATCCCCAACCAAGGCGCCCACTGTGATATATGTGCCTTACATCCACACAGTCCATCCAAATTTTGACAAATCATTTTAGGACATGATCCAAAAACTAAAGCATATCCAAATCTTAAGTGTACCATATCATAAGAAACTGTTGTGATTGTATCCTCATTGTTAAAAACTTCATGGGGGGCATTGGAATGTTTATTTGGCATCCAACCTTTGATAAGGTCACAAAATATTGGATGGAGAGACCACACAAATATCAGCTTGATCCAAAACTTTTGTGGCCCACGAGAAGTTTTTAATGGTCAATTACAATTTCCTGTACTGTGGTCCACTTAAGATTTGGATTTGCTTCATTTTTGGGATCATTCTCTAAATTGAGTTTTCAAAATGGATGGACATTGTGGATATAAGGAACATACATCATGGTGGCCCCTCAGTAAGGGATCCCACCCACCGCCCCTTACCATGTCCTCAAAATAGTTAGAGCTCTTCATCCCGAAATTTAATGGGGCAAAATGTCCAAGACCTAATAGCTTTTTATATAATAGAGATTTTTAGAAAAATATATTGGTTACGTGTCTCCTTTCATTAGCAACTTTCAACAATTTACTCTCAAATTATGGTTCATATTTTCGATGAAACCTATATCTAAAATCACAACAATTAAGCAGTTCTAACAATCTCATTGACACCTATCAAATGCATGGTTAAAAGTAAATTATTGGAAAAAGGACCACATGTCAATGCACATTGCTTGTTTTTCAGGTTGATTTCTATCGAAATGAACTTAAGGCACATCTGGAAGCTTGTAAATGGAGGTAAATGGGAAATATAATTGGAGGTAAATGAGTTAAGAGTAAATGGTTTCCTCACTTGTATTTGGATAGGAAATGAAATGCATTTGAAAATACATATAAATAAATGAACTATACATTTAAAATCCAAATATTTTATTTGGATGGAAGTAAATGGGAGGAATTAGAATGCATTGGAAATTTTTAATATATTTATAGGAACACATGATATCCCAACTCATTTTTAATATCCTAATTAGTGTACACGTATGATATTTCATAGATTAATTGTAATAAACCCATTGAAATATATACTTTTTACTAAAAATGAGGAAATTTCGAGCCCTGAGTAGGCCACGAACTTAAGGATTACAAACAAGTAATTTACTAATATTTTTTAATTGTCCATTTAGATGGCCGGCCTTTAGATAATTTGAATCATTCTATTGGTGTGATTTTAGTGATGTAGTTGATAAATGAATTGTTTCACAGTATTATCAACATGCCATGTGTATATTGGATATGTACATAGCGATGCCTTTGTTTGCTTACACAATTCTCCAAGGGAGCTAAATAAAAAATAAAAAATTTCACCCCGTTTACTTCTAAATCATTTCTGATCAAAAAGAAAAATTCATTTACATGCCTATTTATTTTAACACATTTACTCTCATTTAAGCACACTTCAAATGTCATTTATGTCTCTTTACTCCAAATTCCTCCTATTTACCTCCATTTACCCCCATTCAAATGGGCCTATTTGATTATCAGTAATTCATGGAAAAAATAAAGGAATTTACATTCATCATTTCCCAAGGTACTATTAAATATGATATTTTTATCTTGAGTGAGATGTTTGATTTGCAAGTAGAAATCTACTATTCATCTCACAAGGGTTACATGGGGTTTTGTGCATGTAATGACTACATTAGGAATTTATGATTTTCTTCATGTCTTAAATAAAATGAACATTAATGATTACACTTTCTTTTCTTTTTTCATGAACTCTCACTTACTTATCATGAAATTGATTAGCTTTAAATGCTAGCTGCATTTGGGTTACTCTAATCTCACCATTGATCTTAATATCGATTATAATCCAATTATCTTAAGGCATAGATTTTTATTGGTTCATGTAAGGATCCTCATCTTTGACCTTAAAAGATTATACCCATCGCCCCATGAGCCACATCTCAAGCAAGACACAATCAAAGGTAGATTTGATGGTTTGATTTTATTTGTTCTTCCATTTTTATTAATTATTATTTTTTTAAACATGCACACACACACCGCCACACACTCACACAGTAGTGGGATTTCACCACCTATGGGTACTCGAACCCTTGACCATGTGTTAAAACTCCTAAGAGTTTACCACCGGAGCAAGAACAAGGACTCTGTTTCGGCTCCTTACACCTATTAACTCTGACAAAGGAAATAACTACATGATCTCGCACATCTTGTAATTAAATTTCAATCCCAACAAATCCCACATAAGGTGCATGGACCATATAGCTCAACTATTTATCCAAATCTCATCTAAAAACTTATAGATCACTTTCAGAGCTTATATAGTATTGAAATAATCTAAATTGGTCTTATTTGAAAGCTCATTGAGTCAACCTTTCAACAACTAAATACATTAATCTAACATCGTGTAATTAAAATATCTCAATTTTAGTGGATGTTTATCAAAAAGTTGTGAAATTTTAAAATTATAAACACCAACCCCTACTCTTCACGCGGTTTCTGGTCCGTAGAGTGGCGATGCTGCTTCCCGACGCTTCCTATCGATGCAGCGTGTTGTGTTTGGTAGAGATAATCTTAGTCTCTCTCTCTCTCTCTCTCTCTCTCTCTCTCTCTCTCTCTCTACTTGGTATTATTAATTCCTAACTTATGTATCAGTCCACTATTAAAGGAGAATTTACAAGTCTTTCCTTAATATGGCTGTCCATGCTCCATTCTAACTGACCCACATTTGAACAGTATTTCTAAATAGACACCCAACATTAAAAGTGGTAGCTATAAGTCGCTGCCTATTTCATAGTGCTACAACGTACAGTGCTCGTCTCCCTATTTTAGGTGAGATGGTTATTGTAAGAAATATATGAAAGAGAGATGCCCCATTGCTTTCAGAAAACTATTAAGTTATAGTGATGCTGGTTGAATTGGGATATTTAGCTTGTCCAATCCATTGATCTGGACTGTTCATTAAGTTCAGGGCAGATTTCATGGGCTACCATGCAAAAATCATGCAGATTTGATAAATTTTGAAACATTCAACTAATGGTTTTTAATATGGACGGTCAAGATAATTTATATAAAAATAGGTTCAATCAACAGGTTAACCCATCTGCTTATTAGGCAATTGTAACCATTTCATCCATGGCTTCCAAAATAGATGGATGTAGAAAATATGGTAAGATGGATTGGGTCATCTAATGAGTATGGTTTTTGATGCAGCCTATAAAAATGTTTTTGTTTTTTTTTTTTTTTTTTTTTTTTTGTGCTTAATGGACTGTTTAGATCGATGGAATGGACTGTCCAAGTGAACCAACACAACTAGGAGCAGTATAACTTATAGTGCTCCGCAAGCACCGGAGCATTTCTCCTTTAAATAATCTTTAACTAAATCTTCTAAGTAGCTCTTGTTGGGACCAATTCTAAACTTAAAAGAAATGATGTTGTGTGGTCCTCTTTCATTTATACAGCCCATGCTCACATCTCTTTCCTGTTGGAAAAAATAATGGATATTGTACACAACGTAAGATAGAGGAAAAAAGATAATGAGATAATAAGATCTATTATATTCAAGGCTCGACTTGAATAGTCAACTTCTCAAGACATATTTACTGTCATTTTTCTGGTAGTTCCAGTAAGTGCAAATTAATGAAGGAAATTTGTAAATTGTCTTTAGGATACAATGAACTCTTAATTCGAATTTCAACATGAAAATTTGTACATTTAAGTATTGAACAGATCTCTAGTTTTGACATCAATATGTCTTTAAGATGTTCAGAAATTAAAAAAAAAAAAAAAAAAAAAAAAACAGTAAGATGTCAAATTCGAGGGTATTGCATAAATGATGATTTTTATCTAAAACATGAAGAGTATTTCTTCTAGATTATAGTATCTAGGATTTATAACAATTGAAGGGTCATGGAGTTCTTCTTGAAGAGATGCTCATGTGCCTCTTCAAGAAATCCATAATCATTCACAACAATCAATTTTCTTCTATGAAAGGACTTAACCATTTGTCATATAACAGTTATTTTGTACCCTTTCAGACAAACAATTATCTAATAGTATAAAACTGTAGCCACATATCCTAATCATCTTTACTGTTGTCACATGAGCAACACGTGGCATAGGTGCCACATGTACAATCATGTCATAGTCACTCTCAATCAACACCAAGGTTAAAATAGACGCAAATTTCTTGCTAAGGCCTTTCGCAAGAAGTTCCTGCACTAGAAAACTATGTGGGGCCCACCATGATGTTTATAAGGAATTCAGTCCATCCATTTGTTTTGTGAGCTCATTTTAGAATATAAGACAAAAAGTGAGTAGTATGCAAGACTCAGGTGGACCGTAGTAAAGGAAAAATTGGTTAGGGAAATTACTACCATTGAAACCTCCCTGTGGTTGATACTGATGTTTAATGCCATCCATACCGTTTATAATGTCATTCCTAATGGGATGAACTAAAAACACAAATATTAGCATGATTCAAAACTTCTATGGTCCCATGAATATTTCAATTGTGGACGTTCAATTCTTATGTTTTTGGCTTTCTTGATCATTGGATCGGGTTCATTTTTGGCCTCGTGTCCTAAAATGAACTCACAAAATGGATGGACATGGTAGATTTCTCACAAATATTATAGTGGAGGAGATTTGAAGCCTAGTTGCAGAAGCAAAAACTCCTCTTACCATATGGATATACACACTATTTATGAAAATTTTTAATAATCAATATATATTTTTTACTTACTATAAATAAACTTTTATTTTTTAAATATAAAAATACAACATTTACCACATGAATTCCATGAGAAAGAAAGCATATTAATATCCTAATTGACTACTACTGATATAAAACGAGTTGAAAGAAGTTAACGAAAGCAGAAGTAGCTCATCATATCTAGGCCTTATCCTACATAGGGCATGACGTAACTAGGCCTTAAGCATATTTGGTTCGAAGACACAATCTTGGCACAACTAGACTAAAAGAAGCCTGAATGGAAATGGAAGTAGTTGGTTAGATCTAAGCTATATCCTACACAGGGCATGGCGTAACTGGACCCTAGGCACGTTTGATTCAAAGAAATTCATTTTGAATAGGGAGAAATTGTCATTCAAAGTCTAGACAGTAAATTAGTCATAACTTTTTATCCGGGTGTCAGTCACAATTCAATCAAATACGAGCCACATGTGTTAATGAAGGCTCATATATAGTTAATGTGTATGATTAAGATAGTGTGGGTGTGCTAGAGTCATACTCGACTGGAGTTCAATTGAACGCTGGTGACCCTAGTGTTGAGATAGACCGGTTAAGACTGAATATGTGGGATTGGCCTCCTTCATTAGCCATTGTAACATCCTGGATTTTCACTGTTTGGGATTTCCAAAAATCCTTAAAATTTCTTTTTAATTAACTTATAAAATCACTTAATGACCATTATCACTCAATGTTAATTTATACTGGGGTGGACCAGTCTAGTTATGATGAGACCAAGTGCGGGCCGCCAAGCCAGATGGCCCGTTTACACTTAACAACAGCCCGTGTGGGCCACCCAGCCACCGAGGAGGGTCAGAAAAATCTAAAACTTTAGAAAATCATAGATCTCACTGGGCTTATGGTCCATCGCGGACTGCGGACCCAATAGACACCCAGAAGTACCATCTGGCGCTTGCCCAATGCGCCCCACCAATGCCTGAGTTAAAATCTGGCGCTGACAAAAGAAACTGAGACTCCGGGCTTTTCAACCGTTGTATTTTTTTCAAATTACGAAGAAGGTCTAATGTATTTTACTACACCCATCCACGAAATCTGGGACCAGATCGTGGCCCGGTAACAATTGATCGCAAATCTGACTCGTACGACCAAACCCCATATCCGATCGTTCTCAAATTTTGTGTGGCCCTTCATCGGGCCATGGACCACTTATCCTATAAATTTCATGGCCAGAGGGCCACCAGAACCGTTCCAATCACCGAAATGGGCCTCCCAGGGCCACTTAAAGGTCGGAAACGCTTGCTCAGATCATATATCCGTTCATCCGTTCACCCTAAATTTTTGCATGGACCCTAGTCAGGCCATAAGGCACCTACACACCAAATTTGGTGGTCAGAAGGGTATTAGGGCTGCCCCAACACTAATAGGGAGTCCTAGTGGTCTATTTTAGGAAATTGTCGAAGCTTGGGGCCATTTGTACCAAATCTGGAATTATAAAAAGGAGTTTCTTTTGGGCACCCCTCTCCCATACGAATTTGCCCTAGAGAAATAGAAGAGAGAAGAGAGAAAAGAGAGAAGAGAAAGAGGAGAAAGGAGGAGGAAGAGAGAGTGAAGAAGGAGGAGTGTGGACCCTAGATCGAGGTGGGGCCCAAGGAAGCCAATCTTGCATCTTCCCACCTCTTCTCCAAGAAGAAACCTCACCCCACAACCGCTATTTCATCCATTGAGCAACTAGGTAAGCTCCATTCCCTATTTTCTTTGAAACCCTTGTGATGAAGGAGATTTACTTGGGATTCTAACAAGCAAGTAGTCGCTTTTAGGGATTTCGCCCGATCGACCTCGAAATCCACACTTATAGGTCATTTTTCCGAATCTCCAATGACCCGAAGGTGCGGACTATTGTTCTTAGGTGGCCTAGCACTAATTGTAGTACAAGTTTAATGATTTTGTATGTTTGGATGATGCCTTTGGAGAGTCTAGGGAAATTTCTAGGAATTGTTGGGTTGTTGAAATTGTATGGAATTGTATGTCATGTTGATTTCCTCATATGATGTTGTTCTTATCTCTCACATGATTTGATATAAATTGACGATCTCATGTTTATGTCATGTTTGGTTTTCTTCACATGATGTTGCCCTAGCATGTATGTCTTACTTATCCTTGTGTAATTTGGCTCTATGAGATGTAGGAAGTACTTAACTTCCTCATCAACCCACATAACACACATGCACTTGAATTTTACACATTGTAGCTTTGCTTGGTAGGAATTATGAGTTCTATGTTGAAAAATATGAATATGTGATATTGCATATGCTAAATGATAACCTTGTTAGTTGGCATGTTACGAATCACCATCCAAACCCTTTGGTTGGTCAGAAATACAAGGAGAATAAAGGCGGCCCCGTCGGTAGGACCGTCTTGAGGCTAAACCCATGGATTTGGGCAGGTGTGTTCAGGTGGCTGTAGTTCGACTACATGGGTCTCTTGTGCCCGAGGTCACTCGTCTCACGCTCGCTTGACTCGTGCGGTCTAGCCTACTATCTGACTAACTCTATTTGTTAACCCTGTGTGCTCATATATGTATGGAACCTGAACCACCCTACAACCGTTGTAGCCCATCAAAAATTCACTTGCAACTGGTCCACAGCCTCGTGAGCTGGGCATGGTGGAATGGGACACTATGTCCGAGCTGTCAGCCTACGCTGGGGTACAGTGCCTCCCCGTAGTGACTGCAACTGATCCCTTCCTTTCGGCACTCCTCATGTGCTTGGTGTCGGGGATGAGGAACCCGATGGGATCACGGACCGCGAGGTCTCGGCCTCACGCGTTGATGGGGTCTTGGCCTCGCAACCAGTTTAGGGCATTGATATGTAGGGTGAATCAGAATCCCCAACCTGCTGGATGAAAGGACTTAACTAATAACTCGGCTAACACGATCGCATTGCACACATTACTTAGGGTGGCGACTCGGAAGTCGAGGTTGCTCTGAGGGAGTGTTATCATATGTGATCGTTAGATGGAGTCGCTTGAGGGAGTGTTGTGGCAAGGGCATGCATCATATCATCCCGCATGCATGCATTTTAAATAAGAGTTATTAGGTGTTGATAATTGTCTGCTTTTCATTAAGTTCATATTACAATTGATGCCTGTTGTAACTTGAGACTAATAGTTCACACTGAGTTGATCACTCACTCCCACTCTGGGACGGTATTTTAAAACACCAACCAGACCCATTCATAGATGCAGGTGACTCAGGGCATGAGGAGCTTGGCAAGGCGAGCTTGGACGAGGAGGACGGACTCTCCTACTTGCAGCTGATAGGCGGCTCTCCATCGGCTTGATCGGGCTGAATTTAGATTTGCTGAGCCGCAGGCTCAGCTTTACTCTTTTTGGACATAGCCTTCTTTTGTTGTTCTATTGGGCAACGCCTTGGGTGACCCTTTATTATTTTGGACCTGTATATATGTGAGATATCCTTCATTTCAGTAGACTGGTGTGATTGTGCTTTGTGCCTCAGGTAATTCTAAATTGCGCAGTTAAATTTGATTAATCATAAAAAAAAAACTATAAATGCATGATAAGTGACACTCGGGAACTCGGGAGTCAAGTCTATGCACGACCCCTGAATTTTCAGGGCGTTACATATAGTATCAAAGCAATAGTTTAGAATCCCTTGGGCCATGGGTCATGAACTCATCAACGCGCCCGCTGACGTTAGGGTAAGCACAGTAGAAACTTAGAATGGTAGGAACCCTCCTAGAACTGGAACCGACAATCTTAGATGAACGGTAAGACTTTCAAGAAATTAGTATTGGGGAGTGAGAGAGGGTAGTGGCGATAAGAAAGGAGTCCGAGAGACTTACAATACCTTGGCTCGATGGTAGGAACAAACCGAAATTGAGTGATTAGACGTCACAACCATAAATCTAGACCAAATGGGCTAATGTCAGGCCGAACATAATAGTTCAAACCCATTCGAAGACAATTAAGTAGGGGTGAATGAAATTCTATCAGAAATAGAGAAAATGTAGAACCAAAACTGAGGGATTAGATGGTTGAAACAATAGTCTTAGGCCAAATTTGATAGTTCCAATCCATTCTGGGATAAAGACTTAAGGGTGAATGAAAATTCACCGAAAATAGTGAAACTATAGAAAAAATTGAGTTTTGACCTCTAACTGGGGGGAATCTCGTGAAACTAATAGGCCCATTGCGTAGATCATCTCGTTCTACCCTAAATTCATATATCGCACCTTCTGGGGGGTCGCACCAGCGCCCCGGAAACAATGTTCAAAGAACACCCCGCCGTCGGCGTTTTCACCCCGCCAAGGCTCCAGTGGACCGCGTTGCCCCAGCCACCGGCGTTGTCACCCCGCCGCAGTTTCTGCGATTTTTAGTCAACTTCAAAAATTCATATCTCCTTCGTTACAACTCTGATTTAGATGATTCAAAAGCCAGATTGAAGCTTGATGAGTTTAGTTTTATATAAAAATAAGAAAAAAAAATGAAATAAAAATTTTAATATAGTTAAAATTAAGATGTTCTGCCAACTGTCTAAAAATTTTAAATTTCAGGCAGTTGTTTTTCCTAGAATTTTAATAATTTATTTACAACTCCAAATGATATGAAATGTGGTGAGATGACTTAAAAATTGATGATAAATTATTATAAAAATTTTAAAAATAATCCAGTTGCTAAAAGTACAAGAAACGTTATAAGATGTCCCCTCTCTCTATGTACACCTTGTACTCGTGTGGGGCCCACTTTCCTTGCAAGTAAGGCTCCATAGCCCTATTTTCTCTCATTTCCTCCCAAACATTTAGTGAAGCCTCTCCCTTTTCTAAAAATCTCAAATCCCTCATCTCTCCTTCATTACAACCCATCATCACCTCTTTCACATCTTCACCTCTTCTTCCTCATTCCCAAACTCATTGTCTCAAGAACCCATCCTCATTTCTCCCATCCTCATTTCCAAGAACCATTAAATTCTCACTTTCAAAACCCATTTACAAGCATCCCTCCCTAAAACCCATTCTAGAACCCATCCAACTCACACTCTCTATCCCCCACCTCCAAACTCTACTCCTAAAATCCAATCCTCCAAACCATCTTCTTCTCTTTTTTCAAAACCCATTTCTTTTGTTTATTCCCACATATAAACTCTCAACTCATTTCCCAAATTCCTCTCATCACGTATATTTCCTTCTAGACCTATTCACCAAAACCCCACTCCTTTCACTCTCTTCTCCCCATTTCCAAATTTCACTTCCCACAACCTACCTCAAGACCATCCTCAACTTCGTTTTCCCAAACACCATTCCAATATCACTTTCAAAGCCCATTCCTAAAACAAACTCCCAAAACCATTCCATCCCCATTTCCCAAAACCCATCTCAAATCCCGATCTTTACTCAAATCTCATATCCTCAACTCACCTTCCATTTCATCTTACACAACCTCATCTCAAACCCATTCCTAAATTTCATTTTCAAAACCCTTCTCAAATTCATTCATACTCAAAACTCATTTCCATTTCTCAACTCTCATTCTAAAGGTCATCCCTAAGACCATTCCTCCAACAATCCACCCACATTCCTCACACCTAAATCCTTCCTAGCCTAGGGAAATGTCGTTCCTAGCGACAGTCATCTCCTTTTTCACCATTCCGACGATTATTTCCCTTATGGGGAGGAAGCGCCCCCACTTTCGCCCGACTCAGGCGAGTGGCCCCACGACCTTACTAACGACTAGTTGTTTGTTAATGCGGTTAGGTCTAATGCATATATTAAAGGATGGTTAGGACCTTTGCTTAATTAGCTTGTATTTCTGTTGTGTCTAGCTTATCTAGTAATGCTTGAAATCCATGTTGTAACATGTAATTGGCCATACCTATGGCATTTTGAAATTTATGTGAATGTATGGATTATTTCAGAATTTTCTCGTCGTCTTGTGAATGCATGTATGAATAATTGTCTTATTGCGTCCATCTTAGCGTTATTAGCACTCTAAACTACCAGAATACCTTAAAACTTCCGATTCTTCCTCCCCTCTCAAAATTAATGAAAAACAAGGCATGTTTTGCACAAACCTGTTAGCTTAGGATCGAAACTGCAACATACAAATACAATCTTAAGCCATTGAAAACCTTTCTGAGATAATCGTTTGACCATAAGCATAGTGAATGATTCATTAATCACTAATTTGGACATGAACTAAAATGAGAACAATCTTTGACCAAGACCCGAAGGACAACCTTATAAATAGGAGATTTAAACTTTCCAATGATGGCTAAACAATTAGATTGATCGGACTACGGAATTACGGAACCACACATCTGCGAAGTACTCGCGGCTTAACCCAATTCTCATTCCTGGGTGAATACCAATGGACTCACTGCTTTGACCAAGCAGAAGACCAGGATCTACTAGGACTAAGAAGGGATACAACGATCTTTCTGCCCTGGTCAGACAGAGGAACGACGTATGAGATCAAAGTCTACCACAACTGTTTTTCCATGTTAGTCCTATCATAAAGAGAAGAATATACCACCATTAGGTAAACTTTACCAACAACCACTTAATACGATAATAATGATTTTGACATTTGTTTTCAAACCTCAAATATGAAAACTTTTAAGGGGGGTAGATCATAATGAGCTAGGCTAGCGTATTTAATATATATACCCTAAAACGTACATAAACTAGAAACCAGCAAAACTTAAGCAAATGAAATGATAATATCTTTACTTATTACCCTTAGGCAATTTCGGGGACGAAATTGTTTTTAAGGGGGGTAGATTGTAACATCCTGGATTTTCACTGTTTTGGATTTTCAAAAATCCTTAAAATTTTTTTTAATTAACTTATAAAATCACTTAATGACCATTATCACTCAATGTTAATTTATACTGGGGTGGACCAGTCTAGTTATGATGGGACCAAGTGCGGGTCGCCATGCCAGATGGCCAGTTTACACTTAACAACAGCCCGTGTGGGCCACCCAGCCACCGAGGAGGGTCAGAAAAATCTAAAACTTTAGAAAATCATAGATCTCACTGGGCTTATGGTCCATCACAGACTGCGGACCCAATGGACACCCAGAAGTACCATCTGGCGCTTGCCCAATGCGCCCCACCAATGCCTGAGTTAAAATCTGGCACTGACAAAAGAAACTGAGACTCCGGGCTTTTCAACCGTCGTATTTCTTTCAAATTTTCGAAGAAGGTCTAATGTATTTTACTACACCCGTCCACGAAATCTGGGACCCGATCGTGGCCCGGTAACCGTTGATCGCAAATCTGACTCGTACGACCAAACCCCATATCCGATCGTTCCCAAATTTTGTGTGGCCCTTCATCGAGCCATGGACCACTTATCCTATAAATTCCATGGCCAGAGGGCCACCAGAACCGTTCCAATCACTGAAATGGGCCTCCCAGGGCCACTTAAAGGTCAGAAATGCTTGCTCAGATCATATATCCGTTCATCCGTTCGCCCTAAATTTTTTCATGGACCCTAGTCAGGCCATAAGGCACCTACACACCAAATTTGGTGGTCAGAGGGGTGTTAGGGCTCCCCCAACACCAATAGGGAGTCCTAGTGGTCTATTTTAGGAAATTGTGGAAGCTTGGGGCCATTTGCACCAAATTTGGAATTATAAAAAGGAGTTTCTTTTGGGCACCCCTCTCCCATATGAATTTTCCCTAGAGAAAGGGAAGAGAGAAGAGAGAAAAGGGAGAAGAGAAAGAGGAGAAAGAAGGAGGAAGAGAGAGTGAAGAAGGAGGAGTGTGGACCCTAGATCGAGGTGGGGCCCAAGGAAGCCGATCTTGCATCTTCCCACTTCTTCTCCAAGAAGAAACCTCACCCCACAACCTCTATTTCGTCCGTTGAGCAATTAGGTAAGCTCCATTCCCTATTTTCTTTGAAACCCTTGTGATGAAGGAGATTTACTTGGGATTCTAACAAGCAAGTGGTCGCTTTTAGGGATTCCGCTCGATCGACCCCGAAATCCATACTTCTAGGTCGTTTTTCTGAATCTCCAATGACCCGAAGGTGTGGACTATTGTTCTTAGGTGGCCTAGCACTAATTGTAGTACGAGTTTAATGATTTTGTATGTTTGGATGATGCCTTTGGAGAGTCTAGGGAAATTTCTAGGAATTGTTGGGTTGTTGAAATTATATGGAATTGTATGTCATGTTGATTTCCTTATATGATGTTGTTCTTATCTCTCACATGATTTGATATGAATTAATGATCTCATGTTTATGTCATATTTGGTTTTCTTCACATGATGTTGCCCTAGCATGTATGTCTTACTAATCCTTGTGCAATTTGGCTCTATGAGATGTAGGAAGTACTTAACTTCTTCATCAACCCACATAACACACATGCACTTGAATTTTACACATTGTAGCTTTGCTTATGAGTTCTATGTTGAAAAATATGAATGTGTGATATTGAATATGTTAAATGATAACCTTGTTAGTTGGCATGTTACGAATCACCATCCAAACCCTTTGGTTGGTAAGAAATACAAGGAGAATGAAGGCGGCCCCGTCGGTAGGACCGTCTTGGGGCTAAACCCATGGATTTGGGCGGGTGTGTTCGGGTGGCTGTAGTTCGACTACATGGGTCTCTTGTGCCTGAGGTCACTCGTCTCACGCTCGCTTGACTCGTGCGGTCTAGCCTACTATCTGACTAACCCTATTTGTTAACCCTCTGTGCTCACATATGTATGGAACCTGAACCACCCTACAACCGTTGTAGCCCATCAAAAATCCACTTGCAACTGGTCCACAGCCTCGTGAGCCGGGCATGGTGGAATGGGACACTATGTCCGAGCTGTCGGCCTATGCTGGGGTACCGCGCCTCCCCGTAGTGACCGCGAGCGATCCCTTCCTTTCGGCACTCCTCATGTGCTTGGTGTCGGGGATGAGGAACCCGACGGGATCACGGACCGCGAGGTCTCGACCTCATGCGTTGATGGGGTCTTGGCCTCGCAACCAGTTTAGGGCATTAATATGTAGGGTGAATCAGAATCCCCAACCTGCTGGATGAAACGACTTAACTAATAACTCAGCTAACACGATCGCATTGCACGCATTACTTAGGGTGGCAACTCGGAAGTCGTGGTCGCTCTGAGGGAGTGTTGTCATATGCGATCGTTAGATAGAGTCGCTTGAGGGAGTGTTGTGGCGAGGGCATGCATCATATCATCCCGCATGCATGCATTTTAAATAAGAGTTATTAGGTGTTGATGATTGTCTGCTTTTCATTAAGTTCATATTACAATTGATGCCTGTTGTAACTTGAGACTAATAGTTCACACTGAGTTGATCACTCACTCCCACTCTGGGACGGTGTTTTAAAACACCAACCAGACGCATTCATAGATACAGGTGACTCAGGGCATGAGGAGCCTGGCGAGGCGAGCTTGGACGAGGAGGACGGACTTTCCTACTTGCAGCTGATGGGCGGCTCTCCATCGGCTTGATCGGGCTGAATTTAGATTTGCTGAGCCGCGGGCTCAACTTTACTCTTTTTGGACATAACCTTCTTTTGTTGTTCTATTGGGCAACGCCTTGGGCGACCCTTTATTATTTTGGACCTGTATATATGTGAGATATCCTTCATTTCAGTAGACTGGTGTGATTGTGCTTCATGCCTCAGGTAATTCCAAATTGCGCAGTTAAATTTGATTAATCATAAAAAAAAAACTATAAATGCATGATAAGTGACACTCGGGAACTCGGGAGTCAAGTCTATGCACGACCCCTGACTTTCCGGGGCGTTACAGCCATCGGTTGTTATAACGATCGGGAGATTTTAGAAGGGTAGGATTTAGTCCTTCTGATTGGATTCTCTTTGCCTTGTGTTAATGACTTTTCTTTAATGGTGATAGTAGGTTGTGTATTTCTCAATAGAACAATGTTGGATAAAAGATTTAAAACTACAAGCTCATAGTGTTGATTTTATTGATTTGTATTTGACGCTCAGTACAATCAACAAATAAACAAATTAAGGAAAGAAATAAACGAAAAGATAAATACCCGCGATTGTTCATGTGAACAAACAATCGAGGAAGATGGTTAGCAGGATGTGACATGTTACTCCTAAGTGTACTACAACGATGACGCTAGATAGTAGCCCTCTAAGTTAACCTAAACTCATGACGTTCCGCAATGTGGCTAGATAGAAGTCGAAGATCTAAACTAAGATAAGCAGTGTTGCGATACGTATAAGAAAATTAATTTGGTGTGAGCCCTAAGCTCTTCATTGCGTGCTCCTTATATAGCTTAGGAGTTGGTCGAGGATCCTTAACAGTCATGATACACATTTATGATCATCCCAGCCTGGCAAAAGAGATCTTCGGAGGTTACAGTTTGAAACCATTTTCACGTCTCATTGCCAACGTGACTACGAAGATCAGTGGACGTTATAAGATCGGTCTCATTGGACCCGAATTCCTCACGATGACTTTGATCTCCATCCATTTTGAGAAGAATCCGCTTCTTGAACCTTTGTAATCATCGCGAGAGCATCGATCGTCTCTTGGATGATCTCTCATTTTTCTAAGATTGTGTGAGACGGCCTTGCTGGGTATATTTAGATTGTAATAAGATCACTATCTCGGTGGGTCTTTATAGACTTGTCTAACACACTACTTCAACTACACGTGTCATTCATAGGGTTATGTGTCATTCATCAGTGTTTTATTACTATATGTGCGTACAGTTGTGCCATTATGCTTTTGGTAGGTGAGGTGCCACCGAAGGATGTGGGACAAAATATATTCTTGATATGCGAGTAGGATTTTGCCCATAATTTAGTAAGTAGTGCCTACATGTGGTAGTATCTTATCGGTTCGTGTAAAAGCACCAGGACGAGTGTAACCACCAGGTATCAAATTTATTATTATTACTACTTTTTTAAGATTAGCTTGTTAGTATACACCCATGTCAGTACACACACTCCATGTTAGCCACCCCCACTAGGGATCGATACCAACACCAGGTATCATCATGAAACACATCACCTATCAATCTTTATTTAGTGGGCCATCTGGGTCACCAACCTTGTAGTAGATTACGTCCATCCGTTTCACGAGGAAACATACCCTTCCTATTCAAAATTATGATTTTACAATTTTAGAATTTTTTAAAAAAAATTTTAATAAGTTTTTTAATAATTTCCTTAATTTTTAGAATTTTATGATTTCCATATTTTAAAAAAAGAAATTTAGACGTTTTCTTATTATTTATTTTTATTTATAAAATTTCAAATATTTTTATTCTACTCAAATTAGTACATGTACTAAAGTTTTGGGTCTTCCATATAAATGATGTAATGGAGTATTCTAGATTATTATTCTTAATTATTCAATAATATAGATTTAATCTTAATTTTAATTTTTTAAATCTTATGGATTCAAGCACTATCTTATGAATTTAAGGTTTTAATCACTTGAGGAAGAGTGATCATTTTTTCTTACTATTTCACATCCTTCCCTACCATGTATTCTTAAGAATATCATCTTGTTTTTTATTTGTTCTTTCGTTACTAGGTTAGAATACTGACCCAATTGCTATTGATTTGATAATAAGTACTTACTCGCTTAATGGGAAGGGTGATTTATTCATTGACAATTTTATTTTTGATCTTTGCTGTCATCAATCATACTCGTGCGTTTCTCTTCAATAACAAAGATAATCGTCATTATTTTAGCTTTAGGGAGGAATCACGCCTAGCATGACCAATCTATGTACTTGTGGCTTATCCCAACGGTTCTATCATCTTCCTCTCCACCAAATCCGCCACCAACACTTGTCTATCATCTCTATCCGTTCTTCTTCTACAATTACTATCGTTGATTCATCTCCACTAATCTACATCATAGATCTATTATCTGCCCATCAACCAACTTCACCATTGACCACCATCACCAAATACATTACTTTCCCATCATCTCTATCATCATCATTACTTTCTCTCACATCTTACAAACTTCTCCACACACAATATATATATATATATATATATATATATAATATATATATATATATATATATATATATATATATAAAAGAATGCTCACGTGCTCACCAACTTATGTGAGCACCCGTGTGCACCTTTACACATTTGTTATGGGCACACAATCTGAACGGTCCATGAACATGGCACCCCTAGATATCTCACGAGCCCAACTTTTAGTCTGATACAAAACTCAGGTGGGCCATGGCAAAAAGAAGTAGTTTCCTCTCTTGATTTACATTTCTCTTTGCTATGGCCCACTAGAGTTTTGGATCGGGCTAAAAATTGGGCCTATTTAGTTTCAAGGTGTCCTGCATCACATGAACCGTTCGGATTCTGTGCCCATGACACGTGTGCAAAGGTGAGTATGGGTCCTCACGTAAGGTGTGCAGGTGAGCATTCCTCTCTCTATATATTTATACACACATGAGCATGCTTACCTTGCTCGGCGTACCTTTGCACATGAGTCATGGGCCTGAAATCCCATCTATGTGATGCGGCACCCAATGAAACCCTTATGGACTAATTTTCACCTTGATCCAAAACTTTAGTGAGCCACGGCAAAGAAAGAAGCATATCAAGGAAAGAAATTATTTTATTTGGCCATGGTCTACTAAAGTTTTGGATCAAGTAGAAGTTGGGCCCTCGGATTTTCATAAGGTGCTTAATCACATGGGGATCACATCACTTGTGATGAGTTTTTAAAAAGTTCTCACAAGAACTCGTAAAACAAATGACGTGCCTTTTATCCCCCTCCAACTATCTACTCGTCAACAAGAGCTAGACCCTTAAGTTACATTTGGACCGTTAAAAAAATGAGTCGTGCATAACCAAAAAATTACATCAAGAGAACAATATTAACCGTCTGATTTTTCCCATTAGTCCCTTTTTAAAACATTGTTCCAAAGTCAATGGGCAAGTTAAAATTTTTTGGTATATGCTCCATCCATAATGGGGCCGACAATAAAATAAACTTCTACTGAATGTATTAATTTGCTCCTGTTGGTAGTAATTAGAAACTTAAAAGAAACATTGTTGTGTGGCCCATCTCTTTAATCCCAATTTTGTGTCTGCTTCTTGTTTGACCCAATCCAACGGTCCAATCTTTTCAAAAACATTGCTCCAAATACAAAGAGCAAATTGACTGTTCAGATCATCCAATCGCTATGATTTCCGGGCTTGGCTCAATCGACAGCCGATCCAACAATTTCAACGTTCCAGATTTTCAATGAGACACCCCAAGTTAAAAAATGGTTGTCCATGATCCGTCCACAACTGGGCCCCACAATTTGAACATTCCAAATTTCTAAAAATACACCCCAACATTAAAAACGGTGGGTAGCTGTCGCTACCCATTTCATAGCGCTACAACGTACAGTGCCATGAAAGCACTGGAACATCTCCCCATTTGAAGGGAAGCGGATTGCCTGTGACCCCGGGTACAGAGATATTCCTGTGCCAGGGGATGTGTGGGGCCCACAGAAATGTTGGTGAAAAATCCACTCTGTACATCTGTTTTGAAATATCAAAATAGGATATGATGCTGAAAATTAGGCAGATACAAAACTCATGTAGGCCATACCACACGAAACAGTGGGGATTGAGCTTATGAGCGTGGTAGAAATTTTTTATCCGGTTGATATTTTTTCCTACAGTTTATCTGAGTGGTAATAACCATATGAACGGTTTAGATGGCATATAAACATCATGCTAAGATCCAGGTTTCCCACTGTTTCTTTGGTGTAGCCCACTTGAGTATTGGATCTGCTTGATTTTTAGAATTCTGTCCTATTATGGTTTTTTAAAACAAATGAACGGAGTGGATTTATCACTGACATCTCTGTGGTCCACACGCAGCCCCGGGCATATCTATGTGCGGGTCACATCCAATCTGCTGCCACCTCGGTACTGGTTGGTGCCGTAAAAGCTCCGTGGGCCCCACCAATACGTATGCATTTTATCCCCTCTGTCCATCCATTTTGAGAGATCATATTATAGCATGAGAGAAAAAATGAGATGGATCAAAAACTAAGGTGGACCACACCATAGGAAACAGTGGCGATTGAACACTCACCATTAAAAACTTCTTGAGGTCCACAAAAGTTTTCGTTCAGGCTGATATTTATGTTTTCCATTCACCAGTCTTGTGTGACCTAATCAACGGTTGGATGGCAAATAAACGTTACACTGGGTCATTGGAATTTTTTCACGGTCAACCTTCAATCACCACTATTTCTTATGGTGTGGTCCATCTGAGATTTGGATAAGCCTCATTTTTTTAGCTCATACACATACACATGGTGGGGCCCATAATTCTTTTCAGCACCGACCAGTACCAAGGTAGGTAATGGCGGTGTCACCATCGAATCCGAGTCCGTTATTTAAGAGATAAATGAAAGAGAGATGTTTATTATAGTACTCCTAATTGAATCAGAACACTTAAACCAATCCAATCCATTGATTAGACGGTTCATTAGGTCCAGGGCACATTTCATGGGCTGCCATGCAAAAATCACACGGATTGGACAAATATGAAACATTCAACCAATGATCTTTAAATTGGACGGTCAAGATAATTTACACAAAAATAGGTCCAATCAACAATTTGATCCGTCTATTTGTTAGGGCCTATCATGGATTGCTTATGATTCTAACGAATGGCTTTCCTAGGCAATTGTAACCATTTCATCCATGGCTTCAAAAATGGATGGCTGTAAAAAAAAAGGGCCAAATCAAAGATGGTATGGGTCATCCAATGAGTATGATTTTGGTATGATAGCCTATAAAAATGTTTTCTGAGCTTAATGTACGGTTGAAATTGATCGAATGGACTGTCCAAGTGAACCAACACAACTAGGAGGTCTATAACTTACAGTGCTCCGCGGGCACTGGAGCATTCCTCCTTTAAATAATCTTTAACTAAATCTTCTAAGTAGTTTATGTTGGGCCTAATCAGAAACTTTTTTTAAAAAATGATTTTGTGTGGTCCACCTCTTTAATTTATACAGCCCATGCTCACATCCCTTTCCCACTTGAATTCCATGAAAAGGAAAGCATGTAGGCCATAAGAACAAGATAGAAAACACACCCACATTGCTTTCTATGGCCACCTGAGTTGATAAAGGGGAGTAAAGTAGCTACAAGAAGCTCATTGGCATAGTATATTGATTGTGTTTGAAGTGATCCTAGGAAGGATTGCTGATGTAGAAAGACAATCAAATGGGTGTTTGAGATTAGCTTGAGAGAGAAGAAAATTCTTCCAATGATGTTGATGGGGTCAATAAGGAAGTTGTCAATGATAATGCTCCTTAGTTTCTGAGTAAGCCTGCCGCGCTTTACTGAATGAAAACGGCATTTAACGCTACCCATCGAGAAGATCTTAACCATAGCTGAAAACCCAACTCGACTAGTTCGTCGGGTCAGGTTGACTCAAAGACTCGACCTGACTTGAATCGACATTTAATTACATAGTCAACTTGACTCGAATCGATATTTAATTACATAGTCAACTTGACTCGAATCGATATTTAATTATCATAAATTGAAAATATTACGAATGTTAATAGATATTTAAAATAGTTAGGTCTCATATACGCAAATATAAAAACTTAAAATTAAAACATTATAGACACCTCACCAGTCTAAGGTTGTTACTTCACTTGGTTGATGTTATGTTGAGTCGACTCAACTAGTCTCTCTAAGTCCAAGTCCAGTACAAAGGCGGTAGACTTGACATAGACGAGTTTCAAATCGAGTTAGTGAGATTTTGAGCTATGATCTTAATCGGTTGATTGATCTTCTTCTCTTTCTTGTTGAATATGGACCGTCAGTTAAAATTTCTTATTAATTACGTTTAGTAATGGTGTGTTGTGACAACTGTTATGGAGCTATAAAGGCCATTATGTAAAGATAACAGTGGTAACCGTTACACATTATGCATTGTAAAGGTCATAATGGCTATTACAGAAAAAATAACCGTAAAAGCCATTGGAGCTCTCGTAACAGCCCGTTACACCACCTGTAAAGGTTATAACAATCCCGTAATAGCCCATGACAAGGCCGATACAGGGTTTTTTTTTTTGGATTTTGTTTTGAAAGGGAGAGACCATAACAGCCGTTAGGAGCGCTATAATTGTTGTTATATCTTATATCGTAAGAGTTTACGGCCACCACTACTGTTATGGAATACCTTGCTGCTAATTGGACAATTAATAACTTCCAAAATAAAAGAAAATATAGGTGACTAGCCCATGTATAATAGGATCTGCTATTATGAATGGCCAAGATAATAAAAAAGATGGGTCCCATATGAGCATTCATGAAGTGTGGACCACAAAAAAGAGATGGGTCCCATATGAGCATTCATGAAGTGTGGACCACAAAAAAGAGATGGGTCCTGTCAGGCATCATATGGTACAGGGTCTTAGTGGCCTATGTAAAGGTGGAAAGTTCCATAGCCGCTGATGTAGAAATTCGAACCAAACACATGCCTGGTCCAGCAGTAAAGTATGTATTGCTATCAGAGCAATGAATAAAGGTTGTAATCTCCTTTTCCTTCCCTTCTCTCTCTTTTCTCCTTTTTTTCTTTTCTTTTATTAGGTAGTGATTGTGTTATTAATTGTTCTAATCAAAATCAGCTGTAACATATTAGAAAAAGAGGTGGATGGATGTATTAGTGGAGGTTTCCTCGCGCCATGCACACCTTTATGCGCAGCGCATGTGCTACATGACTGGCATGTGGGACATCTGAACGGGGCGTGGGATGGTTCTCACCATGAAGATGACCTGGTGCAAAAATCGAATGTGCCCACTCATTTGGTGGGCCGCTCCTATATGAAGAGAATGGACAGTTTAAAAGAACTTACCGGCGGGCCACACTAAGTACACGATGCGGCGCGTAAAGGGTGTGTGTGGGGCTAAAAAGTTTCTTGTAAGAGAATGGAGACATGATTAACAACAAGCTTATTATTAATTGAAAAGTAAAGTGAAAATTGATGACGATGATGACTGTCCTATCAGCAATTAACAGCAAGCTTGCACATGATGACGTGATGATCGTTCGGAAGAATTGAAAGAGACGGTGGAGATTAGTCATTTTTAACGTGGTCCCACTTTGGATAGGGATGTTTTGGAGAAACCAAATGAAAATTCTGATAGGATTGGATCACCCTCCATTACAAGTGGGCCCTAAAAGTAGTAGTGGAGTAACAGGAAGGGAAGATTCTCTAAGAGGTCTTAATCATTACAGACATAAACTGAAATTTCATATACCATGGATCTTAAGATGGCCACAAGCATTGTCCCTTCCATCTAGGGCTGTCAATGGGTTGGGTCAAATCCTATGATACCACATTCCGGCGAACTGGGTTCAGGTTTTGCCAGGTTCGGGTCCTTTCTGGTTCAGGTCTCATTCTCGAAGACTGGACAGAGATCCGATCAGGTTTGGATACCTGTCAGGTACCATCAGGACTTTAATCTATATTTCGAGTTGGGTTCGGGTAAGAGCACTTAAATGATCAGACCCACCTGATGGATGGATTAGATCATACAGGCATGTGCCACTTTGACATGTTGGGTGTGTAAATGGTCTCTCTTACATGCCTGTGGCTTAGGAAATTTTATTACATAGCTATAATAAGAAATATTTATTACATATATAATATATTATTAACATTAACTTGACCCGACCTAATTTTAATTGGGTCCAAGTTGATGGACCGACTTGAACCCGACTAGGCTTGAATTTAAGTAGTCCGAAAATGTGAGACCGAGATTTGACCTGATTTCTTGACAGGTCTAAAAAATTTAACCTGGACCCATTAAAATCGGGATGGGTCCATCGGGTACCTGCAGATCTAGGTGCGCATTGATGGCCCTAGTTCTATTAGATTCTTAGACATAATATCAATTTCTCATCTCCAAAGACAAAGTTCAAGAATTCATTGTGGGGATGGGAAGCCATCATCTTCGAACAAGAAGAAAAGGTCGCCATGAACACGGTGTCCGTATTTAGTTTGATGGCTTTGATCCGAAGCATGCAAGATGATGACTCTAGAAAAACATACTAATTTTATTAACTGACTGAAGTCTGTAAACATTCCCAACATACAGTTATTATAGTATTCAGTCTAGCATGCAACCATGATAGTAAACAGCTCCATAAAGTACTATCTTACAAGTTTTAAGTGGTAAGGACATGAAATTCGAAGACGTGGCTGCGATTATCTAAGGGGACCCACCATGCCCGGGATGACTTGGGGGAGTTGGCTGTGGTATGTAAGGGATGACAGGAGTGCCATGTTCGATTGGTCCAGTCTTTATGGATGCCCTCGAACTCGGAACAGGATCGATAGAGTGGTAATCCTCCAAATTTAGGTCACCTGATTCCCCCTTCTCTGTGCTGCCGCTCCAATCATAGCTATTCTCCTGTGAATGAAAGAGAACTGATGCATATAAACAAGAAGGAAACCACCCATTTTGTTTAAGCAGGTTTGCTAGCCAAACTTGCACTCATACACACCAACATACATGTCAGCCCTGCAAGTTTGTAGGGCATCCCAACCGTGTATCAGGAGGGAGCCATCGTGTAGGTTCTGTCCAAAAATAAGCGGCCATCCCACCACTGAAGGAAATATATGGACAAGTCCATTGTTTCCAAAGACAGGTGGCCTACTCGAAAGTTGAAAAGCCTGATTTTTGGCGGGCCTCACATGATTCACAGCTCAGATGCCTTACACACGTGTCATGTTGGCACTCATGTCCATATTAGAGGTGTGTGTGGAGCTAGCTAACCTCATATTTGAATAACAAGAAGCATATAAAACCATGGATTTCCCCAACTTCTATTGAACTCCCAAAAGAATGCATATTGTACCTTCAGTTTTCTGTTAGTCATTGCTACCTTCATGTTTTCCTCACGGACAGGGAAAACCGAGCCTGCATTGCCCACAAGCAGACCTTCTGCAATTGAATATAAAATGATCAGTGCTTTAGGAGAATCGAAAGCATGACTGATAAAAACAACTGATTCAAACTCAGTGGAACCAGTTGTAGGTCCTTGGAACATGGAAGAATTGAAATCGTCGAGGGACCAGACAAACTTGCCAGAAATAGTCCGATCAATCGGATCACAAATCAGATTACCTCTATTTTTTTATTTTTTTAAATTAAAAAAAAAAGATTAATGGAGATTTGTTAAAGGCCTGCTAACCAAAGTGAAGCAGGAAAAGAATCCAAAAATGAAAGAAAATTAAAGATCCACCCAACAAAAACCCAACCATTAATGGTTAAGGAAATAGAGTCCATTCCGAAATTGACAAAAAAAATCAAATCGAAAACTGCCTCTAGAGATCTTGAGGAATTCCGGCACAGCTTATGTTCCTTTCACCCCATAAGGCCCACCACAGAGCCGGCAGAACCATTATCCACCTATCCCTCCCATACTTCCCGCTATAACCTCCATGCCACACCCAAAGAAGATCTCGAACTGAACCCAGCAAAACCCATTGCATATCCGAATCGGATAGCACGTGGTCCCACACCCTACGAACAAATAGGAAAAATATGAAGAAATGGTCGATGGATTCCTCATCACGGCAACACACACAATGGGTGAATCAGATTCCCTCTATTTTGATGAAAAAATAAAATAAAATGGGTGATTCTCACTTGATTTACATGTGAATTGACCTGGTGATTCTCACTTGATTTACTGAAATAGTCCCGTGATTTACAACCAAATCTTGCTTTCCAAGCTTCCCTGTATACTCTAATCAATCAGGTCACCATACTTGGTTATGAAGTTCCATCCATTTATTAGAAGACGTCGACCAAAAAGGCAATAGAGAAAATTTTCGCAGGCTTATGAAGATACTTGGATGTCTTGATAGATTGCAATGAGGACTTCTAGGATGATATGTGTGAGTATATAGGTGCTTACAAAACTTGATTACAGTCGAGTGAAGCCAATGTGAAAATGGTAGGGAAAGATCAAAAGAAAAGTCACATTGACCCAAGAACTACCATGCAAATGTCGAGCAAATCACATAAAAGATTGGCAATGAGGATATGAACTTCCACTTCAAATTGAGATACCTCACTAGGCTACTCATACAGTTGAACTAGAACCTTAATTAGGGGCTGTTTGGATTCAAGCAGAGTTGTGTTTACACATGATATCGGGGGCACACAGCTTGTCATAGGTTGTCATACCCATTATGCGTGGTAACCTAGGAAAAAATGACAATTTTGTCCCTAAAAAATTTGACTGTTAGCAAGGACAGAAAGCCTTTGCAACAAAGGTTTAATAATAATGAGGGTAGTTTATCGCTAGTTTGGTGCAAGTAAGACCACTATGTATTGTGCACATGTGGCACATGCTCTAAATATGCCACATGTGAACATGCACCACCACCAAGCTTCAAGCACCTAACATATGCCACATATGTCAATTTGCACATTTGCTACAAATACTACATATGCCACCATCTACATTAAGCTTGCCACATGTGACATAGTTCATTCACTCCCTGTTCCGGGGTGTTCGACATGCAAGGAACAAAACAACTAGTCTATGACAGCATGACCTAGAGGGCCTATGCTAACACAACTTTGCTTGATCAAAACGGCCCTTTAGGGTGAGTTTGGGTTCTCCAAAAAGTGGACATAGGCAAGCCTATTTTGATTCGGCAAAGTTGCGTCATGACTGGCAAATCATGGCATGCTATCAGTGCTAGATGGTCATGGACATGCTGTTGCTGACTAGTTGTTCCGTCCCTTGTTCGCCAAGCACTTTGGAACATGGACAAGATGGATTATGGCAGATGTGTCGAATATAAAGATTGGTCGGTAGCAGGTTTATCCATCTACATGTGCACATTGACATGTGTGCCACGTTTTTAGTACTTGAAATTGATGGTGGTATTTATGCATATGTGGGATGCTTGAACATAAATAGTCACACCTGTGGCACATTGGAACACGTCATGCATGTGCGTGTATGAGTATGATCCTCACGTGCACCAAAATTTAAAGTGTCATTGACTAGCTTAGTTGACAAAATCCTACAACTTACTATTCGGGTCGAACCTTAAGCAAAATCATTTGAACCCTACCTTTAATCCCTTTTTATATGAATCCTACAATTCTATGATTTGAATCCTACAATTGATGATTCAAATCTTGATTTACGATTTAAATTATACTTGCTCTCTTCTATTTTAAGCTTAACTTGGTTTTCATTTTATGTTGGTAAACTGGTGGGGGCCTTAAGAATCATTTAGAAAAGGTAAATTATTTTATTTTGTTCTTTATAATAGATTAAATGATATATAATCTCTAACGTTAATCGTGGAACTTTATTTTATGACTTCTTAACTAGTCAAAACACCAAATTCTTGTACGACTCACTTGGAATATTTTTATGGATGGTTACGATCACATTGACATCTTTGTATTGTGGAATGATGGTTAGAAATCAAAATATCTTTCTTCATCATTCTACAGAATCAAATGCCATTTTTCCAACTTGATTTTATATTCAAGAAAGGTAAAAAATTTTAAAAAAATAAAAAAAAAAAAAAAAAAAAATAAAAAAAATGAAAAAGGATCGTAATATGTTTTTTTAAGGGTAATTTCTTGAAATACAAAGATAAAGGAAACATAAGAATCCTCTAACACTATCATGATATGGTGTTACTTGGTGCATGTTGACAGCAAAAGGATGATTGATGAGTTTAAAATTTTTTTTTTTCCTGATTTATTTATAATTTTAAACTTTTTTAAAGAAATCATTAAAAAAAAATCTTACAATTTGCGATTCGATATGATTCAACCCCTATTACAATTTGCAATATGATAACGATTTTGACAACATTGTAAATGACAAGTAATTCTACCTCTCCACTGGAGACACCTAATCCATCGTCTAACGTCATATATCCATGAGTCCAAGAAGAGTGCATTGCCCATGCACAATGAGGCTAACAAGCCACGAACATGTACAGCTGCTTTGACTGCTTGTGGTGACACAACTCTATCCAAATCAAAACTACCCTTATAGCATGTGATTTTTAGGAATAAGTAGAACGACACAAGCTGTCAGTTTTGGGCGGAAAACAGGAGAAGAATAGACCTGCCTAATGCAATTTTCACTTCTGTGCTTCCCTGGATGCAGTGCCAAATAAATTGGAGGTGGCCTCACCCATATTACCCCCAAAACATGATTTGGAGGTACATCTAATGCACCCGTAGGATTTTAATTTTAGCAGAACTACAGGGATGAAAGACCTAAACTAGTTATATTTTTTCAATTTTCAGATCACATATTACTCAACGTTGCATCCAAGTTTACTTAGCTATCAATCTCTGTTAGTTTTTTTTAGAGAAATCAAATATCTACCAATTCACAATGTAATCATGGTTCAAATCCTTAGACAAGGCATCATATGGAGCTTCGAGCATTCATAATTCGTTTTGTGACATTTCAAAGAATGGATTCCTTCCCAAATCAGAACTTCCCACTGCAATCTAGATTTCCTTCAACATTAAGAGAGCATCTGGATACACTTCGAATTGAATCAAAATAACTAGTATAAGAAAATGGCATTATGTTGAGGATATGTGTCCCAAATCACAACTACCATACTTTCAGTTCAGATACGAAAGAAACATAACGACAATT
Organism: Magnolia changhungtana; assembly: GCA_030180095.1. Taxonomy (NCBI): domain Eukaryota; kingdom Viridiplantae; phylum Streptophyta; class Magnoliopsida; order Magnoliales; family Magnoliaceae; genus Magnolia; species Magnolia changhungtana. Next base: position 8,684,895 of record JASAUF010000573.1, on the reverse strand, counting down.
TGAGGGCTACATATTATGAATTCTAGGAAATATCTTTTAACTTTCATCAGCTAGCTCCACTTGAGTAAACTGAATGTTCGCAATTCAATTCACTCATGTATTCAAACTCGGTGTAAGTGTTTGACCAACTTCATGAATGTATTAGCTTTCACTTGTCTGGTGCCGCCTACCAAGACACCAAAAATATGTAGGACTTTTTTATGAGATCTAGCAATACAAACTAAAAAGACAAATCATATGAGAACACCAAAACATCCAAGAAAATTAACAAGAAAAAGGACAAGAAAAAAAAAGGTACAGTTGAAAGTCTTGGATACTCTTGAAAATGTTCTTTACAAAATTGAATATATGCTCACCAAAAAACTCACCACTCACCATTAAGGCATGAGTTTGTATAAATTCCCATCAAGGCCTCATTGAATTTTATAGAGCAAAATACTATACAATTAAGACCGCAGTCAATCCAATATCTTAACCTTAGGTGGCCCATGTTGTTCATCTCATGGGCCTTACCAAGGATGGTGACTTTACAGAATCACATCGACAGGCCAATCCAGGCCGCTTGATCTTGACGCTAAGCATGGACCACTGACCATTATTGTTTCTAACTCTAGGTTTTAAGCATGGCGATGGCACGGATAGGATTGTCCAACTGATGCGATAATGTTACAGCTACCCATCCACTAAAATTTGATATTTCACTCTCCACAGGGCTATTAACTTCATTATATGTCTTTTTATTTCCTTCGTCTGAGTGCTTTAACAATCCAACAATGACGAGTCTGCAACTATAAACATGTTTCAGAGATCCAAAAACTTGAATTGACTCAACTCGAAATTGCACCCGTCGAGTTGACTCAGCCACAGCTAAAAAGTTGCATGTTGAGAGGTCAAGCTCTACCATTAATAACTATTTTAACATACAAGTATTTATTTATAAATTGCATAAATTAATAAAAATATGAAATGTTAGTAAAGAAAAAACCCAGAAACAAAACCAATTAATAACTATTTTAACATACAAGCATTTATTTATAAAATGCATAAATTAATAAAATAATGAAATGTCAGTAAAGAAAACCCAGAAACAAAACCCGGTCTCAATCGACTCGACTCAGTCCAGTTGAACCACTTGACTCAGTGAGTTTTTACTTAAGGAGACTAAAAATAATAATTCTCTCTGGAAACGAGTTTATTATTCAGTCGACTCAAAATCCAACCGAGTCAGGAGAGCAGATTGCATACTGAGTGAACTCAGTGGCGCCTACCGTGATGTATGTATCGTATCCACGTTGTCCATCTGTTTATTCTTCCAGATCATTTTAGGGCATGAGCCGAAATTGAATAATATCCAAAGCTCAAGTGGACTAAACCATAGGTAATAGTGTGAATTGAATGCCTACAGTTGAAAACTTCTTGGGGTCCACAGAAGTTTTGGATGAAGCTGATATTTGTGTTTTCCCTTCATCCATATCTTTGTGACCTTATGAACAGGTCGGATGACAAATAAACATCACTGTGCACCCTAGGACGGTTTCAACGGTGGACATCGTTATCCACATTGTTTCTTGTGGTGTGGTCGACTTGAGCTTTGGATATGCTTCAATTTTGGGATCATGCCCCAAAATGATCCCGAAAAACGGATGGACGGCATGGATAAGACATACATCCATGGTGGGCCCCACAGAGTTTACTAAGTACACAATCCACTATGAAGTATGCTATGAAGTATGAAAGTAGAAATCCCACATTCCAAACTAGTCCAAACAATAAAACAAACCAGTGGACCAAACTAAAGCAATACAATTCCAACCCAAATCAGCTAAAACACATATAATCCTAAAGATCATATCAAACAGCATGAAATTTCTCATATCATATCAAGCAGCATGAAATTTCTCAAAATACCTTCCAAAGAGCTACTGCTGCTGCTGCTGAAAGAAAGGAACACTAAAACTGCTCCCACAGTCATGAACAAAACCCAAAACCCAAAAACCTTCTTCATATCAAAAACTCCAAAAGAATCCTTGCTCGCATCAAAATCAAACACACCCAAAAGAGCCTTCCACTCCTACCCCCTTAAGTAACCGATCCAATGAAAGGAAAAAAAGGCCCATTTTTCTGTTATCATCGTCATCCAAGAGCTCCAAAGTCTACCATAAAATCCGTGGAGATAGAAAAGAGATCAATACAAACCCATGTGGGAATTTTGAAAAGAATTTGTAGGGTTTCTTCCATTTCTCTTCCTTATTTTATTTTATTTCGAATTTTTTATTGGGTTGTTGCAGCGCAGGAGCATGAATGGAAATAAATGCTGAGGTGTGATGGGAAAGAGAACCGTCTGTAAGCGCTGCAGCGTCGAGGGAAGTGAAGAAATCCTGCCTGGACACGTCATTTCGAGAAATTCGAGATTTGGGTTCTCGCCCTTTTTCGATTTTTTCTGGTTTATATTTGATTATTTAAGTGCTGCCGTTTTGATTTCATGGTTGAAACCCACCAAAAAATAAATAAATAAAAGAGATGGAGTTGAAGTTAATCGGGATACGACTCAGGTTCGAATTTCCGATATTTCGGTTGTATTAGTCGGGTTGAATTGGAGATGTATGAAATAACGGCCGAAATCTTCTCTTTTTTAAGTAAATAAATTTTAAAAAATTCTTTTTAAGTTCTGACTACTGGGAATTTATTTATTTATTTATTTAATTTTTTTTTATTTTTTTTTTGTACTTCGTGAGCATTACACGACCGGTCGAGGGCTGGTGCACGACCAGTGGAGCAGGGCTCGACTCAAAGTCAAGCAAGTTGAGGTTTTGGATTTCTGAGGTATTTGACTGGTCGTGAAATGTGCTCGACCAGTCGAGGTTATGCAAATTCGTTCTGCAATTTTGTGCGGATTGCGGATTTTGAGTCCTTTTGCAACAAGGGTACGAAAGGGAGTTTCCTAAAACTATAAATAGGGGGTCCCTAGGGTTTTTTAGGTAATATATGAAAAAACACAAGGAGGCTATCAAAGGTGTGAGAGAAAGAAAGAAAGAGAGAGAGGAAGCTTGTAGAAGGGAGGTTATGCTCGTGGAGGTTATCTACTGTGCAACTTATATCTCAGCTCTTCTACATCCTTGTAATTGGTAAGATCTCTCCATTTTTCTTTTATTCTCTCATTGTTTATCCACTCCTACGTGAGTGAAGAAGGTTGTAACGTTCTACTTCATAGTGGATTGTTGATCTGGACGAGGTCCCATGGTTTTTACCTCTTTGAGGGTTTTCCACGCAAAAATCTCTTGTATGGTGTGGTTTGTGCTTTGATTTATTTCATTGCTTTATTATTCCATAATTCTGGTTTGTTTCGGGAGGCTAGATCATAAGGTTTTGTGCAAGGCCCCCAACAAAGTGGTATCAAATCTAAGTTCATTGAATGGGTAAGATCAATTTTGAATTATGGATGGTGACTCATCAAGGATGATCAGCCTCAATGGTTCTAACTGGACCATATGGAAGGCTAAGATGGAGGACTTGCTTTATTGTAAGGACCTATATTCTCCAATTTTAGGCATATCAACAAAATCCAAGGATATGTCTGATGATGATTAGAAGAAGATTGTAACGTCTCAAAAAAATCCGTACAAAGATCCGAGTACCACCTCAGGCAGAAATCACTCAGGACCAAATCCTTTAGAAATTAGACGAAATTAACTAAGTGCTAAACTAGATTAGCTGTGAAATTAGCTTGAACCGCTTTAAATACGAACTGTAAGACCCAAAACTTGTAGAATCATTAACGCTACATTACACTGAAATCTAAGATCAATCTTTAAACCCAGTTGTTCTCGGGAGCACATTAAAACTTCGATCGGACCTGGACCACGCGTCGAAAGTCCGATTACGGCAAAACTATACGCTTATGACCGCTTTACTGGGCTTGACAACTGTCTCGGGAATCAAATCCAGATAGTATCCAGAAACGCACAACTTGAGCCCGGAGTGAAGTGTGCGAGAAACGCAAATATCCTTTGAAAATGTACTTAGATTTAAGTAAACTGGGTCGTTCGCTTGCGAGCCAAATCTAAGGTTTCAGACTGTCAGAATCTGACCCAATTACACCCTCGGATCAAGGAAAATTCCCTACACAGGTCCATGTATTCATGGCCCTGATCGAGCAACAATGACCGTTGAACTGAAACTGGTCCGCCACGGTCGATTCACAAATTCGATCGGACCGAAATCTTAACCTGACTCAGATCCAATGTCAGAAAGCTTAAGTCCGACTGCATGTAGAAAAGGGGCCTCCAGATCAGCTTCATTGGACCGAAACGGCCAGTCTTTGGCTATAACCTAAGTATACCATATCCCCGGGGCCATTCCCATTAGTGCTGGTCCTATATAAGCCCCTTAAACCCTCTCTCTCTCATTCCATAAGAATTCGAAAAACCCTAAGAGAGAGAAGAGAGAAAAGAGAAGGAAAGAGAGAGTAAGTGAGTGAGAGAGTTAGCGTTTGTTCCTGGGATTCAATCCCGCCACTCCATGTGCTTAACCATCATTCCTGTATTGCTATACGGGCGATTTCGATTCCATTCTTAGGTAAGAAAACCTAACCCTGATCTGTTTTAGGGTTTCAAATAGTGTAAGTGATGAAATAGCTAACCTATTTCATGTTATAGGTGGTCGTCGTGTAGTAGACAAAGACTTGGCGTACAAACTGAGTTCGATACTTGTTTATCGGCGAAAGGTGCGGACTATAAACGTTTAGGTTATGGTTTTCAAGGCTTTCAATGTCAGCAATGATTTATGTCTGACTTGATTGCTATCACATATGCCTAGATACAACGTTTTCTGTATATTCCACATATATGTAAACTATGTTTATTTTAAATGCATTCTACGTGTTTGTTGAAATGTCTGAATGGATATGGAATTATGAATTGTGCTTGTTGTGATAGATGTTTGGGAACACATGATGGTTGTACATGTGGCAACTCCTATGTAGAAGGATTTGCTATAATATGTGTTTTAACTAACTTATTACATGTACGTAATATGTGTAGTCTAAGTGTTTGATAAAATGCCTGAATGAGAAAATGCTTTATGTGTTGTATTTAATGAGGGTGTTGAGATAGGATTCTCAACTCCCTCATCTATAGTTACAGTTTCCTTTATGTAATTTATCTTACTATTACGTGATTTATGTGTGTAATGCCTATGTAGGATAACATGTGTAATATGTGTTGTGTTGAAATGCTTAAATGAAATCGATACTGAAATTGGTTGTCACATGTTGTTTTACTGTCACTTATGAATGCCTGTTGAGTTGGATGTGATTAGGACTACGATGTAGTCCAGGCAATCGGTAATGGTTTATGACCGGTGGCTGAACTATTTAGTCACAATGGATACGTTCGAGGATTCTGAGTCGTACAGTGATTATCGACAGTGGTTAGGCCACGAGGGGTGCGTATGCGCTCCATGTCGACTAATTCAACGTACACTCGTACTAGTCGAGCTTGTCAAATAACCCGATTGGCCCAATGTATGTTCATCATGTATGGACGCTACTGCTTGAATCTAAGGTACCAAACTCACCAGTGAAAAGCCTGTTTAACCTTGGTACCTTGATCTGCTAAGACTCATGAGCCGGATATAGTGGTATGGGACACCGTGGTCGAACTATCGGCCTACGTTGGGGTGACGAGCCTCCCCGTAGTGACTAGTGAGCAATCCAAACTCGTGAGCCGAATATGGTGGTATGAGACACTGTATTCGAGCTATCGGCCTACGATTATGTGACGAGCCCATAGTGACCTCGAGTATACACTAGGACTACGCTTAGGCGACGAGCCTTTCTGTAGTTGCATCACGTATAAACTAGGCCTGCGCTGATAGTGACGAGCCTCCCCGTAGCGACCGAGAACTTACTTATCGTATGTGATTAACTAGGATTGACGACAGTAGATGGATCATTGTTTGGGATATGATATAAGGGAGGTGCCTTAGCTTCCCAATCCAGCTGTACAAATATACCTAATTAAGAACTTGTTTAATCACGCACATGCACCGCATTGCATGTGCCTTTGACATTGGAGTTGAGCACAGTGGGAGTATTGCATGCCACGATCATGAGATGATGTCGCAGAGGGAGTGCAGGCGAGGGCATGCATCATTCTAACATATCATCATTGCATTAACCAGAGTACTTAGGAATGCTTGTTGTACTGTTTGACTAAATTGATAACATGTTAACCTTTGCATTATAGCTCCACTGAGTTGATCACTCACTCCCACGTTTTGGGATGGTGTTTTAAAACCACTAACTAGACTATATCTTAGATGCAGGTAATGGGGATGCTTACGAAGCAGAGCCTGACTATTACAACGATAAGGAGGAGTTCTCCTATTTGTAACTCTCGGGCGGGTCTATGTAGACTGGGAGTTGCGTCACTGGGGCTATAGGGATATCGATTTGAAGATACTACATTTTATCATTTTATATATTTTGGAACCAAACATGAAATTATGTAACCTGGTAACGTTCATACTCTGGAGATGTACGATCACTTATGTATTTTATATATCTATCACGGTCTTCTGCTTGCGTAACTTAACTGTCTTTAGAGTATGATATGCTGTTTTGGTCTAATCTCATTAATGTTAAATGCACTAATATAGATAACATTTAATCATTATTATCTTTGTTGCATAAGTGATGCGTTGGAACTCGGGAGTTGGGCACCTGCTCGACCCCTGATTTTCAGGGCGTTACAAAGATGGATCGAAAGGCGGTGGGGTTTATTAGACAATGGTTGGATGATTCTGTGTTCCACCATGTGTCTACGGAAACCTCAGCTGGTAGCCTATGGCTGAAATTAGAAGGGTTATATGAGAGGAAGACAGCCGGTAATAAAATTTTTCTGATAAGGCGACTTGTAAATCTCAAGTTCAAGGATGGTGGTTCTGTGGTCGAGCACATGAATGAAGTCAGCAATATAGTAAACCAACTCTCCTCTATGAAGATGGTCCTGGATGATGAATTGCAGGCTTTGCTATTGCTTAGTTATTTGCTTGACAGTTGTGAGACATTGGTGGTGTCTCTAAGTAACTCTGCGCCAGATGGAAAGATATTCATGGAACAGGTAACCAGTTGTCTCTTCAATGAGGAGACAAGGAGGAATTCTCAGGGGTCTACTCAGCAAGAGGCTCTTGTGACACAGGAACGGGGGAGAGGAAAGAACAGGAAAGGCGGGAAGGCTCGAGATAAATCAAAAGGCAAGTCAAGTACCAGAAAAGATGCTGAATGCTGGAATTGTGGCAAGAAGGGTCACTATAAGCATGAATGTCGTAAGGCTAACAACAACAAGAAAGGAAAAGGAAAGGAGAAGGAAGATGAATTAGATTCCACTGCGGTCGCTTCAAATGGCGACGTTGTAATTCTTTCAGCAGAGCATGATGTTTATTTCACCGCTACGAGTCAGGACACCGACTGGGTGATAGACTCGGGAGCCTCTTTTCATGTTACTCCATGCGGGGACTTCTTCACAAGCTACAAGTCAAGTGACTATGGGACTATGAAGATGAAAAATTCTGACTTATCGAAAATGGTGAGAGTTGGTAATATTTGTGTGAAGACCGATGTGGGCTGCACATTAGTTCTCAGGGATGTGAGACATATCCTAGAACTTCGCCTCAACTTGATGTCGATGGGAAGGTTGGATGATGATGGCTATAAAAGCCGGTTTGCTGGTGGGTGATGGAAGCTCATCAAGGGTTCATTGATCGTGGTTAGAAGAAAGAAGTATAGCACCCTTTACAAGGCAAGTGTCAGTATGTGCAAGGGTGGGTTGAACGCAGTGGAAGATTCAGCTATTGACATATGGCACAGGCGTCTAGGCCATATGAGTGAAAAAGGGCTTCAGCTACTAGCAAAGAAGCAGCTCCTTCCAGACGTAACAGGTACACCTCTCAAAACCTGTCTTGATTGTTTATGAGTTTCATTTATTAAATCTGCTTCTCATGTTAATAAAGTGTATGCACTAGATTTGGTTTATTTTGATGTTTGTGGCCCTATGAGGACAAAAACCTTGGGTGGGGCATTGTATTTTGTTACTTTTATAAATGATGTATTTAGAAGGGTTTGGGTTTATGCATTGAAATCGAAGGACGACGTCTTTGGTGTGTTTAAATTGTTTCATGCTATGGTCGAGAGAGAGAGACAGGTAGATCATTGAAGTGCATCCGCACTGATAATGGTGGTGAATACATTGATGACTTTCATGAGTATTGTAAGTCCCTGGGTATATAACATGAACAGACAGTTCCCAAGACCACCCAACATAATGGTGTAGCTGATCGAATGAATCACACCATTGTAGAGAGAATCAGATGTATGTTATCCCATGCGAAATTGCCCAAGATGTTCTGGGGAGAAGCAATGCACACGGCAGTGTATCTGATAAACAGGTTTCCATCAGCCCCGTTGAATGGAGAAGTACCCGAGAAGGTGTGGATTGGACAGGATCTATCGTACAGTCATCTCAGGGTGTTTGGATGTAAGACATCCATTCACGTACCAAAGGACGAGAGGTCTAAGCTCAATATGAAGATCAGGCAGTGTGTGTTCTTGGGGTACGGTGATGAAAAGTTCAGTTACAGATTGTGGGATCTGACCGAAAAGAAGCTCGTCAGGACTAGAGATGTGGTTTTCTTTGAAGATCAGTTTATAGAAGACATTGGTAAGCCAGAGAAGAACCAGCCTACTTCATGTGAGCTAGAGGACATGGATCCGGTTATTCCTCCCGTGGTGCCTAATGACAGGGGAGTACAGCAAGGTGCAGAGGACGAGGGAGTTCCTTCAGAAGATGGACCAGGGAAGCAACCCCCACTTGATCCACTAGTTGAGCCATGGGTGAGGAAGTCATCTAGGGACAAACAACCGTCTAAGAGGTACTCGCCGCATGAGTACATTATGCTAATTGATGGGGGAGAGCCAGAAGATTATTCTGAGGCCCTAGCCGACGAGCATAAGAGGGAGTGGTTGAAAGCTATGTAAGAGGAGATAGAATCCTTGCATAAGAACCACACCTTTGACATGGTGAAATTGCCTAAGGGCAAGGAAGCTTTAAGCAACAAGTGGGTGTTCAGAAAGAAGGTTAAGTAGAAGAATTCACAAACGAGGTTCAAGGCTAGATTTGTGGTGAAAGGGTTTGGTCAGAGGAAAGACATAGACTTCGAGGAGATATTCTCACTAGTGGTGAATATGACATCCATACGAGTGTTGCTTGGGTTGGCGGCTAGCATGGATCTGGAGATAGAGCAGTTAGATGTTAAAACTGCCTTCCTCCATGGTGACCTGGAAGAAGAGATCTACATGCACCAACCAGAAGGGTTCAAAGTCAAGGGCAAAGAGCATTTGGTATGTAAGCTGAGGAAGAGCTTGTATGGGCTGAAACAAGCTCCACGACAATGGTACAAGAAGTTTGACTCGTTCATGTTACAGCATGAGTATGACAGAACAGAGTCGGACCACTGTGTGTTCACGCGCAAGTTCTCAGATGATGATTTCTTAGTTCTGCTATTATGCGTTGATGACATGCTCATCATGGAAAAAGACATCAAGAAGATCGACAGGCTGAAACAGGGGTCGGGCAAGTCTTTTGCAATGAAAGATTTTGGGCTCGGCTAAACAGATCCTAGGAATGGAGATAATCCATGACAGAAGTAGCAAGAAGCTTTAGCTGGCACAAGAGCGGTATATTAAGAATATCCTAGAGTGGTTCAATATGAATACAGGGAAGCCGGTCAGTACTCCACTGGATGGTCACTTCAGATTGAGCTACAAGGAGTGTCCCAAGACGAAGGCAGAGGTGGAATAGATGTAGAAGATATCCTATGTGTCAGCTGTAGGAAGTTTGATGTATGCTATGGTGTGTACACGCGCAAACATAGCATATGCGGTTGGTGTTGTCAGTCGGTATCTTGCCAATCCTGGCAAAGATTATTGGGCAGCGGTGAAATGGATACTGCGATATCTAAGAGGCTCATTCAGGTTGAGCTTATGCTATGGTGAAGGAAAACCTATGTTAGAGGGCTACACAGATGCAGATATGACAGGCGACATAGACTTCAGGAAGCCTACCTCGGGGTTCATGTTCACATTTGCAGGGGGAGTAGTTTCTTGGTAGAGCAAGCTACAGAAGGTAGTAGCATTGTCGACGACAGAGGCTGAGTATATTGGAGTCACGGAGGCATGTAAAGAGATGCTTTGGATAAAGAGGTTCTTACAAGAACTTAGCCTGAAGTAGGAGGAACACATGGTCTATTGCAATAGTCAAAGTGCTATACACTTGAGTAAGAATCCAAGTTAGCATTCTAGGTCAAAGCACATAGAGATTCGGTATCACTGGATCAGGGATACTTTGGAACATAGTATGTTACAGCTTGAGAAGGTCCACACGGACGAAAATGGGTTATACATGATGATCAAGGCTTTGCTCAAGGGCAAGTTTGAGGTTTGTAGAAACCAGGCTGACTTGAAGAAGGTAAATCCCTCTTAGGTCAAAAAGGGAGAAATTTAATGGGGTTTTTTTCCCGTGCTCGACCGGTCATGAGCCTTACATGACCGATTGAGGGCTGGTGCACGACCAGTCGAGCAGGGCTCGACTCAAAGTCCAGCGAGTTAAGGTTTTGGATTTTCGAGTTACTCGACCGGTCGTGGAATGTGCTCGACCGGTCGAAGGTACCGCTCGAGCGGTCGAGGGATCCACTCGACCAGTCGAGGTTATGCAGATTCGTTTGGCGATTTTATGTGGATTGCAAATTTTGAGTCCTTTCGCAATAAGGATGTGGAAGGGAGTTTTCTAAAACTATAAATAAGGGTCCCGGGGGTTTTCTAGGTAATATATGAAAAAACATAAAAGGGCTATCAAAGGTGTGAGAGAAAGAGAGAAAGAGAGAGAGGAAGCTTGTAGAAGGGAGGTTATGATCGTGGAGGTTATCTACTGTGCAACTTATATCTCAACTCTTCTACGTCCTCGTAATTGGTGAGATCTCTTCGTTTTTCTTTTATTCTCTCATTGTTTATCCACTCCTGCGTGAGTGAAGAAGGTTGTAACGTCCTACTTCACAGTGGATTGTTGATCTGGACGAGGTCCCGTGGTTTTTACCTCTTTGAGGGTTTTTCATGTAAAAATCTCTTGTGTGGTGTGGTTTATGCTTTGATTTATTTCATTGCTTTATTATTCCATAATTCTGATTTATTTCGAGAGGCTAGATCCTAAGGTTTTGTGCAAGGTCCCCAACACTGACATATAGCACCGTTTTATCGAAAGTCAATTAACACCCTCCTCGTGGTTGTCACATGTCTTCAACCCGGGCTCAAATAAGGTATACTGAATATACCACTCGATGTCATCAAGCTTTTCTTAATTCTATCAATATATAAAGAAATTTTTTTTTTCCACATGCTTGTTGGACATTTTTTAGAGCATTCTTCAATTCCATCGAAGGTAGCTTTAATCTCATTGATAGTCCTCGATGGTGGTTGATCCTATTAAATGTTCTATCAACAGAATTACGCAATTTTATAAAAGTACGTATTTTATATCCTAATTCAGTTGTAACATTATATAAGTGGGTATAATCAAGACTAAGATGAACGTGATGAGGTTGATCACCATCTTCCTCAACGATAACTACTTCGAATCTATGAAGCTTCTCTGGACTCCTCACAGAAACTTCTCGAATTCACGAGAAAAAAGCAAGAAAATAGAAATAATATTCATGAAAATTTGTATATTGATTGATAGATGAAACAAATAAGTCTACAACCCTTTAAATAGGAATACGAAGACTTGGAATAAGTTTAAGAATTAAACTATAACTAAAACTCCCTAAAATTCGTAACTTACTATAAATAGTAAATTTTTATTTATAGTAAGTGTCCTATGTGGCTTAACCACATTATTCTTCTAATTTTTCTAAACACTTTTCATGTCGGACACAACTTCTAAAGCCCAATGGATGAAGAGTTATAATCAAACTAAAACTTATTAAAAATAGTAAAAACGAAAATAAACATGGAATTTGACCATCGATCTGATGGAATCTCTCAAATTCGACATGGGCAACCCGGCTATGCCGGGTTGGTTGGCTAAAGTAGCTCATCTTACCCAAAATCATATATGGTATGTCGAGTAACTCATTCTGGTTTGCGAGATATGTTCATTTTAAGGTTCTGACAGTCTTAATGACCTCTGTTGTCGACCAGGCCTTTTCTGATCTATCTTGGCCATGAAACTATCCGCGACCCACTCTACATCAGTCCCCTCCACTTTAAAAGAACTCGTCCTCGAGTTCTCATCTTGCTTTGGTTCATGATACTCGGTCAGGTCCGCGACGTTGAAAGTCCGTGAGATCGCCATGTCATCTAGAAGATCAACAACATAAGTGTTGTCATAGATCTTTCGGATGATTGGTACTGGTCCAATCTTCTTATTTTTCAATTGTTATATGTCCCGGTTGGAAAACTTTCTTTGCGTAGATGGACCACAACATGGTCACCCACTTTGAACACTTTTTGTCGCCGATGCTTGTTCGCCTACTCCTTGTACTTCTCGTTTGAGGCATGAAGCTTTGTAACGTCCTGAATTTTTGTTATTTTGAATTTTTAAAAATTCTTAATTTTTTTTTGATATAACTAGCTTACATTGTCACTTACTGACCCTTGATGTTCGAGGTGAGCCTATACATAGGTGGTACTAGTAAAGAACCGCAAAAATCTGATTAATATTCAACCGTAGAAATCCAACGAATCCGCCCGATTACTTAAACATCGGACTTAGCCTCGTGATTTATTCACATAGGGCCTAAATCTAGCCGACCTATCACTGACTAATCAAGACAACCACTTCTAAATAAAGACCTACCAATAGCTGGGACAAGTAGGGGTCAGATCTTAATTAACAAACTAAATTGACCCAGTTATCCTTTTAGCCTGAAAATCAATGGTTTAGAATGATTATAATTGAATCGTCATTTTCACTAGTTGCGAATAGGTCACACTATGAACTTAGCTAATCCAAATACCAAGTATTGCTCAAGAGAAATATCGTTACCCAGTTCATTCTAGAAATGCCCTGATTATCCAAACAAGCTCTAGACCACTCGTTGGTGGGCCACTAAACCTGAGGCTATAGAAAAAATATTCGTCTTAGTGGGCCACTAAACCCGAGGCTATAGAAATATATTTGTCTTAGTGGGCTTGACATCCATTGTGGGACATCGAGTTGAGATCACGTGTCGAATCGTTCAACTTAGACTCGTAAGGTAAGTGCTTAAGTTATGCGAATACCTTATATGAAAATCTGAAATTTAAGTGAAACTAGCCTATCGCTCTTTTACGAAGTTGTAACTTTCAGACTGTCGATTCATGGCCAAATTCAGGGTACCGACTAAAGATATTTTTCCGAACATATCCATATAGTCGTGGCCCATATCGACCATCGATGACCTTTGAACAAACTTCTATTCATATCCGTCGATCGGCGCATCCAAATGGTAGGCCGATCATATCCATATGTTGATCATCATTATGACTAACTATTATACGGTGTACATCAACCCCTACACCCTAAAGTGGGCCCTAAATATTAGAAACAACCCCCTCAAGGGTTAATATAATGAATCAAGGGACATTAGGGCCATACACACCAAATCCTTTGTTATAAATAGGGCATTTGGGGGCCTCCTTTGCTCCCATACGAATTCCGTATCTTGGAAGAGAGAGAAAAAGGAAAAGAGAAAGAGAAGAAGAGAGAAAGAGGAAGAGAGATTGTAAGAGACAGGGAAGGACCTTGGTTCTTGGGAGTTAGTAGCTCACCAATCTAACCCTTTAACATACCGAATCCTTCACTGAATCTACCACCACTTGCAACTGGAGGTAAGATTCACTTTCAACCCTTTGATTTCGCAACTTATACCTACTTGTGATTAATAATACCTCCTTACTTTACATTAGGAATTGGTGATTTTTCTCAAATTTTCAAATCTTAGGAGCTCAAAGAATGGAAATTCCCTCTTAAGGTGCGGACAATTATGCCTAGGTTTTCAATTATCGACCCTTGAGGGTCTCAGTTAATGATGTTTTATGTTAAATAGGTTGTAATAGCTAGTGCTGTACACGAGCAGACTAAGGCTCGAGTACTCGCTCGACTCGACTCGTAATACTTTACTCGTACTCGACTCGTGTGATTTTGAGCCGAGTACGAGCGGGTTTATAAGGCTCGTTTAGAAAACGAGTAGAGTACGAGTTGAGAAGTACTCGACTCATACTCGACTCGTGTACCCGGTATATATACCTCGCTTAAAAAAAAACCTTACTCATCTGGGTCATTTTCAAACAGCGCCCATTCAAAAACGAAAACCCCCTTCCCTTCCCCCCCTCTCTCTCTCTCTCTCTCTCTCTCTCTCTCTCCGGCCTAGCACCGGTCGTCCCTCTTCTTCCCTCTTTCTCTCTCTCTCACTCCTCCCATGTCCCCGTCCCAGGTTGTCCCTCTTCTTCCCTCTCTCTCTCTCTCTCTCTCTCTCTCTCTCTCTCTCTCTCTCTCGTCCCTGTGGCCTGTTCGGTGCCCTGCACCGCTGCATGCAAAGGGTGGAGATACTTGTCCGTTGTCCCTACCCTGCATGCTTGTCCCTGCCCTACTCGTCCGTCGTCCCTGCCCTGCACGCTCGTCCCAAACCCTACTCGTCCATCGTCCCTGCCCTGCATGCTCGTTCAGTGCCACAAAGGGTCCCTGCCAGCCACTCGTTCGTCGTCCCTGCTCTGCACGCTCGTCCCTGCCCTACTCGTCCGCAAAGAGTATGAGTCCCTAATCCCTATCCATACTTTCTTTTTCTTTTTATTATTGTATGTCTAATGTGATTCAAATCTGCCCAATTTTTTTCAATGAGAAGGGCCCACAATTTGTCCATTTTGGACAGCAAGGATGGCCTTAAATCTATCCAATTTTTGGACTATTAGACGGCCCACAAATTTATCCAAAATATGGACC
Source organism: Magnolia changhungtana (assembly GCA_030180095.1). Lineage (NCBI taxonomy): Eukaryota > Viridiplantae > Streptophyta > Magnoliopsida > Magnoliales > Magnoliaceae > Magnolia > Magnolia changhungtana. The sequence continues at coordinate 8,669,863 of JASAUF010000573.1, read as the reverse complement.
TTGGATGACCTTAAATCTGGCCAATTCTGGACCATTGGACAGTCTAGAAATCTGTCTAAATATGAACCTCTTGGACGGTCCAGGAAACTGGCCAAATTTGGACCTTTGGACGGTCCATAAATCTGTTCAAATCTAGACCCTTGAACAACCATATATATGTCCATTAATGAGCTATAAAAATTGTCTAAAATTGGGCCACATGATGACCTGTAAATCTGTCCTAATTAGACTGTAAATAGGGCATAAGAATTTGCCCAAATCAGGACCCTAAACACATATTACTTTGTTAAAATAAGGGAGACTTTTTTACGAATGCCTGACTCTTGGAGGCATAATTTTTTGTTTCTTTTAGTATGAATGCAGATGCATATACAGATGTAAATACAGATCAATATTCAAAAGACATAATACCATCAATGTCCTTATGACCGAATTCTCTGAGACCCACTATGAAACCGAATTCTCTGAGACCCACTATGAATTGATGTATGTGTTTTATCCATGTCGTTAATCCATTTTCCAGCTCATTTTAGAACATAAACCCAAAATTGAAGCACATCCAAAGCCCAAGTGTACCACATCATAGTAAATAGAAGGATTAATGAAGTCCACTAGAGAAACCTTCCTAGTTTCCATAGTGGTGTTTATTTTCCATCCAACCAATTTATAAGGTCATATAGGCCTAGGTGAAGGGTAAACACAAATATCAGCTTGATCTAAAAGTTTTGTGGCCCTTTAGAGTTTTAAACTGTAGGCGTTCATTTCCCATTGTTTCCTATGGTGTGGTCCACTAATAGTTATGTTTTTCATGTTTCTTAATTTACTTTATAAATGATAGTTTACTTGGTACTTTGTTAGTGTTGAATGTTACCACTTTAAGATGCCTTTGATTTTTCATTTGACATGTTGTTATTAGTTAGCTAGATGATGAATGTCAATTTCAGCATGCTCATTTGTTTGCATAGATATGAATTATTTGTATTGTTCTAGTTGTAGACTTGTAGTATAAGATAATCAATTGCCCATTTGAGAATTTCTATGTTGCCAGATATAGATTTAGTGTGTTCTTGAATGCATAAAAATTGCTCAAATTGTCCCTTTTTAGACAGTTCAGGGTTAGATAAATTGTAATGTCTTCATTTATTCCAATTTAAATGCATATGCCTGTTCTGGTTTCGTCTCTCCTTTTTCTCTCTGGATATATTTCATATATTTATTTCCGTCGTCAAATGTCCACACTTTGTGTTGATGTTTGACATGGGAATCAAATACAAGATTAATATATTCGAGAGATAAAGGAGATGTCATTTTAATTTCGGCGTAGCATTTAAATTGGAAAATGAAGCATTACAATCCATCTAACTTTGAATGGGTGACTGATTTAGACAGTTAAGTAATTATATTTATGCCCGTCTAGCGGTCTAGCTGTCTAGGACCCTAAGTATAATCGTATAACATATCGAGAACTTTATTTTATAGATGGCTAGTCAAGACAAAAGCCCAAATACCTTTGGAATTGGTGCATCGGCCACATCTCCTCTAACCGTAGAAGATACAGACACGTCAACTGTATGTAATGGGAAGAAGAAGAGATCAACAGTGTGGGATGATTTCGAAGATGTGATAGTTATCGGTGTACAGAAGATAAAGTGTAATCACTGCAAAGGGTTATTCAGCAAGATTTCAGGAGGATCTACGACACATCTAATTAGACATTTGAAGACGTGTCCTAAGAAAGCAAGACTCCCTCCTCCCGGCAAATAGATGCTGTCATTTACGAAGTCAGAAGAGGACGACTCCCAAGGCATAGTGTCCACTCATAAGTTTGACAAGGAGAAGCTGAATGAGTGGTGCTAGATTAGTGATTCTGGAAGAAAAACCTTTCAGAATGATAGAAAGTAAAGAGTTTAGGGCTTTCTATCGATTCCTTAACCCTCGGGCCGAGAATGTCTTCCGCGTCACAATGCAGAGAGAGTGCATGAAGATGTACGCTAAGGAGAAGATGAAACTGAAAAAAATTTTGGCTTCAGTAACCAGAATAGCTTTGACTTCTGATTTATGAATGACGTCCAATTAAAGAAAATGATACATTTCATTAACCGCTCACTATGTCGATAAGGATTGAAAACTGTGCAAGAGAATTTTGAACTTCCACAACCTTTTTCCTCCACATATTGGTTTACTTATTTCAGATTGCATCTACAGTTGTCTAGAAGGCTGGGGCACTGAGAAGAAAATTTCTCCAATAACTTTAGACAATGCTTCAGCAAATGACAGTGTTATTTCATGCTTACGCAACCAGTTCAGGGCTACATGAAATTTATTTTTTGAAGGAAAAATATTTCAGGTCAGATGTTGTGCCCATATTGTAAATTTGATTGTAAAAGAAGGGTTGAAAGCATCGACGACACTATAGAGAATATAAGAGAAAGTGTGAAATATATAAGGGGGTCACCATCGAGACTGAGTGTATGGAATAACATCATCCAACGTTTGAATGTGCCATCTAAAAAAATGTTGAAGTTGAATGTCTGTACACGTTGGAACTCGACCTATGAAATGTTAGATGCGGCAATGGAATTACAGTTTGCATTTCCTGAATACGCGGCGCGTAACAGAATGTATTCTTGGTTGCCGAGCATAGATGATTGGGCCAAAGCACAATAAGTTCACACATTTTTCAAAGTTTTCTACGATTGCACGAAGATTTTTTCTAGGAATCAGTATCTAACTGCGAATCTGTTTCTTCCATCTCTTTGGAATATTAAGGATGCTCTACAGAAAAATGCCAGTGCGGGTCCAGATTTCATACGCCAGATGACAGTTAGTATGAAGACAAAGTTTGATAAATACTGGGACGAATGTCATCTGTTGATGTCTTTGACAGTTGTTCTTGATCCCCATTGTAATATGGAATTGGTTAGCATTATTTTCATGAAGCTTTATCCTACTGAAAGAGCAGCAGCAGAGACGTCTAAGGTTCGTCAAGCCCTTGAAGATTTGTACAAATTGTATGTTAATACTTTACCTGCAGTGGGTGTTGAAGAAAGTAGAGATGCAGATATTTATTTACCTGGTAATCTGGATGTGTTAAATGAATACATATCTTACTTGACACAAGCACGAATGGGAGTTAATACTAAGAAATCAGAGTTAGAAATGTACCTCAAGGAGCCAATCGTAGTGCGATCTGAATTTGATGTGTTAGAATGGTGGAAGATGAGGGTTAGTGAATCAAAATACCCTACATGATCTGTGATGGCACGAGACATTATCAATACCAATTTCAACAGCGGCATAAGAATCCACATTCAGCATAGGGAGCAGGGTTGTGAGCAAGTATCGAAGCTCTCTTTCGCCAAGCACAGTTGAATTATTGATTTGTACGCAAGATTGGTTACGCCCGATATGGGGAGGAGATATGAATGATGATGATGATGAAGAGGAGATTGAGATTCGTGACGAGTCTCTACCTGCAGATCAGTAATTATTTTCGATTTTTCGATTCTTTTTAGTTGAATGTTGAATGATCAGTAATATTATTTCACTGTAACTGCAGTCTGCAAACATGAAAGTGTTGGTCCTTTTGGAATGTGGTTTGGAAGACTTTGAATCTTTGATATTTATTTACATATGCGATATGCCTGTTCATTTGCTTTTATTTTGAATTTTGATATATTTATATTGCTTTCTTTTGTTCCTAAATCAAGTTCAAATTATTTATCAATATTCTGATTTTTTTATTAAAAATTGAGTGTAGATATGTCGTCATTGCCATCGGACCCATCGACAAATATTTGGGACTATGCTTCCCTAGTTGAATCACCATCAAGGTCTGAAAAAATAAAGATTAAGTGTGGTTTATGTGGCGCAAAGTTTGTGAACAAGACTAATCGCTTTCGCTTACACTTGTCATGTCGAGGTGGTGATGCAAAACCATGCCCCAATGCCCCTAAGGATGTCCAAATTTTTTTTCAAGCCCTATTAGATTCGAATAGAAAACCTTCCACTCCATCCAAAACTTCTGTTATTTATGGATCTAGTACATGGACGACATCCACAAAAGATGCAGAGGAGGAAGCCAGATTAAAAGCTTTGGAGGAAGAACAATTCCAACTCACCTTAAAACACAGTATGGAAGATGTTTCTAGACTTCAGCGATATTCAAGTTAAAGACAACACAATGTTGAAGCAAGGTCGAGTACGACAAATAAGAAAGAGAAAAAGAGTAACAAATTCAAATTCCTGACCCGTCTCGGTGAATTTTATAAGGCATCAGGTACTACATACAATTCTTCACATAAAACAAGTTTGAAAAATCTAGTTCAAAGTGTAAAAGAGCACGAAGGAAATATCTCTTCGCCTTTTGACTCAGAGGAAGTAAACCAATTTGTATATGAAAAAATAGATAGCAGTTCCGATGGATCAGATGACAATACAGGAAGACGCTCCTCTTATGGAGGTTATTAGTTATAAATTGTCATTTTAAACAATGTAATGTAATTAATAATTATGTAAATATGTTAATGTAATTATCGAAGTTTTTTAATCATAAATTATGTGCATTTTATATATTTTATTGTTTCGTTTAACTTTGAATTTCAATTGACAAACGAATTGAAATTCAAATTAATCACAATTTATAACTCGAACTTGGCTCAAAGCTCGAACTCGTTACTTGAAAACCCTGCTCGAATTGGGCTCAAATTCAGATTCGAACTCGAATTCGCCTTGAAAACCCGCACTCGACTCGACTCAATTTCTGCTCGTACTCGAATTCGCCTCAAAAACTCAGACTCGACTCGACTCGTTTACTACTCGTACTCGGCTCGTACTCGGGCGAGTAGAGTACGAGCAGGGAGTCCGTGCTCGTTGGCCGAGTAGAGCCGAGTACGAGCAGCACTCGGACGTTAAGTGCCGAGTACGAGTAGGGCAATACTCAACTCGTGTACAGCTCTAATAATAGCTAGCATGTTCATATTTCATATTTGATTGTATTATGTGTCATTGGTTGTTTATGGATGGATGCCTACAAGTTTGATAAAATGCCTATGTAATTAAAAGTGTTATTCTAATGATACTCACATGTTCGATTGAATGATCGATTAAATGTGTTAATTTGTTGATGTTCACATGTTTGATTAAATGCTTTAGTGAATGTATTACTCTATTGAGGCTCACATGTTTGATGAAATGCCTAAGTGATTGTGTCATTGAATCTATGTTACGATGGCATGACGAATTGCTAAGTCTGTAGTGTTATTTAGGATTGCTTATGATGTGGGGTTAGTTGGCTAACCACCTGAACTAAAAGGGTGGCCTGAGTTAGGGTGGCCACTCTAGGCTTGTTCAATCGACCCGGGTTGAACACGGACAACTGACAATGGCTAGACTATACGAGTTGCTTGCACCCAATGTCAATTACGTCGGGGTTTTCCCAGGTCAATCAAATTAGTCCACTAGTCATCTAATCATGTATGTTCACAATGTATGACACGACCAAATTGAATCTAAAATACCCCGTTCCCAATGGATGGTCCATTCATAACTATTAGTACGATATGATCATGTTCACACCCCAAGTATAGGGTTGTGATGTAGTAATAATCTCGGTAAGACCGAGGCCGAATCCATAGGGACTGAACCTTGTACGTAATCTGAAAGTAACCAAAACTAGAACTAGAGGAAGATGAAATCTAAATCAGGAAAGTTTAGGAAAATAATGGTGAAATCTTAAACTAAAACTTATAAAATTCAAAGGTAGGAAACTAGGGTGCCAAGGATCCACTTGTAGAGATCAGGGAAATCTATGCTTGATTCATAAGCGCAATTGGATTCAAAGTCCCATCTTCATCTAGTTGGAGGATATAACATTAAAAATCAACTATGAACTTCCTTTGATCTAATTATCAATGAATGCGATGTATGAGAATTAGAATTGATTCCATCACAAGGCCATGCCCATGAGACAAACCAAACAACAGAATTTAGCCAATTCGCATCCAATCTAACTGATGTATAAATGTCAGGAAGGATTCCATCATCTAACATGCCCAAGAGACGATGGTGAACAACAGGGTTTCCAAATTCACAAACGCTATAATGAAAAGAACATGTTCAGAGCTATCACAGATCTATTGTAATTTAAGTCACAATTAACCATTAAAAACTAAAAGCATTCCTTAAAATCAATCCATAATTAAAGTCAGTTCAACGTACATGAATCAAAAGCATAGAAAATATCCCATCATGTTACAAGCTTCACCTTTTAGCCCTAGCTAAGAGGTTTAGCTAATCATAGGTATGATTAAGCTAACAATAAACATGAAAGGAAGAAAATTAAGGAAGAAGGAGAGAAGAGCTCCTGGCCGTCCACCCTTCACGTCAGATGCCTCCACGGCTGCCCAAGCTCCCGGCGGCACGTCCTAGGATCCAAAGATGATCACTGCCTCTCTCTTTCTTCTCCTTTTATAGAGCCTGGAAGGGGATGTTAGGTCGGTCGCTAACCTTCTTTACACACAAAGGCTGTGCGACTTCCTGCCAAAATTCTTTACGCAGCAAACTGCGTGCGTAGGAGATAAGCCATCTTGTGTTTGATGCTTGGTGGGGCCCATATTTTGTGTTCGCTGAAGAATCAGGTCTGTCTACTAGTTTCGTGGTGTCGATTTAGGCCACTCTTTCAAGCTTGAAGTAAATTCGAGTTCTGGGCGGACCACACCACTAATAGACGTGGCAACTTATTCCTTTGCAATCTTGTTCTTGTGCATGGTTGCATAAGAACAAGAGGATTTTCGCCGGCTCCTTCCCCTAGACATGATGGACATCTCGGATCATCCATTGGGTGATCGTGGTGGGCCACCTCAACTCCCAGCGGATGGACTTCCGCTACTAACGCAAAAGGAAACTGTTCCCGTTTCTTTTACAAATTCGTCGACTATATGAAGTGGGGCCCACCTTGCTATTTTGATAATTCTATCCCGTTCATTAGGTTGGTAGGATTGTGTTAAGACAGGGGTCAAAATATGGGGTGGATCTGAGTATTGGGTGGGCCACACCATGAACCGACGTAGAGAAATTTTCGTTGTTTCTGTGGCCATGGATGCATGCATGGATGTATGAAAATGACTAGGGTTTGGTTGAAACCCTCGTCCAGTCAGGTTGGACGGTTCAGATCAACCATTTGGCATGCCATGGTGGGCCACAACACATTTGACAATCCAACCGTATTAACACTCTAACGTGTCTGTTGAGCCAACGTAACATTGACAGATATTGGTGGTAGCATCAGGTGGGGTCCACTGTGATGTTTGGTAAGCAATCCACTTCGTTCACTATCTTTGTCCCACTATGTTATGACATGGGGTAAAAGATGAGGAAGTTTCATAAGTCAGGTGGGCCGCACCATCTAAATAAATAAAAATTGGCACTCACCATTAAATCTATTTGTTGAATAGTGGCATGCATGGTTCTAGCCTTATTTATAGATTTGCCATCAATTCCCTAATCACCTTTTGATATCAGTTATGTTAGAGTACACTGTCTAAACACCTTAAAATTTGGCAGATATCCATCATTTTTCATGTTCTTTCCATCGGTTCAGTTTGGGTCCTGATCTCTTAAGGACGTCCAAGATGTTTTTTAATAGTTATTGTCTGATTTTGCCCATCGGGTCACTTATATACTGATCCAAGGGTTAAATTTTGACATGTACGGTTAATTTATGGTCCTCATGGCAGATATAAAGTTTCGAGCTGAACGGATGGTGGGAACCCTGTGATCTTGCATTTTGGACGACTTTCAGGCCCGTTTAAACCCAATCACTTGATCTTCTCGGATCTTTGGCATGTAAATTCCTCAATCTTGGTCCTCTGGGGTCCGTCCCTTGCCTTGGTGATTTTAGAGCATCAAATCCACGCTTTTAATACCATTTTTCAGTCCAAGCTCCTAAATTCACCTTACCACATAAACAAGATTAAAATAGGCCGTTAAACAGTATCATGTTCGTAAAATCAGGTGGTATGGGACACCATGACTCATGAGCCGGGCATGGTGGTATGGGAAACCATAAGCCGAGCTGTCGGCCTACGCTGGGGTAACAAGCCTCCCCTTAGTGACCAGTGAGCACTAATGAAGTGATAGACCATTGTCCGAACGACCCCTATCAAATTACCCGACCGATGGTTACGTGCCAGAGTACCGTTCGAACGACTTGGGTGTGAATGAAATTGGGCGAAGAGCCCTTTCCTTTGTGGTGGTTTGATTTTATGTAACAAGCCCGTACCTTAAAACTGAGTGATCATACTCGGTATTTAGGTGACTACCCATACCGAGTTGATCCTCATACCTTTGGGTATCATTCTATACCTTTGAAATTGTTGATTGGTAAGATAAATGGGTGATACCTAAAGTTGGATCAAGAGACACTGGTAAGTAGCCGCTACATGCGGTAACGAGCCACGTGATCCGGATAAGAACTCGTGATATAACGTCGGTATCCTGGCTTTGCCAATATGTTGGATGAATGGAAAATAATAATTACTTGTCTAACATATGCATCAATCGCATTGTATTAGATAGGATGCGGTGATTTGACATTAGAGTCGCGTGATGAGGGAGTTTTGGCATTTAAGAAATAGGCATTGAAGTCGCTCGTGAGGGTGTGTTGGATTGTGAGGTACATGCGTCATTTTATAATCTCTCTCATGCATTTAACAAGAGTATTTAAGAAGTACTTGATTTCTTGTTTTATCATTAACTGCACTGATTGAGTTGATAACATGTGTGACTTAGAACTAATGGAACCATTGAGTTAGCTACTCACTCCCACCTGGGACGGTGTTTTAAAATACCTACTAGTTATATTATTAATGTACGTACTTGCGAGACCTCAGACGAGTAGGCTTATATCAGCTTGTGCCACCTCCATCATGTTTTGGAGGATTGGGCGAAAAATGAAAACTTTACATTTTAATCATCTTGGGTATGTTCATTGTTGCTTGTATAATTTTCATTTTGGGTGATCAACACTATTGGAATTGTATTTTTATTATTAGCCCTATATTTCTGATTTTCGTTATGTTTACCTCGCTTTGGATTCGCTAAATTGAATTACGCTACTCTGATTGCTAGTATATGAAATAAATGTGAATCTGAACGAGGTCACACGTGCGTTTTCATTTGGTTAACCCCCGTGAACTCGGGATCGGAGTCTATGTACTTGGGTGCCAATTTTCGAGGCGTTACAAGCTTAATCTGCACCTCCGCATGAATGCACATGATCCTGTCTGTCATCTGTTCTGCCGCAATGCTCATGATTGGGAGTTTGGGCAGAGGGACGAAGTCAAATGTGTGGCGAGACACTCGTCTGTAAATAATATGGAACATGGATTTCCCTGTCGAGTGGTTTACCATGTTGTTGAACGCAAACTCCGCTTGAGACAAGGTCAAATCCCACTGCTTCGGTTTCTCCTGAAATACATCGAATGAGGTTTCCCAACATGCGATTCACAATTTCGGTCTGCTTATCAGTTTGTGGGTGGTAGGCATTGCTAAACTGAAGTCGTGTATCGAATTGAGTCCGGTAAAAGTAGCTAACGAACTTCATGTTATGATTAGAAGTAATAGTTTTTGGAAACCTGTATAGTTGCGCAACCTCTCTGAAGAATAGATTTACTACATGTGTTGCATTGAGTCTTCCTGTATGGAATAAAGTACGTCATCTTAGAAAAATGATCTACCACCATGAACACTGAATCCATGCCGCGTTGTGTTCATGGGAGACCAAGCACAAACTCCATAAATAAATCCTCCCAAAGGCCATCAGGTACAGGTAACAGGGTGCAGAGGCCCATATTTTGAGATTGTTTATTGGAGGTTTGACAAACATGACAATGTTGTACTGCTTTTTCCACATCACATACCAATTACGGCCAGTAATACCGCTTTTTTACAAGAGTTCGTGTCTTGTCTTGCCCAAGGTGTCCACCAAGGCCACCTCCATATAACTCCTGAATAATCTGATCTCTCAGAGAATTTTGGGGGATACACAATCGATTTCCTTTGAAGATGAAACCGTCCTATATATGTAGGTCATTGGGATGACCTTCTTGGCACTTCATCTAAGAATTATTAAAGTCCTCGTCCTCGGCATACATGCAATTCCTTGAGACAGTTGAAGCTGACCACCTCACTGCTCATTATAACAAATACTAATGCACGATGGCTAAGTGTATCAACCACCATGTTCTGCTACCCTGACATGTGCTTCAGAACGGACGTGAATTCCTACAAAAATGCAACCCATCTAGCATGCACATGATTCACGTTAGTCTGTCATTTTAATAAACTTTAATACTTGATAGTTAATGTACAGAACAAACTCTCTTTGAATCAGATAATACTACCAATGTTGCAGCACCTGAACTACCATGTACAACTCAAGCTCATACGTTGATCACTTCTTTCGAGATTCGTTGAGCTTCTCGTTGTAGAAGGCTACCGACTTGCCTTCTTGTGATAATACTCCTCCAATTCCAACATACGAAGCGTCACACTCAATCTCAAATAACTTGTCGAAATTAGGAAGAACCAAGACCGGTGTTGTGGACAACCGATGCTTGATTTCATGAAAGCTCTTGTCAGCCTCATTGGTCCACTAAAACGATTCTTTCTTCATACAATCTATAATAGGTGTGACTATCGTGCTAAAATTTCGCACGAATCAACGATAGAAGGTCACCAACTCGTGACAACTCATCACCTCATAAATGTTTGTTGGGATCGGCTATTCCCTAATGGCTTATACTTTTTCATCGTCCACACGGATGCCTGTGGACGTTACAACAAATCCTAGGAACAATAGACTGTCCGTTAAAAAGCTACACTTCTACAAATTGAGGTATAACTTGTTAATTTATAGGACCTGCAGCACTTGCCTGAGTGTTTCTTGTGCTCCGTCTCATCCTAAATTATATAAGTATATCATCAAAATATACTACCACAAATCGGCCAATAAACAGTTTTAGAACTTGATTCATCAAACACGTAAAAGTACTTGGTGTGTTCAATAGACCGAAGGGCATGACCAGCCACTCATATAACCCTTCCTTGGTCTTGAATGTCGTTTTTCACTCATCACCGGGTCGAATATAAATCTGATAGTACCCATTCCTTTGGTCTAGTTTAGAGAACACCTTGGACCCTTTTAGCATATTGAGCATGTCATCCAACAGCGGTATTGGGAACTGATATTTGATGGTAGTTTGTTGATTGCTCAGCTGTTGACATATGCGCTAGCTCCTATATTTTTTTGGTGTTAATAATGCTGGTATAACACATGGCCTTATGTTCTCTCTCAAGAGACCCTTACGAATCAATTCTTTCACTTGCCCCTGAAGTATCTTACATTCCTTCGGACTCATCCGATAATGAGGGCGGTTGGGCAGGCTAACTCCAGGGACGAGGTCTATGTGATGTTGGATGTCCCTCATGGGGGGCAATCTATCGGGTAAATTTTCAGGCCAAACTTCTTTGAATTTATTTAGCAATAGTCTTAAACTTGGAGGAATGTTTTAGGGTTCCGATTCCTCCCCATTCACCACATGTCGACCATGTCATAAAATATTTGATCCTTATAATTTTTGTCAATTGAAAATGAGATAGTGCACTGATTGCTAGGGTCGACCAAGTAACATATGGCATGCTTACATGTCGCCTCATTTTGCCATTTTTATCCTTTGGCCTCAATTTTTATCCAGCCAATTGAGTACGAGGAAATATGTTTTATCGTTGGTAATTGCAACTTGTCCATCATCACTTTTGAGACAATGTTCTCGCTACTTCCACTGTATATGATCATGTCATAGACTTTTTTATTGACAGTGCACCATGTATGGAATATATTGTGTCGTTGTGGATGTAATTCCTTTCGTGGGGTATACAATAATTGTCTCACAACTAGAGATTCGCCACGATCATAGACCGTCCATTTATCATCATCTGCTCCTTCCTCAGTAGCTTGCTATGGTTTTAACTCCTATGATTGTCAAATTTTGTAGTGCCAAAACCTCTTGGAATCTGTCTTATCCAGTGGATCTACATATTCAAGACAATGCATATCATATACAAGGACAATGGTCTTTACTTCAAGAACTTCTAATGCAAGATCAAGTACATAGTTCACTCCTTCAAAGCCTCAAAGTTTAAGGATTCAAAGCTATATCTAAAGGCAAGACAATAGTATTTACTTTGGGACTCAAGACTCAAGGTGATGTACAACTCAAGTACCTCAAGCTCAAGCTTCAATGTAACTACAAATTCAAGCTTCAAAAGATCTCAAGTTCAAGCTTTTATACATGTCAAGACCTCAAGCTTCGTGTACTTCAAAGATCATCTATCAACTAAAGTAAAAGAAGTTTCAATGTTCATACATCATATATAAGGTATGAATGACCCTAGATTGGCCATAAGGTAGGTCCTTCTGAATACATAATTTAAATTGGATCATTTTATAAGTGCTTAGACTGTATCTCGACTAGTCTTGGACTATGTTCGACTAGTCCTAGCACTGGCTCGACCAGTCCAAGAATTCCTCGACTAGTCCTAAGTTTGTTACTGATATTCGAGAATTTTTGTTAAAGCCTTGACTAGTCCTAGAAACTACTCGACCGGTCGTGTGAATAGTGCTCGACCTGTGCTCGACCAGTCCTACAACCTCGACTCAAAGTCTAGCAACTAAATCGGGTTCCACATGCCCAGTCATGGACATGACTTGACCGGTCGTGGAGGCCACTCGACCGGTCGTGCAGGTCCTACGACTAGTCGTGGAACGGCTTTATCTTATCGCGCCCAAATTTCAAAAATCCGTTGGTCCTACGACCAGTTGCGGAGACCTCAGGACTAGTCGAGAATGCATTTTTTTCACTTATAAATAGAGCACGATTTTCAGAGTTTGATATTCAATTCAAGTTAAATCAATACGCCACTCTGAGAAATAAGTTAGTCATCTTTTTAAGCTATATTGTGCTCATTTAATTTTCTCTTTTTTTAGCTTTATTATATTTGATTTTGTATTCTTTATTCGAATCATATTTGAAGACGGGATTGAGATTTACCCTTTTCTTGTAATAAAAATCAAATAGAGCTAGCCCAACTTGATTTAATCTAAAATCAATTTAAAACCTAGAACCATTTTATAAGTGAGTGTGGACATTGAACTTCTACGTTGAACTTCTACTCCAATTTGGTTCTTCCGGGCTGCATCAAAAAGAGAATATCCAGATATTTTACATTATTGTAAATTCCTTTCTTTTGGTTTTATTGAGAGTGTGCTAGAAAAATCTCTCTGTTTTGGTTTATTTAAGGTGATCCAGAAAACTCAGAGTGTGGGGTTTTTGAATTGTGTAAGCCCACTTGAAAGAGACAATTGTGAAGGTTTTAGGTGAACCTTAAAAAACCTATTTTCATAGTGAACGCTAATATCCACTGTGTGAAGATATTAGGAGTGGAGTAGTTATGTGGCTATTGTTTAACAGTTGGTGTACACACAAGCGAACCACTATAATTTCTGGTCTTGTGGATTGATTGTTTATTTCTTTTTATGGATGTTTGTAATTTTCCTTTTTACATTTGTGGAGAATGTTGTAATTTCTTTTATGCAAGTGTGGGCATGTTGTAATAGCTTAGATTTCTTTCCTTAATATTTATTTATTTATTCCTCTGTATCAGTTTGAGTTTTTGATACACATACCTTTCTAGGAATCAGGTTGTCCTACCATAAACCTTTGGTTTTTGGTGTAAGGTTGTCCTTAGAACAACATCTGCATCAAGCTCTCAATACTCGTACATTTGAGGTTGTATTTAATTTCCGTATTTGGATTATTTAAGTGTCATCTTTCCATTATTTGTTTAAATTCCGCTGTTAATTATTTTAATTTGGCCTAGTCCTATTCACTCCCTCTCTAGGACATATAGCTCGGCCTTTTCAAAATTTTATTTTGCCTCGGTTATATATGGAAGAATCCTTGGAGGAGCTTACACCTACTTGCACATTAGATGTGATTCGGTCCCTCTAAATACACATTACGTGGAATTTTTAAAATGCTTGATGGTTAATTTTAAGAGTTTTTCGGCTTCTTCTACTATCATCTGAGGACCTCAAAGGCCCAACTAACTTGAGATTTTTTGTAACGCCTTGACTTTTCAGGACTTGAGTACACCACCCATTTCCCAGAAACCCGAGTGTTAACCTTAAAGGATGGTCAATTTCGAATGTACATTTTTTTTTCTTTTATCAGAGTAATTAAGCAGATGAGTGTAGAATGGACAAATCAACATAAAGGAAGATTTCAATTTCATTTAAAGTATACAATGAGTGCCCATAATGACTTATACTCTCAATCCTTACAAATATAGAATGAAATATCATTACATGTGAAACAATGTAAATTGCAACAATCTTGATTACCCATTGTAGTGAGTCCAATCAAGGTATGGATAACGTGTGACATTTTTAGTTTATATAAGCATGCACCGTTTCCACCATAGCACCTTACCAATATGGATGTGAACATCATGTTACTGTAAGTTCCTACTTATACGGTTACATTTATTTGATGGATGAGTGACCAACTCAGTGTGAACTCTCCTCAAGATTACACACTGACGCATTAGGTAAGAAATAGTATAAAACATCCGGACAACCAAAACAGAGTAAATGCAGTCTTATTAGGTGCATGGATGTATGGAATGCGTTCACGCCTTGGGGATGCTTATCATCCGTGGAGACAGATCCGCCGCCCATGCAATCATCGAACTAACATCATCGGTCGGAACATCGAACCCGAGACACATCATCCGGTCGAACGATACGTACATCACGTCATTAAACAATAGATGCTGGTGATCTCAGACGATGTATACATGATTAGCCGATAATTATTAATCACTTACACTCTAGTCATTTTAAATAAGCTCATACCCACGGTCACTACTTGGGAGCACATGGCCCCGAGTTTGGATATCATTTAATTTGGGCATAGTATCCCATGACTACCATCCCCGGCTCATGAGGCTACCATCTTAGGATGTTTAATGGCATCCTATCGACTAGTGGCCAATCATATTACAGCAAATGGGGGCTTACCATCGCATGGTTGTACAGTATAAAACATCGAACCCATATAGGGAAAATATTAGAATAAAGCCTCATAGGGCGATACCAAATAGGCCATATAGGGCGAGTATCAAAACCATACAATAAGACCATCCTTAAAAATCATTGGGCGCAACAACCCTGGATGGTAGGCCCACATCAATGATCCATCTGGACCACCACTCAATAACCACCAAGTCGAAGGTCCATTATGATCACAACTAGTCAAGTTACATCCCAAGTATGGGTGTACATTCATATGTGGGAGTTTTCCACTAATGTACCAGTTTAAGTTCCATAAGCAATTTACAAAAAGGAATTCACAAGCATGAACAGTTATACAAGATAATCATAAAGCATGTAATATTACAATTCAATTTTTACCAGCTAACAAATGTGATTATAAAGGGAGATATCAGTTATGAACTTAAATAAAAACTATAACTTAAGCTAATGAGAAGATGGAAAGCTCAAGGAGAAGAATCATCACCTTACAACCCGGTTCGCTAAATAGCGTTGTTAGGGATCGCGTGCACCTTAAGAATCAAGTCCTACCATGAATTGTGAACTGTATGGTTAGATCCAGGTTTACAAACTATCTACGGCTACGTTTAACGTTAGGATCTTAATTAGGCTATCTAGGGGCCCTTTACTTACCACCCAACTTAAGGTTTGGGTTACGTAGGTTTAGAGCTTTACCCTAGAGTTTAATTTTAAGCTTAGATATTTAGGTTTTAAATGCCAATTGATGTATGATTGATCGCAATGCCAATCATAAAAACTGTCATTAACATTACAATGAAATCAGTATTAACCATCATCATAATAATGACTATTATGATGGTAATAAATGGTGCGATCTATTATCAATGATAATGTCTAGAAATGACAAGTAAATACTAACATTTAACATCCAATGGTTGTAATTTGTTTATAATAATTAATACTAGCATACTTAACCTACTAATAGCTAAACATGATTTATAATTGTAATAACTATATCAATACCAATTTTTATAATAAATCACCTGATTTACTTTGGGAGAGAAAGTCGACTTACATCGACAACAAGTGGGGGTTTGAAGGGTCCCATGAATGTGTTTGTTCAGAAAACATTAAAAGCAGTGGGTGGGGCCCACTCAATTTACTGTTTGAAGTGGCCTAGATTGGGCCCAAAACTTCCCAACACCAAGGCCTGAACTGGGCCTATTTTGGCCCAGATATCGGGTCTAATCATAAACTAAGTGAGGCTATTTCAATTGCGGCCCACTTTATATGTGTTGAGGCCCCACGTCCAATGGATGAACAGTATGGATGAAAAACATACCCCGTGGTGGGACCACAACTTGCTGACGTCAACTACATCAGCAATATACCTAGTGTATGGGTCACAACAGCCAATCTGCTTTGTACATCAGGTGGGCTCCGCCGTCTGTATGGACGGATGACATAGATGAAACACCTACATCAGAGGTGGGGTCCAAGACATATAATATATATACGGAGTTTTAAGGTGAGGCCCACCAAATTTCAACCTAGGTGCGGCCCGTTTTCATCTTGATACAAGGCTCGGTTGGAGGCCATTCTCAAAAACAAAGGCCTTGCAAAAGGGATGGTTCCGCGTTTTACGGTCCATCTAAGGGCTCTCATAAACCCATATTTTCAACCCATTCAAGGCCGATTTTAGCATAATCCGACTTTTCACTTGATTGGCCCAATGGCCACAAGCTTTGTAGTCGTGCCTTTAGGCTCCAACCCATCTTTTGTGGTTGTATTGAGTCCCAAACTCCTTGACCCAAACGGTGGCCGAACTTGGCCCTAGCCGTGGTAGCAATGGCGGGAGAAAATAGATGGGCTCCCACCCGATAAAGACGAGGGGTAGGGCATTACACTCATACTCGGCGTTATCGAGTCGACTCGGTCCGGTTGCAATAATGCACCCAACACACTCTCAAACTCTCTGATTCTTTCCTCCTTCACTTCTCATTTTCTTTTATAATTCTATGCCCATCTTTCTCCTCCCATCCAGCTTCTTTCTTCTAATGGGAACGTCCCGACCATGGACATCATTTCTTGTTCATGGACAGACTCGGTCCGCTCACTACTTGAAGGCAATGGCCATTAATGGCGTTTTCACCTACACTATGTTTTCCTCGGATCTGACTCCATCATATAGTTCGTGAGGACCCTACAGAGCTTGCAGGTAAGCTTCCTCGAAGCTTGGAGGAGGTTTAGGTGGTGGGTTCATTGAATGGAGCTTGCGGTCGGTTCCTCTTTGAGTTGCCACACGAAGGGGAGATAGGGCTCTGTTGCTTGATCCCTTCTTACTTATAGAGTTGCCCTAACGTTGCTAACCGTCAGATGATAATGAATGGCCTAGATAAGGTTTGTTTTGCAACAACACCAAATACAACCGGTAACCTAAACTGACAGTTATTTTTATTTTGAAACGGAGGAAAAGCCCTAAACCATGGGAAAGATGGAGGGTTGGGATAGTGACAAATAAATGGCTGAGATTACATGGATTCCCCTCACGCGGATCGTCCTTTTCATCAACATCCGGACAATCAAGGTTTTCGTTTATAGAACAGGTGAGTTGTGGGTCCTACTTTGGTCGGTTCTTATGTGCATGAGGATGCACGTCAGCAAGTAAAACCACCTAAGGTTTGTTCAAATCTTGATTCCCAACAAGATGAATGGTTCCAATCACCCACAATGGTCCTAAAGGTGGACCCCATCTTGACCAGAAGATCGGACGTATGTCCGTTCAAAATGCGTTGAGCGCGGGGTGGAAAGAAAGAAGAGATTTCCTTCTTTTGGAAATCTCCGGTCAAACTCGAACTTCTTGGTCCAGTGCAATGCGGGTTGCATGAGAACTGTGCACATGCACTATATCAAAGTGGGGCCCACACAACTATTTTACAAAATCTACACCGTCCATTCACCTTGGGGGCCCCATGCAAAACCTTTGACTAAGGATCAGGAGGATCCAAAGCTCGTGTGTTCCATTCCTTTTTTGATTTCTTGCTCTAGTGGTGGGCTTAGTTGATTTAAAATGTGAATGTGGATCCTCAAATCAAATGTCAATGGTTAAAAGTTCCTAATGGGGCCATTGGTAATGCTTTCGTCATACATCACTAACCGATACTAATATAATATAATTTTTATAATTTTTTGTATTTTACTTATAATTACAATATATTTAAAATATCATACATATATACATAAATATACTTTTAATCTTAACATATCACTAATTACATGCTGCTGATCACACATTCGTTAATGTACATGGTTCACATTATACGTAGAAATGAATTGAAGATTATACAATATCATATTTAATTAAAATTATATTTGTATTTAATAATATTGTTAAATACTATACAATTCCATTAAATTATCTAATGACTTTTGTATACATACGGATATAAAAATACTAACTGCTACATCATTATTTAAAATTTGATTTTATGTCGTGAAATTATTATTCATTGTGTTTATTTAATATAATATTATTTTCATAATGTCTTATATACCTTAAATACATATGTATCATTTTAGCATGAAATTTTAAATCTTTACAAAGTATATTCATCTTATAATGTATATATTTAGGTTGCATTATTTATATATATGTTTATATAGGGAGATGGTCACCTGCGCACCTTTTCACGTGAGCACCAATGAGCACCTTTGCACACCATAAAGAAAAATCGGTCCAAGTGATGCTCACATAATAAACATGCTCAATAGGCCCAATTTTACAATCCATGACTCGGTGAGCCATAGCAAAGAGAAATGCAAATCAAGGGAGGAACTGTTTCCTTTTGCCATGGCCCACCCAGAGTTTTGTATCAGTGAAAATTGGGCCTATGGTATTTTAAGGGGTGCGATCACTTGGACCGTTGTCGATGTGGGTTGCATGACACGTGTGCAAATTAGGTGCTCATTGGTCTCACGTGAAAAGACTCATGACCATCTCCCTGTTTATATATATATATATATATATTATATAAATTAACCTACATGGTAATACTTCCTTGTAAATGAAAGTACCATGATTGTTACATTTTTAAATGCAATATGATGTATTTTAGCCCAAATTTAGCATCAATGTTGCCACTACAAGGTTCAATATTGAAATGGTAAAGTTTTTAACTATTTATTTTATCTTTATTTTTTCCTGTTCTTCATAAATAATTTGATGTCTTAGCCTCTTGTCATTACCAGCTAGTTTTGTCACTATTTGTACATATGTCATCTCATGAATCTTACTTTTTGTAATTTTCTTACCCCTGTAGTGATTATCAAAATTAATGGGCCATCATTGAAAGATTACCCTTGTAGTAAGTCCAATCAAGGTATGGATAATACATGGTTTTAGTTATGGTAAATGGTACCTTTTATTGTGGATCACCCCTGGACCAAAGACCTGGTACCTTTTGTTATTGTAAGTTCATAATTAGTTTATTTTTATATTGTATTGGACTTATCCGGATGTTGAGCGAGGGTCCCTGGAAGGTGGGAACCGCTGTTATAACCATGATGAAGCTGTCCATTTCCTATGGACAGTAATATGGGTGGCCTGGCCGTTTAGACAGGCCCGTGTTTATAAATTATCTTGAAATTGATGAAGCAAATTCGGATGTGCGTCGGAGCTATCCAGATGTTGAGTGGGGGTCCCTGGAAGGTGGGAACAGCTGATATTTAGTTTTCCCTTCATCAATGTCTGTGTGATCTTGTGAACAGGTTGGATGATAAATAAACATCACTACAGGCCCTAAAAAGGTTTCAATGATGGAAATCATTATACCCATCAATCGCTTTCTTGTGGTATGGTCCACCTGAGTTTTGGATATCATTCAATTTTGGTTTCAACCCCTTAAATGATCTGGAAAAGCAGATGGACGGTGTAGATAAACTACATATATTTATAATGGATATAATGATTTCCTAACCCTAAACCTAAACTTGAAAACCTAAATCTAAACCCAAACCTGAACCCGAATTCCTTAACCTAAACCTATTCTCAAATCCCTAAACCTAAACCTATAACCTATAACCTATAACCTAAACCTATAACCTATAGATGATAACCTTAACCTATAACGTGATTAACCTTTTATTAACTTTCCTAAACCTATAACCCAAACCTATAACTTAAACATAAACCTAAAACCTAAACCTAAACCTAAACCTATAATCCTATAACCTAAACCTAAACCTATAACCTCTAAACCTAAACCCTAACCTAAACCCGAACCCGAACCAGGACGATTCCTAAACCTATAACCTATAACCTAAACCTAAACCTAAACCTATAACCTATAACCTAGACCTAACCCTAAACCCGAACCCAACCCTAACCCGAATTCCTAAACCTCTAACCTATAACCAAACCTAAACCTAAACCTATAATCTATAACCTAAAAAACCTAAATCTAAACCTATAACCTATAACCTAAACCTAAACCTATAACCTAAACGTTAACCTAAACCTAAACCTAAACCCAAACCTATAACCTACAATCCTACACCTAAACCTATAACCTAAACTTAAAACTTATAACCCGAACTAAACCTATAACCTATAACCTTAACCTAAACCTATAACCTATAACCTATAACTTATAACCTAAATCTAAACCTATAACCTAAACCTATAACCTATAACCTAAACCTAAACCTAAACTAATGACCTATAACCTTAACCTTAACCTTAACTAAACCTAAACCCGAACCCGAACCCGAATTCCTATACCTATAACCTATAACCTAAACCTAAACCTAAACTATAAGAACTATATATATATATATATATATATATATATATATATATATATATATATATATATATATATGGGAAAAGGTACTATGCACTCGACCTCACGATAAGCTCCCATGAGGTCGAGCTGTGTGGGCCCCACCATGATGCGTGTCAACCATCAACATCAACATCATGCATTTGATGGGTCCCCTTTAAATTATGGGATATCCCAAGAATCAGCCGTATACGGAACTCAGGTGGGTCATACCATCTAAAATCATGTGAAGACATGCGAAAAACATATAAAAGCACTTGGTGGGGCCCACCTGAAATTTGCATGCGTTTGAAACTTGGTCTGAACCCTCATCCAAGTGGGACACACATAATGGATGGGCTGGATTTGCAAACCACATCTCGACGGGCCCAAAAAATGATTATGAATGTTTTAATGGTGCATGACCCCTCTCAATTTCTGTATGTGGTGTGGCCCACACAAGTCACGGATTGACTTGATTTTGGAGACCTAGACCCACGATAGAATGGTGCATCTGACTGATGGGGTAGATGTTCGAAACACATCATGGTGGGGCCCACATGGCTGAAACCTCATGGGACGTTCCCATCACTCAAATAGTGGATTCCATATATATATATATATATATATATATATATATATATATATATATATATATATATATATATAAGAAACATTATAAAGGAAGGAAATTTAGAAAAAAAAAAAAAAAAACTAGACTAAGGATTATTTCCTTTTCCTTTCCTATCACCAAAAAAAAAGAAAAAAGTATTAAAAAGGAAAAGAAAAAAAAAAGAAGAAAGAAAGAAAAAGAAAAATAACTCCAAAAACCTTATTTATTTTCCATAAAACTGAAAATTTTCAATTACGACTTTGAGATTGGCAATGGGAAAACCTAATGTGTATGTTGTGTTTTAAGTGTTTTGTTATTGTATTGAGTCAATACTACTCGAGACTTGGACTCACTCAGCTTAGTGAAAACTTTGTCATGTGTCAGGATTTCCTCATATTTTTGTAATATACATGTATTTATATCCGAGTTTCATCATCACTATAGAGAAGAAGGGCTTCTCAGTTTTTTTTTTTTTTTTTTTTTTTTTTTTTTTTTTTTTTAAATATCATATTCACATTTTGGCCTGATTTTTCATGCTCCATTTGTTTGCATTTTTGTTTTTGAATGGGACGGAGGAACTATATCATCATTTCTTGTTCATGGAGTTTTATAAGCATCTTAACCTCTTCTACTTGGGTTCCCCTTCTTATTCACTTTTATAGATATGTACTACTTTTTCTCTCTGTTATAATTTGGGATTGATTTTTTTTTTTCCTTCATTTGGTGCATTATTTGCAGATATTGGAAGGACTTCTTAAATTGCCAGGGAACAACGAATGTGCTAACTGCAAAAGCAAGTAGGTATCTTGGTTGAATTGTGATAACGAATGATCTTTTATTTCTAAAGCTGGGGGACAAGGTGGATTTTCAATATTCTTCTCATTAAATACTTTTTGGCTTTTCTGGTCATTTGTTACATAGTGCATTCAAAAGCACCATGAGCAATAACAATATTCACATATTATAATTCTCCTTTAAACAATACAGGAGTAAGTAGTGGGCACATGTCAGTTACGAATACTTCACAAAATGAGACATTGGAGGTTGGACCTGGGAATTTGAAGATGTCCTTTTCATCAACATCTGGACAACTGAAACGTATGATGAATTATAGAACAGGGGTGAGTTGTATTTTCTTTCCTGATTACAAGCTCCTAGGTTAATTAGCTTCAAAGTTTCTTGTAAAACGGGCTTCTTTGACATATATAACTCTAGAATCTAGGCCTTGTAATTAATTGAAACTTTACACATGTTATCCATTGGATTCCAGGACTCCTTGCCATGTCATTCAAACCCTTTTACATGGTTATTGCTGTGTTTATAACCCTCGTAAATGGTAACATGCCTACCCAGGTGAAAGATTTGGATGTGGAACTTGAAAGTACTAAGCAGAAAAGTAAACAAAACCTGCAACAAGCCATCTTAATTGAAAGGGAAAGAGTTACTCAAATGCAGTGGGATATGGAAGAACTTCGTAGGAAGTATTTAGAGATGGAGTCGAAGCTAAAGTTCGAACAGGTTCCTTTTTTTATAATTCTTATGATAGGTTGAGTAAAGTGAAGCATTGTTTATTTAGAAATGTAAATGTGGGATGCATTATATGATTTGATTGCTATTTGTAATAAATGCATCATTTTTTTCCTAATTGCTTTTTATATACTATTCCTATCAGCATTATTTGTATTAGCTTAGATGAGTAATTAATTACAGCAGGTTCTTGCAATGGAAACAGGCACCATTATTGTAAATTTTTTTTAAAAATAGCTATGGATTTTAGCCGTAGCTCTTATTATGAAAACCGTAGCTATTGCCAACTTCAACATATTGATACGGATTTCATTCCACTTTTAGCTACAGATATGATCCATAACTGTAGGTACATTTCGCTACAGAAATAATAGCTACGGCTTTTATTCGTAGCTAGTGATATCTATTGTTACGGATTGAATCTGTAGCTGTAGGTATATTTCGCTATAGAAATTATAGCTACGGCCTTTATCTGTAGCTATTGATATCTATTGCTACGGATTTAATCTGTGGCGTAGGTACATTTTGCTACAAAAATTATGGCTACGGTTTTTGTCCGTAGCAAGTGGTGTTTATTGCTACGGATGTGTGATCCGTATCCATAGGTTTTTTGACCTTTAGCTATACCACCAATAGCTACGGATGTGTTACAGACTAGACCGTAGCAATAGGTTTTTAGCTATGGTTTTAATCCGTAGCCTTTGCCCCTTTTTCTGGTAGTGAACCAAACACACCATAAAGAAAAATCTTGCAAATCTCACATAATAAACATCCTCAAATCATATTTTAACAACCCATGACTCATAACAAAACCCCCCAAATTCAAAACCCTTAAAACCATAAAATAAGTTCCCCAATTCAAGAACACTACGATAAAAGAATAATTATAAAAAGACTGCTTGCCAATGCTTCTTGATGGCTACTACCTATAATCGATGTGGGTTGTTATTGCTAGCTAATGCTGACCAAATTAGGGAGGGAGGGTTATCTATCCACTGAAGTCTGTCAATCCACCAAAGACTCGTGTGAGCCTACACTCTTTTTATTCAAAAAACTAAAAGCCAACATGCTCTATCTTCCTTGTCAAATGAAAAGAGCCACCACGATTTTTGCTTGCATGAGGACTCGGGACAGAATATATGGAGGAGTTAAAGCTTTCAGTTCTAAATTTAGCAACAAGTGATGTTTCATCTCATTGAACTTGTTTTGTTGAATTTTCCATAAGACTTTCACAACATGCCTTCAGTATAGAAGAAAATAACTCCATATACAAGGGTTTGTAAGGTAGGTTTTGGTGTAGCGCCAAGGGTTTGAGAGAGAGAGAGAGAGAGAGGGAGAGGGAAATCAAGAGCAAGAGAGGACGGAGAAGGAAAGAGAGGGCATTGAGAGAGCTCGAATGTATAACATTCGGCAATAAGGCATTGAAAGTAAACTTCCCGACAGCCAATAACCATTGGGAATGGCCGCTATGATGGCTCACGACCGTCGGTAATCACCGATGGTCAACAACCATATTTTTTTGCCCTTAACGACGGTTTTGACTGTCGGCAATAATGACAATTTTCTTCATTTTAGAGGCGGTTAATAACAGTCGTAAAATTTAGTGACGATTGATAACCATCATTAAAATAATGAAATTTATTGATAGTCCATAATCATTTCGAAATGTATCTTTTTTTTTTCCATTTCATGTAGTGAGATCTTTGGAAAATTCAAAAAGTTAAGGCCCCTAACCTTTGTTAGTACACCTGGCCTAGTAAAGGCCGAACATTGGTTGAACAAAATTGTAAAAATAATAAAAATAGGGGCATGTACCGATTCTCAAATGGTCACCCTCACAACCTTTTTCATGGAGGGCAATGCTGATGTATGCTGGGAAAGTGTGCAGATGATGATCCCACCAGGCCATGGAGGAGTTCCAGGATAAATTGCATGAGTACTTCCCTTAGATTAATAGAAATGAGAATGTCTCTCGGTTCCTTAGGTTGGAGTAGGAAAATATGCCAGTATCTTTGTCACGCCCCAAACTCGAAAATCAGGCTCACGGAATTCCCGATTGCCGAATCCAGTGCTGACAGCCTCCGTAGTACCCCATTCTTGGCTCCCAGTGCCTATACGTCAGATTCCAATTTTGGGATCCTACAAGAAGGATTTTTCAACATACATTTATCTCGTAAGAAGCATAACCACAAGTTTACGCAAATCATAAAGGCAACATCATCATCACATATCCACTAATATAAACAGTTGAATAAAGTGTTGAAAGAGAAATACATATATCAAAAATCAAAGCTCCAAAAGACAGTTGCACGCTCCAAGCTCAACGCTGCTGCAACCTAATGCCACCTACACGCATCTATTATATATGCATAAGCTTATAGAAAGCTTAGAGGGTGGTGAAAGTGTGTACGTAAGGTAAGTGCCAAGTATGCAGTATCAGAGCAATGCAGAAATATGCTTGTAAGTCCATAAATACCATTAACCTTATCCAGGCTATGCAATGCAAAAACATAATAAGCCGATATTATATACTGATGAACTAATGTAGATCAGCTATACAATGAGGAGACATAGTAAGTCAAATATCACATATAGAAGAAGCAATGCAATATGCAAATCCTGACGAGTCCATGAATACCGTCAACCTTATCTAACCTATACAATATAGAAGTATAGTAAACTAAATGCTATGTGCTGAGGATGCAATGCAATATATGGTATGAATGAAATGACCAAGCTAGAGTGTGAAGTCGGGATGATAGTACGCGGTATCGCAGACTATGGGGTCCATCATAAGGGACTTCTATCCAAACCAGTACTATACCTAAATTTGGATAGTTAGACTCAATGTGGTAAACTCCTGATCTCAGGTTAGTTGTGTGGCCCAACCGAAATCTTGGCCATTGCAAAGGTACACAATAATTAATTGAGCACCACCAGCCCGAGTGGATAGTGAATAGATGAATCAAATGCAGTACGCTTGCTATTACTCGGTAAGTCCACATATCGAATCGTGCATCTAACTCTCTCATCACCGTAGTCTAGTACACTTCAAGCGTGCTCGATCCATGCAGGGTTATTACCATGAGTGGAAAAGACCTCACTACAAATATTTCTTCCAATATCAACCCACCTCGTTGATAGCGGACTCATTTGTGAGCTGGTCAAACTCAGCCTAGCTTATAACCCCTTCACTCTGGCGGATAAGGCCACATCCCCTCCCAACCGACCACGACACAGTGGGAAACGCAACCTCTTGGTATTCGGCACTCGGTACTTATGTCTTCCACTCAGTCTAAACATTGGAGCATCCCATGGCCACGGGAGTTTAAAGACTTTCTCCTACGGACATCCAAAGTGACCATATGCTCAAACCAAACATTTCTAGTGTCTCATTTGGCCATCCACGATATGCCTATGGAGGCTACAGCCCTGATGTCGCTAGGGTGCCAAATGATCATGTCACAAAATATGAGACCCATAAGTCATACCATCCAATCATGCATCAAACCTGCGCGTATCGCGCACTCATGTAGGGCAACTCCGTCTCTCGGGGAGTCTCATAAACAATCAGCCCAATGACACATGCTATGTTTAATCACTCCTCATAATAAGCATGAGAATGATGCTTATAGGCATGTATCATGAAGTATACTAAGCATGATTATAATCACATACATCATGGTGGGCCTGTATAAGGCGGCCCATGGCCCGTAATAATGAACAAGTGGCGTGCACATAATCACATACACATAGTGGGTCTCACACATCACAATTGGGCCTCACACATACAAGGGGCTTCACACAATCACAATGGGCCTCATACAATCACACAATGGGCATCATACAATCGTGATGTGCCTCACATAGTCACAATGGGCCTCATACAATCACAATGTTATGTTAACACATACTCAGTGTGTATACCAAGCATAGTCGTAATCGATAATCGGCCTATATATATATGGCGGGGTTCATAAAAAGATAACAGATCTAATCCATAACATGAGGATCGGTCCTCAACAGTGGATATACCAAACCTGATACCACCGATCTTTCCATCTACGGTGACAATGTCCTCTCTTCATATCAAGGATGTGCCTAGATGGCCTACTCCTATCAAGAATGGGCCTAAGAACAAGGAGTGGGCTTCCTTACCCGTTCCATCACGTAGCAATCTGGGTTTCCTAAGGGCCCAATAAGCACAAGGTGGGCCACATTCCCTATGGAAGGGTCGGTACAAACACAAGATGGCCTCCAATGTTTGGGTGGTCTTACAGGGTATGGTGGAAAGCATCATTATCAAATAGGGGCCCAACAGATTGGGACAGTCTAATCAAGGAAAAGATGGGTAATATAATCATCAATAGGGGCCCAACGGTTTAGGTTAGCCCATTAAGGGGAGATGAGAATGGGCTTAACAACGGGCCCTTCACAAGCAGCAGGTGGGCCTGCACAATCTATATAGGCCCCACCAGATGGACAGTTAGGATATACGCCCAATCTATATAGGCCCCCACCAGATGGACAGTTAGGATATACAATGCATATATCATGATGGGCTCCATCGCTGACGGCCAGCAAGGATAAAACACGTACATCGTATGACCTCATGGCCTGGTGTAGATATACAACATATACCTCAATATGGGCCTCACATGCACCATCCAGATGGTCAGTGCGTAGATAAAATACATACATTAAAGGGGGCCCACACCATAGG
Organism: Magnolia changhungtana; assembly: GCA_030180095.1. Lineage (NCBI taxonomy): Eukaryota > Viridiplantae > Streptophyta > Magnoliopsida > Magnoliales > Magnoliaceae > Magnolia > Magnolia changhungtana. Next base: position 8,642,045 of record JASAUF010000573.1, on the reverse strand, counting down.
GATGAAACACATACATCTGAAGTGGGTCCCACCGTCCTGTGGTATGGACGGTGAGGATAAAACACATACTCCAAGGTGGGTCCCACCCCCACACGTGCCACACATGTGGGGTGGGCCCACATCTCCAGACGGATGGACGATATGTATAAAATGCATACATCATGCTGGCCCACTGCATCGTCCCAATCATGGACGGTGCAAATAGAATAAATACATCAAGGTGGATCCCATCGTCCGGCCATCTGGACAGTGTGGATAAGGCCCATACAATCAACGGTGGGTCCCATAGAACTCGCTGATGTCAATACATCAGCTATATAGCTGATGTAAAGCACACCAGCCCATCCTCATATGCATATAATATTCTCTCTCTCTCTCTCTCTATATATATATATATATTAATGCCTAACATCCAGTCCAAGCCCTAACATTTGGGATGGACGGTGTAGATGACACACATCACGGTGGGTCCCACGTGTGTGGGCCCACGACTGCTGGGCAGCATAAATAAAACACTTACATCGCGGTGGATCCCACCATCCTTGCTGGACGGTTTGGATGCCACACATGCGGCTTGGCTCCACCGTCTAGAAAATACTGGACGGTGTGGATATATGATACATACATCGTGTGTGGGCCCCCACAGAATTTGCTTACGTCAAGGGACTCACAGCACTTGTTGACATCATTACAACAGTTATTTAGCTGGTATGAGGTACTCCAGCCAATCAGCTTCCCATCAGGTTGGTCCCACGTAGACGTGGCCCACCTGATTTAGATTAATCTGATATTTGTGTTTTCCCTTTGGTCCGGGCCAGTCCAAACGAACAGTAAGTACGGGCCTGGACATGGCAGCGAAGTGGGCCCCGCTTGAATGGCGGTGATGGCCCACTGGATGGATGGTCTGGATATATCGTACATCAAGGTGGCCCACAATAAGGAAAGGAGAGAGAGAGAGAGAGAGAGAGAGAGAGAGAGAGAGAGAGAGAGAGCGATGGAGGGACCCTGACACTATGGGCCCTCCCTAGGATTACAATACATATATCAAGATGGGTCCTAAATGGGATCCATACCATCAATCGGTAGGCCCCACTTGGTTCATCACAAAATTACAATTTAACCCTACAAAACACCCACTGATAGTCTTCTTCTTTAGCTCCTTGAACTTCTAAGCTCATTAGGTTCGATTTTGATGGAGGATGATGAAGGTTGAAGGGCTAGGATGAGAGATGAGGGGGTAGGAAAGTGGGCCTTGATCTTAGGTTCTCTTTTCTCTCCTTGGGATTTTCTCTCATGAAAGCTTGAAAAAATGGTGGAGAATGAGATGGGATGGAGTGATGGATGGGAGAGAGAGATGGTGGTGTAAAAGAGAGATGGGTGTGTGTGTAAGAAAGAGATGGGTTATGTAAGAAAGGGTTGGATGGAGAGAGAGAGTTGACTTTGGGGATGGCTTGTGTAAGAGAGGGATGGGTTGTGTACTTGACTTGTGATTGATTGATTGATATAATAGATGGTAGATATTCTCTTGGGATTTGCAATGCGCGATATTTTCTTCGAAATAAACGCGAGCCTATAACTCCTGGCCTGGGTATCACATCGGTAGGCAAGATGCGGCGTTGGAACCGCGGCGACGGCGCGGTCGCTATGGTAAAGTTTCAAGTTGAGCTGACTCAGATCTATGGGATGCGACTCAGGGTTGCGCCAAACGCTGTCTACAGGTCGCAGGTTACGTGAAATTGTCGGGGAGGATCACAGAAGTCTAAAGAATTGTACGGTCTAGGATACAGGCCTTACAATCTTAATATGACGCCCAATTTGCTAAACTATCCCATTACGTGCCAAAGGTAGTGGAAGATGAAATGAATAGGCTCCAAAGATTTAAAGAGGGCTTGCGACCAGACATACAAATAAATGTGCCGTGTAAAATTCACAAAATTCTCTAAGGTCGTAGACAAGGCCTCGAGGGTAGAAAAGGATTACGAGTGTCTTGCTAAGGTGCACATTCTAGCTATATAATCAATAAGCAAGAACCGACTAGCTCCTATCATCCCACAAGTGCCAGAGAGAAGATTGAGGATTGCACCTCAATCGGCCCCCGCCTCGGATCATCCTAGACCTTGCGTTTACTGTGGAAGGCGAGGTCATGGTATTAGAAATTGCTATAAAAGGATGTAGGTTGAGGGTGTATAGTTTTTCCTCCACAACAAGAGAACTGATCACCAAAAAATCAAATTGCTACAAATCCAACACAAGCTTCGTGATCCCAATTCCAAAAACAAGGAGTCCAAACCCCGAACAAAAATCCTCAAGCTTGTATGTACGCCTTGACAACACAATCCCAAAGAAGTTGAGCCCCAAGGTAGTGAAAAAAATATGCACTGTTGAGATAAAATCTTGAGAGTGTTGGCAATAGAAATATACACTCTTGAATCTCGAGGGCGAGATTTTCTTTTGGGGGGGGGGGGGGGTAGGGGTAATAACCCGAGTTCTATATGTAGTTAGTTATACACACATATGCACTTGGACACAAATATGACCTCACGATGAACACAATGGAAACTTAGACATTGTGAATTGGAATATATTCACTCATATAATTGGTAGAAGTGTTTGAAATTTCGAAGACAAAATTCTTTTAAGGGAGGTAGGGTACTTTTCAATACTCGGGTATTGAAAGTCCTCAAGTGTTACCATGAAAATGCAGTTTAGTATATATGCGGATGAGAACACTCTAACCTAAATTTGTAATTTTAAAATTTTGAAACTAATAAACTATATAAAAAAAAAATTTGAAACAAAATGATGAAAGTTTGACTAGGAGGAACTAGAAAAACTTACTGGAATTGAGACGTGATTAAATCACTCACCTTGAAGTTGGTTTACCCTCCTTTAGACGGTGTCCGTGGTGCAATATGAACATTAGAAAATCAACCTCTAAGATATCTTCGATTGATGTCTCGTCACGCAAGTGCACTCAATATAGGAAGACCCAAATCACCATCGTTTATTTAACTCAAAGATAAAACCAAAATCAAAAGCAACACTTTTTTTTAATGCATATTAAAAGGCAAACTAGAGAAGTGCCTTTTACAGACTTCAATGGTCACCATGAAAGGGTACAGAAGCACCCCTTCCAATAGACATGGGTTTTCGAAAGAGATGACTATTGGATTTTCGAGTCTATTTGCATTTTGACCATTATGCCCAACCATTAATGCAAAAAATGAAGTTTCAAAAAGTAACAAAATAATTTTTGGTTTTTGGTAAGTATACATGCGCCGCTTGCACGCATACCACGCCACGCCACGCCACATCATGGCTCGGCCTTGCATGCATGTATGGTTCATGGCATAGTATGAGGCTAATGACACTTTAAAATTTCATAACACGTGCATGTGTGCGCACACTGCACCATGCCACGGCTCGGCCCCGCATGCGTGGTTCACGACGTAAAGGTTGATATTGGTCGGTGATCTATGAGCCTCACCATGATTAATTATATCTTTGGCTCTAAAATATGATATGTAAACATCATACAATTCATTCAAAAGTGAGTTTAAGATATACTTTTTGCAATTGTGGCCATCCCGTACATCAAATTTTTGGTTTCCATCATATTAGAAAGTATTAAACAATACATATGATACTTTCAGTATATTTAAAGCAAATGTGATTTTATTTATTTATATTATTTTTTTCCCTTTTAAAATGGCATTCAGATAATGGTTCGATTTTGGATAATGTAGTTTTTTTTTTTTTTCTCTTCTTCTTCTCTGAAGCGCAAGCTGCAGTGTAGATTAGTTATGAGCACAAAACAGCAAACAGAACATCCACGCTGAAAGAGCATTGCATGATTTTCGAGGTGATAGAATACATATTTCATGCCTGAGATCAATGGGTCACCCATGCCAGATATTGGCTGAAGTCCTGAATCCGGTCCGTATGTGATTTGTTTGAGGTTTTCGCCAGTCTTTGGTTATCGATCCTCTCCCTCTCTTTGATGTATCGTCTCGCAGCTGGATAATGTAGTTGTTTGGTTCATTGTTATATAAGCCATAGTTGTACAAATCAAAATATCAACATCAAGATTGCTGGAATTTGAAGTCCGTGGATCTATAATGATGGAATTTTGAAAATAATAAATTGTATTAAAAGAAAATCGCAACAAGAAGGATTAAAGCTCAAGTAGGAGGAACTAGAAAAACTCATTGAAATCAAGGTAAATTCACATAGACATCCAATTACGTTGCACATGTGTGGCCGAACTGATCATCGGAGTATTTCAGCCAGGGAATATCCACGGTATGATGATTCCAATGAGCGGCTCAGATCGTACACACGTGTGACAAGTGCCCACAAGCTAATCTAAGGAATGGGAGATCTGCCTGAAGAACAATGCATCGTCTTCAAATAAGTTGATCACGACATCCACACCACCTTTGCCAACCCCATTCAATGAAGACGTCAATACCACTACACCTTCCATTGGGACCCACCCAGGAACAAAACCACAGAAGCTCCCACGAACCCCAAAATCCACTTCATGGAAAGGAAACCCTAACCAGCTATCAACTTCCAGGTTAGGGCACAAAACTGGCCCCTCCACATCCGCAACGGGCACCAGCAAATCCCCACCGTTGATCGCCCCGAAGTCGATCAACGACCGCATATACTCGTCCCCAGTGCACGCCACCGCATCCTGCACTAATCGTGCCGCATCGGCGACGCTCCCTTGAGTCAGCTCCTTAACATGCGCCCTTGGATAGGCGCTGAGGACCATGTTGCCGAAGTACTCTGATGGTGCGGCTGGCCGCAATCTCGGCCGTCCATTCACGGACACATTTATCTGAGTAAGCGTATCAGGATCAAGCCCACGAGCTCTGGTTATGTTCTTCCAAAGGAGGCCCGTCAAAACCTCAAAAGTAGAATGTTTCCGTGGCATTTGAGCTTTGATCTTTGATATGAACTCTCCACTGTAGTGGACCATCATGTTATGTACTTTTTTCGATTTTATAGTACAAGGAAGAGAAGATGGTGGTAGTGGAAGTGGCTGAAAATCGATCCCCCAATGTTCATAATCACATCTTGGTGGGTCCCGGGGTATTAACATGGTTCGATCATAGACAGGAAACCTGTCTAACTGGAGCCCACCAACCAACTTCCCCCATGAGAGAAAGAAAGAGCTCATCGATTTACCATCAGCCACTCGATGGTGATTTGTTATGCCAATCACTAGACCGCCGCATGAAAAGCGGTTGAGTTGTATTTGAAGTAAGTGTTGGGCATTGTCCATGGAAGGGTGCAACAGCACCATCTCCGGCACGGTCTTGAGTGGTAAAATATCTACTAATTCCGATGCCACGTTCGTCTCCACCACTAGAACACCTCCACCATTGCCTCCCACTGAAACATATGGACGAGATCCATCACCATTATCTACGAGCTCGCCTGCTAGAGTAGGAAAGATCTCTAGAGCCTTCTTTAAGCCATCTTTCAAAGCGGTGTTGGTCGGCGTCGGTGGAGCGAAGGCGTATAACACATTCACCTGCATGTTTGGTGCCAGCATGTCGAAGACGGTGAGGGGTGTTTTCGTAATTTCAGTGGGAGGAAGTACTTGGGGAATGACTGTGGAACTCACTAGATGAACTTCCATTTTTTGACTTCAAGCTTTCGTTTTCGTGCTTTACAATGACGGGCTCTCACAGCATTTAATGGGCATCCCGAGGCTCTCTCTCTCTCTCTCTCTCGTTTTTTAATTATTAAAACGTGCTGCACACCTCCTCCAATGAAAATTGGCGAGGCTAATGCATCCGTACCGACTCACGCGGCGAAAACGCTCAAATAATGTTCTGGTGGTTTTTGACGCATGCTGTTGTTTTTAGCAGAGAACAGGTCCCTGCCTTGTTTTTTACCACAACACATAAAGAAGTGGGCATTGAAAGAAACCACCCTTGAAAACTTTCAAGGGCCCACCTTAGCGTAAATATCAGCATGATCCGAGCCTTGTTTAGCCCGAGGAAGTTTTCAAGAGTAGACATTCAATTCCAACTGTTTACTGTAGTTTGGTGATCTACCTGAACTTTGCATCTGCGTCTTTTTTGGGTCATGCCCTAAAATGATCTAGAAAAATGGATGGACGGTGCGGATCTAGCACATACATAGTACATAATAGTGAGGCCCACTGAAGTTCCACGCATCAAAACTTCTTCTCTCTATGTATTGGGTACTCCCAACTCAATTTCAGGAGGGGATTTTGCGTCGTATAGGCAAAACGTACTACTCACCTAAAAAAAAAACATTAAGTATCAAAATAGACCTCTATTCACACGGACGAACCTAAAAAGATGAAAATACCTTATTTTTTTTCAACTACTTACATTAACAAGCAGGGGTATTTTCATCAAATAAGCAACGTCCGTACCCTAAAAGTCGTGTTTGGTGAGATAGGTTTCTAGGCGGCGAAAAAAAAAAAAGAGGCATCGTACAGACTTGTCTACAATGCTAATTTTTTCTTTTAGGGCATCCGTTTTGGATGCGGTTTGAGTGGTGACCCTACAACCAGCCAGCAAGCTGGTGTCAAAGCTCTGTAGTCCCCACCATGATTTATGTGTTTTATCCATGCCGTCCATCTCTTTTGGTAGCTCATTTTAGTGTTGGAGCCTAAAATGAGGTAGATGGAGTTAGTTTTAGACTGAAATGGCCTTGGGATTCATCAGATACACGCCTCCAACTCATAACACTTGGAGGTATACACGAGTCGATTCGAGTGTTGCTTGGCATAGCCTGACTTGTCTCGGCTGCTTGCTGACCTCAGCTCAGACTCGGCTCGGTTCGGTCCTCAAGCAAGACTGGCCAGCTCAGCTCGGCTCGGTCAGTAGCTTGGGCCAGTTTGAGCTGAGTTTGAGCCAAGATCGAGCCAAGTTCGCCTATGTAACATTAAGAATTCACTCCCCACCGTGTGGTTAACTTGAGCTTTTGATCCACATCATTTTTGGGCTCATATACTGTAATAAGCTTTAAAAAAAATAAATGAATAGCATGGATAAAACACCACACCGTTTATCTGTTTTGCCAACTCATCTTCGGGCATGATCCTAAAATTGAAGGATGTCCAAAGTTCAAAGTGAGAGAAGCTTATTACGCTCAGCATATTTATTAATACACCGGTGATGTGGACTAATAAGAGGAGTTTTAGGAATTGGTTGTGACTTCAGCACAACCAAATCAGTGCTGTCGCTTTTCAAAAGGTAACGGGGATAAATGCTATATAAGCTGTAACTCTCAGTCATTTTATTATTCAACGTACAATGGGACTAAAGTCTTACTTTTGAAAATAAAAAACACATGTTTTACTTTTGTTTTGATCTTTCTATATAAACTACTTTAAGTTGTATAAACCGATTACTGTTTACTTTCGAGAAGTAATTTTTCCTAAAAATCAACCCATGAGGAAAAGAAGAAATATGCATAATTTGGAAAATACGTTTCAAAATATGCATATTTCAACTTTGACGTATATATGTATCTACCCCTTGTTTTTTAAAACCTTATCTACCCCTTGTTTTTTCAAACCATGCCCCTTTTTTTCTCAAGGTTTGTACTGTATAATTTTCCCTTCAGACACGCGATGGGTGAACGGCTTTGTTGCTGACATCCTTTTTATCTGGCTTGTCTATCGATGGGGACCACTCCTATGTCCTTGTGACATCTACTTCATTCATCAGTTTCATCATGTCTATAGTAAGATGTGAGGCCAAAAAATAAACTGATCCAGTGAAATTGAGAACCACTCAACAAAAAGTAGAGATAAACCCATGCAAATGTTCAAACGGACCACACCATGGCTGGTGAAATTCCACTTGCGTGAGTGTGTGGGGTGTGTGTGCGTGTGTAAAAAAATTTAAAAAAAAAAAAATGTTCAAACGGACCACAATACAGGAAGCAGTTGAATTCAACTTCTACTGTTGAAAATTTCTTAGGAGACACGGAAGTTTTGGATCAAGCTTATATTTGTGTTTTCCATTCATCTATGTCTGTATGATCTTATGAACAGGTTGGATGACAAGTAAACATTACTGTTGGGACTAGCATGGTTTCAACGGTGGAAATCATTATGTCCATTGTTTCCTGTGGTATGATCCACTCGTTCTTTGGATATGCTTTAATTTTGGAGTCAACCCCCTTAAATTAGATGGAAAATCGGATGGACGGAGTGGATAAACCACATACATTCAAGGTGGCCCAAATGAGTTTACTCAGTACGGTAAGAGCCTTAAAGAGTAACTCAGTACGGAATCCGATTTCATCCCCATCATCCATTCATTTTAACATGTTATTTTGGGACACGGTTTTCCTGCCAAAGCCTTTGCAGGATGTTCCTGCGTAAGGATGCTGGGTGGGGCCACTGCAATGTATGTGAGAAATCCACTCTGTCTATACATTTTGAGAGTTCATTTTAGGACGTGACATAAAAAAATGAAGTGGATACAAAGCTAGCGAGCCACATAAGAGGAAACGAGACGACAACACCGAAAAAACCTAATTCAGCTCCACGTAAGATAGCCAAAGTACGGTTGAGCAATCGACATGATATATTTGCTCACATTCTGGGTGAAGGTCATAATTCGCAGGAACATCAGAGAGATCTATCTGTATCTAACCCGAATGAAAGAAAGGAAAAGAGCCGCTAAGCGGCAGAAAGCAGAGAAGTCATTCAGTGAGCACCGTTGAAGCATTCTTATAGTCATAAAAGTTTTGTATTAGGCTATTCTTTTGATGTTTTCACTTCATCCCATCGTAAATGACCCTGTAAACTGTTTGGATAGCACATAAACATCATGATGGAGCTCAAGAAGGTTTCAATGGTAGGAATTTCTTTTCCCAAATTTTTCTCTCTTGTGACCTACTTAAGTTGTATCCACCTAATTTTTAGTCTCACATAGTAAAATGAGTTCTCAAAACGTATAGACGGAATGGATTTCTCACATATATTTCAGTGGGCCTTGCCCAACATCCTTGCAATAGAACTTCATGCAAAAGGCTTTAATAGTAAATCCGCATCCGTTATTTTAGGGCATTATTCCAGAAATGAGTCTTATCCAAATCTCCACACCACACCTCAGGAAATAGAAGGGATTGAATGCCTATTACTAGAGCTGTGCACGAGTCGAGTCGAGTCGAGCATCGCCCTACTCATACTCGGCTCGCAATGCCCAAGTCCTACTCGTACTCGGCTCTGCTCGGCCATTGAGCATGAATTCCCTGCTCATGCTCTACTCGCCCGAGTACGAGCAGAAATCGAGCCGAGCCGAGTCCGAGTTTTTGAGTCACGTTCGAGTCCAAGTTCAAATTTGAGCCCAATTCGAGCAATAAATTTAACATATATTAGTTGTATTAATATATATTAACAATTTTAACATTTATTAGCTATATTAACATATTAACAATTTCTGACATATATTAACATATTAACAATTTCTATATTAACATATTAATATATATTAGCTATATTAACATATATTAACATATATTAGCTATATTAACATATATTAACAATTTCTAACATATATTAGCAATATATGATATCGATTTCTGAAATATATTAACAATTTATACAAAAAACTAATAATAATAAATCAACACCATACAGTATGAGTTGAGTACGAGTCGAGCACACGAGTCCAGTATCGAGTCGAGTACTAACCATCTCGTACTCTACTTGAAATCAAAAAATCCACTCATACTCAGCTCAAACACATGACGAGTCGAGTCGAGTCGAGTGATTGCAAGTTGAGTCGAGTGAGCACCCGACTGCTTGTGTATAGCTCTACCTATTATTGAAAACTTCTTGAAAACCGTAGAAGCTTTGGATCGAGCTAATATTTGTGTTTTCCCTTCAACCATGTCTATGTGACCTAATAATAGGTTGGATGGCAGAGAAATGGCAGAGAAACATAACAGTGGTCCACATGGCTAGAAATAGGTAACATTTAAACCGCCACTATATTTGTCTCTGGTCTAAAAAATGGTGCGCACTATACGTAGGATAGCCATTATACCTATGGTTCCTTCTTTGATATTCAAGGCTAAAAGGAGGCTCCAGCATGCTCTGGTTGATGTTCAAAGTAATCCCTTTACCGGGAACATTATCATCCAAAAAGAATGAAAAATGGAACTTGACCATCTTTAAAACATTAAATTATCAATGCTCAAGTAAAAAGCCAGAGACTCCGTGCTTAATCTAAAGGTTACTAAATCTTAAATTTTTTTATTCATTGATTAAGGTTAGATACGTTTCTCCCATAATTTGGGTGTAAGCATCCGGGTTGTGCCCATGTGATGTAGAGTGGGTCGCGGATACTTTTATGTCCTGGATGGACCAGAGAAGGCCAGCCGATTGGAGGTGGAGGTGATCCAGACTGTCAGAACCTTACAACAGGCATATCTAGCAAACTAGAACGAGTTACTCGACATACTATATATTATTTTCGGGTAGGAGAAGATACTTTAGCCGAGTTGCCCGTGCTGAATTTACGAGATTTCATTAGATCAACGGTCGAAAATCCATTTTATTTCTATTTTTACTATTTATAGTAAGTTTTATTTTGATTATAACTCTTCATCCTTTGACATTTAAGAGTTGTGTCCAACATGAAAAGTGCTTCGAAAAATTAGGAGAATAATGTGGTTAAGCTAAACAGGACACTTACTATAAATAGTAAATTTACTATTATATAATTTATAGTAAGTTACGAATTTTAGGGAGTTTAAGTTGGAGTTTGGTTATGAAATTTTTTCCAAGGTTTAGTATCACTATTTAAAGGGTTGTAAATTCATTTTTGTTATCAATTAATTTATTTAGAATTTTTAGATTATTTTTTTATTTTCTTCTTTTCCTCATGGATTCGATGTATCTTTATGAGGAGTTCAGAGAAGCTCCGTGGATTCAGAGTATTTATCCCCTTGAGGGGTCTAATGTAGGACGTGGCACCAATACATTCTTAGCATGGTTAGACCAAAAGAAGGTGAATTATAAATTGGTCATAGCTTTTGATACGGGTATCATTATGGGGCACACAACTTATCAGCAACAAAATGTGTTCGAGGTAAGCAACCAAGTTATGGTCCATCTACGCAAAGAGAGATTTCTAAATGAGACTTACAACAAGTTGAAGAACAAGAAGATTGGACCAGTACTGATCCTCTGAAAGATCAATGACAACGTTTACCTTATTGATCTTCTGGATGACATGAAGATTTTGCGTACTTTCAACGTGGCAGACCTAACCGAGTATCATGAACCGAAGTGGGACGAGAACTCGAGGATGAGTTCTTTTGAAGTGGAGGGAACTGATGTAGAGCGGGTCGCGGACACTTTCATGTCCGAGATGGACCAGAGAAGGCCCAATCAGAGGCAGAGGTGATCTGGACCGTCAAAACTTTACAACAGGCGTATCTCGCAAACCGAAATGAGTTACTTGACGTACCATGTATGATTTTGGGGTAGGAGAAGCTACTTCAGCCAGGTTTCCCATGACAAATTTGCGAGATATCATCAGATCGACGGTTGAAAATCCATTTTATTTCCATTTTTACTATTTATAGTAAGTTTTAGTTTGATTATAACTCTTCATCCTTTGAGCGTTAGGAGTTGTGTCAAACATGAAAAGTAATTAGAAAAATTAGGAGAATAATGTGGTTAAGCCAAATAGGACACTTACTATAAAAAGTAAATTTACTATTTATAGTAAATTACGAATTTTAGGGAGTTTAAGTTGGAGTTTGATTTTGAAAATTCTTCTCAGGTTTAGTATCACTATTTAAAGGGTTTTAAATTCGTTTTTATTATCAATCAATTTATTTGGAATTTCTAGAAATTATTTTCTATTTTCTTATTTTTCCTCATGTATTCAAGGTACCTCTGTGAGGAGTTCAAAGAAGCTCCATGGATTTGAAGTAGTTATCCCCCATGAGGAAAATGGTGCTCGACACATCCTTCCCTGTGGTTACTTTGTTTGTATTTTTCCTATTGCTTGTGTGATTCGACTCTGAGGTTGGTTCCTCGCCCCCTAACAAGTGGTATCAAGGCGTACATTGGGATTCAGTTAGAATTTGAAACATTATGATGAAGGAATCGAATGTGAAGTATGAGACAGAGAAGTTCATTGGGAGAAATAATTTTGAACTATGAAATGTGAAGATGAGAGGCCTTCTAGTTCAGCAAGGGCTGCACCACGCACTCATTGGGAAAGTAAAGCGTCTAAAATATATGAATGAAAATGAATGAGAAGAACTTGATTAGAGGGCGATTACCTCTATTCAATTATGTTTGAATGATAATGTCCTTGATAAGATAACCATCGCAGGCTTATGACGAAGTTAAAGAGTTTGTATATGATGAAATCTCTCTCAAACCATCTTATTTTAAAGGAATGGTGGGAGCACATCACCTTGAACTGTGTTAAAAAGATCAGAAATTGTACACTCTTTTGGGTGGACGCTACAAAAATTGGGCCTCACCTATCGTATACCACCCTGCGCAACAACAAAGGAAAATAAAAACAAAATACACAATCAAAGAGATCACCCACCTCCCCAAAAGAGCTACCCTGAACAACATGACAGATACCTCCCTAAGAAATATAATGGGGTGCAACAAGGAGAAAAATCCCTACTCGTAGCAGAGAAATGGATGAAAGCAAGGATCTTGAGACACAATCAACACCCTCTATGGAAAAACTAAAGCCTGAAAAGAGAAGGTAGAAATTGAAGATCTAGTTTTCAATTAGTAGAGGAAACACGGACCACAACTAACCTGACCTACTCAAGCCTACCTGATCTAGGAACAGGGGAACACGGATTGAAATAGGGAAATCAGAAGTCGATTGAAAGCATTTCTCCTCTTGAGACTCGCTGCCCAGCCTAGCTAAGGCATCCTCCACTCTGTTTTCTTCTCTCAGGGCAAAGTGGATACAAACTCTAGCATTCTGACGGAGAGCGTTGATGCGAGTCCACCAGTACCACATCTACCAGCTAGATGGTCTCTCATTGCTCAGCATCTCTACCATTATCCTTAAATCATTTTTCACCACTACGTTTGTAAAGCCGCACTCCATGCATAAGGGTAGGCCTTCATACATTGCACGGGCCTTAGATTGAACATTTGAATCCAGACCGAATCCCTTCAAGAAATCAAAGATAAAGTCCCCTCTGCTATCTCTACACACGCCGTCGCCACCCAATGGACCTGAATTTCCTTGTGAGGAGCCATCAACGTTAATCTTTACCTAGCCCATTTCCACCCTCTCCCACTTAAGAATAAAAAACTTCCTCGGATGAAGTTGTTTAAAGGAAATGCCCATCACTTAGACAACCATATTTCTATATAGGATACCATCCTTGGGAGGAGGCAGGGTCGGGCAAGTGATGGCAATCCATCTTTGGACTCGGAAAATGGTCATATGTGCATCCACAGCAATATCCTCAGAGTATTGGGCATTCCTTTCTAACCATATTTTCCATAGGATGAAACATAGAATCAAACCCCTCAAGGATGTGAAACCATTCTCATTTGAGACTGCATGCCACCATCAATAGGTTCTTTTAACTATGGATTGCCCAGTCAAAAAGGATAGATCAAAGAGAAGGCTGAAGTGATTCCATACCATCTATATCTAAAGAGACAACTATATAATATCTAAAGATGCCGAAGGAGTTAGATCTCGATGAGCACATTAGCACCTTCAACAAACTAATTTGTAAACTGATGAGGTGGAGGTGAAGATCGACGAATAATATAAAGCTCTAATCATATTGACATTCCTTACGAATTCCTACGAGAATCTAATTGATACTTTGTGTCATGGTAGAGATACCTTGGACCTTAACATTGTTACCTCATCACTTCAGTCAAAGCAATTTAGAAGGAAGAAAGATGGAGACTGTACATATAAGGGAGCACTGGTTGTTAAGGGAAGAGTCTTTGAGCAAAAGAAAGGGAAATCGTGATCAAAGTTCTAGCCAAAGGGCAAATGGAAGTTGAAGTGCTAGAATTGTGGTAGACAGGGACATACGAAGAATGATCGATAGAATCCTAAAACTCGGAAGGATGAGAACTTAGGCAATTCATCAAAGGAGGCCAATTCCATGGAAACTGTGAAGATTCAGATGGTTGCAATATGTTATCAGTGCACAAGTTGTGTCACTTCTATTAGGAGCGGATATACAGGAGAGTCTTTCCACATGTCCCCTCACCAGAATTGGTTTACCACGTACAGAGAGTATGATATTGTTTTAGTTCTTTTGAGCAATGATAATGCCTATAAGATGATTGGATTTGGATCCTTGCGCATCAAAATATTTGATGGGATGGAACATACTCTGACTGGTGTGAGACACATTCTTAATCTAAAGAAAAATCTGATTTCTCTAGGTGCTCTCGATGCACTAGGATGCTCACTGGCCATGATAGTGTCCTAAAAGTTTCAAATGAGGCACTCACCATTATGAAAGCACAAAGGAGTAAAAATCTCTACATATTGATCAAGAATACTGTATCAGATGGAGCTGCAATGTTTATAGTGGAATCTACATCAGCGCGTGTGAAATGTGCGCCTAGGCCACATGAGCGAACGCAGTATGAAGGTACTACATCATGGTTTAATTCCTACTTTTAAAATTTTTTATTTAAATGTATGTGAGCATTGCATATATGGTAAACACTCAAAATTATAATTTAAAACTGGAAAACATAGTAGTAATAGGCCGTTAGATTATGTGCACTATGACATATGGGGGTTGTCGCCCGTTGTTTTTAAAGGAGAATCGTCATTCTTCATAACATTCATTGACAACTTCTTTAAAGAAGTAGACTACTTGGGGCGATAGTAGAAAAGTAATGGTAATGAGTTTACTTTGATGTAAAAGGCGATAGTAAAAAAGTAGACAATGCGGAAGGTAAAAATGTTGAGGACAAATAATGGTGGTGAGTTTACTTCGATGAAATTTAATCATTTTTGCAAGAATGAGGGGATTGTAAGACACAATACAGTTAAGCACACACCAAAAGAGAATAGTGTGGTGGAACGTATGAATCAGACTCTTTTAGAGATGACCTAAAGTATGTTGAGTAATATTGTTACGTTGGGCAATGACTTATGGGCTAAGGCCATTAACATGGCTTGGTGTTTGGTGAATCAGTCTCCATCTATAGCCATTGATTATAAAATTTCTAAAGAAGTATGGAGTGGTCAGGAAGTAGACTATTCAGGGCTACATGTATTTAGTTGTGATGCTTAATCTCATGTACCATTTGTTGAGAGTGATAAGTTAGACCAAAGGGCAAATAAGTGTTTCTTTGTTGGCTATTGTGATGGTGTGAAGGGATACATATTGTATGATCGGGTCACACGGAAGATCACAGCTAACCGGGATGTGAGGTTTGATGAAGGTTCCTTATTCCGTAAAGATGAACACAAGGAAATAATAAAAAAAAAAACTCAGTAGTAATTGAGGTCAAAATAGACGAGGGCAAAAGACCTAAAGAAGCTGAGTCGTAGGAAGAGGTATAGAAGCAAGTGAAGCCGCCACCACTCGGAAGAATTTCACCGAGGGATCATAGTTTGCCAGCAAGATACAGAGATGATTCAAACATTGTATTTGCCTTCATTACAGATGAGAGGGATCTGTCTACTTTTCAAGAGGCATTTGATAGCATAGATGCAGAAAAGTGGATGACAATAATGCAGGATAAGATGGATTCTTCGTGCAAGAATGAGATGTGGGAGCTGGTGGAGGTTTCCATTGGGCATAAAGCGATCAGTTGCAAGTGGATCTATCAGAAGAAACATGATATATACAAGGCTAGACTGATAGTGAAGGGTTATGCGCAGAAGGAGGGTGTCTACTTTAACAAGATTTTCTCGCCTGTGGTCAAACAAATATCTATTAAATGTTTACTGGTAATGGTTGCCAAATACAATCTTGAGGTGGAACAGCTGAATGTTAAGACTGTTTTCCTACATGGCGAATTAGAAGAGATCTACATTAAGCAACCATAAGGGTTAGAGATACAGGGGTCGAAAAATAAGATTTGTAGGTTAAGGAAGTTTTGTACGACCTAAAGCAACCATCAAAACAGTGGTACAAAAAGTTTAATTCTTTCATGATGAGCCAACAGTTTACTAGAAGTGAATTCGATTACTCCATCTACTTTAAAGCACTAAGTGATGTAGAATTCATTATCCCGGTATTGTAAGTTGATGATATGCTTATTATCAGCCAAAGCATGTCTGAGATCAACATATGTATCACTTAGTTATATAGGACATTTGAGATGAAATATCTAAAGGTTGCAAAGAGAATTCTCGGCATTGAAATACATAGGGATATGAAAAGGAGCAGACTATGATTGTCTCAAGATGAGTATCTTAAGAAGGTTACTTAAGTTTAAGATGAAGAAAGGCAAAACCGATTAGCACTCCACATGCTGTTCACTTTTGGCTTTATTCAAATAATGTCTTACTACAAATGAAAAAAGCAGCATATATCTCGTGTGCCCTACTCAAGTGCAGTTAGTAGTTTAATGTATATTTTAGTATGTATAATTCCAGATATTTTACATGTAATGGGTGTTGTGAGCAGATATATGTCAAACCTCGGTAAACAACATTGGGATATAGTGAAATGGCTATTTTATTACATACGAGGTGCAACTGACTACGTCTTAACATTTTAAAAAAAAAAAATTAGAGGAGAAACTGGTACATTATGTAACATGGATAATAGTAGTCAAATTCTAAGTACTCGTTCGTGCTAGCAGGTGAAGCGATCAGTTAGATGTTGAAGCTTCATTTTGTGGTTCTTTTCACAATTGAACTTGAGTATATGACGGTGATGGAAGCTTTCAAAGAGGCAGTTTGGTTGAGGGGAATGATAAATGAGTTGAGGCTTCAACAGGAAGTCGTGTCAGTGTACTGTGATAGCAAGAGCGATATGAACTTAGCAAAGAACTCAATGTACCACTCCCAGACCAAGTACATTGATGCGCGTCATCACTTATCCCATATATGCTAGAGGAAGCCCGTATTGTTCTTGAGAAGATTCACACTAGTGAAAATCCAGCCGACATGCTTACAAAAGTGGTTCCTGTAGAGAAGTTCAGGTTTTGCTCGACTTCTCCGGACTTAGCAAAGACAAAATGAAGACGAAATGTGCATAAGAAATGATGATGATAGCTATGATGGAGATGATTAGAGATGGAGGAAGCAACTTGAAATAGTAGAGCATGGACATTGAAGTCACGGTGAAAATTGTTGAAATTGGTGCCTTTAATCTATGTTGAAATAGGGAATTTCAATCGATCGACTTTAGCCTCGATCAATCGAGAATATTTCAAAATTTTTAATTAACTATTTAAACAGTTTTGAACACGTTCGATCGATCAAGATAATTCTGAACAATCAAGTTGGCTCTCTGGACACCCTGATCTATAGCTCAAGTGGTAGACTGAGTGAAAGTAACCTTGTTTCAACACTGAGGTCTTGGTATCGATTCCCTAGTGGGGGTGGCTAACAGTGAAGTGTGAACTGACAGTGGGTGTACTAACTAGCTAACAAAAAAAAAAAAAGTTAGATCTCTGGACACTTTTAAGCATGTTCAATGGATCGAACATTGTGAGATCAATCGATCGAAAGTTCGATCGATGGTGCACACAGTTTATGTGCAAATGCGTATTTTGTTTCCTAATTCGAATGTAACTCTATATAAGGGTTTGTAATTGTGTGAATTAGCGTAGAGCACTAAAGTTAAGATGTTTTAGAATGTGAGAGAGATGAGTTAAGATTTTAAGAAGGGTTATTTGGATTTTCGTACCTGTAAGTTAATCTCATTTCTTGTGATTCATTTTAATAGTGAATTACTTATCGCTTTGTGCCATGATTATTAATTACTTTTTTCAGAAGGAATTTTCTATGTAAACTCGTGTATTCTCTATGGTTATTTTGTTTATATTTTTCCTATTGCTTGTGTGATTCAACTCCGAAGTTATTTTCTTGCCCCCAACAATTTTCAAGTTGATCAAGTAGGGTGTATAGTTCAATGATCAGAATTACATGATGGGTCCACTTTAGATAGACCATGTCCAATAAATCTCCAAGTTAGAGACCCTAGACCCCAACATGGGGCCTTCTCCAGTGTTGCTATATTTCTGTTCTTTATCATCTACCTGGGGCCACAAATTGAAAGGTTATAATTGTCCTATCCACGATTTTGGTGCATGGTTCATCCATTCCGAAGACCCACTCTACCAATTGTCTTGACCACTGAACCACTTGATAATGGAATATTTCGAACGTAGTCGGGATTAAGAATCTTCACGCGGGAAGTTACGTCGTTTGTGTAATAATTTAATTCGAACGCGGATTCGGTTTTCGTGAAGGATTTTCACGTGGGGAGTGATGGCAATAATATTATAGTTCGACGGTAGAGTCGGTTTTCCACGGCATCTTCACATGGGGGAGTTAGTTCATAATCTGTTTGAGTGTAGTACTTCGTACACTGGCACATTTAAATGGTACGCATTGACGTATACTACTCAAATTAAACCGACTAAACTGTGGAACGTATTTTATCTATGTTGCATGTTAAAAATCGGATTGGTTTAACCATCCTAACATCTGATTCTTAGACACATGTTGTTTGGAATAAGACTATTGGGTATTCTTTATTTTTAACCGTCCAATAAATGTCCAGCAATCTAATATTATATTACAAGATAATAAAAATAAATTTTTTCATGATGCATCTAAACTGATGCCCATAATTTGGATGGTTAGTTTGAATGAATTGTATGCCCAGTTTGCAAATTGTCAGTAATTTCTAACTGTAGGTGTGCCATCCATCACACTCTGCCAGACTAGCAAAGCATCTCTCTTCACATGGGCCACGTGGTCTACAAAAGAAATTGACACCTACTAATGACGTTGCAATTATATCATTTGAAATTCAGGTACACTGATGCCAGTATTTATGGATACGGACACCAGCCCCGGAGCTGATGGTCGGTGATCTGTGGGGCCCACCATGATGTATGTGTTTCATCCATTCCGTTCACCCATTTTTAAATATCATTTTATGATTTATCTTAAGCATTATAGGTGTTTAAACTTCAGGTGGACCACACCACAAGAAAACAATAGTGATTGGATATCCATCATTTAAATCCTCCTAAGGCCCACTGTACTGTTTATTTGACATCCAATCTGTTGATTAGGTCATAAATACCCAGATGAAGGGAAGAAAAAAAGATCAACTTGATCCAATACTTTTATTGCCCCTAAAAAGTTTTTAATGGTCGAAATTCATTTAAAAATTTTTCCTGTAATGTGGTCCACTTGAGATTGGAATATATCTCAGTTTTTGTTGTATTACCATAAATTGATCTAAACAAATAGATGGACGGAATGGATGAAACAAATACATCATGATGGACCACACCGACGGGAGAGTAGCCAATCCGTTTCCAGTACTTATTTAGAGAAAATGACCACTGTAGACAAAACCTTTTACCCAGCGGTTTCTATGAAAGAATACAAACTTTAGTTACCAATCTAGACTAGCACGTGCGGACAGCGACATTGAGGAGCGAAGACGAGCGCTGACGCTACTCCAACTGAGAGTTGTACGAACGGCTTAAAAGAGATCAAAGTTACATGGCCCCACAACTATATATTTATTATATCCACAACGTTCATCCATATTTCGATATCATTTCGGAGCATTATCCAAAAAGAAATTTATATCCAAAGATCAACTGGACCACACCACAGAGCAGCAGGGAAATTGATTTTCACCGTTAAAATTTTTATAGGGCCCACCATAACATTTATTTTCCATCCAATCTATTCGTAAGGTCACAAAGGCCTGTATGAACAAGAAAACAAATTTCATAATGATCCAAAACTTCTGTAACCCTAAAAGGGTTTTAATGGTAGACGTTCAATTCCCCACTGCCTTACACAGTGTGGTCCACTTGATAGTTAGATCTGTTTTATTTTTCGTCTCAAGCCTTAATATGAGCTCGCCAAATAGATGGACGGTTTGGATATAACACAGACCTCATGGTGGGGCCCACAAAAACAATGAAAATTTCAAAAAAAAAAAATAATATCCGGGATGAATCATGGATTCCGAGATTCCACCGCAACTCGCTGTACGATTTGGGGATGGACCGCGGATTCTGCGATCGATCCCCGATTCAAACAAAAGGTTATGGCTACGGATTATAACCGTAGCTATAGCCGTATCCTGTGTTATTTCTTTAAAAAAAATATTTTACTTTTTTATTTATTTATTATTATTATTATTTTTTACATTTAGAATTTTATTCTACCTACAATTTTTTCTAACACATTTATATAAATATGTATATATAAGCATATAAAAAAAATTCTCTCATTTTTTCATTTCTTTCTTTATTTATATAACAAGAATATCTTCTAAACCAAAATTAGTTACTTGACGTATATGGGCTGAAAGTCCGGCGGGTTCAACCCGACCAACCTGTGACCCACCCGACATTAGGTTGGGCTTGGGCAGGATGTATCGGGTTTGGTCTTGGGGTTGAGCCATACAAACACCAATCCGATAAAACTTGGAAACGGAATCGCCGGGATTGACCGTCAAATGCATGGAAATGACCGTAAAGTGAAGGGAATTGACCGTGAAGTGCATCGAAATGACCGTGAATCTAAACGGAATCGTCGAAATTGACCGTGAAATGCATGGAAATGACCATGAAGTTAAGCAAATTGAACCCCAGTGTGCTTCTTTGCATCATTATGGACCATGGTTGATTATTTCCATTTCCAACTACAGAGGGCACAACTAAGAATGGAGATTTCCTCATTCCGTTTAAGACAGGTGGTTTTCTATCCAAAACGCCATTTCCAAAGGTGATCCTAAGATATCCTTACGAAAGATTTAGTCCGGCATGGGACACTATATCTACGGTGATAAGCCATTGGTTTATTCATAGCTTCAACAAGATTTTACATTTAGGTGTGAAAGACTGAGATAATGAAGCTTATCTTTCATTACTCAATCTGCATGGCTTCTGAAATTTCTTGGAAGCTTGCAAGTCCATCGCTCAATATGCATATAAATTTATTTTTTTTTTCATTTCTTCCGTTATTCATTTAACAAGAATATCTTCTAAACTAAAATTAGTTACTTGACATACCACATATGATTTTAGGGTAGGAGAAGCTACTTTAGCCAACCAACTTAGTTATTTTCCAAGATTTCATTAGGTCGATGGTCGAAAATACATTTAATTCACTTCGCGGTCAAACTAGAAATTGAGCAGGGCAACCTAGCAATCGAGCAAGGCAACCTAGAAATTGAGCGAGGCAACGTAGAAAATGAGTGAGGGAACCTAGAAATTGAGCGAGTGAACCTACGATTTGAACTAGGCAACCTAGGAATTGAGCGAGGGAAGCTAGAAATTGAGCGAGGCAACGTAGGAATTGAGCGAGGGAAGCTAGAAATTGAGCGAGGCAACGTAGGAATTGAGCGAGGGAAGCTAGAAATTAAGCGAGGGAATCTAGAAATTGAGCGAGGCAACGTAGGAATTGAGCGAGGGAAGCTAGAAATTGAGCGAGGCAACGTAAGAATTGAGCGAGGGAAGCTAGAAATTGAGCGAGGGAAGCTAGAAATTGAGCGAGGCAACGTAGGAATTGAGCGAGCGAAGCTAGAAATTGAGCGAGGCAACGTAGGAATTGAGCGAGGGAAGCTAGAAATTGAGCGAGGGAAGCTACAAATTGAGCAAGGCAACGCAGGAATTGAGCGAGGGAAGCTAGAAATTGAGCGAGAGAAGCTAGAAATTGAGCGAGGCAACGTAGGAATTAAGCGAGGCAAGCTAAAAATTGAGAGAAGCAACGTAGGAATTGAGCGAGAGAAGCTAGAAATTGAGCGAGGCAACGTAGGAATTGAGCGAGGCAAGCTAGAAATTGAGAGAAGCAACGTAGGAATTGAGCGAGGGAAGCTAGAGATTGAGCGAGGGAAGCTAGAAATTGAGCGAGGCAATGTAGGAATTGAGCGAGGGAAGCTAGAAATTGAGCGAGAAAAGCTAGAAATTGAGCGAGGCAACGTAGGAATTGAGCGAGGGAAGCTAGAAATTGAGCGAGGGAAGCTAGAAATTGAGCGAGGCAACGTAGGAATTGAGCGAGGGAAGCTAGAAATTGAGCGAGGGAAGCTAGAAATTGAGCGAGGCAACATAGGTTCCCTCGCTCAATTCCTACGTTCCCTCGATCAAATCCTAGGTTGCCTCGCTCAATTTCTAGCTTCCCTCGCACAATTTGTAGCTTCCCTCGCTCAAATCCTATGTTGCCTCGCTGAATTTCTAAGTTCCCTCGTCAAATTCTAGCTTCCCTCGCTAAATTTCTAACTTCCCTCGCTCAATTCCTAGGTTGCCTCGCTCAAATTCTTGGTTTCCTCGCTGAATTTTTACCTTGCCTCACTCAATTTCTAGGTTCCCTCGCTCAATTTCTAGCTTCCCTCGCTCAATTCCTAGGTTGTCTCGCTGAATTTCTAGGTTCCCTCGCTTAATTTCTAGCTTCCCTCGCTTAATTCCTAGGATTCTTCACTGAATTTCTACGTTGCCTCGCTCATTTCCTAGGTTCCCTCGCTCAATTCCTATGTTGCCTCGCTCAAATCCTAGGTTGCCTCGCTCAATTTCTAGATTCCCTCGCACAATTTGTAGCTTCCTTCGCTCAAATCCTAGTTGTCTCGCTGAATTTCTAGGTTCCCTCGCTCAAATTCTAGCTTCCCTCGCTCAATTTCTAACTTCCCTCGCTCAATTCCTAGGTTACTTCGCTTTATCCCTACGTTGCCTCGCTCAATTTCTAGCTTCCCTCGTTCAATTTCTAGCTTCCCTCGCTCAATTCCTACGTTGCCTCCCTCAATTCCTAGGTTCCCTCTTTCAATTTCTAACTTCCCTCACTAACGCTCCTCGAACTCCGAGTTGTACGAACGGTTCAAAAGTGATCAACGTTACATGGGCCCCACAGTTATGTATTTATTATATCCACAACGTTCATCCATATTTTGAGATCATTTCGGACCATTATCTAAAAAAAAAAAAAAAATCATATCCAAAGATCAACTGGACCACACCACAAAGAACAACAGAAAATTGATTTTCACCGTTAAAAATTTTGTAGGGCCCACCGTAACATTTATTTTCCATCCAACCTATTCATAAGGTCACAAAGACCAGGATGAAGAGGAAAAACAAGTTTCATAATGATCCAAAACTTCTGTGACCCCTAAAAGGGCAATGGTAGACGTTCAATCATCCACAGCCTTTAACAGTGTGGTCCACTTGATAGCTAGATCTGTCTTATTTTTCGTCTCAAACCTTAATACGAGTTCGCCAAAAATATGGACAGTTTGGATATAACACATACCTCATAATAGGACCCACAAAAAGCGGTGGGATTACAACAGCAAAAAAAAAAAAAAAAAAACCGTCAATATATCGACAACCCGTCGATATATTGAAAATGGTCCAGAATTGTCCAGTGAGTTTTCCTCAAAAATCTTACAATTTTCGATATATCGACGGTCTGTCGATATATCGAAAAAGGTGTTTTACCTTTAGCTACAGATTATAGTGAGGCAAGGTAAAAATTCAGCGAGGAAACCAAGGATTTGAGTGAGGCAACCTAGGAATTGAGCGAGGGAAGTTAGAAATTTAGCGAGGGAAGCTAGAATTTGACGAGGGAACTTAGAAATTCAGCGAGGCAACATAGGATTTGAGCGAGGGAAGCTACAAATTGTGCGAGGGAACCTAGAAATTGAGCGAGGCGACCTAGGATTTGAGCGAGGGAACTTAGAAAATGAACGAGGCAACGTAGAAATTCAGCGAGGAATCCTAGGAATTAAGCGAGGGAAGCTAGAAATTCAGCGAGACAACCTAGGATTTGAGCGAGAGAAGCTAGAAATTGAGCGAAGGAACCTAGAAATTGAGTGAGGCAAGGTAGAAATTCAACAAGGAAAGCTAGGATTTGAGCGAGGCAACCTAGGCATTGAGCGAGGGAAGTTAGAAATTGAGCGAGGGAAGCTAGAATTTGACGAGGGAACTTAGAAATTCAGCGAGGCAACATAGGATTTGAGCGAGGGAAGCTACAAATTATACGAGGGAACCTAGAAATTGAGCGAGGCAACCTAGGAATTGAGCGAGGCAACGTAGGAATTGACCGCGAAATGCATGGGAATGATCATGGTTTGAAGGGAATTGACCGCGAAATGCATGCAAATGACCGTGAAGTGAAGGGAATTGACCGTGAAATGCCTCGAAATGACCGTGAATCAACACGGAATTGTTTGGGATGACCGTGAAATGCATGAGAATGATCATGGTTTGAAGCAAATTGACTGCGAAATGCATGCAAATGACTGTGAAATGCCTCGAAATGACCGTGAATTAACACGGAATTGTTTGGGATGACCGCGAAATGCATGGGAATGATCATGGTTTGAAGCGAATTGACCGCGAAATGCATGGGAATGATCATGGATTGAATGAAATGTATTTTTTACCATCGACCTGATGAAATCTTGGAAAATAGCAAGGTTAGTTGGCTAAAGTAGCTTCTCCTACCCCAAAATCATATATGGTACGTCAAGTAACTAATTTTGATTTAGAAGATATTCTTGTTAAATGATTAAAGAAATAAATGGAAAAAAAAAAGAGGGAAAAAATTTTTATATGCTTATATATACCTATTTATATAAATATGTATTAAAGAAAATTGTAGGTAGAATAAATTTCTCCATGTAAAAAATAAAAAAATAATAAAAAAATAAAAAATTTCATAAACTTGCACAGACTACAGTTATGGCTATGGTTATAATCCGTAGCTAAAGGTAAAACACCTTTTTCGATATATCGACAGCCAGTCGATATATCGAAAATTGTAAGATTTTTGAGGAAAACTCACTGGACAGTTCTGGACCATTTTCGATATATCGATGGTTTTTTTTTTTGCTGTTGTAATCCCACCGCTTTTTGTGGGTCCTATTATAAGGTATGTGTTATATCCAAACCGTCCATATTTTTGGCGAACTCGTATTAAGGTTTGAGACGAAAAATAAGATAGATCTAGCTATCAAGTGGACCACACTGTTAAAGGCTGTGGATGATTGAACGTCTACCATTGAAACCCTTTTAGGGTCACGTGTTTTGGATCATTATGAAACTTGTTTTTCCTCTTCATCCTGGTCTTTGTGACCTTATGAATAGGTTGGATGGAAAATAAATGTTACGGTGGGCCCTACAAAATTTTTAACGGTGAAAATCAATTTTCTGTTGTTCTTTGTGGTGTGGTCCAGTTGATCTTTGGATATGATTTTTTTTTTATATATAGATAATGGTCCGAAATGATCTCGAAATATGGATGAACGTTGTGGATATAATAAATACATAACTGTGGGGCCCATGTAACGTTGATCACTTTTGAACCGTTCGTACAACTCGGAGTTCGAGGAGCGTTAGCGAGGGAAGCTAGAAATTGAAAGAGGGAACCTAGGAATTGAGCGAGGCAACGTAGGAATTGAGCGAGGGAAGCTAGAAATTGAGCGAGGGAAGCTAGAAATTGAGCGAGGCAACGTAGGGATTCAGCGAAGTAACCTAGGAATTGAGCGAGGGAAGTTAGAAATTGAGCGAGGGAAGCTAGAATTTGAGCGAGGGTGTAAAACCCGTATCGTAGACCGTACTGTTCCGTCGGTTTTTGCGATCCTTCCGGTTGAATTCCAGCAATGCTCGACTCATATCCGACGTTGCGTGCGATCTTAAGCCGAGTCCTGCCTACCGAAGGCGGCTCGATCCGAAACTCGTACCTTGGCGACCGCGCCGTCGCCGCGGTTCCAACGCCGCGACTCGCACACCGAACCGATACCTAGGTGAGAAGATGTCAGTCAGCGTTCGGTTCGAAGAAACGCCGCACGTTGCGAATCTCGAGGGAATCTCTACGAGATGTCCCATCAATCAAGTCAAGTACACCACCATACCTCCATGCCACCTCACCCAACAACAAGTACAAGTGGCCTCTCTCCCTTTTCCCACAAGTCAAACTCTCCCTCCTCACCATACCACCTTTTACAATTTTCAAACTAAGCCATACCATTTCTTACAACATTTCAAGCTCTCCCATGCCACCCCATCTTCCTTACATCATCATCCCATCCATATCTCATTCTCTCCCTCCCTCATTTTCTCAAACCCCTCCAAGCAACCAAAGAAAGAAAAAAAATCCATACGTTCCAAGCTCTCTCTCCCTCTCCAAGTGTGGCCCACTTTCCCCTACTATCACATCTCCCATCTCAACCGTTGGATCATCATCAACCACCATTGAAAGTGGAGGCTAGGAGCTAAAGAGTGCAAGGAAGCAAGGAGGGTTACAAGAGGTGGGTGATCCACCGTTAAATTTCTTTTCTTAGGGCCACTTGTTGGTGGGACCCATTTTTGATGTATGAATTGTATCATGTGGGGCCCATAGTGGCGGGGCCCCACCATCACCGCTTTTTCTCTCTTGTCTCTTTCTCTATCTCTCTCTTTCTTTCTTTTCCCCTTAAATGTTGTGGACCCCAAACGGTGTGGTCCACCGCATTTCAGGTGAAACCCACCCTTCATTTATATATATATATGTAGTAATATATTATATTATATTATTATAATATATATTAATATATATATGTGTATGGTGGGCCACGTGCATGTGGGACCCACCATGTGGTCTGTGTATGTGGGACCCACCATGAGGTGGTGTATATCAGCGTCTCACATGCCTCTCTGACGCCGGACGTGAAGGACGCTTTCATGCATAAGAAAAAAAAAAAAGAGGTTAAAGTTACTTTTAGTGTGGGCTGCTCATGCAGGCCCCACCTTGACGTATGATAATGATCCACACCGTCCATTCTAATCTTCAGATCATTTTAGCCGTTGAGCCGAAGTTTCAAGATGATCCGATCATCAGGTGGGCCATACTCTCTAAAACCATGTAAGGACATACTAGATCATATAAAAGTACTTGGTGGGACCCACCTGAAGTTTGGATGCAGTTGAAACCCGGTCTGGACGGCCTGAAAAGCGTGACACACATAATGGGTGGTCTGGATGGTGAATCACATATCGGTGGGCCCCCAAAACAAAAAAAAAATAATAATAATAAAATAAAAATTTTAAGCAGCGCTGCTGCTGCAGCAGTGACGGGTGGCGGACGCTGGGCCTCACGGCTCCAGCTGTGGGCCCCCACTGTGATGTGTTTCGATCATCAACACCGTCCATTGTGGGGCCCCCTTCTAAAAAGGGCCCCGTTCCAAAAATCAGCCGTATACGTATCTCAGGTGGGCCATACCATCTAAATCATGTGAAGACATGCCTAAAACATATAAAATCACTTGGTGGGGCCTACCCAAAGTCCGGATGAGGCTGAAATTTGGTCTGGACCATCAATCTTGGAGGACACACATAATAAGCGGGCTGGATTGTGAATCACATCTCGGTGGGCCCTAATAAAAAAAAATAATAATAATAATATACATCAGCAGCAGGGCGCTGCTGCTGTTGACAGAGGACGCAGGCCGCGCCTGCGGCTGCGTGCGGTAGAGGCAGACCCACGGCTCCTGCCGTGGGCCCCACCATGATGTATGCGTGTCATCTATGCCGTCCATCTATTTTGTCAGATCATTTTAAGGCATGACCCCAAAAATGAGGTAGATCCTAATCTCAAGTGGACCACGTTACAGGAAAACAGTGTTGATTGGAGGCAACCGTTTTCATGGTTGGATGGAAAATAAATATTATGGTGGGCCCTGGCCCACTTGTTCTTAGGAACAGTTTGAATGGCAAATAAACACTCCAGTGGACCCTACCCAAGGTCCATGTGATCTTATGAATAGGTTGAATGGCAAGTAAACATCCTAGTGGGCCCCAGGTCCCGTGACCTTTTGAATAGATTGGATGAAAATAAACATTTCAGTGGGCCCTACCCTAGGCCCATGAGACCTTATGAGAAGGTTGGATTGAAAATAAACATTATGGTGGGCTTCACATGAGGCCCACTTGGATGCATATGGGCTGATGTGTTTAGGCCCGTCTTGTCATATTTTTAGGCCCATTATTGAGCCCCATTTTGACATGTATAAGGCCTATGTGATTGGGCCCATTTTAATACATTCTCAGGCCCATGGATGATGGCCCATTGCAATGTGCCTAGGGCCCATTAGTGAGAGTCATTGAGGTGGCCCACTTGATGAATATAAGGCCTATGAGATACGGCCCATTTGATGTATTTAGGGCCCATGGGATGTACCTAAGGCATATTGCAATGTGTAATTCCACCAGGGTTTATTTAATGGTATTTAAGACGAGCCGAGCCTTGGGGACAATGTTGGTTTGACGTCCACATTGTACGAGTAATGTTGGTTAGATGTCCACATTATAACTCTCCCTAAGGCCACTGACAGGCCCGTTTCGGTTTCATGTAGGCCATCTAGGCCCATCTTCATTGAGAGGATAGTTTATTGCTTTATAACATGTTTAGCACAGCCCATGATTCATGATCATACGCATCATATGTATGCTTGAGATGAGGAGTGTCTGATCATAGCATATGCCTTCGGGCAGACTATTTACGGGCCCCCCCCCCGATAGGCGGAGTTGCCCTACATGAGCGCATGCTTTACGCAGGATGGTTGCATGATTGGTAGTGTGGTTCATGCATTTGCATCTGTATGATTGAGATATGCCCTAGCGACATCAGGGCCATAGCCTCCACAGATATATCGTGGGTGGCTGGTTGGATACCGGAAAATCTTGTTTCAAGCAATTGGGGCGCCATAGATGTCCCTGGGTGAGAGTCCCTGAACCCGATGGTACCAGAGGATGACTCCAACGTCGAGACCGAGTGGATATATGAGCGCACGAGGGCCGAATACCATGAGGCCGCGTCTCCCACTGTGTCGTGGTCGGTTGGAAAGGAGTGGTGGCCTTACTCGCCCGAGAGCGCGGGGGGCATTACTAGGTTGAGTTTGACCACTCGGAAATGGGTTCGCTATCGACGTGCCGGATAGGTATTGGCTGATTATTGGCCAGGCGGATAGTGAGGTTTCTTACGCTCACTTGGACTGTGCTGCTTGGAGAGAGACAGTGCCACTTGGAGTGTATTGAACCCCGGTGATTATCCAGACTGAGAACTGTATTGACATGAAGAGTTGGATGAGGATTGACATGCTTGACTTACATATTGCATCGCATGGCCTTGGTATGGCCGATAGCATTCACATCTTGTACTGCATAGCCTTGGTACGGCTAGTTGCATTTCGTACTCATCAGCATGATTTCGCATTACTCCGGCATTGCATTCTGAGCACGTTCGCACACACTTACACCGCCCTCTAAGCTTTCTATAAGCTTATGCACGATTGATGCGTGCAGGTGACGCCAGGACGCAGTTGTAGTCTCGCCGCAGTTGGAGCGTGCCGCCGAGCTTTTGGAGTTTTTGTTATTTGCACTACCTTGTATTTTCCTTTCTACGCACTGTATTTAAAGTTTTTGTTCATAGTGAATTTTGTGATGGTGTTCTTGTGGTTATTGTTCGTGGGTTATGCTTGGTTATGCTCATTACGAATCAAATGGATTATTAGAAATCCTCCTTGTAGCATCCCAGGATCGGAACCTGGCGTATGGGCGCTGGGAGCCGAGAATGGGGTTCTACGGAGGCTGTCGGTGCCGGATTCGGCGATCGGGAATTTTGTGAGCCCGGTCTCCGAGTTCGGGGCGTGACAGAAGTTGGTATCAGAGCATAACTTGGGAATAACCGAAAACGGCATCACATGTTTGCTATGAGTTGAAGGCGGTTAGGTTCCAAGTGCGAAACCTCCCGTTTGACTTCCCTAGCGCGCGATTCTCAAGATTAATTGGCGTCTTATCTTTTCCATAGGACATGCCGCCCAGGAGAGCGACCCGAGCGCGCCCCGATCCACCACCCGAGGCTCCAGCCTTACCACCCGCGCCTCCCGTTCCACCCCCTGAGATCCCTGCTCCTCTGCCTGAGGATGACTTTCCTTCGCCTGATGCCGGTGCGGATCCGACCGTGCCTGTTAGCGCTTCTCAGTTACAGCAGATGTTACAGTGCGTGACACCAGCACCTCCGGGCAGGCGACGCCCGCTGTTTCTGCAGCTCAGGCAGAGCAGGAGCGCGCGAGTGTCCTTCTCCGCGAGTTCAGACGGATGGATCCTCCACGATTTCAGGGCGAGCCAGATCCATCAGCAGCTGAGAGATGGCGCTCCGATGTGGAGAAGATTTTCGATATTATGTCATGTACGACCGAGCAGCGAGTCCGATTGGCCACATTCCTTTTCCAGGGCGAGGCAGAGCACTGGTGGACCTCTGTTACCCGTGTCGCAGGACCTGATCATGTCTGGACATGGGAGGATTTCATCAGCCGATTCGAGGAGCAGTACTTCCCTGACCACATTCGTCGCCAGAGGGCACGTGAGTTCGAGACTCTAGTACAGGGGGATATGTCTGTGGCGCAGTACGCAGCTCGCTTCGTGGCGTTGTCACGGTATGCGCCATATATGGTTGATGATGAGGGGCGGAAAGCCCGCCGTTTCGAGAGCGGCTTACGCTTCGGTCTTCGAGGCCGTGTTATTGGGCACGAGCTCCCGACCTTTCAGGCGGTAGTACGAAGGGCCCAGATTTACGAGACTGAGTGGGCTGACTCTCAGAGCGGTCGAGATCAGAGGAGAGGCCGGAAGAGGCCAGCCCAGGTCCGAGAGCTCTCAAGAAAGACGACCACGACGAGGTATAGGGGTCATCCACCTGCTAGAGTACCAGCAGCACCAGTGACACCAGCAGCACCATCAGCGTCAGCGGCACCTTCTGCGCCACCCCAGCAGTTGTTTCCAGGGACTTGTTTTGGATGTGGCGGTTCTGGACACCGCATATCTGAGTGCCCCCGTCCTCATCTACAGCAGTCTAGAGGGCCACAGCAGCCTCCAGGACAGCAGCAGCGGCCCCATCAGCAGCGACCGCAGCCACCTCAGCCACCGAGGCCTCAAAGAAGAAGAGAGACAAGAAGATAGGCCGCGCAGAGGCAGAAGCAGCACCAGGGACCTCAGAGGGGACAGGCACCTCCCCAGCCAGCTCAGGCCAGGTTCTATGCAGCTCAGCAGGACCCGCAGACTTCCGGAGGAGTCATAGAGGGTATACTTCCAGTCTCTTCATGCATCGCACGAGTATTGTTCGATTCCGGTGCTTCGCACTCATTTATGTCTGAGGGTTTTCATCGATCGACTGGATTGCCGACCGAGTCTTCTAGTGAGGGATTGACCGTATCGACGCCATTGGGGAAGACTACAGTATTGGCCCGTTTCTGTCCGTCTTGCCCTGTTCTAGTCGGTGATATCTTTTTGCCTGCTGACTTATTTGTGCTGCCGATGACAGATTTTGACGTTATCTTGGGCATGGATTGGCTTGCCGAGTACCACACCATCATGGACTGTTCGGCGAGGATAGTCACGTTCTGCATACCTGGCTTGCCGCAGTTTCAGTTTGTTGCCGAGCCCCGAGGGGAGTCGTTGTCATGCTTGATGTCCTGCGTCGATGTGGAGCCCGTTGTCGATTGTATCGATCATATTCCGATTGTCTGCGACTTTCCCGACGTGTTTCAGGAGATTCCGGGATTGCCGCCTCGACGTCATATTGAGTTCGGGATTGATCTTGTGCCTGGTACCGCGCCTATCTCGAAGGCCCCGTACCGTATGGCACCGATGGAGCTGCATGAGTTGCAGCGACAGTTGGACGAGTTGCGAGAGCTTGGATTTATTCGTCCGAGCAGTTCGCCTTGGGGAGCGCCGGTACTCTTCGTAAGGAAGAAGGATGGCTCGTTGAGGCTCTGCATCGACTACCGTGAGCTCAACCGGGTCACGATTAAGAACAAGTACCCACTCCCGAGGATAGATGATTTATTTGATCAGTTGCAGGGTGCACAGTTCTTTTCGAAGATTGACCTGCGTTCTGGTTATCATCAGATTCGTGTCCGAGAGGAGGACATCCCGAAGACAGCTTTCAGGACGCGTTATGGTCATTTTGAGTTTCAGGTCATGTCCTTCGGACTGACCAATGCACCCGCGGTCTTCATGCAGTTGATGAACGAGGTCTTCCGTCCATATCTCGATCAGTTTGTTGTGGTCTTCATCGACGACATTCTGATTTATTCGAGGACCCGTGAGGATCATATGCAGCATTTGGGGATCGCTTTGCAGACCCTCCGTGCCCACCAGCTGTATGCGAAGCTGGAGAAGTGCGAGTTCTGGCAGGAGGAGGTGAAGTTCCTCGGTCACGTGGTGACGAGGGAGGGTGTCGCAGTGGGACCCCTCGAAGGTTGAGGCAGTGCGTCGGTGGAACCACCCACGACCGTCCGAGATCCGTAGTTTCCTTGGTTTGGCGGGATACTATCGACGTTTTATAGAGGGCTTCTCTCGTATCGCGCCCGATGACCAGGTTGACTCGGAAGGGCGCAGATTTTGTTTGGACTGACGCATGTGAGCAGGCATTCATGGAGCTGAAGGACCGTCTGACGTCCGCTCCTGTCCTCACTCTTCCCTCTGGGAGTGATGGATTTGTTGTATTTACCGATGCTTCACGTATTGGTTTAGGTGCTGTCCTGATGCAGCACAGCCGGCCTGTAGCCTTCGCGTCTCGTCAGCTTAAGGTCCATGAGCTGAACTACCCTACGCATGATTTGGAGCTGGCAGCAGTTGTCTTCGCACTGAAGGTGTGGAGGCACTATCTCTATGGGGTCAGGTTCGAGCTCTTCTCTGACCACAAGAGCTTGAAGTATCTATTCTCTCAGTCCGAGCTGAACATGAGACAGAGACGCTGGATGGAGCTTTTGAAGGACTATGATTTTGACCTCCAGTACCACCCAGGCAAGGCAAACGTGGTGGCGGATGCCCTCAGTCGTCAGCCGCGAGGACTAGTGGCACACATGATGATTCAGGAGTGGAGGATGCTCGAGGATATAGCAGAGTACGACTTTGATTTTGGTCTGCAGTCTTCTATCGTTCAGCTATCGAGCCTGTCGATTCAACCCTCTCTTGTCGCAAGGGTGATCGAGGCTCAGCAGACAGATGAGTCGTTACAGGATTACCGAGCAGAGGCATCTGAGAGTCAGACAGATTGGCAGATGGGTGCTGATGGTGGACTTCGTTTCAGAGGCCGATTATGTGTCCCGGATATTCCAGAGTTGCGCAGAGATCTTATGACCGAGGCACATCGATCGCGGTTTTCTATCCACCCTGGCTCGACGAAGATGTATCGTGATATGAGGAGACAGTATTTCTGGGCGGGGATGAAGCGCCAGATTGCCAGTTTTGTGGCCGAGTGTGACACATGCCAGCGTGTTAAGGCCGATCATCAGAGACCTCCTGGTCTATTGCAGCCGTTGAGCGTCCCGATGTGGAAGTGGGAGCATGTGTCGACAGATTTCATTATGGGTTTACCGAGGACTCAGCGCGGTCATGACGCCATTTGGGTTGTTGTGGATCGTCTGACGAAGTCGGCACATTTTCTCGCGATGCGTGAGACCTTGTCTATGGACCGGCTTGCGAGGTTATTTATCGAGGAGATTGTGAGACTGCATGGCGTTCCAGTATCGATCGTTTCTGACCGAGATTCGAGGTTTACGTCTCAGTTTTGGGGGAGCTTTCAGAGAGCGATGGGGACTGATTTGCAGCTCAGTACCGCGTATCATCCGCAGACCGATGGCCAGACCGAGAGGGTCAACCAAATCCTTGAGGATATGCTTCGGGCCTGCGCGATTGACTTCGGTGGTAGCTGGGATGAGCATCTGCGATTGGCTGAGTTCGCGTACAATAACACCTATCAGGCGACCATTGGCATGGCTCCTTTTGAGGCATTGTATGGCAGACCGTGCAGATCTCCGAGTTGTTGGACCGAGGTTGGAGAGCGGCGTCTCCTAGGTCCCGAGCTTGTGCAGGAGACTTCTGAGGCTATTGATATCATCAGGCAGAGGATGCGCACAGCTCAGAGTTGGCAGAAGAGTTTTGCTGATCGCCGGCGTCGTCCCTTGGAGTTTGACGTAGGGGACCATGTGTATCTCAAGGTCTCGCCCATGAAGGGCGTAGTTCGATTTGGAGCGAAGGGCAAGCTTGCCCCGAGATTTATAGGACCTTTCAAGATCACTAGGCGCGTTGGCGCCGTGGCCTATCGGCTTGCCTTGCCACCGCAGTTGTCTGGCGTCCACAACGTTTTCCACGTCTCTATGTTGAGGAAGTGTGGGTCAGACAGAGTTCCTGTTATTGATTGGCAGCCGTTGGAGGTTCGTGAGGACGCTTCTTACATTGATCAGCCAGTTCGTATCCTTGATCGGAAGGAGCAGGTCCTCCCGACCAAGGTCATACCCTTGGTGAAGGTTCAGTGGGGTCACCATTCTGTTGATGAGGCGTCTTGGGAGCGCGAGGCTGAGATTCGGGAGCGGTATCCCCATCTCTTTGATGATTGATCTTGTGCTGTATCTTGTATACTGTCTTCAATTTTATATTACGATGCCTTATTCCCCCTTTTATTATGAGTTATGTTCACTTGCGATGATAGATTAAATTTCGAGGACGAAATTTTTATTTGGAGGGGAGAGTTGTAAAACCCGTATCGTAGACCGTATTGTTAAATCTGGTTTTCGCGATCCTTCCGGTTGAATTCCGGCAATTCTCGACTCATATCCGACGTTGCGTGCGATCTTAAGCCGAGTCCTGCCTACCGAAGGCGGCTCGATCCGAAACTCGTACCTTGGCGACCGCGCCGTCGCCGCGGTTCCAACGCCGCGACTCGCACACCGAACCGATACCTAGGTGGGAAGATGTCAGTCAGCGTTCGGTTCGAAGAAACGCCGCACGTTGCGAATCTCGAGGGAATCTCTACGAGATGTCCCATCAATCAAGTCAAGTACACCACCATACCTCCATGCCACCTCACCCAACAACAAGTACAAGTGGCCTCTCTCCCTTTTCCCACAAGTCAAACTCTCCCTCCCTCACCATACCACCTTTTACAATTTTCAAACTAAGCCATACCATTTCTTACAACATTTCAAGCTCTCCCATGCCACCCCATCTTCCTTACATCATCATCCCATCCATATCTCATTCTCTCCCTCCCTCATTTTCTCAAACCCTCCAAGCAACCAAAGAAAGAAAAAAAAATCCATACGTTCCAAGCTCTCTCCCCTCTCAAGTGTGGCCCACTTTCCCCTACTATCACATCTCCCATCTCAACCGTTGGATCATCATCAACCACCATTGAAAGTGGAGGCTAGGAGCTAAAGAGTGCAAGGAAGCAAGGAGGGTTACAAGAGGTGGGTGATCCACCGTTAAATTTCTTTTCTTAGGGCCACTTGTTGGTGGGACCCATTTTTGATGTATGAATTGTATCATGTGGGGCCCATAGTGGCGGGGCCCCACCATCACCGCTTTTTCTCTCTTGTCTCTTTCTCTATCTCTCTTTCTTTCTTTCTTTTCCCCTTAAATGTTGTGGACCCCCAGACGGTGTGGTCCACCGCATTTCAGGTGAAACCCACCCTTCATTTATATATATATATATATATGTAGTAATATATTATATTATATTATTATAATATATATTAATATATATATATATATATATGTGTATGGTGGGCCACGTGCATGTGGGACCCACCATGTGGTCTGTATGTGGGACCCACCATGAGGTGGTGTATACTGAAAATCCAGCGTCTGGGCCCTTGGACGCGGACGTGAAGGACGCTTTCATGCATAAGAAAAAAAAAAAAAGGTTAAAGTTACTTTTAGTGTGGGCTGCTCATGCAGGCCCCACCTTGACGTATGATAATGATCCACACCGTCCATTCTAATCTTCGGATCATTTTAGCCGTTGAGCCGAAGTTTCAAGATGATCCGATCATCAGGTGGGCCATACTCTCTAAAACCATGTAAGGACATACTAGATCATATAAAAGTACTTGGTGGGACCCACCTGAAGTTTGGATGCAGTTGAAACCCGGTCTGGACGGCCTGAAAAGCGTGACACACATAATGGGTGGTCTGGATGGTGAATCACATCTCGGTGGGCCCCAAAAACAAAAAAAAAATAATAATAATAATAAAATAAAAATTTTAAGCAATGCTGCTATTTCTTCTTCAAGCACGGTGACGGGTGGCGGACGCCCGGGCCTCACGGCTCACGGCTGTGGGCCCCACTGTGATGTGTTTCGATCATCAACACTGTCCATTGTGGGGCCCCCTTCTAAAAGGGCCCCGTTCCAAAAATCAGCAGTATACGTATCTCAGGTGGGCCATACCATCTAAATCATGTGAAGACATGCCTAAAACATATAAAATCACTTGGTGGGGCCTACCCAAAGTCCTGGATGAGGCTGAAATTTGGTCTGGACCATCAATCTTGGAGGACACACATAATAAGCGGGCTGGATTGTGAATCACATCTCGGTGGGCCCTAATAAAAAAAAAAAATAATAATAATATATCGATCGCCAGCCGATGCGCGGCGAAGCTTCTTTGGCTTTGACAGAGGAAGCAGCAGCGCGCTGCGCGCGGGCAAGTCCGACAGAGCGGACCCACGGCTCCTGCCGTGGGCCCCACCATGATGTATGCGTGTCATCTATGCCGTCCATCTATTTTGTCAGATCATTTTAAGGCATGACCCCAAAAATGAGGTAGATCCTAATCTCAAGTGGACCACGTTACAGGAAAACAGTGTTGATTGGAGGCAACCGTTTTCATGGTTGGATGGAAAATAAATATTATGGTGGGCCCTGGCCCACTTGTTCTTAGGAACAGTTTGAATGGCAAATAAACACTCCAGTGGACCCTACCCAAGGTCCATGTGATCTTATGAATAGGTTGAATGGCAAGTAAACATCCTAGTGGGCCCCAGGTCCCGTGACCTTTTGAATAGATTGGATGAAAATAAACATTTCAGTGGGCCCTACCCTAGGCCCATGAGACCTTATGAGAAGGTTGGATTGAAAATAAACATTATGGTGGGCTTCACATGAGGCCCACTTGGATGCATATGGGCTGATGTGTTTAGGCCCGTCTTGTCATATTTTTAGGCCCATTATTGAGCCCCATTTTGACATGTATAAGGCCTATGTGATTGGGCCCATTTTAATACATTCTCAGGCCCATGGATGATGGCCCATTACAATGTACCTAGGGCCCATTAGTGAGAGTCATTGAGGTGGCCCACTTGATGAATATAAGGCCTATGAGATACGGCCCATTTGATGTATTTAGGGCCCTGTGGGATGTACCTAAGGCATATTGCAATGTGTAATTCCACCAGGGTTTATTTAATGGTATTTAAGACGAGCCGAGCCTTGGGGACAATGTTGCTTTGACGTCCACATTGTACGAGTAATGTTGGTTAGATGTCCACATTATAACTCTCCCTAAGGCCACTGACAGGCCCGTTTCGGTTTCATGTAGGCCATCTAGGCCCATCTTCATTGAGAGGATAGTTTATTGCTTTATAACATGTTTAGCACAGCCCATGATTCATGATCATACGCATCATATGTATGCTTGAGATGAGGAGTGTCTGATCATAGCATATGCCTTCGGGCAGACTGTTTACGGGCCCCCCCTGATAGGCGGAGTTGCCCTACATGAGCGCGTGCTTTACGCAGGATGGTTGCATGATTGGTAGTGTGGTTCATGTATTTGCATCTGTATGATTGAGATATGCCCTAGCGACATCAGGGCCATAGCCTCCACAGATATATCGTGGGTGGCTGGTTGGATACCGAAAAATCTTGTTTCAAGCAATTGGGGCGCCATAGATGTCCCTGGGTGAGAGTCCCTGAACCCGATGGTACCAGAGGATGACTCCAACGTCGAGACCGAGTGGATATATGAGCGCACGAGGGCCGAATACCATGAGGCCGCGTCTCCCACTGTGTCGTGGTCGGTTGGAAAGGAGTGGTGGCCTTACTCGCCCGAGAGCAGGGGGCATTACTAGGCTGAGTTTGACCAGCTCGGAAATGGGTTCGCTATCGACGTGCTTGGATAGGTATTGGTGATTATTGGCCAGCGGATAGTGAGGTTTCTTACGCTCACTTGGACTGTGCTGCTTGGAGAGAGACAGTGCCACTTGGAGTGTATTGAACCCCGGTGATTATCCAGACTGAGAACTGTATTGACATGAAGAGTTGGATGAGGATTGACATGCTTGACTTACATATTGCATCGCATGGCCTTGGTATGGCCGATAGCATTCACATCTTGTATTGCATAGCCTTGGTACGGCTAGTTGCATTTCGTACTCATCGGCATGATTTCGCATTACTCCGGCATTGCATTCTGAGCACGTTCGCACACACTTACACCGCCCTCTAAGCTTTCTATAAGCTTATGCACGATTGATGCGTGCAGGTGACGCCAGGACGCAGTTGTAGTCTCGCCAGCTTGGAGCGTGCCGCCGAGCTTTGAAGTTTTGTTATTTGCACTACCTTGTATTTTCCTTTCTACGCACTGTATTTAAAGTTTTTGTTCATAGTGAATTTTGTGATGGTGTTCTTGTGGTTATTGTTCGTGGGTTATGCTTGGTTATGCTCATTACGAATCAAATGGATTATTAGAAATCCTCCTTGTAGCATCCCAGGATCGGAACCTGGCGTATGGGCGCTGGGAGCCGAGAATGGGGTTCTACGGAGGCTGTCGGTGCCGGATTCGGCGATCGGGAATTTTGTGAGCCCGGTCTCCGAGTTCGGGGCGTGACAGAAGTTGGTATCAGAGCATAACTTGGGAATAACCGAAAACGGCATCACATGTTTGCTATGAGTTGAAGGCGGTTAGGTTCCAAGTGCGAAACCTCCCGTTTGACTTCCCTAGCGCGCGATTCTCAAGATTAATTGGCGTCTTATCTTTTCCATAGGACATGCCGCCCAGGAGAGCGACCCGAGCGCGCCCCGATCCACCACCCGAGGCTCCAGCCTTACCACCCGCGCCTCCCGTTCCACCCCCTGAGATCCCTGCTCCTCTGCCTGAGGATGACTTTCCTTCGCCTGATGCCGGTGCGGATCCGACCGTGCCTGTTAGCGCTCTCGATTACAGAGATGTTACAGTGCCGTGATACCGCACTCAGGGGGGGCGACGCCCGATTGTTTCTGCAGCTCAGGCAGAGCAGAGCGCGCGAGTGTCCTTCTCCGCGAGTTCAGACGGATGGATCCTCCACGATTTCAGGGCGAGCCAGATCCATCAGCAGCTGAGAGATGGCGCTCCGATGTGGAGAAGATTTTCGATATTATGTCATGTACGACCGAGCAGCGAGTCCGATTGGCCACATTCCTTTTCCAGGGCGAGGCAGAGCACTGGTGGACCTCTGTTACCCGTGTCGCAGGACCTGATCATGTCTGGACATGGGAGGATTTCATCAGCCGATTCGAGGAGCAGTACTTCCCTGACCACATTCGTCGCCAGAGGGCACGTGAGTTCGAGACTCTAGTACAGGGGGATATGTCTGTGGCGCAGTACGCAGCTCGCTTCGTGGCGCTGTCACGGTATGCGCCATATATGGTTGATGATGAGGGGCGGAAGGCCCGCCGTTTCGAGAGCGGCTTACGTTTCGGTCTTCGAGGCCGTGTTATTGGGCACGAGCTCCCGACCTTTCAGGCGGTAGTACGAAGGGCCCAGATTTACGAGACTGAGTGGGCTGACTCTCAGAGCGGTCGAGATCAGAGGAGAGGCCGGAAGAGGCCAGCCCAGTCCAGTAGCTCTCAGCAGCATCGACGACCACAGAGGTATAGGGGTCATCCACCTGCTAGAGTACCAGCAGCACCAGTGACACCAGCAGCACCATCAGCGTCAGCGGCACCTTCTGCGCCACCCCAGCAGTTGTTTCCAGGGACTTGTTTTGGATGTGGCGGTTCTGGACACCGCATATCTGAGTGCCCCCGTCCTCATCTACGGTCTGAGGGCCACGCCCAGCGGCCTCCAACGACAAGCGGCGGCCCCATCAAGGCGGCCGCGGCCACCTCGGCCACCGAGGCCCCGGCGAAGAAGAGAGACAAGAAGATAGGCCGCCGCAGAGGCAGCAGCAGCACCAGGGACCTCAGAGGGGACAGGCACCTCCCCAGCCAGCTCAGGCCAGGTTCTATGCAGCTCAGCAGGACCCGCAGACTTCCGGAGGAGTCATAGAGGGTATACTTCCAGTCTCTTCATGCATCGCACGAGTATTGTTCGATTCCGGTGCTTCGCACTCATTTATGTCTGAGGGTTTTCATCGATCGACTGGATTGCCGACCGAGTCTTCTAGTGAGGGATTGACCGTATCGACGCCATTGGGGAAGACTACAGTATTGGCCCGTTTCTGTCCGTCTTGCCCTGTTCTAGTCGGTGATATCTTTTTGCCTGCTGACTTATTTGTGCTGCCGATGACAGATTTTGACGTTATCTTGGGCATGGATTGGCTTGCCGAGTACCACACCATCATGGACTGTTCGGCGAGGATAGTCACGTTCTGCATACCTGGCTTGCCGCAGTTTCAGTTTGTTGCCGAGCCCCGAGGGGAGTCGTTGTCATGCTTGATGTCCTGCGTCGATGTGGAGCCCGTTGTCGATTGTATCGATCATATTCCGATTGTCTGCGACTTTCCCGACGTGTTTCAGGAGATTCCGGGATTGCCGCCTCGACGTCATATTGAGTTCGGGATTGATCTTGTGCCTGGTACCGCGCCTATCTCGAAGGCCCCGTACCGTATGGCACCGATGGAGCTGCATGAGTTGCAGCGACAGTTGGACGAGTTGCGAGAGCTTGGATTTATTCGTCCGAGCAGTTCGCCTTGGGGAGCGCCGGTACTCTTCGTAAGGAAGAAGGATGGCTCGTTGAGGCTCTGCATCGACTACCGTGAGCTCAACCGGGTCACGATTAAGAACAAGTACCCACTCCCGAGGATAGATGATTTATTTGATCAGTTGCAGGGTGCACAGTTCTTTTCGAAGATTGACCTGCGTTCTGGTTATCATCAGATTCGTGTCCGAGAGGAGGACATCCCGAAGACAGCTTTCAGGACGCGTTATGGTCATTTTGAGTTTCAGGTCATGTCCTTCGGACTGACCAATGCACCCGCGGTCTTCATGCAGTTGATGAACGAGGTCTTCCGTCCATATCTCGATCAGTTTGTTGTGGTCTTCATCGACGACATTCTGATTTATTCGAGGACCCGTGAGGATCATATGCAGCATTTGGGGATCGCTTTGCAGACCCTCCGTGCCCACCAGCTGTATGCGAAGCTGGAGAAGTGCGAGTTCTGGCAGGAGGAGGTGAAGTTCCTCGGTCACGTGGTGACGAGGGAGGGTGTCGCAGTGGACCCCTCGAAGGTTGAGGCAGTGCGTCAGTGGAACCAGCCCACGACTGCGTCCGAGATCCGTAGTTTCCTTGGTTTGGCGGGATACTATCGACGTTTTATAGAGGGCTTCTCTCGTATCGCGGCCCCGATGACCAGGTTGACTCGGAAGGGCGCAGATTTTGTTTGGACTGACGCATGTGAGCAGGCATTCATGGAGCTGAAGGACCGTCTGACGTCCGCTCCTGTCCTCACTCTTCCCTCTGGGAGTGATGGATTTGTTGTATTTACCGATGCTTCACGTATTGGTTTAGGTCTTGTCCTGATGCAGCACGCCGGCACAGCTGTAGCCTTCGCGTCTCGTCAGCTTAAGGTCCATGAGCTGAACTACCCTACGCATGATTTGGAGCTGGCAGCAGTTGTCTTCGCACTGAAGGTGTGGAGGCACTATCTCTATGGGGTCAGGTTCGAGCTCTTCTCTGACCACAAGAGCTTGAAGTATCTATTCTCCCAGTCTGAGCTGAACATGAGACAGAGACGCTGGATGGAGCTTTTGAAGGACTATGATTTTGACCTCCAGTACCACCCAGGCAAGGCAAACGTGGTGGCGGATGCCCTCAGTCGTCAGCCGCGAGGACTAGTGGCACACATGATGATTCAGGAGTGGAGGATGCTCGAGGATATAGCAGAGTACGACTTTGATTTTGGTCTCAGCTTCTATCGTTCAGCTATCGAGCACATCGATTCAACCCTCTCTTATCGCAAGGGTGATCGAGGCTCGTGACGGATGAGTCGTTACGGATTACCGAGCGAGGCGGCATCGAGAGTCGGATAGATTGCGAGATGGGTGCGATGGTGGACTTCGTTTGAGGCCGATTATGTGTCCCGAATATTCCCGAGTTGCGCGAGAGATCTTATGACCGAGGCACATCGATCGCGGTTTTCTATCCACCCCGGCTCGACGAAGATGTATCGTGATATGAGGAGACGATATTTACGGGCGGGGATGAAGCGCCGGATTGCCGGTTTGTGGCCGAGTGTGACACATGCCGGCGTGTTAAGGCCGATCATCGAGACCTCCCGGTCTATTGCAGCCGTTGAGCGTCCGATGTGGAAGTGGGAGCATGTGTCGACGATTTCATTATGGGTTTACCGAGGACTCAGCGCGGTCATGACGCCATTTGGGTTGTTGTGGATCGTCTGACGAAGTCGGCACATTTTCTCGCGATGCGTGAGACCTTGTCTATGGACCGGCTTGCGAGGTTATTTATCGAGGAGATTGTGAGACTGCATGGCGTTCCAGTATCGATCGTTTCTGACCGAGATTCGAGGTTTACGTCTCAGTTTTGGGGGAGCTTTCAGAGAGCGATGGGGACTGATTTGCAGCTCAGTACCGCGTATCATCCGCAGACCGATGGCCAGACCGAGAGGGTCAACCAAATCCTTGAGGATATGCTTCGGGCCTGCGCGATTGACTTCGGTGGTAGCTGGGATGAGCATCTGCGATTGGCTGAGTTCGCGTACAATAACAGCTATCAGGCGACCATTGGCATGGCTCCTTTTGAGGCATTGTATGGCAGACCGTGCAGATCTCCGAGTTGTTGGACCGAGGTTGGAGAGCGGCGTCTCCTAGGTCCCGAGCTTGTGCAGGAGACTTCTGAGGCTATTGATATCATCAGGCAGAGGATGCGCACAGCTCAGAGTCGGCAGAAGAGTTTTGCTGATCGCCGGCGTCGTCCCTTGGAGTTTGACGTAGGGGACCATGTGTATCTCAAGGTCTCGCCCATGAAGGGCGTGGTTCGATTCGGAGCGAAGGGCAAGCTTGCCCCGAGATTTATAGGACCTTTCGAGATCACTGGGCGCGTTGGCGCCGTGGCCTATCTGCTTGCCTTGCCTTGCCACCGCAGTTGTCTGGCGTCCACAACGTTTTCCACGTCTCTATGTTGAGGAAGTGTGGGTCAGACAGAGTTCCTGTTATTGATTGGCAGCCGTTGGAGGTTCGTGAGGACGCTTCTTACATTGATCAGCCAGTTCGTATCCTTGATCGGAAGGAGCAGGTCCTCCGGACCAAGGTCATACCCTTGGTGAAGGTTCAGTGGGGTCACCATTCTGTTGATGAGGCGTCTTGGGAGCGCGAGGCTGAGATTCGGGAGCGGTATCCCCATCTCTTTGATGATTGATCTTGTGCTGTATCTTGTATACTGTCTTCAATTTTATATTACGATGCCTTATTCCCCCTTTTATTATGAGTTATGTTCACTTGCGATGATAGATTAAATTTCGAGGACGAAATTTTTATTTGGAGGGGAGAGTTGTAAAACCCGTATCGTAGACCGTACTGTTCCGTCGGTTTTCGCGATCCTTCCGGTTGAATTCCGGTAATGCTCGACTCATATCCGACGTTGCGTGCGATCTTAAGCCGAGTCCTGCCTACCGAAGGCGGCTCGATCCGAAACTCGTACCTTGGCGACCGCGCCGTCGCCGCGGTTCCAACGCCGCGACTCGCACACCGAACCGATACCTAGGTGGGAAGATGTCAGTCAGCGTTCGGTTCGAAGAAACGCCGCACGTTGCGAATCTCGAGGGAATCTCTACGAGATGTCCCATCAATCAAGTCAAGTACACCACCATACCTCCATGCCACCTCACCCAACAACAAGTACAAGTGGCCTCTCTCCCTTTTCCCACAAGTCAAACTCTCCCTCCCCTCACCATACCACCTTTTACAATTTTCAAACTAAGCCATACCATTTCTTACAACATTTCAAGCTCTCCCATGCCACCCCATCTTCCTTACATCATCATCCCATCCATATCTCATTCTCTCCCTCCCTCATTTTCTCAAACCCCTCCAAGCAACCAAAGAAAGAAAAAAAATCCATACGTTCCAAGCTCTCTCTCCCTCTCCAAGTGTGGCCCACTTTCCCCTACTATCACATCTCCCATCTCAACCGTTGGATCATCATCAACCACCATTGAAAGTGGAGGCTAGGAGCTAAAGAGT
The DNA here is from genome assembly GCA_030180095.1 of Magnolia changhungtana. Classification (NCBI taxonomy): domain Eukaryota; kingdom Viridiplantae; phylum Streptophyta; class Magnoliopsida; order Magnoliales; family Magnoliaceae; genus Magnolia; species Magnolia changhungtana. The sequence goes on along the minus strand of JASAUF010000573.1, from coordinate 8,597,612 downwards.
GCAAGGAAGCAAGGAGGGTTACAAGAGGTGGGTGATCCACCGTTAAATTTCTTTTCTTAGGGCCACTTGTTGGTGGGACCCATTTTTGATGTATGAATTGTATCATGTGGGGCCCATAGTGGCGGGGCCCCACCATCACCGCTTTTTCTCTCTTGTCTCTTTCTCTATCTCTCTCTTTCTTTCTTTTCCCCTTAAATGTTGTGGACCCCAGACGGTGTGGTCCACCGCATTTCAGGTGAAACCCACCCTTCATTTATATATATATATATATATGTAGTAATATATTATATTATATTATTATAATATATATTAATATATATATATATATATATGTGTATGGTGGGCCACGTGCATGTGGGACCCACCATGTGGTCTGTGTATGTGGGACCCACCATGAGGTGGTGTATACCGTCCAGCGTCTCTGGACGCTGGACGTGAAGGACGCTTTCATGCATAAGAAAAAAAAAAAAAAAAAGAGGTTAAAGTTACTTTTAGTGTGGGCTGCTCATGCAGGCCCCACCTTGACGTATGATACTGATCCACACCGTCCATTCTGATCTTCGGATCATTTTAGTCGTTGAGCCGAAGTTTCAAGATGATCCGATCATCAGGTGGGCCATACTCTCTAAAACCATGTAAGGACATACTAGATCATATAAAAGTACTTGGTGGGACCCACCTGAAGTTTGGATGCAGTTGAAACCCGGTCTGGACGGCCTGAAAAGCGTGACACACATAATGGGTGGTCTGGATGGTGAATCACATCTCGGTGGGCCCCAAACAAAAAAAAAAATAATAATAAAAAATAAAAATTTTAAGCAGCTATTTCTTCTTCTTTCATGCCATGGTGTGGCGGACGCCAGGGCCTCACGGCTCCATCTGTGGGCCCCAACTGTGATGTGTTTCGATCATCAACACTGTCCATTGTGGGGCCCCCTTCTAAAAAGGGCCCCGTTCCAAAAATCAGCCGTATACGTATCTCAGGTGGGCCATACCATCTAAATCATGTGAAGACATGCCTAAAACATATAAAATCACTTGGTGGGGCCTACCCAAAGTCCGGATGAGGCTGAAATTTGGTCTGGACCATCAATCTTGGAGGACACACATAATAAGCGGGCTGGATTGTGAATCACATCTCGGTGGGCCCTAATAAAAAAAAATAATAATAATAATATACATCAAGCGACGAAATGCAGCTATCTTCTTTGCTGGGTCAGAGGACGCAGCGCGAGCCGCGCTGCGGCTGCGGTCGATAGAGCGGACCCACGGCTCCTGCCGTGGGCCCACCATGATGTATGCGTGTCATCTATGCCGTCCATCTATTTTGTCAGATCATTTTAAGGCATGACCCCAAAAATGAGGTAGATCCTAATCTCAAGTGGACCACGTTACAGGAAAACAGTGTTGATTGGAGGCAACCGTTTTCATGGTTGGATGGAAAATAAATATTATGGTGGGCCCTGGCCCACTTGTTCTTAGGAACAGTTTGAATGGCAAATAAACACTCCAGTGGACCCTACCCAAGGTCCATGTGATCTTATGAATAGGTTGAATGGCAAGTAAACATCCTAGTGGGCCCCGGTGTCCGTGACCTTTTGAATAGATTGGATGAAAATAAACATTTCATGGGCCCCACTAGGCCCATGAGACCTTATGAGAAGGTTGGATTGAAAATAAACATTATGGTGGGCTTCACATGAGGCCCACTTGGATGCATATGGGGTCATGTGTTTAGGCCCGTCTTGTCATATTTTTAGGCCCATTATTGAGCCCCATTTTGACATGTATAAGGCCTATGTGATTGGGCCCATTTTAATACATTCTCAGGCCCATGGATGATGGCCCATTACAATGTACCTAGGGCCCATTAGTGAGAGTCATTGAGGTGGCCCACTTGATGAATATAAGGCCTATGAGATACGGCCCATTTGATGTATTTAGGGCCTGTGGGATGTACCTAAGGCATATTGCAATGTGTAATTCCACCGGGGTTTATTTAATGGTATTTAAGGCGAGCCGAGCCTTGGGGACAATGTTGGTTTGACGTCCACATTGTACGAGTAATGTTGGTTAGATGTCCACATTATAACTCTCCCTAGGCCACCGATGGCCCGTTTCGGTTTCATGTAGGCCATCTAGGCCCATCTTCATTGAGAGGATAGTTTATTGCTTTATAACATGTTTAGCACAGCCCATGATTCATGATCATACGCATCATATGTATGCTTGAGATGAGGAGTGTCTGATCATAGCATATGCCTTCGGGCAGACTGTTTACGGGCCCCCCCTGATAGGCGGAGTTGCCCTACATGAGCGCGTGCTTTACGCAGGATGGTTGCATGATTGGTAGTGTGGTTCATGCATTTGCATCTGTATGATTGAGATATGCCCTAGCGACATCAGGGCCATAGCCTCCACAGATATATCGTGGGTGGGCAGGTTGGATCTGAAAAATCTTGTTTCAAGCAATTGGGGCGCCATAGATGTCCCTGGGTGAGAGTCCACGAACCCGATGGTACCGAGGAGGATGACTCCAACGTCGAGACCGAGTGGATATATGAGCGCACGAGGGCCGAATACCATGAGGCCGCGTCTCCCACTGTGTCGTGGTCGGTTGGAAAGGAGTGGTGGCCTTACTCGCCCGAGAGCAGGGGGCATTACTAGGCTGAGTTTGACCAGCTCGGAAATGGGTTCGCTATCGACGTGCCGGATAGGTATTGGCTGATTATTGGCCAGGCGGATAGTGAGGTTTCTTACGCTCACTTGGACTGTGCTGCTTGGAGAGAGACAGTGCCACTTGGAGTGTATTGAACCCCGGTGATTATCCAGACTGAGAACTGTATTGACATGAAGAGTTGGATGAGGATTGACATGCTTGACTTACATATTGCATCGCATGGCCTTGGTATGGCCGATAGCATTCACATCTTGTACTGCATAGCCTTGGTACGGCTAGTTGCATTTCGTACTCATCAGCATGATTTCGCATTACTCCGGCATTGCATTCTGAGCACGTTCGCACACACTTACACCGCCCTCTAAGCTTTCTATAAGCTTATGCACGATTGATGCGTGCAGGTGACGCCAGGACGCAGTTGTAGTCTCGCCGCAGTTGGAGCGTGCCGCCGAGCTTTTGGAGTTTTGTTATTTGCACTACCTTGTATTTCCCTTTCTACGCACTGTATTCAAAGTTTTTGTTCATAGTGGATTTTGTGATGGTGTTCTTGTGGTTATTGTTCGTGGGTTATGCTTGGTTATGCTCATTACGAAATCAAATGGATTATTAGAAATCCTCCTTGTAGCATCCCGGGATCGGAACACTGGTATGGGCGCCGGGAGCCGAGAATGGGGTTCTACGGAGGCTGTCGGTGCCGGATTCGGCGATCGGGAATTTTGTGAGCCCGGTCTCCGAGTTCGGGGCGTGACAAAAGTTGGTATCAGAGCATAACTTGGGAATAACCGAAAATGGCATCACATGTTTGCTATGAGTTGAAGGCGGTTAGGTTCCAAGTGCGAAACCTCCCGTTTGACTTCCCTAGCGCGCGATTCTCAAGATTAATTGGCGTCTTATCTTTTCCATAGGACATGCCGCCCAGGAGAGCGACCCGAGCGCGCCCCGATCCACCACCCGAGGCTCCAGCCTTACCACCCGCGCCTCCCGTTCCACCCCCTGAGATCCCTGCTCCTCTGCCTGAGGATGACTTTCCTTCGCCTGATGCCGGTGCGGATCCGACCGTGCCTGTTAGCGCTTCTCGATTACGGCGGATGTACAGGTGTGGCAGTACACTCGGGCGGGCGGACGCCCGATTGTTTCGTAGCTCGAGCGGCAGGAGCGGGAGCGCGCGAGTGTCCTTCTCCGCGAGTTCAGACGGATGGATCCTCCACGATTTCAGGGCGAGCCAGATCCATCAGCAGCTGAGAGATGGCGCTCCGATGTGGAGAAGATTTTCGATATTATGTCATGTACGACCGAGAGCAGCGAGTCCGATTGGCCACATTCCTTTTCCAGGGCGAGGCAGAGCACTGGTGGACCTCTGTTACCCGTGTCGCAGGACCTGATCATGTCTGGACATGGGAGGATTTCATCAGCCGATTCGAGGAGCAGTACTTCCCTGACCACATTCGTCGCCAGAGGGCACGTGAGTTCGAGACTCTAGTACAGGGGGATATGTCTGTGGCGCAGTACGCAGCTCGCTTCGTGGCGTTGTCACGGTATGCGCCATATATGGTTGATGATGAGGGGCGGAAAGCCCGCCGTTTCGAGAGCGGCTTACGCTTCGGTCTTCGAGGCCGTGTTATTGGGCACGAGCTCCCGACCTTTCAGGCGGTAGTACGAAGGGCCCAGATTTACGAGACTGAGTGGGCTGACTCTCAGAGCGGTCGAGATCAGAGGAGAGGCCGGAAGAGGCCAGCCCAGTCCAGTAGCTCTCAGCAGCATCGACGACCACAGAGGTATAGGGGTCATCCACCTGCTAGAGTACCAGCAGCACCAGTGACACCAGCAGCACCATCAGCGTCAGCGGCACCTTCTGCGCCACCCCAGCAGTTGTTTCCAGGGACTTGTTTTGGATGTGGCGGTTCTGGACACCGCATATCTGAGTGCCCCCGTCCTCATCTACAGCAGTCTAGAGGGCCACAGCAGCCTCCAGCACAGCAGCAGCGGCCCCATCAGCAGCGACCGCAGCCACCTCAGCCACCGAGGCCCCAGCAGCAGCAGAGACAGCAGCATAGGCCGCCGCAGAGGCAGCAGCACCCGGGGACCTCAGAGGGGACAGGCACCTCCCCAGCCAGCTCAGGCCAGGTTCTATGCAGCTCAGCAGGACCCGCAGACTTCCGGAGGAGTCATAGAGGGTATACTTCCAGTCTCTTCATGCATCGCACGAGTATTGTTTGATTCCGGCGCTTCGCACTCATTCATGTCTGAGGGTTTTTGTCGATCGACTGGATTGACGACCGAGTCTTCTAGCGAGGGATTGACCGTATCGACGCCATTGGGGAAGACTACAGTGTTGGGCCGTTCCTGTTCGTCTTGCCCCGTTCTGGTCGGTGATATCTTTTTGCCCGCTGACTTATTTATGCTGCCGATGACAGATTTTGACGTTATCTTGGACATGGATTGGCTTGCCGAGTACCACGCCATCATGGACATTCGGCGAGGATAGTCACGTTCGCATACCCGGCTTGCCGCGGTTTCGGTTTGTTCTTGCCCCCAGGAGAGTCGTTGTCATGCTTGATGTCTGCGTCGATGTGGAGCCCGTTGTCGATTGTATCGATCATATTCCGATTGTCCGCGACTTTCCCGACGTGTTTCAGGAGATTCCGGGATTGCCGCCTCGACGTCATATTGAGTTCGGGATTGATCTTGTGCACAGGTACCGCGCCTATCTCGAAGGCCCCGTCTGCGTATGGCACCGATGGAGCTGCATGAGTTGCAGGCGGCAGTTGGACGAGTTGCGAGAGCTTGGATTTATTCGTCCGAGCAGTTCGCCTTGGGGAGCGCCGGTACTCTTCGTCAGGAAGAAGGATGGCTCGTTGAGGCTCGCATCGACTACCGTGAGCTCAACCGGGTCACGATTAAGAACAAGTACCCACTCCCGAGGATAGATGATTTATTTGATCAGCTGCAGGGTGCACAGTTCTTTTCGAAGATTGACCTGCGTTCCGGTTATCATCAGATTCGTGTCCGAGAGGAGGACATCCCGAAGACAGCTTTCAGGACGCGTTATGGTCATTTTGAGTTTCAGGTCATGTCCTTCGGACTGACCAATGCACCCGCGGTCTTCATGCAGTTGATGAACGAGGTCTTCCGTCCATATCTCGATCAGTTTGTTGTGGTCTTCATCGACGACATTCTGATTTATTCGAGGACCCGTGAGGATCATATGCAGCATTTGGGGATCGCTTTGCAGACCCTCCGTGCCCACCAGCTGTATGCGAAGCTGGAGAAGTGCGAGTTCTGGCAGGAGGAGGTGAAGTTCCTCGGTCACGTGGTGACGAGGGAGGGTGTCGCAGTGGACCCCTCGAAGGTTGAGGCAGTGCGTCAGTGGAACCAGCCCACGACTGCGTCCGAGATCCGTAGTTTCCTTGGTTTGGCGGGATACTATCGACGTTTTATAGAGGGCTTCTCTCGTATCGCGGCCCCGATGACCAGGTTGACTCGGAAGGGCGCAGATTTTGTTTGGACTGACGCATGTGAGCAGGCATTCATGGAGCTGAAGGACCGTCTGACGTCCGCTCCTGTCCTCACTCTTCCCTCTGGGAGTGATGGATTTGTTGTATTTACCGATGCTTCACGTATTGGTTTAGGTGCTGTCCTGATGCAGCACGGCCGGCCTGTAGCCTTCGCGTCTCGTCAGCTTAAGGTCCATGAGCTGAACTACCCTACGCATGATTTGGAGCTGGCAGCAGTTGTCTTCGCACTGAAGGTGTGGAGGCACTATCTCTATGGGGTCAGGTTCGAGCTCTTCTCTGACCACAAGAGCTTGAAGTATCTATTCTCCCAGTCTGAGCTGAACATGAGACAGAGACGCTGGATGGAGCTTTTGAAGGACTATGATTTTGACCTCCAGTACCACCCAGGCAAGGCAAACGTGGTGGCGGATGCCCTCAGTCGTCAGCCGCGAGGACTAGTGGCACACATGATGATTCAGGAGTGGAGGATGCTCGAGGATATAGCAGAGTACGACTTTGATTTTGGTCTGCAGTCTTCTATCGTTCAGCTATCGAGCACATGTCGATTCAACCCTCTCTTATCGCAAGGGTGATCGAGGCTCAGCAGACAGATGAGTCGTTACGGATTACCGAGCGGAGAGGCGGCATCGAGAGTCGATAGATTGGCGATGGGTGCGATGGTGGACTTCGTTTCGAGGGCCGATTATGTGTCCCGAATATTCCAGAGTTGCGCGTGAGATCTTATGACCGAGGCACATCGATCGCGGTTTTCTATCCACCCTGGCTCGACGAAGATGTATCGTGATATGAGGAGACAGTATTTCTGGGCGGGGATGAAGCGCCAGATTGCCAGTTTTGTGGCCGAGTGTGACACATGCCAGCGTGTTAAGGCCGATAATCAGAGACCTCCTGGTCTATTGCAGCCGTTGAGCGTCCCGATGTGGAAGTGGGAGCATGTGTCGACAGATTTCATTATGGGTTTACCGAGGACTCAGCGCGGTCATGACGCCATTTGGGTTGTTGTGGATCGTCTGACGAAGTCGGCACATTTTCTCGCGATGCGTGCGACCTTGTCTATGGACCGGCTTGCGAGGTTATCTATCGAGGAGATTGTGAGACTGCATGGCGTTCCAGTATCGATCGTTTCTGACTGAGATTCGAGGTTTACGTCTCAGTTTTGGGGGAGCTTCCAGAGAGCGATGGGGACTGATTTGCAGCTCAGTACCGCGTATCATCCGCAGACCGATGGCCAGACCGAGAGGGTCAACCAAATCCTTGAGGATATGCTTCGGGCCTGCGCGATTGACTTCGGTGGTAGCTGGGATGAGCATCTGCGATTGGCTGAGTTCGCGTACAATAACAGCTATCAGGCGACCATTGGCATGGCTCCTTTTGAGGCATTGTATGGCAGACCGTGCAGATCTCCGAGTTGTTGGACCGAGGTTGGAGAGCGGCGTCTCCTAGGTCCCGAGCTTGTGCAGGAGACTTCTGAGGCTATTGATATCATCAGGCAGAGGATGCGCACAGCTCAGAGTCGGCAGAAGAGTTTTGCTGATCGCCGGCGTCGTCCCTTGGAGTTTGACGTAGGGGACCATGTGTATCTCAAGGTCTCGCCCATGAAGGGCGTAGTTCGATTTGGAGCGAAGGGCAAGCTTGCCCCGAGATTTATAGGACCTTTCGAGATCACTAGGCGCGTTGGCGCCGTGGCCTATCGGCTTGCCTTGCCACCGCAGTTGTCTGGCGTCCACAACGTTTTCCACGTCTCTATGTTGAGGAAGTGTGGGTCAGACAGAGTTCCTGTTATTGATTGGCAGCCGTTGGAGGTTCGTGAGGACGCTTCTTACATTGAGCAGCCAGTTCGTATCCTTGATCGGAAGGAGCAGGTCCTCCGGACCAAGGTCATACCCTTGGTGAAGGTTCAGTGGGGTCACCATTCTGTTGATGAGGCGTCTTGGGAGCGCGAGGCTGAGATTCGGGAGCGGTATCCCCATCTCTTTGATGATTGATCTTGTGCTGTATCTTGTATACTGTCTTCAATTTTATATTACGATGCCTTATTCCCCCTTTTATTATGAGTTATGTTCACTTGCGATGATAGATTAAATTTCGAGGACGAAATTTTTATTTGGAGGGGAGAGTTGTAAAACCCGTATCGTAGACCGTACTGTTCCGTCGGTTTTTACGATCCTTCCGGTTGAATTCTGGCAATGCTCGACTCATATCCGACGTTGCGTGCGATCTTAAGCCGAGTCCTGCCTACCGAAGGCGGCTCGATCCGAAACTCGTACCTTGGCGACCGCGCCGTCGCCGCGGTTCCAACGCCGCGACTTGCGCACCGAACCGATACCTAGGTGGGAAGATGTCAGTCAGTGTTCAGTTCGAAGAAACGCCGCACGTTGTGAATCTCGAGGAATCTCCACGAGATGTCCCATCAATCAAGTCAAGTACACCACCATACCTCCATGCCACCTCACCCAACAACAAGTACAAGTGGCCTCTCTCCCTTTTCCCACAAGTCAAACTCTCCCTCCTCACCATACCACCTTTTTTACAATTTTCAAACTAAGCCATACCATTTCTTACAACATTTCAAGCTCTCCCATGCCACCCCATCTTCCTTACATCATCATCCCATCCATATCTCATTCTCTCCTCCCTCATTTTCTCAAACCCTCCAAGCAACCAAAGAAAAAAAAAAAAATCCATACGTTCCAAGCTCTCTCTCCCTCTCAAGTGTGGCCCACTTTCCCCTACTATCACATCTCCCATCTCAACCGTTGGATCATCATCAACCACCATTGAAAGTGGAGGCTAGGAGCTAAAGAGTGCAAGGAAGCAAGGAGGGTTACAAGAGGTGGGTGATCCACCGTTAAATTTCTTTTCTTAGGGCCACTTGTTGGTGGGACCCATTTTGATGTATGAATTGTATCATGTGGGGCCCATAGTGGCGGGGCCCCACCATCACCGCTTTTTCTCTTTGTCTCTTTCTCTATCTCTCTCTTTCTTTCTTTTCCCCTTAAATGTTGTGGACCCCAGAACGGTGTGGTCCACCGCATTTCAGGTGAAACCCACCCTTCATTTATATATATATATATATGTAGTAATATATTATATTATATTATTATAATATATATTAATATATATATATATATATATAGTGTATGGTGGGCCACGTGCATGTGGGACCCACCATGTGGTCTGTGTATGTGGGACCCACCATGAGGTGGTGTATCTGATCAGCGTCTCACGGGCCTCTGACGCCGGACGTGAAGGACGCTTTCATGCATAAGAAAAAAAAAAAAAAAGAGGTTAAAGTTACTTTTAGTGTGGGCTGCTCATGCAGGCCCCACCTTGACGTATGATAATGATCCACACCGTCCATTCTAATCTTCGGATCATTTTAGCCGTTGAGCCGAAGTTTCAAGATGATCCGATCATCAGGTGGGCCATACTCTCTAAAACCATGTAAGGACATACTAGATCATATAAAAGTACTTGGTGGGACCCACCTGAAGTTTGGATGCAGTTGAAACCCGGTCTGGACGGCCTGAAAAGCGTGACACACATAATGGGTGGTCTGGATGGTGAATCACATCTCGGTGGGCCCCCAAAACAAAAAAAAATAATAATAATAAAATAAAAATTTTAAGCATGCTGGCAAGCTTCTTTACTGATGATGACGGGTGGCGGACGCTGGCTGGGCCTCACGGCTCCACTTGTGGGCCCCACTGTGATGTGTTTCGATCATCAACACCGTCCATTGTGGGGCCCCCTTCTAAAAAGGGCCCCGTTCCAAAAATCAGCCGTATACGTATCTCAGGTGGGCCATACCATCTAAATCATGTGAAGACATGCCTAAAACATATAAAATCACTTGGTGGGGCCTACCCAAAGTCCGGATGAGGCTGAAATTTGGTCTGGACCATCAATCTTGGAGGACACACATAATAAGCGGGCTGGATTGTGAATCACATCTCGGTGGGCCCTAATAAAAAAAAAATAATAATAATATACATCGACGACGGCAGTAGCGTTCTTCTTGTTGACAGAGGACGCAGACCGCGCCTCGTGCGCTGCAAGTCTTGATAGGCGGACCCACGGCTCCTGCCGTGGGCCCCACCATGATGTATGCGTGTCATCTATGCCGTCCATCTATTTTGTCAGATCATTTTAAGGCATGACCCCAAAAATGAGGTAGATCCTAATCTCAAGTGGACCACGTTACAGGAAAAAAGTGTTGATTGGAGGCAACCGTTTTCACGGTTGGATGGAAAATAAATATTATGGTGGGCCCCGGCCCACTTGTTCTTAGGAACAGTTTGAATGGCAAATAAACACTCAGGTGGACCCACCCAAGGTCCATGTGATCTTATGAATAGGTTGAATGGCAAGTAAACATCCTAGTGGGCCCCGTGTCCCGTGACCTTTTGAATAGATTGGATGAAAATAAACATTTCAAAGGTGGGCCTACCCTAGGCCCATGAGACCTTATGAGAAGGTTGGATTGAAAATAAACATTATGGTGGGCTTCACATGAGGCCCACTTGGATGCATATGGGCTGATGTGTTTAGGCCCGTCTTGTCATATTTTTAGGCCCATTATTGAGCCCCATTTTGACATGTATAAGGCCTATGTGATTGGGCCCATTTTAATACATTCTCAGGCCCATGGATGATGGCCCATTACAATGTACCTAGGGCCCATTAGTGTGAGTCATTGAGGTGGCCCACTTGATGAATATAAGGCCTATGAGATACGGCCCATTTGATGTATTTAGGGCCCTGTGGGATGTACCTAAGGCATATTGCAATGTGTAATTCCACCAGGGTTTATTTAATGGTATTTAAGACGAGCCGAGCCTTGGGGACAATGTTGCTTTGACGTCCACATTGTACGAGTAATGTTGGTTAGATGTCCACATTATAACTCTCCCTAAGGCCACTGACAGGCCCGTTTCGGTTTCATGTAGGCCATCTAGGCCCATCTTCATTGAGAGGATAGTTTATTGCTTTATAACATGTTTAGCACAGCCCATGATTCATGATCATACGCATCATATGTATGCTTGAGATGAGGAGTGTCTGATCATAGCATATGCCTTCGGACAGACTGTTTACGGGCCCCCCCTGATAGGCGGAGTTGCTCTACATGAGCGTGTGCTTTACGCAGGATGGTTGCATGATTGGTAGTGTGGTTCATGTATTTGCATCTGTATGATTGAGATATGCCCTAGCGACATCAGGCCCATAGCCTCCACAGATATATCGTGGGTGGGTAGTTGGATATCTGAAAAATCTTGTTTCAAGCAATTGGGGCGCCATAGATGTCCCTGGGTGAGAGTCCCTGAACCCGATGGTACCAGAGGATGACTCCAACGTCGAGACCGAGTGGATATATGAGCGCACGAGGGCCGAATACCATGAGGCCGCGTCTCCCACTGTGTCGTGGTCGGTTGGAAAGGAGTGGTGGCCTTACTCGCCCGAGAGCGGGGGGCATTACTAGGGTGAGTTTGACCGGCTCGGAAATGGGTTCGCTATCGACGTGCTTGGGATAGGTATTGGCGATTATTGGCGGGCGGATAGTGAGGTTTCTTACGCTCACTTGACCGTCTTTGCTTGGAGAGAGACAAGTGCCACTTGGAGTGTATTGAACCCCGGTGATTATCCAGACCGAGAACTGTATTGACATGAAGAGTTGGATGAGGATTGACATGCTTGACTTACATATTGCATCGCATGGCCTTGGTATGGCCGATAGCATTCACATCTTGTACTGCATAGCCTTGGTACGGCTAGTTGCATTTCGTACTCATCAGCATGATTTCGCATTACTCCGGCATTGCATTCTGAGCACGTTCGCACACACTTACCCGCCCTCTAAGCTTTCTATAAGCTTATGCACGATTGATGCATGCAGGTGACGCCAGGACGCAGTTGTAGTCTCGCCGCAGTTGGAGCGTGCCGCCGAGCTTTTGAAGTTTTTGTTATTTGCACTACCTTGTATTTCCCTTTCTACGCACTGTATTCAAAGTTTTTGTTCATAGTGGATTTTGTGATGGTGTTCTTGTGGTTATTGTTCGTGGGTTATGCTTGGTTATGCTCATTACGAATCAAATGGATTATTAGAAATCCTCCTTGTAGCATCCCAGGATCTAACCAGCGTATGGGCGCTGGGAGCCGAGAATGGGGTTCTACGGAGGCTGTCGGTGCCGGATTCGGCGATCGGTAATTTTGTGAGCCCGGTCTCCGAGTTCGGGGCGTGACAAAAGTTGGTATCAGAGCATAACTTGGGAATAACCGAAAACGGCATCACATGTTTGCTATGAGTTGAAGGCGGTTAGGTTCCAAGTGCGAAACCTCCCGTTTGACTTCCCTAGCGCGCGATTCTCAAGATTAATTGGCGTCTTATCTTTTCCATAGGACATGCCGCCCAGGAGAGCGACCCAAGCGCGCCCCGATCCACCACCCGAGGCTCCAGGCCTTACCACCCGCGCCTCCGTTCCACCCCCTGAGATCCCTGCTCCTCTGCCTGAGGATGACTTTCCTTCGCCTGATGCCGGTGCGGATCCGACCGTGCCTGTTAGCGCTTCTCGCCATTCGGCGGATGTTACAGTGCCGTGGTGCACTGCACTCAGGCGGGCGAGACGCCCGATTGTTTCTCGGCTCGGCAGAGCGAGCGCGCGAGAGTGTCCTTCTCCGCGAGTTCGGACGGATGGATCCTCCACGATTTCGGGCGAGCGATCCATCGGCACCGAGAGATGGCGCTCCGATGTGGAGAAGATTTTCGATATTATGTCATGTACGACCGAGCGGCGAGTCCGATTGGCCACATTCCTTTTCCGGGCGAGGCGAGCACCGGTGGACCTCTCGTTACCCGTGTCGCGGGACCCGATCATGTCCGGACATGGGAGGATTTCATCGGCCGATTCGAGGAGCGTGCTTTCCCGACCACATTCGTCGCCGGAGGGCACGTGAGTTCGAGACTCTAGTACAGGGGGATATGTCTGTGGCGCAGTACGCAGCTCGCTTCGTAGCGTTGTCACGGTATGCGCCATATATGGTTGATGATGAGGGGCGGAAAGCCCGCCGTTTCGAGAGCGGCTTACGCTTCGGTCTTCGAGGCCGTGTTATTGGGCACGAGCTCCCGACCTTTCGGGCGGTAGTACGAAGGGCCCAGATTTACGAGATCGAGGTGGGCGACTCTCGGGCGGTCGAGATCAGAGGAGAGGCGGGAAGAGGCCAGCCCAGTCCAGTAGCTCTCAGCAGCATCGACGACCACAGAGGTATAGGGGTCATCCACCTGCTAGAGTACCAGCAGCACCAGTGACACCAGCAGCACCAGCAGCGTCAGCGGCACCTTCTGCGCCACCCCAGCAGTTGTTTCCAGGGACTTGTTTTGGATGTGGCGGTTCTGGACACCGCATATCTGAGTGCCCCCGTCCTCATCTACAGCAGTCTAGAGGGCCACAGAAATTTCTCCAAAGACACGAAGAATGGCCCCCATCGGCGGCGACCGCAGCCACCTCGGCCACCGAGGCCCCGGCGAGAAGAAGCAGAGACAAGATAGATAGGCCGCCGCAGAGGGCGGCCCCGGCGGCACTGGGACCTCGAGGGGACGGAGCACCTCCCCGGCCCGCTCGGGCCGGGTTCTATGCACTCGGCGGACCGCGAGACTTCGGAGGAGTCATAGAGGGTATACTTCCGGCCTCTTCATGCATCGCACGAGTATTGTTCGATTCCGGTGCTTCGCACTCATTTATGTCTCGAGGGTTTTCATCGATCGACGGATTGCCGACCGAGTCTTCTAGTGAGGATTGACCGTATCGACGCCATTGGGGAAGACTACAGTATTGGCCCGTTTCTGTCCGTCTTGCCCTGTTCTAGTCGGTGATATCTTTTTGCCTGCTGACTTATTTGTGCTGCCGATGACAGATTTTGACGTTATCTTGGGCATGGATTGGCTTGCCGAGTACCACACCATCATGGACTGTTCGGCGAGGATAGTCACGTTCTGCATACCCGGCTTGCCGCAGTTTCAGTTTGTTGCCGAGCCCCGAGGGAGTCGTTGTCATGCTTGATGTCCTGCGCCGATGTGGAGCCCGTTGTCGATTGTATCGATCATATTCCGATTGTCTGCGACTTTCCCGACGTGTTTCAGGAGATTCCGGGATTGCCGCCTCGACGCCATATTGAGTTCGGGATTGATCTTGTGCCTGGTACCGCGCCTATCTCGAAGGCCCCGTACCGTATGGCACCGATGGAGCTGCATGAGTTGCAGCGGCAGTTGGACGAGTTGCGAGAGCTTGGATTTATTCGTCCGAGCAGTTCGCCTTGGGGAGCGCCGGTACTCTTCGTCAGGAAGAAGGATGGCTCGTTGAGGCTCTGCGTCGACTACCGTGAGCTCAACCGGGTCACGATTAAGAACAAGTACCCACTCCCGAGGATAGATGATTTATTTGATCAGTTGCAGGGTGCACAGTTCTTTTCGAAGATTGACCTGCGTTCTGGTTATCATCAGATTCGTGTCCGAGAGGAGGACATCCCGAAGACAGCTTTCAGGACGCGTTATGGTCATTTTGAGTTTCAGGTCATGTCCTTCGGACTGACCAATGCACCCGCGGTCTTCATGCAGTTGATGAACGAGGTCTTCCGTCCATATCTCGATCAGTTTGTTGTGGTCTTCATCGACGACATTCTGATTTATTCGAGGACCCGTGAGGATCATATGCAACATTTGGGATCGCTTTGCACCCTCCGTGCCCACCACCGTATGCGAAGGCGGAGAAGTGCGAGTTCGCGGGAGGAGGTGAAGTTCCTCGGTCACGTGGTGACGAGGGAGGGTGTCGCAGTGGACCCCTCGAAGGTTGAGGCAGTGCGTCAGTGGAACCAGCCCACGACTGCGTCCGAGATCCGTAGTTTCCTTGGTTTGGCGGGATACTATCGACGTTTTATAGAGGGCTTCTCTCGTATCGCGCCCCGATGACCAGTTGACTCGGAAGGGCGCAGATTTTGTTTGGACTGACGCATGTGAGCGGGCATTCATGGAGCCGAAGGACCGTCGACGTCCGCTCCCGTCCTCACTCTTCCCTCGGGAGTGATGGATTTGTTGTATTTACCGATGCTTCACGTATTGGTTTAGGTGTCTTCCCGATGCGGACGGCCGGCCCTGTAGCCTTCGCGTCTCGTCGCCTTAAGGTCCATGAGCTGAACTACCCTACGCATGATTTGGAGTCGGGCGGCAGCTTGTCTTCGCACCGAAGGTGTGGAGGCACTATCTCTATGGGGTCGTTCGAGCTCTTCTCTGACCACAAGAGCTTGAAGTATCTATTCTCCCAGTCCCGAGCTGAACATGAGACAGAGACGCCGGATGGAGCTTTTGAAGGACTATGATTTTGACCTCCAGTACCACCCAGGCAAGGCAAACGTGGTGGCGGATGCCCTCAGTCGTCAGCCGCGAGGACTAGTGGCACACATGATGATTCAGGAGTGGAGGATGCTCGAGGATATAGCAGAGTACGACTTTGATTTTGGTCTCAGTCTTCTATCGTTCAACTATCGAGCTGTCGATTCAACCCTCTCTTATCGCAAGGGTGATCGAGGCTCGGCAGACAGATGAGTCGTTACGGGATTACCGAGCAGGGCGGCATCGAGAGTCGATAGATTGCGTATGGGTGCTGATGGTGGACTTCGTTTCAGAGGCCGATTACGTGTCCCGAATATTCCAGAGTTGCGCAGAGATCTTATGACCGAGGCACATCGATCGCGGTTTTCTATCCACCCTGGCTCGACGAAGATGTATCATGATATGAGGAGACAATATTTCTGGGCGGGGATGAAGCGCCAGATTGCCAGTTTTGTGGCCGAGTGTGACACATGCCAGCGTGTTAAGGCCGATCATCAGAGACCTCCTGGTCTATTGCAGCCGTTGAGCGTCCCGATGTGGAAGTGGGAGCATGTGTCGACAGATTTCATTATGGGTTTACCGAGGACTCAGCGCGGTCATGACGCCATTTGGGTTGTTGTGGATCGTCTGACGAAGTCGGCACATTTTCTCGCGATGCGTGCGACCTTGTCTATGGACCGGCTTGCGAGGTTATTTATCGAGGAGATTGTGAGACTGCATGGCGTTCCAGTATCGATCGTTTCTGACCGAGATTCGAGGTTTACGTCTCAGTTTTGGGGGAGCTTCCAGAGAGCGATGGGGACTGATTTGCAGCTCGCATCACAGCGTATCATCCGCAGACCGATGGCCAGACCGAGAGGGTCAACCAAATCCTTGAGGATATGCTTCGGGCCTGCGCGATTGACTTCTGGTAGGCCGGGATGAGCATCTGCGATTGGGCGAGTTCGCGTACACACAGCCTATCGGGCGACCATTGGCATGGCTCCTTTTGAGGCATTGTATGGCGAGCCGTGCGGATCTCCGAGTTGTTGGACCGAGGTTGGAGAGCGGCGTCTCCTAGGTCCCGAGCTTGTGCGGGAGACTTCGAGGCTATTGATATCATCGGGCGGGATGCGCACGGCTCGAGTCGACGAAGAGTTTCTTGATCGCCGGCGTCGTCCCTTGGAGTTTGACGTAGGGGACCATGTGTATCTCAAGGTCTCGCCCATGAAGGGCGTAGTTCGATTTGGAGCGAAGGGCAAGCTTGCCCCGAGATTTATAGGACCTTTCGAGATCACTGGGCGCGTTGGCGCCGTGGCCTATCGGCTTGCCTTGCCACCGCAGTTGTCTGGCGTCCACAACGTTTTCCACGTCTCTATGTTGAGGAAGTGTGGGTCGAGCAGAGTTCCTGTTATTGATTGGCAGCCGTTGGAGGTTCGTGAGGACGCTTCTTACATTGAGCGCCCAGTTCGTATCCTTGATCGGAAGGAGCGGTCCTCCCACCAAGGTCATACCCTTGGTGAAGGTTCAGTGGGGTCACCATTCTGTTGATGAGGCGTCTTGGGAGCGCGAGGCTGAGATTCGGGAGCGGTATCCCCATCTCTTGATGATTGATCTTGTGCTGTATCTTGTATACTGTCTTCAATTTTATATTACGATGCCTTATTCCCCCTTTTATTATGAGTTATGTTCACTTGCGATGATAGATTAAATTTCGAGGACGAAATTTTTATTTGGAGGGGAGAGTTGTAAAACCCGTATCGTAGACCGTACTGTTCCGTCGGTTTTCGCGATCCTTCCGGTTGAATTCCGGCAATGCTCGACTCATATCCGACGTTGCGTGCGATCTTAAGCCGAGTCCTGCCTACCGAAGGCGGCTCGATCCGAAACTCGTACCTTGGCGACCGCGCCGTCGCCGCGGTTCCAACGCCGCGACTCGCACACCGAACCGATACCTAGGTGGGAAGATGTCAGTCAGCGTTCGGTTCGAAGAAACGCCGCACGTTGCGAATCTCGAGGGAATCTCTACGAGATGTCCCATCAATCAAGTCAAGTACACCACCATACCTCCATGCCACCTCACCCAACAACAAGTACAAGTGGCCTCTCTCCCTTTTCCCACAAGTCAAACTCTCCCTCCCCTCACCATACCACCTTTTACAATTTTCAAACTAAGCCATACCATTTCTTACAACATTTCAAGCTCTCCCATGCCACCCCATCTTCCTTACATCATCATCCCATCCATATCTTATTCTCTCCCTCCCTCATTTTCTCAAACCCCTCCAAGCAACCGAAAAAAGAAAAAAAAAAATCCATACGTTCCAAGCTCTCTCTCCCTCTCCAAGTGTGGCCCACTTTCCCCTACTATCACATCTCCCATCTCAACCGTTGGATCATCATCAACCACCATTGAAAGTGGAGGCTAGGAGCTAAAGAGTGCAAGGAAGCAAGGAGGGTTACAAGAGGTGGGTGATCCACCGTTAAATTTCTTTTCTTAGGGCCACTTGTTAGTGGGACCCATTTTTGATGTATGAATTGTATCATGTGGGGCCCATAGTGGCGGGGCCCCACCATCACCGCTTTTTCTCTCTTGTCTCTTTCTCTATCTCTCTCTTTCTTTCTTTTCCCCTTAAATGTTGTGGACCCCAGACGGTGTGGTCCACCGCATTTCAGGTGAAACCCACCCTTCATTTATATATATATATATATATATATATATATATATGTAGTAATATATTATATTATATTATTATAATATATATTAATATATATATATATGTGTATGGTGGGCCACGTGCATGTGGGACCCACCATGTGGTCTGTGTATGTGGGACCCACCATGAGGTGGTGTATACCGTCCAGCGTCTCTGGACGCTGGACGTGAAGGACGCTTTCATGCATAAGAAAAAAAAAAAAGAGGTTAAAGTTACTTTTAGTGTGGGCTGCTCATGCAGGCCCCACCTTGACGTATGATAATGATCCACACCGTCCATTCTAATCTTCGGATCATTTTAGTCGTTGAGCCGAAGTTTCAAGATGATCCGATCATCAGGTGGGCCATACTCTCTAAAACCATGTAAGGACATACTAGATCATATAAAAGTACTTGGTGGGACCCACCGAAGTTTGGATGCGGTTGAAACCCTGATGCTGGACGGCACAGCGTGACACACATAATGGGTGGTCCGGATGGTGAATCACATCTCGGTGGGCCCCCAAAACAAAAAAATAATAATAATAATAAAATAAAAATTTTAGCGGCCATTTCTTCTTCTGTGATGACGGTGACGGGTGGCGGACGCTGGGCCTCACGGCTCCAGCTGTGGGCCCCCACTGTGATGTGTTTCGATCATCAACACCGTCCATTGTGGGGCCCCCTTCTAAAAAGGGCCCCGTTCCAAAAATCAGCCGTATACGTATCTCAGGTGGGCCATACCATCTAAATCATGTGAAGACATGCCTAAAACATATAAAATTACTTGGTGGGGCCTACCCAAAGTCCGGATGAGGCTGAAATTTGGTCTGGACCATCAATCTTGGAGGACACACATAATAAGCGGGCTGGATTGTGAATCACATCTCGGTGGGCCCTAATAAAAAAAAAATAATAATAATATACATCAAGACCAGACGAGCGCTCATTGCTGACAGTTGGACGCAGAGCGCGCGAGCGCGCGCGCGCCGTGCGTCGACAGAAATGCGGACCCACGGCTCTGCCGTGTGGCCCCACCATGATGTATGCGTGTCATCTATGCCGTCCATCTATTTTGTCGATCATTTTAAGGCATGACCCCAAAATGAGGTAGATCCTAATCTCGACCACGTTACAGGAAAACAGTGTTGATTGGAGGCAACCGTTTTCATGGTTGGATGGAAAATAAATATTATGGTGGGCCCTGGCCCACTTGTTCTTAGGAACAGTTTGAATGGCAAATAAACACTCCAAAGGGACCCTACCCAAGGTCCATGTGATCTTATGAATAGGTTGAATGGCAAGTAAACATCCTAGTGGGCCCCAGTGTCCCGTGACCTTTGAATAGATTGGATGAAAATAAACATTTCAGTGGGCCCTACCCTAGGCCCATGAGACCTTATGAGAAGGTTGGATTGAAAATAAACATTATGGTGGGCTTCACATGAGGCCCACTTGGATGCATATGGGCTGATGTGTTTAGGCCCGTCTTGTCATATTTTTAGGCCCATTATTAAGCCCCATTTTGACATGTATAAGGCCTATGTGATTGGGCCCATTTTAATACATTCTCAGGCCCATGGATGATGGCCCATTGCAATGTACCTAGGGCCCATTAGTGAGAGTCATTGAGGTGGCCCACTTGATGAATATAAGGCCTATGAGATACGGCCCATTTGATGTATTTAGGGCCCTGTGGGATGTACCTAAGGCATATTGCAATGTGTAATTCCACCAGGGTTTATTTAATGGTATTTAAGACGAGCCGAGCCTTGGGGACAATGTTGGTTTGACGTCCACATTGTACGAGTAATGTTGGTTAGATGTCCACATTATAACTCTCCCTAAGGCCACTGACAGGCCCGTTTCGGTTTCATGTAGGCCATCTAGGCCCATCTTCATTGAGAGGATAGTTTATTGCTTTATAACATGTTTAGCACAAACCCATGATTCATGATCATACGCATCATATGTATGCTTGAGATGAGGAGTGTCTCGATCATAGCATATGCCTTCTGGCAGATCATTTACGGCCCCCCGATAGGCGGAGTTACCCCACATGAGCGCGTGCTTTACGCAGATGGTTGCATGATTGGTAGTGTGGTTCATGCATTTGCATCCGTATGATTGAGATATGCCCTAGCGACATCGGGGCCATAGCCTCCACGATATATCGTGGGTGGTTGGTTGGATACCGAAAAATCTTGTTTCAAGCAATTGGGGCGCCATAGATGTCCCTGGGTGAGAGTCCCTGAACCCGATGGTACCAGAGGATGACTCCAACGTCGAGACCGAGTGGATATATGAGCGCACGAGGGCCGAATACCATGAGGCCGCGTCTCCCACTGTGTCGTGGTCGGTTGGAAAGGAGTGGTGGCCTTACTCGCCCGAGAGCAGGGGGCATTACTAGGCTGAGTTTGACCAGCTCGGAAATGGGTTCGCTATCGACGTGCCGGATAGGTATTGGCTGATTATTGGCCAGGCGGATAGTGAGGTTTCTTACGCTCACTTGGACTGTGCTGCTTGGAGAGAGACAGTGCCACTTGGAGTGTATTGAACCCCGGTGATTATCCAGACTCGAGAACTGTATTGACATGAAGAGTTGGATGAGGATTGACATGCTTGACTTACATATTGCATCGCATGGCCTTGGTATGGCCGATAAGCATTCACATCTTGTACTGCATAGCCTTGGTACGGCTAGTTGCATTTCGTACTCATCAGCATGATTTCGCATTACTCCGGCATTGCATTCTGAGCACGTTCGCACACACTTACACCGCCCTCTAAGCTTTCTATAAGCTTATGCACGATTGATGCGTGCAGGTGACGCCAGGACGCAGTTGTAGTCTCGCCGCAGTTGGAGCATGCCGCCGAGCTTTTGGAGTTTTTGTTATTTGCACTACCTTGTATTTCCCTTTCTACGCACTGTATTCAAAGTTTTTGTTCATAGTGGATTTTGTGATGGTGTTCTTGTGGTTATTGTTCGTGGGTTATGCTTGGTTATGCTCATTACGAATCAAATGGATTATTAGAAATCCTCCTTGTAGTATCCCAGGATCGGAACCTGGCGTATGGGCGCTGGGAGCCGAGAATGGGGTTCTATGGAGGCTGTCGGTGCCGGATTCGGCGATCGGGAATTTTGTGAGCCCGGTCTCCGAGTTCGGGGCGTGACAGAGGGAACCTAGAAATTCAGTGAGACAACTAGGATTTGAGCGAGGGAAGCTACAAATTGTGCGAGGGAATCTAGAAATTGAGCGAGGCAACCTAGGATTTGAGCAAGGCAACATAGGAATTGAGCAAGGGAACCTAGGAAATGAGCGAGGCAACGTAGAAATTCAGCGAAGAATCCTAGGAATTAAGCGAGGGAAGCTAAAAATTAAGCGAGGGAACCTAGAAATTCAGCGAGACAACCTACGAATTGAGCGAGGGAAGCTAGAAATTGAGCGAGAGAACCTAGAAATTGAGTGAGGCAAGGTAAAAATTCGAGGAAACCAAGAATTTGAGCGAGGCCACCTAGGAATTGAGCGAGGAAGTTAGAAATTTAGCGAGGAAGCCAGAATTTGACGAGGAACTTAGAAATTAAATGAGGCAACATAGGATTTGAGCGAGGAAGCTAAAATTGTGCGGGAAGCTAGAAATTGAGCGAGGCAACCTAGGATTTGATCGAGGGAACGTAGGAATTGAGCGAGGGAACCTATGTTGCCTCGCTCAATTTCTAGCTTCCCTCGCTCAATTTCTACGTTGCCTCGCTCAATTTCTAGCTTCCCTCGCTCAATTTCTAGCTTCCCTCGCTCAATTCCTAGGTTGCCTAGCTCAAATCGTAGGTTCCCTCGCTCATTTTCTACGTTGCCTCGCTCAATTTCTAGCTTACCTCGCTCAATTTCTAGCTTCCCTCACTCAATTCCTACGTTGCCTCGCTCAATTTCTAGCTTCCCTCGCTCAATTTCTACGTTGCCTCGCTCAATTTCTAACTTGCCTCGCTCAATTTCTAGCTTCCCTCGCTCAATTTCTAGCTTCCCTCGCTCATTTTCTACGTTGCCTCGCTTAATTTCTAGCTTCCCTCGCTCAATTTCTAGCTTCCCTCGCTCAATTCCTACGTTGCCTCGCTCACCAGATCTTCCTCGCTCAATTTCTAGCTTCCCTCGCTCAATTCCTACGTTGCCTCGCTCAATTTCTAGCTTCCCTCGCTCAATTTCTAGCTTCCCTCGCTCAATTCCTACGTTGCCTCGCTCAATTTCTAGCTTCCCTCGCTCAATTTCTAGCTTCCCTCGCTGAATCCCTACGTTGCCTCGCTCAATTTCTAGCTTCCCTTGCTCAATTTCTAACTTCCCTCGCTTAATTCCTAGGTTGCCTAGCTTAAATCGTAGGTTCCCTCACTCATTTTCTACGTTGCCTCGCTCAATTTCTAGCTTACCTCGCTCAATTTCTAGATTCCCTCGCTGAACTCCTACCTTGCCTCTCTCAATTTCTAGGTTCCCTCGCTCAATTCCTACCTTGCCTCACTCAATTTTCAATTTGCCTACTCAATTTCATATTTGTCCCGCTCAATTTCTAGTTTGATTTGGTGACCAAATTGACAAATGTAAGTGAATGAAATGTATTTTCAACCATTGACCTGATGGAATCTTGGAAAATAACTAGGTTGGTTGGCTAAAGTAGCTTCTCTTACCCCAAAATCATATGTGGTACGTCAAGTAACTAATTTTGGTTTAGAAGATATTCTTGTTAAATGATTAAAGAAATAAATGAAAAAAAAGAGGGAAAAAATTTTATATGCTTATATATACCTATTTATATAAATATGTATTAAAGAAAATTGTAGGTAGAATAAATTTCTCCATGTAAAAAATAAAAAATAAATAAAAATAATAATAAATTTCATAGAGTAGCACAGACTACAGTTATGGCTACGGTTATAATCCGTAGCTAAAGGTAAAACACATTTTTCACTATATCAACTGGCTGCCGATATATCGATGGTTTTTTTTTTTTTTTTTTTTTACTGTTGTAATCTCACCGCTTTTTGTGGGTCCTATTATGAGTATGTTCCAAACCATCCATCTATTTGGCGAGCTCATATTCAGGCTTGAGACTAAAACTAAGATAGATCTAACTATCAAGTAGGCCACACTGTAAAAGGCAATGGGGAATTGAACGTCTACCATTGAAACCCTTTTAGGGGTTATAGAAGTTTTGGATCATTATGAAATTTGTTTTTCTTCTTCAACCAGGTCTTTGTGACCTATGAATGAACTTAGACGGGGAGGATTTCTCACAAACATCACAGTGGGCCCCCAAAAAGTTTTTAATGGTCGACGCTCATTCAACACTGTTTCCTGTAATGTGGTACACTTGAGATTTGCATATACCTCATTTTTTGTCGTATACCATAAAATGATATGGAAAAATATATGGACGGCATGGATGAATAGCATACATCATGGTGGGGCCCACAGACCACCGACCATCCGCCATTGGCTGGTGGCAGGGGGAGTACCCAATCCGTTTCCGTGAAAGGAGGGGTAGTTTCGTCCTCAATGCCGCTGTCCGCACGTGATAGTCTAGATTGGTAACTAAAGTTTGTATTCTTTCATAGAAACCGCTGGGTAAAAGGTTTTGTCTACAGTGGTCATTTTCTCCTGTTTATTTATTTTAGAGATACGCGGCAGCCAGGGACGCGGATTTCCGGAGAAAGCCTGCGCAAGGATGCTGAGTGGGACCCATCTCAATGAATGTCAGAAATCCATTCCGTCCATTCGTTTTTAGAACTCATTTTATGAAGTTATACCAGAAATTAGTTGGATACAAAACTTGATTGCGTCACACGAGAGGAAATTTTGGGAAAAGAAAATCCTACC
The DNA here is from genome assembly GCA_030180095.1 of Magnolia changhungtana. NCBI lineage: Eukaryota > Viridiplantae > Streptophyta > Magnoliopsida > Magnoliales > Magnoliaceae > Magnolia > Magnolia changhungtana. The sequence continues at coordinate 8,573,500 of JASAUF010000573.1, read as the reverse complement.
GTTGAAACCTTCTGCACTCCATCTTGATGTTTTTATGCTATCGAAACTGTTTATAAGGTCATTCCCAACAGGATGAAGTGAAAAAACTAAAAATATACTCTAACACAAAACTTTCATAGCCATAAGAATACTTCAACGGTTCTTACTAAATTACTACTGTTTTATATCGTGTGGAACATTTAAATGTTTTATACAACTCATTTTTTGTCAAACATTCTAAAGCGAATGGACGTGATGGATTCCTCACAGACATGGCAGTGGAGCCCACCTAGCATTCTTGCGCAGGAACTTTCCTGCGAAGGAAGGCTTCGCAGGAAATCAACATCCGGCATACAGATCTATTTATTTATTTTAGGGCCCGTCCGGATTGGAAGGGATTGACTTTAGATGGATTGTGATGACTTTAGATGGATTGCACATGTCCCAAGGCTCTTTAAAGCTCGTCCGTAAATTATACCTAATCCCATCGACTTCCGTCATCTCATGCCCAATGGAGTAGATTGGATACGGAACACTGCAGTGGCCAAAACGCTACTGTGAAGTGATGTGGCAAAACATCATTGAGTATATACAGCGGCATGTTACCTGGGTATAAATGCTACACCGTTAGATCCCTTAACGGATCTTTCTCCGTTTCCGCCCTGCACCCACTCGCCGTGAAAACGGATTGTCATACTGAGAAAATTCAGTTGTGCCCACTGTAAATTTATGTGATTTATTTACACTTACATCTGTTTTTCTATCTAATTTTAGGCGTTAAGCCTAAAATTGAAGCTTAGAAGAATCTCAAGTAGACCTACCACAGGAAACTACATGGAAATAATGATTTCCATCTTTCAAACCTTCCCAGGCCTTATAGTGATGTTTATTTTTCATCCAAACTGTCCAAAGCATCAAAAAAACATGGATGAACGTAAATAAATAAATAAATAAATAAATAAAAATAAAAATAAAAATGCATATATAATCTTGATCCAAAACTTCCGTGGCTCCCAAGAATTTTTCAATGGTATAAATTCAATTCACACAGTTTCCTTTGGTGTGGTCGATTTTAGCCTTTTATATGCTTAGGTTTTAAGCTAAGGCCCTAAAATTATCTTATAAAATAGATGAACAGACTGGATAAAATACATAAATCACGGTGGACCCCACAGAGTTTACTCAGTACGCAATCGGCTTCCCTTGGCTACGTACCGGTAAACTCCGTGTACCTTTTTCCTGGAGCGAAAATTCCTCGGAACTCAGGTGGGGCCACTTTGATGTTTGTGAGAAATCCTCCCCTTCCATTCGTTTTTTGAGTTCATTTCAGGACATGATGCCAAAAATGAACCGTATCCAAAGCTCAAGTGGGCCATACTAAAGGAAAATGTGGTTAGGGAAATTCCTACCGTTAAATCTACCTGGGTTCAGTAGTGATGTTTAAAAGCCATTCGTACTGTTAATAACTTCATTCCTACTGGGATGAATTGAAATAAAAAATATTAGCATGACTCAAAACTTCCATGGTCCACGAATATTTCAACTGTGGACATTCAATTATCACGTTTTTGGCCCACTTGAGCTCTGGAAAGGTTCATTTTTAGCTTCATGTCCTGAATTGAACTCAAAAAACAGATGGACGAATAGGATTTCTCACAAACATCACAATGGGCCCCACCTAGGTTCCCCGGAACTTCATGCGAAAGTCTTTGGCAGTAAATCCACGTCCTTTTTTTCTTAAGATAAACAATTATCTTTGCGTGGCCGAGTGCGTTTACGGCCTAAACATCCGCTAACGGATCTCCGTTGGAAGAGCATTTATTGGAAGGAAATAGTCAATTGGTATCCACCAATGCCATTTTGCCACGTCACTTCAGTAGCATTTTGGCTACTGAAGCATTCAGTATCCAATCCACTCCCATGCCCAATAGCCTGTGCGTGTTTGAACAGTCAGGGTAACCCACGGTTTGCAACATTCCATCCTGTTTGGACAGGCATGGGATTAGGCTTCAATCCCATTCATTCCAGGATTCTCTTCTTTCTTCTTCTTCTGGCCTTTCGTCTTTTGCCTTCACATGGCTGTTTCTAGGGAGAGGGGTGTGATAAGGAATGAAGGGCTGAGATTAAACAGTAAGAAACGGATGGCATTTTACAATAGGGCGGACTTACAGTTACCTTTCTTGCGCTGTAATTGTTTTTTTTACAAATCGGTATTTTTTTATTGTCGATTTTTTCATGAAAACTAAAAAAATGAAAGGATAGGCTGAGAGAGAGACAGGAACTATGCGTCAAGGTCAACTCATTAAGTTGTAAAAGCGCACAATCTGTACACCTGGCAAACACGCACCACGATCTGGATTGTCTAATTTGTGGGACCCTTCGTTCAAACAGAGAATAGTGAGAAAACCATCTAGACCGAATATTATTGACCACTCGATTTTTCTCACCAAATCCAGACCACTCACAAACAACTGATGGCTAGAACTGTGCGATCATGTAATCTTTGGGCCGTGCTGGCTTCACAACACCGCCATGACTTTGTTGGTCTAGATTGATGTTGTATGAGTGCATGTGTACAGAGTTTATAATGGATGAGTTGGCAAATCTCAGGGAGCTGTGGTGAACGCACATTGCCGTCTAGCCCTGATGATAGGGAGTCGAGGACAGAGAACTTTCTGTCCTTCACGCATAATCATACACGGAGACGAGACTTGGATGATTCGTAACTTGGCCCATACCGTGGCTGGATCCAAGCCTTCAAAATCAAATGCGGTGGACGATCCTTGCATTTGTGGCCCATCGATCTAGTGGATTTGGACATAAGATTGACCTCCAAGGTAAGGGTCACCTGATGGATGGTCGAGATCTCATCCATGCCATGTTTATGGATTTGAACAATGGACAGAGCTTTCTTGCAATTTGCAAAGACACCCAAAAGAAACTCAAAGGGCTCGAGGCGCAATCCAGAGGGAGAGAGAGAGAGAGAGAGAGAGAGAGGAGATGACAATCCGACTGCGAATCCAGGAGGAGATATGGAGAATCCCATCCACCTTACTCCTTGCCGGGCCAAACACCTCAGCAGCCGTATATTAATGTATTAGACGGGCGAATCTCATCCACTACAAAGTAATACCCTGCAATCCACCCGTCCAAACGGGCCCTTAGAGATACGCAGCATCCAGATCATTGGCAGGTGGAGGCTCCAGGGTCTGCTGAGTAGGGGAAACTGATTGGCTACTCCCCTTACCACCAGCCAATGGATAGTGGTCGGTGCTCTGTGGGCCCCACCATGATGTATGTTTTTCATCCATGTCGTCCATCTATTTTTATAGACCCTGGTGGACCACATTATAGGAAACAGTGTTGAATGAGCGTTGACCATTAAAAAAAATTTAGGGCCATAAAAGTTTCTGATGAAGATGATCTTTGTTTTTTCCCTTCATCTGGTCCTTTATGACCTAATCAACAGATTGGATGTCAAATTAACAGTACAGTGGGCCTTGGGAGGATTTTAATGGTGG